>JAWWNI010001066.1:0-628005 GCA_034642065.1 Darevskia nairensis
AAATGTTCAATGTTTTTATTAATTTTTTTATAGCCACCCAGAGTGGCTGGGGCAACTCAGTCAGATGGGCAGGGTATAAATAATAAAATTATTATTACTATTATTGAATAAGACGTCCCTGTTTCATCGGAGAAATGCTGCAGGGTATGGTCCTGTCGGAGCTGTGATGGCAGAAAAGGTGGCATTACAGATTTTGCCACTCCCCAGAGAAAAGGTAACAGAGCAAATTCACACCATGTGTTGCAGGCATCCCCAAACTTGGCCCTCCAGATGTTTTGGAACTACAATTCCCATCATCCCTGACCACTGGTCCTGTTAGCTAGGGATGATGGGAGTTGTAGTCCCCAAAACATCTGGAGGGCTGTGTTTGAGGTTGCCTGGTTTAAAGCCCTATCTATGATAGCACTTTAAGCAGTTACGGTTTCCTCCCACTCCCTGAATTCTGGAACTGTAGTTTGCTAAACGAAATTATAATTGTTGGGCTACTGAGCCAGGTATGCCCAAAGTCCGTTTTGGGGACCTAATCCGGCCCGCCGGTCGGTTTAATCTGGCCCCTATGGCAGTTTATTTCCTGGGGTAAAATCCTTTAAAAAAACCTCCACAACTTCAATCCTAAAAAAAGGTAAACAACTTTGGTCGGCCCTTTGGTCGGCCCTCACGGCCCTTCACTTCATCAAATCTGGCCCTCTTTGAAAAAAGTTTGGACACCTCTTCCTTCCCAGAGCAACAATTCCCAGAGTTCCCTGGGAGGAGGATCAATGGTTAAATCGATCAGGACCTACCCTATCCCTTTGAATGCAATTTGTTTTTGCTGTTTTTAATTCTGAATACAGGTAGGTAGCCGTGTTGGTCTGTCATAGTCAAAACAAAATAAAAAAAATTCCTTCCAGTAGCACCTTAGAGACCAACTAAGTTTGTTCTTGGTATGAGCTTTCGTGTGCATGCACGTATCTGAAGAAGTGTGCATGCACACGTAAGCTCATACCAATAACAAACTTAGTTGGTCTCTAAGGTGCTACTGGAAGGAATTTTGTTTTGTTTTGTTTTGTTTTAATTCTGAAGCTTACATGGCCGCTTTAAAATGTTGGGACCGGCTGGTGAATGACGGTTAGAAGTAGTTTAGGTAGCAGGGTCACCCTGGTCCATCTCACTGTAGAGCAGGGTTTCCCAAGCTCAGGTCTATAGCTGTTTTTGGACAACTCCCTTCATCCCACCGGTCCTGCTAGCTAGCGATGATGGGAGTTGCTGTCCAAAAACAGCTGGAGGCCCAAGTTTGGGAAACCCTACTGTAGAGAACTTAGGGGTGAGAGGACACTTGATGAAGGTCCTCCACAGCTGATCTTCTTAGGATGTGGCCAAACACCTGTGAAGAGGAGGTCCTTAAGGCCTCAAGCTTTGTATAATGTCATGCATGGAGTGAAGAACGTTTTTCCACCGCTCACATCATGCAAGAACCGGGGGCCATCCAAGGAAGCTGAATCCTGGAAGATTGCAGACGGACAAAAGAAAATGCTTCCACACCCAACGCATGGAGTTGAGCTGTGGAAAAGGAAGTCCTGCTTCACGCAGTTCCATAGTTAAACTATGGAACTCACTCCCACAAGAGGCAGTGGGGGCCACCAACTTGGATGGCTTTAAAGGAGCACTAGGCAAAGGGACCCAGGTGGCGCTGTGGGTTAAACCACAGAGCCTAGGGCTTGCTGATCAGCAGGTCGGCGGTTCGAATCCCTGCGACGGGGAGAGC
This sequence comes from Darevskia nairensis, assembly GCA_034642065.1. Taxonomy (NCBI): domain Eukaryota; kingdom Metazoa; phylum Chordata; class Lepidosauria; order Squamata; family Lacertidae; genus Darevskia; species Darevskia nairensis. The sequence continues at coordinate 1,745 of JAWWNI010001066.1, forward strand.
TCCCGTTGTTTGGTCCCTGCTCCTGCGCACCTAGCAGTTCGAAAGCACGTCAAAGTGCAAGTAGATAAATAGGTACCGCTCTGGTGGGAAGGTAAACGGCATTTCCGTGCGCTGCTCTGGTTTGCCAGAAGCGGCTTTGTCATGCTGGCCACATGACCCAGAAGCTGTACGCCGGCTCTCGGCCAATAAAGCGAGATGAGCGCCACAACCCCAGAGTCGGACACGACTGGACCTAATGGTCAGGGGTCCCTTTACCATTACCTTTAGGCAAATTCATGGGGCACAAGTCTGTATGTGTGGCAATTAACCCTGATTGGCTATCCCCAACCTTATACAACACTAATGCCTCACATCAAATGTAATTGATCTGTAGGAAAGACTCTACAACCTGAAGAAGAGACAATGCATGTAATTTTGTAACCAAAGAAAATGCATGTAATTTCTGTAACCAAAGAAAATATTTAATAAAAATTATTTTTCTTAAAAATAACTGATTGGCTACTGTCAGAGGCTGTAAGCTTCTGAAAAGCAGTTGCAGGAAAACACAGGATTGAGGAGTGCTGTTACACTCGGCTCCTGCTCCTGTGCTTCTCATGAGAATCTGATTGACTGCTGTGAGAGCAGGATGCTGGGTGAGATGAGCCACTTACTGGCCTGATCCTGCAGGCTCTTCTTATATTCTTAAATCACTAACAAGTACTTGCTGTTTCATGGCACCTGAAATCAGTGGCCTGAGGCATCTTACTCACTCTGCCTTAGGGCAAACCCACAAAAACCTCCTGTCACTACTAAAGGATAATTGTGCTACTTTTCCCATCCTTCCCAATCCATTTCTTGAGAGATCTTCATTTAAAGGCAATGTAAAAATCTCTAGCATATGTATGGTGTGAACAGTCACCATACAGCTTTGGATCTTTCCAGATTTCCAGCAAAACGTTCCTGTTTTGTTGCAGAACTCATTTTGGCAAAACATGGATGGGTGCATTTGATGCAGTTTTAGCTGCTTATAGTCACCTGTTTGGCTTTTGGTTTTACGCTTCTGTTCAGAAGGCTCACAGGTGCTGTCAAATGTTATAGGGAGGTAAAGGTAAAGGTAAAGGTAAAAGACTCCTGAACGACTCTGGGGTTGCGGCGCTCATCTCGCTTGACTGGCTGAAGGAGCCAACATTTGTCCGCAGACAGTTTTTCCTGGTCATGTGGCCAGCATGACTAAGCCGCTTCTGGCAAAACCTGAGCAGCGCACGGAAACGTTACCTATTTATCTACTTGCACTTTGACGTGCTTTCAAACTGCTAGGTTGGCAGGAGCTGGGACAGAGCAATGGGAGCTCACCCCATCGCGGGGGATTTGAACCGCTGACCTTCCGATCGGCAAGCCCTAGGCTCAGTGGTTTAGTCCACAGCGCCACCTGTGTCCCCATAGGGAGGAAAGGGTGCCAAATAACTAGAAAAAATGCTCCAAGCCGCTATTGTGTCTTTAGCAAGAGTCTGACATGCAGAAGGTCAGCTGGGAAGCTAATACCTGTACCGGCACAAACTATGCAATCATTGTTTATGCTATTTTTATTGCAGTATTTGCTTTAAGGCAATCACCACCGCTGATGTGGTCCAAAGGAAAGCAGAGCAATACGTTTGGCACCAGCTTGGCTGCAGGAGTTGCCGGAAGGAGGCGTACAAGACGTCATCCGAGCACCTTAGCGACTTCGCTCTGGATTTGTGTAGGGTTTACTCCTGAGACTTTTCTTCCTCCAAAGATGTCCCTCAAGGCAGCAGAGGTTTAAGATAGCCCATATATTACTGTTCTCTCACTGTAAGTCTGTGCCAACTAGCTTGGGACCACTTTACAGTAAAGGTAATGGGACTCCTGACCATTAGGTCCAGTCGTGGCCGACTCTGGGGTTGCGGCGCTCATCTCGTGACCAAGCCGCTTCTGGCGAACCAGAGCAGCGCACGGAAACACCATTTACTTTCCCGTCAAAGTGCAAGTAGATAAATAGGTACCGCTGCAGCGGGAAGGTAAAAGGTTTTTCCGTGCGCTGCCCTGGTTCGCCAGAAGCGGCTTAGTAATGCTGGCCACATGACCCGGAAGCTGTACGCCAGCTCCCTCGGCCAATAAAGCGAGATGAGCGCCGCAACCCAGAGTCGTCTGTGACTGGACTTTTACCTTTAAGGTGCTACTGGACAATTTTTTGCACTGGCAAAATGTGCAAATGGCTTTAGATACCTAGGTCCATCCATATATTACCATATAGCATATATTCAACACAAAACAACAGGGACAATTTGTTGTTGACAAGGGCAGCTGGACATATAAAGGGCCCCATGGTCTTTAGTAGCTTAGAGCCTCATCAAACCTCAATCCGGCTCTGGTTAGGAGTGGGTAACGGAAAAGAAGTCAGTCAGTCAGTCAGTCAGTCAATCAATCAATAAATAAATGTAAACAATCTGCAGACGTTTGCGCGCGTGCTCCTCTCTCTCTCCGATTTCCATTACGCAACGTATATAGGCGAATGCAAAGCTCTGTTAGCGCTAAAAGCAACCCAATCTCTCTTGCTGTTCTTGCAAAGCGTCTGCCGAAGCGCAGCAGCAGAAAGCAGCGCAGCCAACGGGGCTGGGATCAGCTGCTGGGGGCCGTGACGTCACAGGTCCTCCTGCCTGCACAACGTTCCATTGAGGCGAGCGCGTGCTCCGTCGAGCACATGGGCACAAGCCGCCGAGCTCGGAGCGGCAGCGGCGGCCTGCGCTGCTCCCCCCCCCCGGCTCTTGATTTTGCATTTTATACGTGCATCGGATTTATATGATTTTTAAAATATTCTTTTATTTTGAAACACACACACACATGCACATCTAAGGAAAGGGGCAGCCGAGGCCGGAAACGGCCAGCAACTTTGCAAAACGCTTTCGGGATTTGTTGCGGGGAAAGGAGACTTGCGTGGCCTGGGGAAAAAAAAGATGCGCGGTAAGTCAAGCTGCTGTGGGGGAGGGGAGGTTGCTGAAGATGCTTGCGGGGGGTGCGGGGGGGAGAGAAAGAAAGAGAGAGTGAAAGGCTCCCCTCCCCGCGTTCTTTCCTTGTCATTTTAATGGGGCTTGCTTTCTAAACAAACGGAGCGGGGCGAGAAGTTTGCAGGTGGCCGCGTCTGGCAATCGCACCGCGTGCTTTTTTTGTGCGTGCAAAGAAGGGAGGGCGAGAGGGCTTCCTCGTGCTATATTTATATCCCTCTCCACCCCCCCCTCTCTCTCGTATTTGGACCCCCCCCACCCGCCCCCTTCTCTCCAAAGCTCTTTAGCTAACTATATGTGTGTGTGTGTGTGTGTGTGTGTGTGTGTGTGTGTGTGTGTGTGTGTGTGTGTGTGTGTGTGTGTGTGGTGTGTGTGTTTTTAAATGGCACGTTTAGCACGTTTAGAAGAAAAGGACAGGGATGCAGAGAGAGAGAGTCCCGCAGCCACGATGGCTGGAAGCGCGCAAAGGAAAGAGCCGTGCTGGCGAAATAAATAAATAAATCGGGGACCCTCGAGGAGGGATGGGGAAATGGCACGTCTTGCTTTCTTTGCCCATCCCCCCTCCATTTCCTCCCCCCTCCCCCCCCAACATATAGATCTCCGGCGCCTGGCCTTGTGCACATTATTATTATTCTCACCCTTTTCCATATATATATATATGCGCTAGCGAGATGCCCGGAAAACTCGGTTTTTTGTTTGTTTTACTTTGGAATCGGGCAACTTTATCGTGCGCTTGGATGGCTTCCTCCCCCCCCCCTCTCGTTCTCCCTCTGTCTGTAGCCCACCCTTCACCGCAGGGGAACTCGGAAGGGTTTTTTGCTTCCAGCAGGATCGGGGCCGTCATCTTTTTTCTATGTGCACGCACGCACGTCCATAGGAACAAACACTTCTGCCTTGGTCCAAAGTACAGTTTCGGATGCAATCTTGGAGATGTTTCTAGGGCTTGGATCCTGCAGCCACGTTTGTTGGCTGTGATGGTTTCCCTCCTCTTCTCTCTCTGCCTCCCCACCTTGAATCGAGACCCCCCCCCCAATAGAACCCCACAATACAAGGATTTTCTCATTCTGACATAGGCCTTAAAGTCATCTAGCTCACCCCCTCCTCGTCCAGTGAGCTGCATCTTTACTGCAAGGAGATTTGCGTATTTATTTTATTTAATTAAAATATCTGCAAACCACCTTCGTCTGTACACTTTCCAGGAACAGAGTCTTACTATATATAAATATATATTAAAAATTACACATGTCCATACCAAATAATGCAGCAGCTATATCAGGCAGACTTCGAGAGACCATAAATAACCATTTTTTAAAATGCTTGGGCATTTTGTTTGACCAGAAATCGCTCGAGAATAAACCAAACAGTTTATTTTTTTTGTTTTCTTTAGGCTGCAATGCTATGCCTGATTTCCTCGGACCAAACTCCATTGAACGCTATGGTTTGGATCCAGGCTAAGTTTGCTACACTTCAGTTCCCATTGAAAACAATCCAAGAAATTAGTCGTGGCTAACTCCACTCCTGTTAAAATCAATGACTTCTGGATACAATCTGGTTAGACAGACATTGGTAGGCATGTATAGGATTGCACCCTGGGTAGTCTTCCATCCTTATGAACCAGAAGTAAAAAAAAAAAAAAAAAAGTAAAATCTTGCCCGTGCAAAATAATAGGTCACATTTTCAATTTTTATTTTGACATTTCTGTGTTGTATTTTTTTTTAACCAAACATTAAAAGACAAAAGCATATTTGAAGATTGAACTCAAAATGGCATCGGAGGGAAACCCTTGATAATGAGGTAGGAAAAAGGATTATGATATTTTTGTCTGCAGTGACACCTCTAAAAACTACTTCAGTTGACAAGTTTGGACATGTTTACGGTGGCCCATATTTATTAGCCACAGAATTAGTCATTCAGCAACTCCTGTGACAGAAGCATTTCCTTTTTTTTTTTTTTAAATCAGTTTACGGCTGCCATCCTGTATGCACTTATTTTTTAAGCACTAATTTTATTTACTGCAAATGTAGCTTAACTTGGGAGTAAGCCCCCTTTGAATTCAGGGAATAGGGTTACGCTGTAAAAATACGCATCTTTTATGTGAAATCTCTGCTTTAATCTTTTAATCGCAACCGGCGTGAATTGGAAGGAAGCAGCAAATCGTTTTGCAATAATTTTGTTTTGCTTAAAAATATACCTTAAATCGGTCATGCACGTGTATTTATATACCGGTGTATATATATATATGGTTGCATTCTGCAGAGAGCTCGTAAAGGTGCAAAATCTGCCTTTTTTAAAGTTTGCCATATTTCCGTAGAAGTTGTCTCTATATTTGGAGGGGAGGATTTCAAAGTAGTTCCAGTGCTTTGTGACACTTTGAGGAGTTGGGGGGGCAGCGGCAATCTTTTAAAATAAGAACGTTTTGAATTCCTACATCCCTCTGAAATCGGATGTCAAAGTCTTGTGGTTTTGTTGATTATGTTCTCTGATTGTCGTAATACAAAATGGAAGATTTGCCCCCTCCTCCTCACACCAAATTCTGCTCTGTGACCAAAATGGCAACAGACGTCCTAAGTATTTTCCTCCGGTCTCATGCAAAGCTTTCTTTTCTGATTTGTTTTCCTTCTTGCTCTCATCTTCTCTTGTGTAGCAGTGGCATGTTCCCACCTTCCCCCCGAAAGTCCAGGATGCTTGTATATGTATTTTATTCGGCCTTGTGAGGTCGAATCGTGATTTGCCTCCCATGGAGCTTCATAATTTAGCAGGGATTTGAATCTTGGTCTCTCTTACGTTCAGTTTCCACCAGTAAAACCTAGGTTTTGAGTGTGTGTGGACCTGCGTGCTGGGCTGTGTCACTAGCTGTCATTTAACCCTATTACAGTGGCCGTCTCTGCTTTGCAAGCTCATACAGAAAAATCCTACCTCGTTTGTGTCGAAAACAAATTGAGTGCGAAAACAAGGCCAGCTTAATCCAGCGTCTCCTTCCTTGCCCATTCTGACGGGCAATTTTAATTTCCAAATTGTGTTGGTTTCTCTTCCTGGTTGTGATACGGAACTATGATTTGATGTCCTCCTGCAAAGGTGGCGTCTCCGTGAATCAAAATGCCAAATTCATGTTTGTTTCCTCGTCTTCCGTCCATTCCTTCCCCTAATTTGTGAATGCTCCCGAGGGGCTCTCTTCCTTCTATTGTAAGGATTTTGCAGGGTTGTAATGCAAATGTATCTTATAGCAGCTCCTCCTGCCCTGTCCATTCTCTTACCTGTCCATTGGTGGCAGGTGCTGCTGGTAGCTCCAGGCCTGGCTATGTAATGTTGACCATCCTGGGGAATAGAGCACAGTCTAAAGGTGGTTGAAAATTGCATCCTCTGGTTTCCTAGCAACCATAAGATGCCTGTTCTGTGAATCCTGCAGGACGGCTTGGGGCAAAAGCAGACTGGGCCGCCCTGCTTATTTCAGGGATGGAGAGTTCCATAAGGGGGGCAGGAATATTTGGGCAACTTCTGAGGCCCACACCTCTGCAAGGGAGCCCACTGCCACACTCATCCTGGTCGTTCTTGTTGGTGGTGCTTCCCAGGGAGGCTGCCCCCCCCGCCATGCACGATCTCCCACTGGGCATTTTTTGCTGTTGATTATTACATTTATATTCCATTTTTTATCCCAAGGAGCTCAAGGTTTGCCTGCTTCTCAGCCTCTCCCGTTTTCTCCTCACGACAACCCTGCGAGGTAGGCAGTGGCTCCAGTGAGCATTTTGACTGAGTGAGGATTTGAACTGTCTCGCAGGAACTAGTCTGGCACCTTTAACCACTACACCTCACTGACGGTTTGTGCACACGGGGAGAAGGCGAGCAAATGGACAGCAGGGCTTTGGAGAGATAGAAGAGGGGACTGACTAAGGGCCTTTGCTTGTACCCCTCTTCCCTCCCCCCCAACCCCCCCCAATGTCTGCACACCTAGATTCAGCATTGAATCTAGGGTCATGGTGAGAACCAGTTTGGGTTATGTACTGAGGGCAGCCAGGATTTGGTGATCTCTACTGATTTATGGGTTGTCATTTTTTGTTTTTGTTTTTATTTTTATTTTATTTTGCTTCATTTCTTAATATTGTATGTGGTGGGTTTTTGTTAAAAACTCCACCAGAGCAGTTAGCAGGGCAAATATGTACAGCCTCTCCTTTTTTTAAAAAATAAATAAATAAAAAGCACACCAAAACAAGGAAAATGTAAGACAGCCAGCATCGACTTTTTTTAAAAAAAAGAAAGGATAGATGAAAGGAAATAATATAATTCAGTGTTGAAAGGCTAACAGAAAAAACAAGGCAGTTTTCACTCTCCAGAAGTGGGTCCCTTCCTAGCAGAGAGAATTCCAGAGTCCAGGTGCCATCACTGAGAAGGCCCTGTCTCTGACTACATAACGGTCAAATGTTGATGACACTCGGCAGATTTATCAGCCTTCCGGAGAAGTCAAAACAATAGATTGAAATAAAAGCAATGGCCCATTTTGACCCCGTTTAAACTCCAGCGTGCCTGGATACCATTCCTACTCTTCCTGTGTGAGTGGTTATTTACAAGCCTAGTACAGATTACAGATGGTTTGCTATGTAGTCATGGACAAAATGAAACTATGTACTGGTAAGTAAAATAACAACATGCAGGATACATTAAATTCGGTTGTAATACACAAACGATACAAAATTACCAGGGGTATCTGAAATAAGGTGTACAACATGAAACCTTAAAATGTGGCTGTGAAGAGTGACAAATAAATGACATAAACAGATTAAAATTGGGATGTATGAGAACGGCAGCCAGACAGGATAAGTTTAACCTGGGGATATTTCCTTGCGTAGTTTTGCAGCCAGAAAGAGAAATCTAGCCACAGCCTCTGTTAATAATTTGTTTTCATTGGGCAAAATGTAGACTATGCAAACCTAGCAGAACAATAGAACCATAGAATCATATAGAACAATAGAACCATAGAATCATAGAGTTTGAAGGGACCCCAAGGGTCATCTAGACCAACCCCCTGCAATGTAGGAATCCTGCCCACACCCATCTCTGGGTGGGCTCAAACCACCAACTTTATTTAAAGGCCAGTGTCGCTGCATTAAAAATGGTTGCATCTATCCTTCAACCCAAATCCAAAGTGGTCCCTTTCTGAAGCCATTCTGTTGAGTTTTTCCATATGCTTATTATGCCTATGGTGGCGATCCTATGGCAAGATGGCCATCTGTCATGGATGCTTTAGCTGAGATAAGTCGGTCTACAGAACCACATATTTTGATATGTGTCAGGGATCTGCCCGCCCCTGCCAGTCCAGCTCTGAGCGTTTATAGAGAGCCGCGACCTGTGTTAACAACAGATTCATCTTCGAGTGAAACTTGCAGTCCTGTCTCGGGGGAGGAGCAGTTAGTGGCTGGGAGCCAGGGAATGCCAGGTGTCCAGGGAGTTAGTGGGAGACCTGGCACCACCCAGCAGACTCGATCGGAGGGGGAAACGTCAGGTCCGGCGCATATCTCACGTAGGAGGAGGAGGCGGCAATTTAGGCTGCCGAGATTGTGGTGTTGGCGCCCAAACAGGAGGGAGGCACTTCCGGATTCTGCTAGTGACTGAGCAGACATGATAAGACTGAGCTCTGCACTGTGAATAGCTTGGCACTGAATAAAAAGACTTAAAGACAAATGGCTTTGGCTTTCCTATTGAACAACCGATAAGAGAACCTGACAATTTGATATGTTGAATCGTATTTAAAAAAGAATAAAAAAAGAATTTTATAAAAGAATTTATATATTTACATACAGCCTGTCACATTGTGTGTGTTGTTTAGCTGAGATGGCTGCATTGCAGGGGGTTGGACTAGATGACCCTTGGGTCCCTTCTAACTTTTATGATTCTATGAATACATGCATGGCAAGTGGGCAAGTTCTGCCCTTGCTCTCCATGCATTGGGGTTGCAAGTGTGAGAATGGGGCTTTAGATGTGTCAGACCAGGCATGCCCAAAGTCTGTTTCGTGGGCCTAATCCGGTCCGCCGGTCGATTCAATCCGGTCCCTGTGGCAGTATATGTCCTGGGGTGAAATCCTAAAAAAAGCTCAACAACTCTAGGGTTAAAGGTAAAGGGACCCCTGACTATTAGGTCCAGTTGTGGATGACTCTGGGGTTGCGGCGCTCATCTCGCTTTATTGGCCGAGGGAGCCGGCGTACAGCTTCCAGGTCATGTGGCCAGCATGACTAAGCCGCTTCTGGCGAACCAGAGCAGCGCACGGAAACGCGTTTACCTTCCCGCCGGAGCGGTACCTATTTATCTACTTGCACTTCATGCTTTCGAACTGCTAGGTTGGCAGGAGCAGGGACTGAACAAGGGGAGCTCAGCCCGTTGTGGGGATTCGAACCGCCGACCTTTTGATCGACAAGCCCTAGGCTCTGTGGTTCAACAACTCTAGGGTTAAATCCTAAAAAAAGCTCAACAACTTTTGGGTAAACTTCAACCCTAAAAAAAACCAACAACTTTGGTCGGCCCTCACACATGTTCACTTCATCAAATTTGGCCCTCTTTGAAAAAGGTTTGGGCACCCCTGTAGTTAGACCCTTCTGTGCAGGATGGGGGGGGGGTTGTTTCCAGCTACCCAACCCTCTGCCTTTGGAAGCCTTATAAGAAAGTGCTGGAGGAAAAGGACTGTGAGCAATAGCTTGGGAGAGGTGTTAAAGCTGAAACTGTTAGAATTGCCTTGCTATTTTGCTGTTGCCAGGAAGTATGATGTAATCATGTTACATTTAGGGAGCTGAAATGTTGCCTTTTGCAATTTGCTATTGTGTTGTTGTTGTTCTAGGATGTTATGCTGAAGTCGCTCTGGCACTGTTTTGATTTTGAAATGCGTTCAGTGTTAGAAACTGAGGCATATAGGGAAGTTTTTAATCAGTAACATGTTAATGTATTGTAATATTTGCTGGAAGCTGCCCAGAGTGGCTGGGGAGACCCAGCCAGATGGGCGGGGTACAAATAATAAATTATTATTATTATTATTTATTATTATTATTAAAACTAATCGCCAAATGGCACCACAACAGAATGTCTAGGCATCACCCCCCCATGAGATTTATTATTGTTATTATTTTTTCCATATCACTTCTATACCGCTTTATACTTTAAAGAAAACATCTCAATGCAGTTTACAAAACGCTAAAACATCAAATCAAACAATCCCGAATAAAACAAATTCAAGCTTCCAGGAAAATATTTCAGATCCTTCTCTAAGTGGAATTTTGCTTTCTCCCCATATTTGTTTACCTACTTAATTTATAGAGCCTGCCCCATAGCAGAAGTACTCTTAAGAAGCCAGGGTGGTGTAGTGGTTAGAGTGTCAGACGAGAAGCCATGAGATCAGGGTTCAAATCCCCACTCAGTCATGAAGCTCATTGGGTGACCTTGAAGTCAATCGCAAGTTTCTTAACCTACCCCACAGGGTCGTTGTAGGGATTAACAGAGGAGAGGGGTGAATGATGTGTACTCCTTGCAGGAAAAGGTGGATATGAATGCAGTAAATAGGCTCATCTGCTTATCTGCTTAAGAAAGCTGGAGGGGCCAGCCAGATGGAGATGTCAGTCGCCTGGCATTCCAGAGATCTCCATGTGGTTGCAGTTGGACTTGCGTCAGTCACAAAATGCGCCTGGCGCCTGGGGAATTTCTAACACTGGTCTTCTTTGTAAATGTGCCCGTAGGTTGTCAGTCCTTGACTGGCGCAAGATGCCAAAGGCAGGCCAGCTTTCCTCTCTTTTGCCTCGCCCAGTTGGCCTGCTGAGTCTCTCTGTTCCATGCTGTGCTTTATTTACAGCGACAACACAGAGCTGGCTTGTGGAAGAGCAATGAGTTTCAGATCCGTCCGCTTGCCAGAATAGTGGCTTGTCAAAATGCATCCGCAGAAGATTCACAAACGCCCAGCTGTTTGATGGAACGGACCACAAGGGTAGATGGTTGGATATTAAAGGGATTTTTTTATTTTTTATTTTATTTCCCCCCAATTTTTCTGTGCAGAATTCCCTCCTTCTCGTCTGGGCAGCGTGAGGAAGGTGAATGAGGACGCAGAGGACGGCAGCCAAGGCTGTGCTGGCCCATTTGCCTGATGGAAAGAAGCATGTGAAGCTCTGGCTTGTGTTGAAATCTGGCTTGGCAAGGAGAGGGAGATGTTTGTGTAACATGCTGTTGAGGAGTCATAGCAGGACCTCAGTCACAGAGCCTCCTTCACCTTTGCTCAGAGTTGTCTCTCCTTTAAACACAACTCTCTCTCTCTGCTGGAAAATTAAATAAGGACCCACCCCACAAGAAACCTGCCATGGTGGTTGCAGTCCTGTTCTTTTTCTTATTAGAAACTGAGGGAAACAACAATATGCCTCTTGCTCAGTTTTGGAAACTCAGATATACAGTCGTACCTTGAAAGTCAAACGGAATCTGTTCTGGAAGTCCGTTCAACTCCCAAAACGTTCGAAAACCAAATCGCGGCTTCTGATTGGCTGCGGGAAGCTCCTGCAGCCAATCATAAGCTGCGGAAGCCCCGTCGGATGTTCGGATTCCGAAAGAACGTTCACAAACCGGAACAATCATTTCTGAGTTTGCGGCGTTCGGGAGCCAAAACGTCCCGAGTTCCAGGGCATTTGGGATCTAAGGTATGACTGTATAAGCTAGGTGCCAAATGGCTCCTTAAACCAGGGGGTGACAGTCACCAAAAGAGAATGCCTACTAGCAGGGCCGGCGCGTCCATTAAGGCGAACTAGGCAGTTGCCTAGGGCGCCAAAATGGAGGGGGCGCTGGCCAGCCTACCCCTCGCCCCCCGCCGCCGCCCGGTGCCACCCCAACCAGCGGCGAAAAGCATGGCGGTGCCGGGCGCTCAGCCGGGCAGGGGGCGGGGCACCGTATGTCATGCACAGTGACGTCACATGGCCCGCCCCCTCGCCTAGGGCGCCAAAATCCCTAGCTCCGGTCTTGCCTACTAGTCGCCATTTGGGGGCCCGGACAGTCGTATTTTTCAAATGATGGGCAGACAGTGACTGATTCTGTGACTGATTCTCAGTTAAATGTCTGGCTCGTTCAGATGACAACCTTGAGCTAGAGTTAAGAACTTTGAGAACTAAAAGAAGCAATGTAACTTGATCCAGGGACAGCCCACCTATCTGGTTCATTCTGATTGTGCAGATAAAATATCCCAGTTGGATTTCTATGGGGTGTGTTGTTAGTGTGTGAAAACTACCCCATGATTTCCCCAGGCATGCAGCTCCAGACGGTGGTGACGTCAGGGGCCATCCTAGCGCCCGGGCATCTTCCCTTGGTCGCAAGTGGCCGATAGCCAGGTGCAAAATGCGCCTGACAGATTCCAAGCACTGTGTCTTGCTTCTCTGAATGGGGCTTGGAGAGGGTTGCCTAAGTCTGTGCAGAAGTTAGCCTGCTGTACAGAGGTAAAAAATCGATGTTCGTTGTTCCACGCGCTTTGTCTCTGGTATATGGCTTTTGGGAGGCTGATGACACGGCAGCGCTGCCCAGTCCTGCTTTAGAAATCAGCATCAATGTCTCTTAGGTTCCTTGGACAAAGAGAAGCCAGAGATATCCGCCTCTCCTGCCTACCGCCTGCTACTGCTAGCTTAAGAACAGAGCCAGATCAACATTTCCGATGTTAAAGAAATGAGCACTTGAGCGAAGAGGAGTCCTTTGGGTCTCTAATGAGACCATTCTCTTTTTGGGAGGTGTGAACCTCTTGTTCTTTGCAGAGAGCGAGAGTTGCGAGTACAGCATGAGCCACCGAGGCGATATAGATAATTAGTGTGTTCTTTCTGGTGTGTAATTGTAAGTCATTATGTAATTAATGTAATTGCATGCCATAACTTTTTCCCCGGGCTTGAAGAACACTCTGCTTCAGGCCACTGAGGGTGGGGAGGAAAGGGTCGTTGACATGCACCAGAGTGACGTCCTTCAATTCTGTCACTCTGGGCAGGGAGGGATTTTGATCTCTTTACCTCCCAATGCCATGCATATCGGTTTGCTTTCCTTTTGGGGCAATGCTTGTTTGTTTCCTTTGTGGTACATTTGTGCCTCGCCTTTCTGTAAAGTAGGGACGCGGGTGGCGCTGTGGGTTAAACCACAGAGCCTAGGGCTTACCGATCAGAAGGTCGGCGGTTCGAATCCCCGCGACGGGGTGAGATCCCGTTACTCGGTCTCTGCTGCTGCCAACCTAGCAGTTCGAAAGTATGTCAAAGTGCAAGTAGATCAATAGGTGCCGCTGCAGTGGGATGGTAAACAGTGTTTCCGTGTGCTGCTCTGGTTTACCAGAAGCGGCTTGGTCATGCTGGCCACATGACCTGGAAGCTGTACGCCTGCTCCCTCGGCCAATAATGCGAGATGAGCGCTCGGTCACGACTGGACCTAACGGTCAGGGGTCCCTTTACCTTTACTGTAAAGTGGTCCCAAGCTGGTTGGCACAGACGTACAGTGAGAGAACAGTAATATGTGGGCTATCTTAAACCTCTTCTGCCTTGAGGGACATCTTTGGGGGAAGAAAAGGCTCAGGAGTAAACCCTACAGAAATCCAGAGCGAAGTCGCTAAAGTGCTCGGATGACGTCTTGTATGCCTCCTTCCGGCAACTCCTGCAGCCAAGCTGGTGCCAAACGTATTGCTCTGCTTTCCTTTGGACCACATCAGCGAGTCCTGTCATCTGGGCAGGCCAGGACCTTCATATGCATTGCCCAGGCTTGCGCCCCGGCAAGGTCACTTTGGTGCTGCTTTGACTTCACCCCCGGAGGCGCACTCCATTGTCTCTCGAGATGGACGGGTGCCAATGGAGTTGCTTCAGAAAGGGAGCACTTTGAATTTGGGCCGGAGGGTGGATTCAACTATTTTTAATGCGGCGACCCTGGCTTTTAATAAGGAGTTCCACAGCCCTACTTGCGAGCCTCACTACCAACTCATCTCAAATTGGTTTGCTCACCTTTCACAGCTGTGTCTAAATGAGCCCCACATTTTTGCCTGTTGGAGAGACCCCCATGTCTCTTCTGTATAGACACCGCACTGTGGTTTCTGTGGCTGGCTGGGTGTTGCAGATACCCACCCTCACCTCAGACCTAAGAAAACTTGCAGGGAGTTCACTCCGCTACGGATGAATAAATGGTCCATCCATTCATGAATACCTGAGACCCTTCTGTAGACCAGTTTGAGTTTCATAATGGTATAAAGGCAGGGGTTGAGTATAATGAAAGCTGCTGATATTACAGTGACCTTGAGTATCTCCTTGTTGTCATAATGGTGGCCACAGGGATGGGGTTATAGCTGGGAAACAACGCAACATCGGAATCACAGACTAGTCGAGTTGGAAGGGACCAAGAGGCCATCTATCACCCAAAGCGGGGCTCAAACCCATGATACTGAGATTAAGAATCTCATTCTCTGCTGCCTGAGCTATCGATGGCGGGGTCCTCATTAGAGGTGGCAGTAAGTTCAAGGAAATCGGGGCAAAGTACCACATTTTCAGCCATGCTGCTGCTATCAACGAGCATCTTGCAAGTGTGTTTAATAGCAGCCTTGGTGCATCTTTGGGGAGGTAGAGGGACTTAGCGATGGGACCGTGGTCCAAACGCCTTCCCGTGTCTTGGCTCCCTGCTTGAAATGGAGACGGTCTCTGAAGTCACCTTGGGTCAGGCCCTTTATATAGACCTCGCAGAGGCCTGCTAGCTTCTGCAAATGCAGAGGGGATCTGCAGGCGATGGGGCTTATTCATTTTGCACAAACTTGGCTGCTTCCTTGCTGCACTGAAGGATCGTAGGAGGCGTTTTAGGGTGCAAACCTGAAGATGGATTCGGCAGCGTTTGTTATGTAGCAGGCATCGGCTTTCTCTGCGAGCTTTGCAGAATCGAGAGAGAGAGAGAGAGAGAGAGAGAGAGAGAGAGAGAGAGAGAGAGAGCTAAATTCTTGGCTCTCTTCAGCCAAACAGCATTTTTCCAGGAAACTGGTGCCCACTGAGGCTATTTCCATGTCAGGAAGGAGTGCTTATTCCAAGTCCACAGCGCTGGCAGCTGCGTCCACCGATGTTTGGTGCGAAATGAGCTCTGCTCCTGCCTGCCTCAGACCATGAATCTTCCAGGTCATCTAAGTTGAACACCGAATAAATTGCATGCTTCGCTTTTTTAAAAAAATGGCTTTGGCCTCTCCGAAGGTTTTGCTTCTCCTCTGTTTAAAGGGTGAGAAAACATCAACCACCCAGATCTTCTTCCTAAAGAGAAAAGGGGAACTATTCTTTCCCCTGCTTATGTTAAGTGCAAATAGAACCGTTTCTCTCACAATTGCTCGGAAGCCTCTGTTCTTCAAACGATGGACTGGATGTCTTCTCACCCACCTGGCGTTTCAGGTGCCAAGACCTTTTATCGTCATGTTTAAATGCCAGTAAATGGGATTTCCAAGCCAGGGGTTCCAGGAGAAGATGGACACTGGCACTGGTGATGCCTGTTCCCTTGATTGCTGCAGGGCTGGGATGTTCTGAAACGAAAAGAACTGTTCTGTTATGCAGAGCTGCTGTCGCCCATGTGAATAATGGGGGTGTCACCTGAAAATTAGGGGTTATCTGGCAACTTTAGGCTGTGCATCAGCCGTCCTTCATTTGCTTGCCAATTGCTTGAAATGCTTTTTTGACTCCTCCTGCTGCTAGCACTTCTCAGGGGTGGTGTCCAAGTGCGTGTTCGCCGGAGAGTTTGAGTTAGACCGAATTCCTAGCTCAGGTGCTAAAAGGACGGGCTGCAGCTCAGGGACACAGCATTCGGAAGTTGCTTTTTATTTTTAGTGCCTTCCTTTCAGGTTTCTAGACCAGTGTCCCCCAACCTTGGGCCTCCAGCTGTTTTTGGACTTCAACTCCCATTATCCCTGACCACTGGTCTTGCTAGCGAGGGATGATGGGAGTTGTAGTTCAAAAACAGCTGGAGGCCCAAGGTTGGGGAACACTGTTCTAGACCATGCCTAGGCAAAACTCGGCCCTCCAGATGTGTTGGGACTACAACTTCCATCATCCCCGTCCTGTTAGCTAGGGATGATGGGAGTTATAGTCCCAAAACATCTGGAGGGCCGAGTTTGCCTATGCCTGTTCTAGACAATACGGTTGTGACTCTGCGCTTGAGAGTGTGGGAGCAATAAATGCCGAAACCTAAAAAGCTAGAGATATGGCAAAATACCACCACCACCACCACCACCACCATTAGCCAGCTCAGACAACCTTGTGATTGAGAGGCAAAAGAGAAATGTTTGAAATGAACTGATTTGAAATAAAGAAACTCCCTCGGGAAGTGGTGGGCTCTCCTCTTTTGGAGGTTTTAAAGCAGAGCTTGGATGGTCATCTGTCATGGATGCGTTAGCTGAGATTCCTGCATTGCAGGGGGTTGGACTAGATGACCCTTGGGGTCCCTTCTGACTCGATAATTCCTAGGTTTAACCCCCAGCATCCCAGGTAGGGCTGGGAATGTCTCCTGCTTGAAAAGTTGGCCAGCTCTTGCTGGTCAGTGTCAACATTATCCTGCTAGATGGACCAGTGGTCTGACTCTGCATAAAGCAACTTCTTATGTTTTTAAGCATGCTTGGAATCAGGGTGGATAAAAATCAACGATTTTTTTTTAAAAAATCAAAACGGATTTTTTTGATTTAAATCGGATTTTTTTGATTTAAATTGGATGTTTAAAATAAAATGCTTTTGGAGGAAAAATCTTTCTAAATATAGTCTTCTATTTAAGTTACATTGTAGTCCAAAGGTTATTCATCAGGAAATAAGGATTTGTTTTAAGTTTATCAAGTGTGCTAAAACTCAGTCTAAGTTTTTTTTCTAAAAAAAATGTTTAACCACATCAGTTAACAAACATGGATACATATGCTATCATGTTATTGTTTTAGTTAAATAAATTGTTTAAATGGTTATTAAGGAAATGATTATTTTTCTCCTTCCAATAAAGTACAGCAGAAAAGTTGTCCAAATATAAACAGTTAACTTATTAAACCTCACCATAATTTCATAATTATCTGTCTATGTATTTCTAGTAGTATAACCAAATCAGTAATTTTTGATATAACTGTAAAAACTACTCTGAAAATTTATTATTCCAAAAATGAAACCTTCATATGGTTGTAAATATTAAGATTATACCAGCAAGAATGAGTCTTTCTGTAAAAAAAATATTTAAATCAAGTCTTACTGACTAGTGATTTAAATCGTGATTTAAATTGTGATTTAAATCAATTTGATTTAAATCAAATCCACCCTGCTTGGAATCATAAAGTTGGAAGGGACACCAGGGGGTCATCTAGTCCAACCCCCTTGCAATGCAGGAATAGTTTGCCCAGGGTTAGGACTCGAACCCACGACCCTGGTATTATTAATCTCATGCTCTACCAATTGGAAGAGGTTGCCATAACAGATCAGGCATGGCTTAATGCTCCTCCCAGTAGTGCTGTAAAGTCAGTAGCCTTTCAACTGCTTGTTGCGGATGTGGACAGAGTCTCTTTTTTACGCAGCAGGAATCCCGAGAGAGCTTTCTGGGTCCGTCTTCCAGGAAACCAGGGGTTGCGCTTCGTCCTTGCTCTCTTAGCTCCTGCCCTTACGGCAGTTCTCGAGCGCGTTTGAGGAAGAGTTTTGCTTTGAATGCAGAAACCCCTGGGCTCAATCCCCCGGCATGCCTAGGTTGCAGGGGGGAGAGACCTCTGCGTGGAGTGCTGCTGCCAATCAGTGCAGACAGTACTAAGCTAGATGGATCAAGAATCTTTGAACAGGTAACTTGCAGCTCCCTGGGCTTGTATTGTGACAGGGGCTGAGGGCTGCTATTTCCTACAAAAACCTCAGGACAAAATGAACGCTGTTAGCACTGTTCATTTGATTTTGATTTTTAAAGCCCTCTGCTGCTTTTAAACATTATAGACTACTGAAGTAAAAAGAGGACCCAGGGAATTTTGTGGTCTCCCCCCATCTCCCCCCCCCTTTTCGTGGTGATTTTGTTCTTAAACTGGAAAGCCTACTGAGAGGAGGTTATTTTTCCTGTTCAAAGTAATTACATGCTAGGCTGCCATTCTCTGGCTTCTGCTACAGCTCCCCCCGCGCCCCCCTCGCTTGCTGGGCTGGCAGAGGGGGTGGGGGCCTTGTCTTCTATCTCTCTTGCCTGGCAGCCCGCGTGTGGAAAGGACGAGGCAGCCAAATGTAGGGTTGCGGAGCACAGAAGAGGGCCTTGTGATTTAGCTCAATAATTACTGCAGAGTGTGCAGATCCAGCTGCGGTTAGTTTGGGTTGCCGCACCATCCCCTTTGGCCTAGCAACAAGAAGCGCTTAATTCCAGGGCCAGAAGTTGGCAGATTTTATCAGGCGCCCCTTCCGCTGCCCGCCTCCCTCCTGGGGGGGCAAGAAAAACACCAATATCTATATTTGGCTTTGGTTTTTTGGAAGAGCGGCTTTTGCTTCCAAGGGTTTCTCTTGGGTTTTGCAGTAATCTCTGCACGGCAGCCAACGAGATGGTACGGTACAAAGCCTTGCCAATCCAAAAACACTAATAATAATAATAATAATAATAATAATACAGTAATAATGATAATCATCATCATCATCATCATCCACCCATCTCACTGGGTTGCCCCAGCCATTCTGGATGTCTTCCAGCAAATAAAAGCATCAAACACAGAAAACATGAAACATTAAAAAACTTCCCTATATAGGGCTACCTTCATATTTATTATTATTATTATTATTATTATTTTAAATTTCTATGTCGCCCTTCATCCGAAGATCTCAGCGTGGTTCACGACGTAAAAATACAAACTGAGAACACAAAATAACTAATAAAGCAAGAACAAAAACGAATCAATAAACTGCATCCCATAAACACCTTTAAAAGGCCGTATAATGTTCAATTAGCCCAAGGCCTGGCTATAGAGAAGCATTTTCACCTGGCGCCTAAAGGTATGCAATGAAGGAGCCAGGCGAGGCTCCCTGGGGAGAGCATTCCACAAACGGGGAGCCACCTCGGAAAAGGCCCTTCCTCATGTTGCCGCCCTCTGGACCTCAGACACACGAAGAAGGGCCTCAGAGGATGATCTCAGGGTCCGGGTTGGTTCATATGGAAAGAGGCGGTCCTTGGGGTATTGCGGTCCTGAGCCGTTTAAGGCTTTATAAGTCAAAACCAGCACTTTGAATTGGGCCTGGAAACTAATTGGCGGCCAGTGCAGGCGGGCCAGAATTGGCGTTATAAGCTCAAACCGTCTTCCCCTAGCGAGCAAGCTGTCTGCTAAATTCTGCACCAGGTGAAGTTTCCAAACTGTCTCCAGAGGCAGCCCCACAAAGAATCCTGAGAAATACAGTTTAAGTATACTGAGAGTTGCTAGGAAGGCCCAATTCCCTTCGCAGATCTACAATTCCCAGTGTTCCCAGGGAAGAGGGATTGATCTTTAAACCACTCTGGGAATTATAGTGGGGGAAGGCTCGGCCATTAAAAGTCGTATAATAGTGCTTTTAAATGGGTGGTTTGCAGATGTGCCCACAGTAGCTATTTTGTTCTTCCTTTATACCAGGCACAGGCAAACTCGGCCCTCCAGATGTTTTGGGACTACAATTCCCATCATCCCTGACCACTGGTCCTGTTAGCTAGGGATGATGGGAGTTGTAGTCCGAAAACATCTGGAGGGCCGAGTTTGCCTCTGCCTGTTTTACACGAATCTCTGGAGCCTCTGACAATGTCTTCAGATTAGGCTGCGAAGCTTCTGCTTCCCCCGTACAGGCCTCAGATCATAGAATCACAGAATTGTGGAGTTGGAAAGGGATCCCAAGGGGTCATCTAGGCCAGGGGTGGCCAACTCCCAAGAGACTGTGATCTACTTACAGAATTAAAAACTGGCAGTGATCTACCCCCTTTTGGGGTGTTCAAGTTGTTGAGCTTTTTGGGGGAGGAGTAAAGCCCCGTTTTTTAGACATTCAGGTCAAAGTTGTTGAGCTTTTTTTTTAAGGAGAAGGAAAGCCCTGTGTTTGGGGTGTACAGGGCAGAAAAAAATTGAGCTTTTTTTAGGGGAGCCAAAGTTGTTGAGCTTCTTTGGGGGAGCCAGTGATCTACCACAGACGTCCAGTGATCTACCAGTAGATCACGATCTACCTGTTGGACATGCCTGATCTAGGCCATCCTGAAATGCAGGAATCTCAACTTTTACTTTTCTTGGCAGAGTTAGGCTCTCGGTGGATTTGGCTTGGATTTGGCTCCTGCTGCCTCGGTCCAGCCTCGCCGATTTATTTTATTTTATTTATTTATTTATTTTGCTATTTCTGTAGTTCTGATAACAGCCACATTCTTATATTGCATGTTCCCTGGAGCTGCGGGAGAGTGTATGTATTTTAATGTTTGCTGGAAGCCGCCTAGAGTGGCTGGGGAGACCCGGCCAGATGGGCGGGGTATAAATAATAAATTATTATTATTATTATTATTATTATTATTATTATTATAAAAACTGTGTAAATGCAGTTCCAAATGCACCAACCCCTAATTACTATCAGCAGGCGGATTGCCTTGGCTGCCAGTTCATTATTTTTACAGTAAACAGCCGGACTTGGGAGGCGAAGACTGCTGGACTGGAAATCTTGCACTGCCTTTCCTATAGAGCTGGAAAACAAAGCACAACCATATGCCTTTGGGGAGGATATTTCTGGTCGTCCTGATAATGAACCCCCCTCCCCTTGTAAAAGCAGTTTTGCGTGCTCGGTTTTTAATCTTTGCTCACGTAGAGAAGTCTTCCGGGGTGGGGGGTGGGTTTCCAGTAAACTGGCGTGCATTCCTGCCTTGCCTCTTAAAAAATGAATGAATTAGGCGGCGCAGCTTAAAATAGCACCGTGATGCCGAAGAGAACTCCCAAAAGGGAGGGACAAAACACGGGAGCCCTGCAAACGATGATCTCAGTGGCGAAAAGCTTTTGCCCCAGCCCGCTCCAGATCCTGACAATGCTTTGGCATGTGCTGCGAATTCTGAGCAATATTGGGAACGTAAGAAGTGCTTGCAGGATCAGGCCAGGGGGGGCCCATCTAGCCCAGCATCCTATTCTCCCATTGGGAGACCAGGTGTGTGTGGGAAGCCAGGTAGGAGAACATGAAACGGCAGCACTCTTCCTTCTCGTGGTTTCCAGCAATTGGTATTGGGAATAATTTCTTCCTCCTCTAACTGTGGGAGCAGAGTGCGGTCATCGTAATCCTCTTTTAAAGCCATCAAAGTTGGTGGCCATTGTTGCCTCCTGAGGCAGCGAGTTCCAGAGTTTTAAAGGTAAAGGTAAAGGGACCCCTGACCATTAGGTCCAGTCGTGTCCCGACTCTGGGGTTGCGGCGCTCATCTCGCTTTATTGGCAGAGTGAGCCAGTGTACAGCTTCCGGGTCATGTGGCCAGCATGACTAAGCCGCTTCTGGCGAACCAGAGCAGCGCACGGAAACGCCGTTTACCTTCCCACCAGAGCGGTTCCTATTTATCTACTTGCACTTTGACGTGCTTTCGAACTGCTAGGTGGGCAGGAGCTGGGACCGAGCAACGGGAGCTCACTCCATCGCGGGGATTCGAACCACCGACCTTCTGATCAGCAAGCCCTAGGCTCTGTGGTTTAACCCACAGCGCCACGTTATTACTTATTCCATTTCGAGGCAAGGTTTTAAAATTCAGTGGTAAAATTCAGTAAAAGCCCAGGTCTTCTGGTACCTAAAAGCTTAGCATTCTATTGTGGTTTTTTGCATGCTGGTCTCCCAAGTGTATGTTTGGTCTGTGTAACTTGCAACAGGCAAGCATCAACATCCTCAGAAACTCAGATAGATAAGCTAAGCTCCAAATGGCACCATAATCAGTGAAATTTATAATAATAATAATTATTATTCTATTCATTTCTGTACTGCTGTATATTTTAAAGACAAAATCTCAAAGCGGGTTACAGCACATTGAAGCATCAAAACAATCCAGAATAAGACAAATTTAAGCTTCAAGGGAAAATATTTCACATCCTTCTCTAAGGGACATTTTGCTTTCCTCATAGGTATCTACCTACTTAATTTATAGAGCTACCCCACAGCTGAAGTACTCTAGGAAGCCAGATACCCTGAAGAAGATATATGAAGATATCTGAAAAAGTGTGCATGCACATGAAAGCTCATATCAATAACAAACTTAAGGTAAAGGTAAAGGGACCCCTGACCATTAGGTCCAGTCGTGTCCGACTCTGGGGTTGCGGCGCTTATCTCGCTCTATAGGCCAAGAGCCGGCGTACAGCTTCCGGGTCATGTGGCCAGCATGACAAAGCCGCTTCTG
The DNA here is from genome assembly GCA_034642065.1 of Darevskia nairensis. Taxonomy (NCBI): domain Eukaryota; kingdom Metazoa; phylum Chordata; class Lepidosauria; order Squamata; family Lacertidae; genus Darevskia; species Darevskia nairensis. Next base: position 24,047 of record JAWWNI010001066.1, read on the forward strand.
GCGAACCAGAGCAGCGCACGGAAATGCCGTTTTCCTTCCCGCCAGAGCGGTTCCTATTTATCTACTTGCACCTTGACGTGCTTTCAAACTGCTAGGTGGGCAGGAGCTGGGACCAAGCAACGGGAGCTCACCCCGTCGCGGGGATTCGAACCACTGAGCTACTGATCAGCAAGCCCTAGGCTCTGTGGTTTAACCCATAGCGCCACGTGGTCCCCCAATAACAAACTTAGTTGGTATCTAAGGTGCTACTGGAAGGAATCTTTTTTTAAATTTTGTTTCCATTCTTATGGGTCTTTTCAGATTTCTGTGATAACTGGCAAGTTGCCTGAGGCATAGCTGGCCAGAGCCTTTAGGCTTGTCAATATCCTGGTGGTATGCTGCCATGGGAACTAAACAGTTAAGCCAGTTGCTTCTTGATAAGGGATCTTTTGGGGAATGTTGCAAGTACCGTAGGAGTGAGCAGCTGCTTTGGCAAATATATATATATATTATTTCCCTCCCCTTCTCCTCTCCATTGCCAGAGGGTGTGTTTGTGTGTGGTGTCTGTGCAAAAGAAATAAGGCAAAACCACTGTTTAAAGGAAAGTAAGGAGGACCATGGTGAGATTCTGGCAATCCAGGTGCCCCCCCCACATCATTGTGCAGCTGGTTCTTCCTGCTTAAGTGCGGAACCTGACATTTGTCCCTGTTGAAATTCATACTGTTAGTTTGGGGCCCAGTTCTCCCATCTGTTAATAATAATAATAATAATAATAATAATAATAATAATAATAATAATTTATTATTTGTACCCCGCCCATCTGGCTGGGTCCCCCCAGCCACTCTGGGCGGCCTCCAACAGATATTAAAATACATTAAAATATCAGTGGTTAAAAATTTCCCTAAACAGGTTAAGACCACCTTGAACCCCAATTCTGTCTTTTGCGTGGAACCTGTGGTCCTCATGTTGCTGAAATACATCTCCCATCAGCCCCAGCGAGCAGAGCTGGTGATCAGAGATGATAGGAGTTGGGAGTTATAATAATAATATAAATTTATTATTTATACTCCTACCATCTGGCTGGGTTTCCCCAGCCACTCTGGGTGACTCCCAATAGAATATTATTACTAATAATAAAAAAACAGAATAAAACTTCAAACATTAAAAACTTCCCTAAACAAGGTTGCCTTCAGATGTCTTCTGAAAGTCAGATAGTTGTTTATTTCCTTGACATCTGATGGGAGGGCGTTCCACAGGGCGGGCGCCACCACCGAGAAGGCCCTCTGCCTGGTTCCCTTTAGCTTCACTTCTCGCAGTGAGGGAACCGCCAGAAGGCCCTCGGCGCTGGACCTCTCTGGCACAGAGAGAGCTCTTGGCCCAGGTGTGTTCCTGGTCGCCTGGAGGCGATTTTTGCTCCGCTGCAGGCGACCAGGCAGGTACCTGCTTCCCAGCCTGAGTATGGAGCAGATGATTGCAGGTACAGCGGACATTTCAAGATGATGAAGGCAGCCAGCTTGCCTGTCACCCTCTGCTATTCCCTGCTGCAGGGGGGATCCCATTCAGCTTGGCCAGTAAGCATTTCTAGCATTCCTGATAAATCAGCACCCATGCCTGGCTTGCAATCACTTTCTCTCAGCATCTGATTTTGCATGAAATAATTGCTAGCCTCCCCTATGCTATTAATAGCCTTCTATTCCTGTGAGCATGATCTCACTCACTGGAGATGTTGGCGTTGCTGCCTTTTCTTTTTTTAAAGAGTTGGGGGGGGGGAGAGAGGGAAGGGGGGGCATTTCTTCGCCTTTTTTGCTGCTGCCCTGAAAGGTCAGTCACATGGATCCCACGGGGTTTTCCTACTATTTTTGTGGACGGAGGATGGGCAGCCTCATGACCGGTTTGTTTGTGGATGGCTGACCAGAGAGAGAGAGAGAGAATGAAAAGTCTGTGTTTGTATAAGTTAATTCCTGGCAGGCTCCGAGTCTTCATTGGAGGGCGACTCTGTGAAACGGCAAAGCCGGCCTTCCGTTTCTGGAGAAAACTTGAAAAGATTATACAGGCTGCATCCTGATGGACCCGGGCCATGACTGCTGGGGCGGAGAGGAACCCTAATCCAATTCTCAAAAGTGAATCACAGCGAGGGAAAGGCGTGCTTTGTGTATGGAAGAGAAATCTCTGAGTCATAATCCTGAAATGCACAGTTGTTGTTCTTTGCACTCTCTGTTCCCTGCTTACTCATGCAAGATGAGCACCATGCACTTTCTTTGGCTGAAAAAAATGTGGCTTTCTTACCTCCCCTCCCACTCTTGATTTTGCTCTCCCCTCCCCCATCTCCCCCCCTTCGCCAGTGACTGTATTTGTATTTGTCCATCTTTCCCCACTGACCCACATTTTTAATCTACATTCTCTCTCTTTTTTTAAAAAAAATTATATTTTATTTTAATATTTAGTACATGTGGGTTAAACCACAGGTCCTAGGGCTTGCTGATCAGAAGGTCGGCGGTTCTAATCCCCGCGACGGGGTGAGCTCCCGTTGCTCGGTCCCAGCTCCTGCCCACCTAGCAGTTCGAAAGCACGTCAAAGTGCAAGTAGATAAATAGGAACCGCTCTGGCGGGAAGGTAAACGGCGTTTCCGTGCGCTGCTCTGGTTTCGCCAGAAGCAGCTTAGTCATGCTGGCCACATGACCCGGAAACTGTACGCCGGCTCCCTCGGCCTATAGAGCGAGATGAGCGCCGCAACCCCAGAGTCGGACACGACTGGACCTAATGGTCAGGGGTCCCTTTACCTTTACCTTTAAACCCATCAACATTATTACATATATTATACATTACATTATATTTTATTATATTTATCATTATATTTATTAAATTTATATTTTATTACAATTTTATTACAACTTAACATTATAAACACAAACCAAACAGAAAATTAGTATCTTCTTAACCTTTCTTCTTAACATTTTACAAGTGACTCCCCCTGGTCTCCCCCTTCTGAATTTCTCTGCCTATCTACTTTGGCAGTTTCATTATTCCTTTCTAACATCTATCTTATCAAATTCTTTTCAAACACCATACTGAAAATCTACTATAACTTCCTAAGGTAAATACTAATTTAAATAAAACAACATTTCTTCAGATAGTCTCTAAATTTCTCCTATTCTTCTCGCACCGTCTCCTCCTCCTGGTCACGTAGTTTCACTGTCAGCTCGGCCTGTTCCATATAGTCCATCATTTTCATTTGCCATTCTTCTACCTTCAAGCAGAGAAGCAGTAATAGTACCACTGTATACCGCTCTGGTCAGACCTCACCTGGAATACTGTGTCCAGTTCTGGGCACCACAGTTCAAGAAGGATACTGACAAGCTGGAACGTGTCCAGAGGAGGGCAACCAAAATGGTCAAAGGCCTGGAAACGATGCCTTATGAGGAACGGCTTAGGGAGCTGGGTATGTTTAGCCTGGAGAAGAGAAGGTTAAGGGGTGATATGATAGCCATGTTCAAATATATAAAAGGATGTCATATAGAGGAGGGAGAAAGGTTGTTTTCTGCTGCTCCAGAGAAGCGGACACGGAGCAATGGATTCAAACTTCAAGAAAGAAGATTCCACCTAAACATTAGAAAGAACTTCCTGACAGTAAGAGCTGTTCGACAGTGGAATTTGCTGCCAAGGAGTGTGGTGGAGTCTCCTTCTTTGGAGGTCTTTAAGCAGAGGCTTGACAGCCACCTGTCAGGAATGCTTTGATGGTGTTTCCTGCTTAGCAGGGGGTTGGACTGGATGGCCCTTGTGGTCTCTTCCAACTCTATGATTCTAACCAAAAATAAGCAACACAACGGCCAATGATGGTTTGAAAGTAATATATATATATATTTTTCTTGTGAAATAACAAAAAGGCAACGGACAGTGTTCTGGTATTGCCACTGTTTCGTTAGTGTCTTCTTCAGCATATAATTGTAAGAAATGAACAGAAAAACAACTAAACACCTGCATGGATATGCACCTCAGTAATCCATGGTAACATATTTTTATGACCACTGCTCCTTGAAAATTTCTATCGTATGGTTAGGTATGTTATTATTTTTCATTATTATATTGGTGCATTGTGTTATGTATATTCATATCACTGTATTGTATTGTTTTCATGGATTACTGGGCTGATTTTTCCTTGGCTGAGGAGGCGAGTTCTGTCTGGTATGGCCTTGTGGGTGACAACGACCCAGGTATTCAAGGCGGAAGATCTCTTTTTTTAAAAAAAGGAAAGGATAATTTGCTATGTGTGTGGGTTCTCTCCCCCCCGCCCCCCAAATCATACCGATTTGGAGTGCAAGTGCGCAGCCTCGTGCACAGATGAAACGTTAAATTATGGTTTGCCTCCACCTGGGAGAGGTAGTTAGGAAATCACTTCGCTTGGTGTTGACATTTGAACCATCCCTGAGTCTTACATTGCCCAGAGAAAGCAGAGGCGAAGCAGTCTGATAGTTTGATGACACTGGGGCATCTGCAGCTGTGAGACCTGCCTTATCTCCAACATCCTGCCTTGTTTCCTTTCCTGTTCCCTTCTCCTCCTCCTCTCTTTTCTCTCCTGCAATAACCCAGCCCTGATTCCCTGCTTGCTTGCCTTCCATTTTGGCGTTCGTTCCCATCATGTGCACATCTGTGTTTTAATGAGCTGAACAGAGCGAAATATTAGGAGTCGTGGGGGTGCAGAGAGAGGGCGGATGGACTCAGCAGTGCTCAGTTCATCTTTCGGTTGCTGTTTTGTCAAATGCTGTCAGTATTGCTTTATAGAGTATGGATGCCGCATTGATCTGTTAATCATAGAATATGACATTTGCTTTAATGGTGATTTTTAGCTTATAAAAGCAGGGGCTGATGGGTATGGTAGTCCCAAACATCTGGGGGAACCCCAGGTTGGCACTGGGGGGACGACGACTGCGGTATGGGGTGCACTATGCATTTGCTTAACCCGCCCCCCCTCCCTTGCTGCTATTCTCACAAGAGGATTGAAGCTGTTGTGCTGTAATGAGAATTTTAAGGTCTTATATATATAATAGATGTTCATAAATGTACCAAGCAAACACATAAATATATAAACCACATGTCTGAAACAGTACAGGAAGACAGTTCTAAATCCATTTTGGCTCTTTTAGTGACCTCAAATATTCCTCTGCAGTTTGGATGGAAATGGGGATAACTTCACAAAAGATGTAATAAAAAAATTATTTTTAAAAAAGGAAATGGGAAAAGCTTCCTCATTGTCTTTTTGCTCACAAATCCTGCCTTAAGGGCATATTTGGGGATGAATAGTGTGAGCCTGTGACCTGGACTCAGGAATTACGTATTTATCATCACAAAAGCATGGCCAGGCTCTCCAGATAAACCCATTAACAGTCAGGTAAACCTATCAATGCGGGTGGTGCTGTGGGTTAAACCCCAGAGCCTAGGGCTTGCCGATCAGAAGGTCGGTGGTTTGAATCCCCACAATGGGGTGAGCTCCCATTGCTCGGTCCCTGGTCCTGCCCACCTAGCAGTTTGAAAGCATATGAGTGCAAGTCGATAAATAGGTACTGCTCCGGCGGGAAGGTAAACGGCGTTTCCGTGCGCTGCTCTGGTTCACGAGAAGTGGCTTGGTCATGCTGGCCACATGACCCGAAAGCTGTACGCCAGCTCCCTCGGCCAGTAAAGCGAGATGAACGCCGCAACCCCAGAGTCATCCGCGGCTGGACCTAATGGTCAGGGGTCCCTTTACCTTTACCTTTAAACCCATCAACAGGTTTCCTGCCAGACAGGATTCTGCTGTAGACCGCCCCTTCTGTGATGTATGTATGATGTATTGGGGGGTGGTCTTGAGCGGGAGGGTGGCAATTTCAAAAGTCTATATAGGAGCTGGCACACCATTGATCTGGGTCCCTCCTCCCTCCTGCATGTGGTGAGTAGTGACCCTGTTGCAACAGCTTTAATAAAGATCAAGCTTAGCTGCTTTGCGTCTCAATTTTCTCTGGTTGGCCTCTGTTATTTTCTCCTACCGATGGAGGACCTACAAAGGACTCTTATGTACCCCATAAGGGAATAAGGGCAGATAACAGTGCCAAGTGGCAGTGCCAAAAAATGCCCCTTCCCTGCGGTCTTCAGCGCTGCGGGAAGAAATGCGAGTTGAGTGGGAAATATTAAGGGCCTCGTCAGACTCTGCGAAACATCAGAATGGAAAGTGGTTGTAATAGGTTTCAATTTATTTAATTAGATAACTCCCGTCGCAATTCAAATTTCAATAGGATGAAACCATATTAAGTGCCAGGTGCCTGCTAATTTGGAGCAGGTTCTCTGAGCGATTTGGGCAGAACTCTTCCTCTGTAAGTGGAAGAATGGTCATAGCTTAGGGGTAGGGCATCTGGCTTTCATGTGGCAGGTCTCAAGTTCAAATCCCGGCATCTCCGGGGAGGACTGGGAAAGAAGCTTCTTGAAGCTCTGGAGAGCTGCTATCAGTCAAGTGTAGGCCTGTGTTTGGTTCCAGGGTGGATAAAAATCAACGATTTTTAAAAATAAATTTTAAAAAATCGGATTTTTTTGATTTAAATTGGATTTTTTTTTATTTAAATCAGATTTTTTTGATTTAAATTGGATTTTTAAAATAAAATGATGTTGGAGGGAAAATCTTTCTAAATATAGTTTTCTATTTAAGTTAAATTGTAGTCCAAAGGCTATTCATCAGGAAATAAGGATTTGTTTTGAGTTTATCAAGTGTGCTAAAACTCAGTCTAAGTTTTTTTCTAAAAAAATGTTTAACCACATCAGTTAACAAACATGGATACATATGCTATCATGTTATTGTTTTAGTTAAATAAATTGTTTAAATGGTTATTTAGGAAATGATTGTTTTTCTCCTTCCAATAAAGTACAGCAGAAAAGTTGTCCAAATATAAACAGTTAACTTATTAAACCTCACCATAATTTCATAATTATCTGTCTATGTATTTCTAGTAGTATAACCAAATCAGTAATTTTTGATATAACTGTAAAAACTACTCTGAAAAGTTATTATTCCAAAAATGAAACCTTCATATGGTTGCAAATATTAAGATTATACCAGCAAGAATGAGTCTTTCTGTAAAAAAAATATTTAAATCAAGTCTTACTGACTAGTGATTTAAATCAAATTAAATCAAATCCACCCTGTTTGGTTCTCAAACGCCTTGGTACTCAAACAACTTGGAACCCAAACACTGCAAACACGGAAGTAAGTGTTCGGTTTGCGAACTTTTTCCGGAAGCTGAACGTGCTCCGTAAGAGTGTTATGCTCCAAGCACAATTCAAAGTGTTGGTGCTGACCTTTAAAGCCCTAAACGGCCTCGGTCCTGTATACCTGAAGGAGCGTCTCCATCCCCACCGTCCAGCCCAGACACTGAGATCCAGCACCGAGGGCCTTCTGGCGGTTCCCTCACTGTGAGAAGCAAAGCTACAGGGAACCAGGCAGAGGGCCTTCTCGGTAGTGGCGCCCGCCCTGTGGAACGCCCTCCAAGCAGAGGTCAAAGAGAACAACAACTATATAACATTTAGGAAATACCTGAAGGCAGCCCTGTTTAGGGAAGTTTTTAATCTGTAACATGTTAATGTATTGTTTTTTAATATTTGCTGGAAGCCACCCAGAGTGGCTGGGGAGACCCAGCCAGATGGGTGGGGTACAAATAAATAATAATAATAATAATAATAATTATTATTATTATGCTTCCGATTTGAGTGCCACACTTCTGTTTTGAGTATTACGCTGAGGTCTGTCTGGTTTTGCTATTTATTCTGTGGCTGTGTGTGTGTGTGTGTGGAACCCAGTTCAGCTACTGATTGATTAATTGTGTGACTGCAGTACATTGTTTATTGCTTTCATTTTATGGATCAATGGTCACGTTAGATAGTAAAATTCATGTTTGTTTGCTGTTTTAGGGGTTGTTTTTAAAAGTCTGGAACGGATTAATCCATTTTGCATTACTTTCTATGGGAAAGCGTGCCTTGGTTGTGGAACGCTTTGGTTTTGGAACGGACTTCCGGAACGGATTAAGTTTGAGAACCAAGGTAGCACTGTATAAGCTAACCGCCAAGTGGCACCTTAAGCCAAGGTTACGGCTGCCCCAGCGGAATCTCTAAGTACCTTTTTGTGGTTGGATGATGGTGGTGGTGATGATTTCTTGTTGTTGTTCAGTCGTTCAGTCGTGTCCGACTCTTCGTGACCCCATGGACCAGAGCACACCAGGCACGCCTATCCTTCACTGCCTCTCGCAGTTTGGCCAAACTCATGTTAGTAGCTTCGAGAACACTGTCCAACCATTTCATCCTCTGTCGTCCCCTTCTCCTTGTGCCATTTTAACGGGAGGAAAAATCTCAAAGTGCTTTCCAACACATGAAAACATTAAAAACAAACAAACCAATAATTCAGGAGAATTATTGGTTTCTTAATTTAAGAATTCAATAAACTTCAATAAAAATTCAAGAATTCAATGAAACAAATTCCAAGCTTCAGGGAATATGTTTCAGATCCTTCTCTAAGTGACATTGCGGGAAACCTGCAAACAGGAATCGAGTACCAGAGCTACTCCCCGCTCCTGTGGCTTCCAGCAGCTGGTATTCAGAAGCATTGCAGCCTCAGTAGCTTCCTCCTCCACGAATTTGTCTAATCTTTTAAAACCATCTTGGTTGGTGGCCATCGCTGCCTCCTGTGGCAGGGAGTTCCATAGTTTCAACTATGGCAAACACTTCAAAAAAGTGGGTCAGTGCTGCTGTTCCCAAGCAGGCACTCCTGCGTGCTGAATCAGCCAAATTTCCCCCATTTTTTTTCTTTTGGTCTTCAGATGCTTGGGTGGTGCCTGGGAGATGCAACACCAATTGCCATGGAGCTAATCATTTAAGTATCTCTGGAGGGGAGGGTGAGAGCCATGGCCTCTTTTGATGCTCCCATGCAGCAGCTGTGAGCAGATCAGAAGCACCTGTGACTGATAACATCCTTCAGAGAAGGAGGGGCAGCAACAAACTGTGTGCCAAGCGCAAACACTCTTATCTGGGTGCTTTTCTCAGGCTCCGATGGGAGTCGCTTAGACAGGCTTGGGAGTCTTGCAGCAGTGAAGTTCTGAGAAGCTGGGGCTGCCATGGGAAGAGGCATCTCTTCCCCCGAATGACCCGAGGTTCGGCTCCGAGAGTGTGTCAGGGTTTTAACCTGCAGCTAGAGGGAAACGTCATGGGAATAAGGGAGTTTCCCGCAAAAAAAGGGAGGGTTGACAGCTATGACCAAGGTACAGGTATGTGAGAAGTCGCTCTTTTAGTGAGGCAGCACCCACTCTATCGCTCTGGGGAAGCAGAACACTGAGTCGGCCACCTCTCCCAGCTCAGTTATTTACAAGGCTGCGTTATACAGAGCTGCGTGAAACCTATCCGCCCAAGCTATCCACCCTTGCAAGGCTTTTATGATTCCCAGCTCCCCATTTAGCTATGATCACAGGCTTGGACTGAGTAGCATTGCATCTCCCAAGCCTAGCAGCCAGACCTCTGCTCCAAACATAAAAGCACACCTTGTCTGGGAAACTTGTCCTTTGAAGTAGCGCTTCATTATTCAAAGGAGGCTTGCAATACTGGGGGGGGGGGGGGGGAGGTAGCGAGGCGAATCATGTTTTCTGAGGTGAGGTGCAAATTGCAGAAAGGAATGATTTGTACATGAAGGTGCATCTCACCTGTAGAAGATGCTGTGTCCTTCAGATACTTCCGGGGTCTGCAGCTCCCATCACCCTTAATCATAGAATCTTAGAGTTGGAAGGGGCAACAAAGGGTCATCCAGTCCAACCCCCTGCAATGCAGGAATCTCAGCTAAAGTATCCATGACAGATGACCATCCAACCTCAGCTTAAAAAAAACCTCCAAGGAAGGAAAGTCCACCACCTCCTGAGGGGGACCATTCCACAGTTGAACAGCTCTTAAATGCCAGAAGGTTTTTCCAGATGTTTAGTCGGAATCGCCTTTCTTGTAACTTGGAGCCATGGGTTCGAGTCCTACTCTCTGGAGCACAAGAAAACAAGCTTGTTCCCTTGGGATATTTGAAGATGGCTATCCTGTCTCCTCTTCTCCAGGCTAAACATACGCAGCTCCTTCAACCGCTCCTCATAAGGCTTAGTTTCCAGACCCTTGATCATCTTGGTCGCCTTCCTCTGCACACGTTCCAGCTTGTCAACATCCTTCTTAAATTGTGGTGCCCAGAATTGGACACAGTATTCTGTTGATGCAGCCTAGTATAGCGTTAGCTTTTTCCCCGCTGCTGCATCGCACTGTTACTCCAGTATGGCCAGTGGTAACAATATTGGAAATTGGGAACCCACTCTTCCCAAGAGCATTAAAAAGCGGGTTTTTTGTGGAGACAGTTGTTGTTGTTCAGTCGTTCAGTCGTGTCCGACTCTTCGTGACCCCATGGACCAGAGCACGCCAGGCACGCCTATCCTTCACTGTCTCTCGCAGTTTGGCCAAACTCATGTTGGTAGCTTCGAGAACACTGTCCATCCATCTCGTCCTCTGTCATCCCCTTCTCCTTGTGCCCTCCATCTTTCCCAACATCAGGGTCTTTTCCAGGGAGTCTTCTCTTCTCATGAGGTGGCCAAAGTACTGGAGCATCAGCTTCAGGATCTGTCCTTCTAGTGAGCACGCAGGGCTGATTTCTTTAAGAATGGATAGGTTTGATCTTCTTGCAGTCCATGGGACTCTCAAGAGTCTCCTCCAGCACCATAATTCAAAAGCATCAATTCTTCGGCGATCAACCTTCTTTATGGTCCAGCTCTCACTTCCGTACATTACTACTGGGAAAACCATAGCTTTAACTATACGGACCTTTGTCGGCAAGGTGATGTCTTTGATTTTTAAGATGCTGTCTAGGGCAAAAAAAGGCGCTCAGGCACGGACTGGAAAAGTGGGGAGGGAAATTAGTGTGGATGAGCCCAAAGTTGTGAAACCTGCCGCAACTCTCAAGTGCAACCCTGTTAGACTATTCTATGGCTTAACTTGGAGAATCCTTATAGTGGCAGGTTTATTTATTTATTGTCTTTCATTAATTTTTTAAAATATAACTTTCATTATTACCATTTCCAAAATCACATTCAGATGTATACATTTCCACCATTAATATCTTTCTTTATAATTAAACTTTCAATGACTTCCCTCCTTCACTTTCCCTGGTTCCTTTGATTTTCCCACCATTCCTGCATATTATTATATTTGATTCACTTTCTCCCTTATTTTCTCTCCTTTATTATATATTATACTGTTTAATTTACCTTAATCCTGCTAGCGTTATTTTCCAAATACCCCACACAATTTCCCCACTTGATCTCCTTGCTCCTTTATTTTACTTTCGTTAGACCTGCTAACTCTGCATATTGTATCACTTTTAATTGCCAATCCTCCTTATTTAGTGGTGAGTTTAAAAGCCTGAAGACTCATTTTTGCACCTTGAGCTGGTATGCACAAGAGATATGCAATCCTGTTGTGCTGGATGGCTCAGAACGTGATGAAACAAAAGAGAAACAAGCCCCTTGTCCTCTTGCCCTGATCTGATCTGCATCAATGGACCCCTGGCGTGAAAGGCTCTGATAGCCCTTAATTTGCTTTTAACAGGCGGTGATTTGCATTGCTTAAAACTAGGGATGTTTATAAATAGTTTGCAAATTGAGGCTTGGGAGCAGGGCGGGGGTGGTCCTGGGTGGTTGGGGGAGTTTAAGCTGACACTTAAATCCTGCAATTCAGGGAGGATGAAGCTCTGGCATCCTGCCTCTGAATACTAAGTGCTGGATCAGGCCACTGTCCCATCAAGGGCAGCCTAATGCCCTCATTTTATTAATTTTTCTGTTTTGCAATTTAAAACACTCACTTTACATCCTTAAGATACCAATGACTTCCCTTCTTCTCTTTCCATGGTTCATTTTGCATATCATAAATCCCTGCATATTTTACAAAAACAGTACCCTTCAGTATTCCATTATTGCATCCATCAAAACTGGTTTACACTGTTGAATTTATCTCAATGCTGCCAGCGTTTTCAGCTGTACACAGTTATTTCCCATATACAGTGGTGTCTTGGTTTTGCATACGTCTTGGTCTGCATACGTTTTGGATTACAAACACGTAAACCCGGAAGTGCGTGCCCTGGTTTGCAACCTTTTTTTTGGATTAAAACCCATTTTTTTGGCATTATGAACAAAAAAATTTTGGAGGCCCCATTGGCGAAAGCTCGCCTTGGGTTACAACCTGTTTTGGTTTACAAATGGACCTCCGGAACGGATTATGGTTGTAAACCAAGGTTCTACTATATTCAGTTAAAGGGGACCAGGTGGCGCTGTGTGTTAAACCACAGGCTTGCTGATCAGAAGGTCAGCGGTTTGAATCCCTGCGACGGGGTGAGCTCCCGTTGCTCGGTCCCTGCTCCTGCCCACCTAGCAGTTCGAAAGCATGTTAAAGTGCAAGTAGATAAATAGGGACCGCTCCAGCGGGAAGGTAAACGGCGTTTCTGTGCGCTGCTCTGGTTCGCCAGAAGCAGCTTTGTCATGCTGGCCACATGACCCGGAGGCTGTCTTCGGACAAACGCCGGCTCCCTCGGCCTATAGAGCGAGATGAGCACGCAACCCCAGAGTCGGACACGACTGGACCTGATGGTCAGGGGTCCCTTTACCTTTTACCTTTACTATATTCAATTAACCATTTTAAACACATGTTCTTGTTCTCATATTCTATATGTTAAGTCTGCCAGTTGTGCATATTTTGCCAACTTAAGTTGCCATTCTTCTTTGGTTGGGACCTCACTCGTTTTCCATTTTTGAGCTAACAAAACACGGGCCGCAGTAGTAGCATACATAAATAACCCTTTTTGACACCTGGGAATTTCAGTCCGAATTATCCCCAACAGAAAGGACTCTGGTTTTTTTTTTTGGGGGGGGGAAGTACTTTTAAACATTTTTTTCCCAATTCATTATGAATCATTTCCCAATACTCTTTTACCCTTTTGCAAGTCCACCACATATGAAAGAACATTCCCTCCACCTCTTTTCATCTCCAGCACTTATTTGATTCAGTCTTATACATCTTAGCATGCCTACTCAGAATTAAATACCACCTGTGAATCATTTTCAGGTGGTTCTCCTAAGAATAACATGCTGTCCTCGCTTTTCTCTATCCACTTCCTCTATTATGAACTTCTCTCATGTCACCTCTTAATTACGTTTTCTCTAAGATAAAAAATCCCCAAGTGCTGCAACTTCTCTTTGTAGGGCAGTTGACAACAGCTGGAGAAGACGATTGTGCCTGCATTTTGCTTGTGGGACCCTGATAATAATAATAATAATAATAATAATAATAATAATAATAATAATAATTTATACCCTGCTCCTCTGGCTGGGTTTCCCCAGCCACTCTGGGCAGCTTACAGCATATATAAAAACAAGCAACAAAAACCAATACAGGACTGCCTTCAGATGTCTTCTAAAAGTTGTGTAGTTCCTTTATCATCTAGTCCAGGGGTAGGCAACTTAAGGCCCGTGGGCCAGATCCGGCCTAATCGCCTTCTCAATCCGGCCCGCTGATAGTCCGGGAATCAGCGTGTTTTTACATGAGTAGAATGTGTCCTTTCATTTAAAATGCATCTCTGGATTATTTGCGGGCCTGCCTGGTGTTTTTACATGAGTAGAATGTGTGCTTTTATTTAAAATGCATCTATGGGTTATTTGTGGGGCATAGGAATTCATTCATCCCCCCCCCCAAATAGTCTGGCCCACCACATGGTCTGAGGGACGGTGGACCTGCCCACAGCTGAAAAAAGGTTGCTGACCCCTGATCTAGTCCAGTGTTTCCCAAACTGGACTACAATTCCCATCATCTTGCTAGCTAAGGACGATGGGAGTTGTATTCCAAAAACAGCTGGAGACCCCAGTTTGGGAAACTCTGATCTAGTCCAACCCCCTGCAATGCAGGAATCTGAGCTAAAGCATCCAAGACGGATGGTTATCCAATCTCAGCTTTAAAAACCTCCAAGGAAGGAGAGTCCACCACCTCTCCTGGAAGTTTCTTCCACTGCCAAACAGCTTATTTATTCCCAAGCAGTTGGTCACCGTGCTAAACTGGACGCTGGAGTTGATTGGGCCTTTGGTCCAGGGTCTAGCAGGGCCTGCCTCCTTACGTTCTTAGATCTTGGTTTGGAAGCTCTTTTTCCGTTAATTAAAGCCAGCAGCGTGGGAATTGGCTGGCTGTCAGTCTGGTTTTTGAGCGGGGCAATCTAGTGCTGACCTCCAGTTGTCAAATTGCTTCTAAATTCAGTTGGCTCTGTCTGCATCAGGCTCGTAAACTGAGTTTGCTCTCATTCACCGGCTCCTCTTCTACTTTTTAAATGCAATTAAGCCCTGTAAGCAAGTTAAAAAACAAAAACAAAACCTCTGTGGACCAGTGGATGACTGGTCCACCCATGGGGAATATATTTTGCCCTGCTGGAATCTTGGGGTGGTGGGGGGAGATCTTCAGCTTGTGATGGATGCAGCACTTAGCCAGGACATAATACCAAGAGGCTTAAGGGATGCTCATCTTCCTTTAATCTCTTTGAGTGCCCCCCCATTGAAATACCATTAGCCCATGGGAGGGGACACATAAGCAAGGCAGAGATGGGTGGCTTTGTAGCAGAGCAGCCCAGCCCTTTCACAATTAGCTGCCAATTTGGCTTTGTTTGTGAGAAAATAGTTTGACTTAAAGTTAGCCCTCTGGGGGTGTGTCTCTGTTTATGCATTTAAGGCAGGGATTGGCAAGTCAGTTTTTCTGGGGTTTGAAAAGCAATTTTTTTTGGGGGGGGTGGAAAGCCAACCAGGCTCCCTTTTAATGTGGAAGCAAGCTGTGCTGGAACTTCTGGTTGCAAATAACCCTGCAGTAAATGGTAAATGGACGCGGGTGGCGCTATGGGTTAAACCACAGAGCCTAGGGCTTGCCGATCAGAAGGTCGGCGGTTCGAATCTCCGCGACGGGGTGAGCTCCCATTGCTCTGTCCCTGCTCCTGCCAACCTAGCAGTTCGAAAGCACGTCAAAGTGCAAGTAGATAAATAGGTACCACTCTGGCGGGAAGGTAAACGGCGTTTCTGTGCGCTGCTCTGGTTCGCCAGAAGCGGCTTAGTCATGCTGGCCACATGACCCGGAAGCTGTATGCCGGCTCCCTTGGCCAGTAAAGCGAGATGAGTGCCGCAACCCCAGAGTCGGTCACGACTGGACCTAATGGTCAGGGGTCCCTTTACCTTTAAATGGTAAATGGACGTGGGTGGCGCTGTGGGTTTAACCACAGAGCCTAGGGCTTGCCGATCAGAAGGTCAGCGGTTCGAATCCCCGCGACGGGGTGAGCTCCCGCTACTCGGTCCCTGCTCCTGCCAACCTAGCAGTTTGAAAGCACGTCAAAGTGCAAGTAGATAAATAGGTACTGCTCCGGCGGGAAAGTAAACGTTGTTTCCGTGCGCTGCTCTGGTTTGCCAGAAGCGGCTTAGTCATGCTGGCCACATGACCTGGAAACTGTACGCCGGCTCTCTCGGCCAATAAACGAGATGAGCGCTGCAACCCCAGAGTCATCTGCGATTGGACCTAATGGTCAGGGGTCCCTTTACCTTTAAATGGTAACATCTGAGTTTGGTTAGGGCCTGGCTTTGCTGGGCCAGCGGTGATTGCAGTGGTTCAGTTTGGTGTGATTGGGGGAGCTATGGGGGAGCCTATTGTGCATGGGTAGTTTTGGACCCAGAAGGAGGTGTAGGGAGAGTATGGGGGTTTATGGGCACTCTGCCGATGCAATGGAGTGGGAGGGGGTAAGGGAACCCCTGTACAAAATGGTTGCCACCTTTATAGAATAGCTATCATAATTACAATCATTTATTAAATTTCTATACCGCCCCTTCACAAGAGGATCACAGGGCAGTATACTGCATAAAAACACAATGATGCATAACTTAGTAGCAAACAAAACAACACCCCCACCCCAGCTTGAAAGGCCATCTATCGTTGCATTATTGTTTGAATAATATCTGGACCCCACTTTTTCCTCAAAAGGCCTATGGGGTTCTCTGCCTCTCACAACAACCCTGTGAGGTAGGTTAGGCTGAAAGACAAGTGATGGGGCCAAGGTGGGCTTTAGGCCTGAGCGAGGATTTGAACCCTGGACCCGCAAGTTCTACAGTAGTCCAGAGCTCTAACCACTAGGCCACACTGACTAGAGTTATGGGCTTAGACCAGGTTCAGATCCCTGCTCTTCTGCAAGCAACTTTAGCTTATGAGGAAAGATGGCAATATTTGTGGAGCTTTTTTTTTTTTTTTAGTTTTGAAAAAAGGCAAGGAAGGAGTAATGATAGAAGCATATAAGAATATGTATGGTGTTGAGAAACTGGATAGATAATTCTTCCCCGTCTCATCTTTCTGGCCTATGACCGTAATAAAGACTGTCATTCATTCATTTCATTCATTCATTCATTCCCCGTCTCATAACGCTAGACATCGCGGACATCTGATGAAGCTGGGTGTTGGAAGATTCAGGGCAGATAAACAAAAGTACAGTACTTCTTCCATGCAGCACCTAGTTAAACTTTGGAACTCCCGCAGGAGTTAGTGATGGCCACCAACTTGGATGTCTTCAAAAGAGGCCTGGACAAATTCATGTTAGAACAGGATGCTGGACTAGATCAGCCATTGGCCAAATCCAGCAGGCTCTTCTTAAATTCAGACGAGGATTAGGCAAATTCGTGGGGGATAAGACCATCAGGGCCTAGTAGCTACATTCTGCATCTTCTGTCAGAGGCACAGTGCTTCTGAATTACAGCTGCAGAAAACTACAAGGCTAGAGATGGCTTGGTGGGTAGAGCACAAGACTCTTAATCTCCGGGTTGTGGGTTCGAGTCCCACGGCGAGCAAAAGATTCCTGCATTGCAGAGGGTTGGACTAGACACTCTGGTCCCTTGCAACTCTACAATTCTGTGATTCTAGAGCAGGGTGCTCTGGTCCATGGGGTCACAAAGAGTCGGACACGACTGAACGACTGAACAACAACAAAGAGCAGGGTACTAGACGGACCAACTACTGGGTCCTTCTTACGCACTTACCCGAAAATGCTTTGTGTAAACCAAAACTTTGCTTCTATTGTTTTAAGCTCTGATCTTGTCTTGCTTGTCCTTTGTTGCAGTTATCTACCACCCCCTTTCCAAAATGCGAACGTTAAAGGTGGTCTCTCACCTGCCTGATAGCTGAGCCAAATGACAAGAAATGACAGGGAGATTATGCCTGTGTGTGCTATATCTCAGACCATAATCATGGTGATGCAATTCTGCCAAGAACCTTTCAAGTGGGTGGGGTGGCGGGGCTCGGAGGTGGCTTTGTTTGCTATTGCGGGTTCAGTGGCTTATCTTAGGGAGATAAGGTCTCTCCTCCTTTCCCCCTCTTCTGCTTCATCCAACACTGAGCATTCAGAGTCATGAGTAGTAAGTTGCAGCAACTCTTTTATCTAGCTAAAACAAGCCTGGGGGTATTTTAATTAACTTATGGCT
Source organism: Darevskia nairensis (assembly GCA_034642065.1). Taxonomy (NCBI): domain Eukaryota; kingdom Metazoa; phylum Chordata; class Lepidosauria; order Squamata; family Lacertidae; genus Darevskia; species Darevskia nairensis. Next base: position 41,575 of record JAWWNI010001066.1, read on the forward strand.
CCTTTTGGGCTTCTCATGGGCATCTGGTTGGCCATGGTGAGAACAGGAAGATGGACTCTTGTGGCCATCTCCAGGGTTCAGAAATCATCAATGCATCGCAGATGTCCCTGTGGCATCGCACAGTGCCGGATTTATGTATAAGCTAAACAAGCTATAGCTTAGGGCCCCACTCTCTTCCACTATTAATATACTTCTTAATTGTATTTCATTTCAACAATTACTTTGATAAAATACATATTTTGTTATGTGCAAATGACTTTTGTTGTTGTTGTTGTTCAGTCGTTCAGTCGTGTCCGACTCTTCGTGACCCCATGGACCAGAGCATGCCAGGCACGCCTATCCTTCACTGTCTTTCGCAGTTTGGCCAAACTCATGTTAGTAGCTTCGAGAACACTGTCCAACCATCTCGTCCTCTGTCGTCCCCTTCTCCTTGTGCCCTCCATCTTTCCCAACATCAGGGTCTTTTCTAGGGAGTCTTCTCTTCTCATGAGGTGGCCAAAGTACTGGAGCCTCAACTTCAGGATCTGTCCTTCTAGTGAGCATTTAAGGTAAAGGTAAAGGGACCCCTGACCGTTAGGTCCAGTCGTGACCGACTCTGGGGTTGCGGCGCTCATCTCGCTTTACTGGCCGAGGGAGCTGGCGTACAGCTTCCAGGTCATGTGGCCAGCATGACAAAGCCGCTTCTGGCGAACCAGAGCAGCGCATGGAAACGTCGTTTACTTTCCCGCCGGAGTAGTACCTATTGATCTGCTTGCACTGTGTGCTTTTGAACTGCTAGGTTGGCAGGAGCAGGGACCGAGCAATGGGAGTTAACCCCATTGTGGGGATTCGAACCGCTGACCTTCTGATCGGCAAGCCCTAGGCTCTGGGGTTTAACCCACAGCGCCACCCGTGTCCTAAGATACCTATCAGTTCCATAAATTACCATACAGCATATATTCAACACAAAAAAACAGTGACAATTTGTTGTTCACAAAGGACAGCTGGGCATATAAAGGGCCCCATTACCTTCAGGGAAGGGATGTGGGTGGCCCTGTGGGTTAAACCACAGAGCCTAGGGCTTGTCGATCAGAAGGTCAGCGGTTCAAATCCCCGTGATGGGGTGAGCTCCCGTTGTTCGGTCCCAACTCCTGCCAACCTAGCAGTTCGAAAGCACGTCAAAGTGCAAGTAGATAAATAGGTACCACTCTGGTGGGAAGGTAAACGGCATTTCCGTGCGCTGCTCTGGTTCGCCAGAAGCGGCTTAGTCATGCTGGCCACATGACCTGGAAGCTGTACGCCGGCTCCCTCGGCCAATAAAGCGAGATGAGCACGCAACCCCAGAGTCGGTCACGACTGGACCTAATGGTCAGGGGTCCCTTTACCTTTACCTTACCTTCAGTAGCTTAGGGCCTCATCAAACCTAAATCTGGCCCTGGTGTCATCGCAGTGCATGTGCCCAAGATTTAAAATTGCATTTTTAAGCGTCTCTCACAAGGAGTGGGAGCTCCTCTTTCTTTTCCCACGCAGCCGGCACATTCTGATGAATTGCCGAGGATGACGCGAGCGTTGAGCAAAAAACAAAATGCAGCGTTGCTTTTGGGGAGTGACAACAGCGCTTGGGTACCGCGAAATAAATCACTTTCACCTTCCCTCCCTTGACTTGCTTGTACAAACACAGCCGCCTTAACCACACACACAAACACACTCAGTGTTTGGACGGCCTCCAAAGATAAACCATATTCACTATGGAATGCTTCATGTTTGCCACATCCACCTCACACATCCTCCCCAATTAGGAAACGACTTCTGCGTTGGTTTCAACCAACACAGTCTGAACAGCTTGCATCCATAACGGGTATCTTTTGATTACGGTTTCAAGGTTAAATAATAGTGTTTTTTTTATTTAAAAAAAGAATATAAGAAAGAGCCCTGGCAGAATAGGGCAAGCTCCATCCAGCCCACAGTTTCGTTTCCCAAGAGGACACGAACGCAGCATCATTTAGGCTCGCAAGTTGGCATTTGGAGATATTCCGTCTTTGAACCTGGAAGTTCTGTTTGGTGGCATTGATAGAACCCATTGCCTGTGGGTTGGTCTGATCCTTAAACCAACAGACCGTGCAGGTTGGTGGTCCCCTCCACATCAAGTGGCTGTGAGTTCCACAAGTTTATTTGGGAATTTCGTGAAGAGGTTCTTCCTGTTGCTTGTCTTGGACCTAAAAGTTCTGTGTGCTTTTTGGAGGTCTTAAATTGTGGCAGCACCTGTAAGTTGCACAGCATTGCCCTGTGTGTGTGGGGGGGGTGAGAGTGGGAGGGGTGCTAAGGCTCAGGAGGAGATCAGTTTACAGTCACCTTGTGTGGGGTGGATCCAAGATTGGGTTGACATGGCAACAAAGCCCTCCAAACCCTTAGGGGTGTCTCCTCTGCTTGGACGCCTCTGTGAGTTGGGCCATTGCTTCCTCTAATAGCGAAGTTGAGCGATGTGGGATATTGGAATTCCCAACTTGGTTATGAAGTTCACAGGGTGACCTTGGAGTCAGTCACAGCCTCTTCAGCTACCTTTCAGGTTCAGGTAGGTAGCCATGTTGGTCTGACGCAGTCGAAATATATATATTTTTTAAAAAAATTGTCCATTAGCACCATAGAGACCAACTAAGTTTGTTATTGGTACAGTCATACCCCGGGTTGCGTACACTCCGTGTTGTGTACACTCCGGCAACCCGGAAGTACAATTCGCCACGCGGACACTTCTGCGCATGTCCGCGTGGTCCGTGGATGCGCAGAAGCGTTCTATGCAGTTTGCACATGCGCAGAAGTGCCGCCTGTGTTGTGCACAGTTTGGGGTGCGAACGGCACCCTGGAATGAATTACATGTGCAACCCGGGGTATGACTGTATAAGCTTTCGTGCATATGGTGTGCTTAGACCAAGAACAAACTTAGTTGGTCTCTAAACCACAGAGCCCAGGGCTTGCTGATCAGAAGGTTGGTGGTTCGAATCCCCGCGACGGGGTGAGCTCTCATTGCTCAGTCCCTGTTCCTGCCCACCTAGCAGTTCGAAAGCACCCCAAAAAGTGCAAGTAGATAAATAGGTACCGCTCTGGTGGGAAGGTAAACGGCGTATCTGTGTGCTGCTCTGGTTCGTCAGAAGCGGCTTAGTCATGCTGGCCACATGACCTGGAAGCTGTACACCAGCTCCCTTGGCCAATAAAGCGAGATGAGTGCCGCAACCCAGAGTCGTCTGCGACTGGACCTTTACCTTTAAGGTGCTACTGGACAATTTTTTTACCTTTCAGGGTCGTCGTAGGAATTACCAGTAACTGAGGAGCAGGGTGAACCATGTTCTCTTTGGAGAAAAAGGTGGGATATTAATGCAGTAATATGCTCTTTTGCTTACCTGCTTAAGAAAGCTGGAGAGGACACCGAGATGGAGATATCAGTCGCCAACCTGGCATCCAGAGACCTCCACATGGCTGCAATTGGACCTGTGCTGGTTGCAAAATGCACCGGGTGCTGGGCTCATTTCTAGCACTGGCCAGGTGCATGGATGTGCAGGCGCTTAACCAACCACTCCCATCGGGCTCAGATGCGACATGGCTCGGGGGTGTGTGTGTGTTTTGCGCTGAAACTCTACTGCAGAGCTGTCTGAACTTTTCATGTTGGGAACACCCTTTTTAGACATGCCTCATTTCGCGACACAGTTATTCTGTTTTGCTAGCAAACCGGAGGTTAAACTAACCCCTTTCCAGCCTCTGGAGGAACGTGGGGAGTGTTCGCGCAACACACCTACACACTGTTGCTGACACACTAATGTTTTGCGGCACGCAGTTTGTCGTTTTTCCATACCGCCGGTGGCATCTCCTTTAAACCAGGTCCTCGGCTGCTATGCATGCGGTACCAGGCTGCCAACGTGGCAGTGCCAGCAGGGCTCTGGATCCCTGGAGTGATGGTGCTCTAAACACCAACAAAGAGACCTCGTTTAAACTTTCCATGGTTTAAAGGAGATTGAGATTGAATCCTGACAAGACAGAAGTACTGTTTTTGGGGGACAGGGGGCGGGTGGGTGTGGGGGACTCCCTGGTCCTGAATGGGGTAACTGTGCCCCTGAAGGACCAGGTGCGCAGCCTGGGAGTCATTCTGGACTCACAGCTGTCCATGGAGGCGCAGGTTAATTCTGTATCCAGGGCAGCAGTCTACCAGCTCCACCTGGTACGCAGGCTGAGACCCTACCTGCCCGCGGACTGTCTCGCCAGAGTGGTGCATGCTCTAGTTATCTCAAACTTGGAGTACTGCAATGCGCTCTACGTGGAGCTACCTTTGAAGGTGACCCGGAAACTGCAATTAATCCAGAATGCGGCAGCTAGACTGGTGACTGGGAGAGGCCGCCGGGACCACATAACACCGGTCTTGAAAGACCTACATTGGCTCCCAGTATGTTTCCGAGCACAATTCAAAGTGTTGGTGCTGACCTTTAAAGCCCTAAATGGCCTCGGTCCTGTATACCTGAAGGAGCGTCTCCATCCCCATCGTTCTGCCCGGACACTGAGGTCCAGCGCCGAGGGCCTTCTGGCGGTTCCCTCACTGCGAGAAGCAAAGCTACAGGGAACCAGGCAGAGGGCCTTCTCGGTAGTGGCGCCCGCCCTGTGGAACGCCCTCCCAGCAGAGGATAAAATTATAAACAACTACCGGTATCTGACATTCAGAAAATACCTCAAGTCAGCCCTATTTAGGGAAGTTTTTAATTTGTGATATTTTAATGTATTTTAATGTCTGTTGGAGGCCGCCCAGAGTGGCTGGGGAGACCCGGCCAGATGAGCGGGGTACAAATACAAAAATTATTATTATTATTATTTCCGTTTAAATCTGCCCCAAGTTTATTGGTGTGTGTGTGTGTGTGTGAGAGAGAGAGAGAGAGAGAGAGAGAAATATACCTGTATGCTCCCTTTGAATCTAATGAAAGAAGGCCAACAGTGTTTGCTAAATTCCTCCTTCGCAGCCTTGGATTCTTCTTCCTCTCTTTGTCTCTCTGCCCACCTAATTTTTGATGGCTGTCTCAGACAAGGGAGGCTCTTTGTCCTTGAATTCACCTTGCCTTCCATCCTCTGCAAACCGAGATGCTGAAGAGCAATCGTTTGGTGACTGCTTACTGAGAGATCAGGCTTCTTTCTCTCTCCCCCCCCCCCGCTTTTCTGACAACCATTTGCAAAGGGAAAGTTTACATTTATCATGCAAGTGGAACAATTTCCAGTCTACTCTCCCACCCGCAGCTCCCTGTCTCATGCTCCTGTCTGCTCCATGTAACCGTTTCTCCTTGTTTTGTTTCCTCTTCCAAGGTCTCAGTCTTGATTTCTGGAGCGATCCAATAAGATGCGGCAGCCCCTCCAACATCTTGTTCCTTTCGTTCAAGGACGCCCAAGGCCGTGGGACTTTCTTGAGCTGCCCAAAGACTCCGGAGAATGCCAGCTGCGGACGAAATATGTGCGTGGGGAGGGACGGAAGATTTTGGCTGTTCCTCTGCTCCCTCTCCCTCATTCTGGATGTTCATACCAAGATAACATTGCCGAAGATGGATTATTTCCTCCGCTATCAATGGAATATGCATTTTTTTGTGTGGTTAATTTTTTTATGTGTGTGGATGCTGGGCGGAAAGCGCCGCCAGTAGTCTGAACATGAGACTCCCTGCCCTACCATTGGGTCAAGTGTGCTATCCAGGTATGTCTGCGATTACCTGATATACAGTTTCTCAAAGCTTGCAGTGAATTCATTCTCTCTCTCTTTCTCTGTACCCCCGCCCCCCCAGCATGGACATATCACTCCTGATCTTTTAAGCACAGTGAAAGGAGTTGAACATGAGAAAACATGATTCCGCCCTTGCTCCTGCTGCTGCCACGCTAATCATAGCTAAACCATGGCTAGGCTTAGCGTTGCGTCAGGACCCTGGTTCAGTCTGTTCCTCTCCAAACAAACCAAGAGTGTTGTTCTCGGATTGCTGCTTGTGGGTTGTTTGGGAAGAAACAAACCCTGAGCATGGATTTGGGGGTGCCGCTAAGGCAAACCATAGTTTAGCTTCTGGCAGTGTGGCAGGAGCGAGGGAGACGCGGAAGCACCTGCGATTTTAGCCCTGCACCCTCACTTTTAAACTAAATTTAACTATGGTTTAAAATGAAGTGTGAACCAAGCTGATGTGTGGTCCTGAGCAGCCTGCAGAAATTTTCCTTCTAATACAGTGGAACCTCAGTTCTTGAACTTAATCCGTACTGGAAGTCCGTTCAACTCCTGAAACCATTCAAAACCCAAGGCGCGACTTCCGATTGGCTGCTTGAGAGCTTCCTGCACTCAAGCAGAAGCCGTGTTGGACGTTGGGCTTCCGAAAAACGTTTGAAAACCGGAACACTTACTTCCGGGTTTTCGGCATTTGGGAGCCAATTTGAGAACCAAGGTTCCACTGTACTGCAAAACATGCTGTTCATGATACTTGGCTGCCATATTTTCTTAAGATACTGTGATCACTCTTGCACAGGGGCGGAGCAAGGTGGGGGCGTTGGGGGCGGTGCGCCCCGGATTCCACCGTTAAAGGAACCTTGCTGCCTGTTAAAAGAGCCTCGCTCAGCGGCTCGTAAGGTCACTGTGGGAGCAGCAGCATGGACGGACTGTGCATGTGCGGGATGCCGCACATGCGCAGTCCATGAGTAGTGACATCACGACGCACGGATGGAGCAACACCCTGCCCCCGGGGGGTGCCACCGCGTTTGCTGCTCTGGGTGGCCAAGGGGCTCCGTTTGCCACTGCTCTTGCAGGGACCATATGTTTTCTGGGTTTTTGTGTGTGCTTGGAGATTGAGAGTTTCTGTGCCAGAGCTTTTGTTTTCTTGTTGCTGTTCTCTGTGATGAACACAACCTTGTTGTGGACAGCAAGAGGCTGAATTGCATTCTGAGCACTCTTCGTCTTTGCTGATTTCAGAGATGCATGATTGATCCTTTTTTTAGGATTACGGGAGTGCTATAGGAAGCTTGGTGCATGCTGAGGTCAGTATATCGCACCATTGCACAGGGAGGAGGGAATGTTGGCAGGAGACAGAAATGTTGTGGTGATTAATAGCAATAGCTTGCTTGGAGCGAAGGTGGAGTTCTGCCAGTACCAGCACAGGCAAGCACGAAAATTGCAAGTTTTGTGGAAGCTCCCAGATTCTCCTTAGGGTTGCAATCTGATGCAGGCTTCCTGGGAGTCCGTTGACCTTTGTGAGACTCAGATCTGACTAAGCAAGCTTAGGATGGTGGGGGTTAGCAGCAAATGGATGGAATCGGCTTCTTTGAAAGCATGTGCTAATACATATAAAGATAAAGGGACCCCTGACCGTTAGGTCATCGTGGCAGACTCTGGGGTTGCGGCGCTCATCTCGCATTATTGGCCGAGAGCCGGCATACAGCTTCCGGGTCATGTGGCCAGCATGACTAAGCCGCTTCTGGCGAACCAGAGCAGTGCACGGAAACGCCGTTTACCTTCCCTCTGGAGCCGTACCTATTTATCTACTTGCACTTTGACGTGCTTTCAAACTGCTAGGTTGGCAGGAGCAGGGACCGAGCAACGGGAGCTCACCCCGTCGCGGGGATTCGAACCGCCGACCTTCTGATCGGCAAGCCCTAGGCTCTGTGGTTTAGACCACAGTGCCACCCGCGTCCCTATGCTAATACATATAGTAAGGTATAATAAACTGTGGGTTGTATCCTGTGCTCCACAAGCGAAGTTATGCAGGAAAAGCAGCATTTCCATTTCCACACCTCTGCCTGAGCTCCCCCACAATCTGTCCCGGAGGCTCCCTAATGTTTTGGAGCTCATTTTGAGAGGGTGGGGGATGGAGAAAAATGAGAAGATGGGTTTTCACCACCCACCTGAACTGTGTGAATGCTAAGGAAGGTAGGAGAGGATATATTGTTTTGATAATTTTCTTCCCCTCGCTCACGCTAGTGAGTAAACAGCAGAGTGCATCCCCTTTGCAACTTATTGGAAGCAAGTTGATGATTCATTAGAATTCCTTCATTAAGCAATCCAGTTTGGATTGTTCCTGGGAAGTCTCCCCTTTACAGTCGTACCTCGTTTTGTGGCCGGGATCCGTCCCAGAGCCCCGGCCGCTAGCCAAAAAGGACGCAGGGTAAAGCGCTGCGCCTGCGCACGTACACACTCGCGCGGAGTGGTTTGCGCTTCTGCGCATGCGCGAGCGGCAAACCCGGAAGTAACCTGCTCCGGTACTTCCGGGTTTGCCACGGACGTTCGCCGGAATGGACGCTAGACAAGGCGGACGTTCACGGAGGTATTATTGCATTTCCCTCTTAAAATAACAACACAGCCTTCTTCAAATGTAAGAATAAAGTTTTATTCCTATTCGGTTCACAGCAGTAATCTGAAGGCAGGCTTTAAGTTGTGGTTATAGTGAAAAGAAGTCTGAGATGTAGCTCAGACTTTCTGCTTGTGGGCTCCATCCTATGTGAAGGTTGAGCCATGCGCTGGCTAAGAGCCAGGAGAGTGAGAGACCAAGAGACCAAGAGAGAGATGGTTGCAGGGTCATGCCCATCTACCTGGCCACACACAGGGGGAGGAAGCTCTAGAGCAGGTATGGCAGGAAGTCCTCCCTGTCTGGAGCCACATCCCCCTGTGTGTCCATTCTAGGAAACAGGACTGCTCTAGTAATAATACATCCCACATAGCCCTTCCCAGGCAATACAACATAAAGCCCTAAACGGCCTCAGTCCTGTATACCTGAAGGAGCATCTCCACTCCCATTATTCAGCCCGGACACTGAGGGCCAGCTCCAAGGGCCTTCTGGCGGTTCCCTCACTGCGAGAAGCAAAGCTACAGGGAACCAGGCAGAGGGCCTTCTCAGTAGTGGTGCCCACCCTGTGGAACGCCCTCCCATCAGAGGCCAAAGCGATAAACAACTATCTGACATTCAGAAAATACCTGAAGGCAGCCCTGTTTAGGGAAGTTTTTAACCTGTGATATTTTAATGTATTTTAATATCTGTTGGAGGCCGCCCAGAGTGGCTGGGGGGACCCAGCCAGATGGGCGGGGTACAAATAATAATTATGATTCTTCTTATAACATTAAATGCATAGATTTTATTCAACCACCCAGAGTTCCAGCTTGACACGAAGCTTCTGGAAACGCTCCTTTGGGTAGGGGCTTCGTGAGGATGCCCGCAGCCATCTCCTTGGCAAAATCATAGCTACCAAAGTTACAAAACAAAGAGAAAGAAAAGAAAGGGAAAATAGAGATGAAGAGAGAGAGAGAGAGAGAGAGAGAGAGAGAAATAAAGAAAAAGAAGGCAAAAGGAGAGAAACGTTAGCAATAGAAGCATTTAAATAAAAAACATCGCTGTGATTTGCTGTCTGAAAGCTTAAGTATAGTATTTGATTCTTCTCTTTTGCATCTACATCTTTCTGTGGGTGAATATACCCATTCCTTCCTTCTGAGGTTCTTTTTCTGTGCTGTAGGGAGATGCGGATAATGTGCTCAGGACGAAGCGTTGGGGTTTTGTTTTTTGTACTTTCTTTCCCCACCGAAAAATCTGGAAAATGTTGGTTTAAAAGCTTTGGGAGAGGCATCCACCCGCCCCCCTCCACCGGTCATTTGGAGCAATCTCTGTCGGCGGACTGACTCTGTTATTACACGGCTGGCAAGGAAATTCCATTTCGCTTAGGATGCTACTGTACATCCGCTGGATTCTTTTTTTCATTTTTTTTAATCGCTGTAACCTTTATCACTTCCTCTGTTTTGGAATGTTAGCTCTCATTGTTCAGCCCCGGGACCGCAGCCTGTGGAATTTGCTCTCTGGGTGAGGAGCCCTCGGATTTTTCACTGTTGATGCAGCTCTGCCTTTGCCGACTCATGGTGAGCTGTTTGCAGCTGTTTTTAAAGGGCACCAGGAGTAACCGGGAACCTGCCTTGCGCTGAGTCAGACCGGTGGCCCGTCTAACCCAGCATTGCTTACACTGACTGGCAGCAGCTCTCCTCGGTTTTTGGGCAGGGGGGGCAGCCCTAGCTGGAGAAGCTGGGGATTGAACTCAAAGCAGATGTTCTGTGACTTTACGGCTGCAGCCCTACCTGAGAGAGTAATCTCTGTGGAATTCAGTGGGAGAAATGTTTCTGAGTAAATATGCTCAGAGATGATCATTCTGTTAGTGTGTTTTATTGATCTCCTGCCTGACCCTGGGCATCACCAAACAGTTCACTTCCAACTACTTTTGGCTAACTGGGGTGGGGTGGGGTGGGAAGAGTCACACATAGCAGGATTTCTGGGTGCAATTGTAGAAGAGCTATGCAAGAGCTATGTAGAAGCGCTTCTTACTTAGCTCAGTTGGTAGAACGTGAGACTCTAATCTCAGGGTTGTGGGTTCAAGCCCCACATTGGCCAAAAGATCCCTGCATTGCAGAGGGTTGGACTAGATGTCCTTTGTGGTCCCTTTCGACTATGATTCCTGCACAGACCAGGGCCGGATGTAGGTTTGATGAGGCCCTAAGCTACTGAAGGTAATGGCACCCTTTATATGTCCAGCTGTCCTTTGTCAACAACAAATTGTCGCTTTTTGTGTGTTGAATAGATGCTATATGGTAATTTGTGGCCCTAATAGGTATCTAAAGCCATTTGCCCACGTTGCCTGTGCAACCAGTCCATGCAGAATGTAGGCATCCTATATATAGAAAGGAGCAAACCGGTGATATTTTAGGGAGCAGGCTAGCAGGTGGGGCCTGCTACTTATATCATAGGAGCCTACACAACACAAAACACTTGCTGTATGTAGGTTTTATTTTATTTGTTTTTTATCTTATATTTTGGAAACCACCTCTTTAATCACCTCTCGGCCATCACCTCTTTAATCTTCTACTCTCGGGCAGGAGATATAGAAGTATAATCAGCCATACCAACAGGCTAAGGACGCGGGTGGTGCTGTGGGTTAAACCACTGAGCCTAGGGCTTTGCCGATCAGAAGGTCGGCGGTTCGAATCCCTGCGACGGGGTGAGCTCCCATTGCTCGGTCCTTGCTCCTGCCAACCTAGCAGTTCGAAAGCACGTCAAAGTGCAAGTAGATCAATAGGTACCGCTGCAGCGGGAAGGTAAACAGCGTTTCTGTGCGCTGCTCTGGTTCGCCAGAAGCGGCTTAGTCATGCTGGCCACATGACCTGGAAACTGTACGCCGGCTCCCTCGGCCAATAAAGCGAGATGAGCGCGCAACCCAGAGTCGGTCAACGACTGGACCTAATGGCCAGGGCTCCCCTTTACCTTTACCTTTACCTTTACCAACAGGCTAAAAATAGCTTCTATCCGTGGGCTGTTAGGCTGTTGAACGGAAAATAACATAGTGAAATGACGTGCGAGGTGGTGTGTTGTTTGATAAGCACACAGAGTGCAACGAGACTGAGTGTTTGGGTGGTGGTGGGGAGGCTTGTTCAATTTCATTGTACGCAGGTTGTACAATGACAATAAAGGTATTATTATTATTATTATAAATGTACATCCAGTTGTTTTACCTTTTAATTTTTTTCGGGGCCCCCAAGAGAGTGTGGCCCTCAGCTATAGCTTGCTTAGCTAATACGTAAATCCGGCACTGCCACAGACATACCCACGCTAGCATGCAAATTTCACCCAAACACACACACACACAAAGCCGAACAGTACTGCTAGAAGAGATTAAAGAGAATGCTAAACCACATCGGATGCTGGCAATAATGACAGCAGCTTTCATCAGTGAAACCATGATTGCCCACGACACACGGAGCCTCTGATCTGCAGCACAGCAAAAGCCACTTATTGCAGGCATGCTCTTTCTGTTCCTCCCCAATCCCGCAAAAATAAAAATAAAAACACACCATAATCTGACTCGCACAGACATAGTAGAAGTAGCTCTTTCAAAACGCTTGATTTCTCCGGCTCTCTAGGGATAAGTGGGTGGATTTTTAAAAGGAAGGGGGGGGAAAGAACTCTTTTGGGAAACAAGAGTATCTTTGGCCTATATACACAAAAACCCAAACACATAATTGAGCACAGTGATCCTCTGGCCAAAGTCTGCTGAGTAATAGAATGCAGCAGGATGAAAACTGCCCTGGCCGGAGCCCCAGTTGCAGACAGCTGGGCTTTGAAAACCAGCCACCGTCTGGAACGAAGGGCTGCCAAAACGCAGCCTTAACCAGAAGTGTGTGACTGTGCTGCGGCCCGGTGACCAATTAAACTCCAGGAAATCGCTGCTGACCTCTTCCCAACACTTACCCACCAGTACAGTATGAACTCTGTCCCAGTCAGCATTCCTGTTGACGGTACCGAATCCACGTTCGCACAGTTACTTTAACAGAGAGATTTCTGGCTAGAAACCATCTCACCCTCTCACCCCTCTGCTTCCGTGGCAGCTCCCGGACCAGCTGTGCCTGGGAGCACAAGTCATCTCGGAACGAATGTGGCTCCCATGGCACCGTCAAGGTAATAGGCTCACACCTGTGTTCAGGAAACCTGGCAATCTCACACACAGTTGACCTCCGGACTCTGCCTGGACATCCACTGTGGTTCTTCTGCCCTAGTGAAGCCGCAGGTTTCAGTTTTTCAACGTCTTTATAAACGACTTGGAAGAAGGACTAGAGGGGATACTCACCAAATTTGCAGACGGAAGGGGTAGCTCACGCTGCAGAAGACAGAATCAGAATTCAAAATGGCCATCACAGATTGGAGAACTGAGCCCCAGCTAACGAAATGAATTTCAATAGGGACAAATGTCTGGTTCTGCACTTAGGCAGGAAGAACCAGATGCACAAATATAGGATGGGTGACACTTGGCTTAATAGCAGTGCATGTGAAAAGGATCTAGGGGTCTTGGTGGACCACAAGCTGAACATGAGTCAACAGCATGATGCAGCAGCAAAAAAAGCTACTGCTATTCTAGCTTGCGTCAACAGAAGTATAGTGTGCAGATCAAGGAAAGTAATAGTACCACTCTGTTGAGCCTTAGTCAGACCACACTTGGAATACTGTGTCCATTTCTGGAATGTCCAATTCCAAGCTGGAATGTGTGCACAGGAGGGCAACCACGATAATCAAAGGTGTGGAAACCAAGCCTGATGAGGAATGGTTGAAGGAGCTGGTTATGTTTAGCCTGGAAAAGAGGAGACCGAGAGGAGATATGGTAGCCATCTTCAAAGATCTCAAGAGCTGTCACATGGAAGAGAGAAAAAGCTGATTTTCTCCTGCTCTGGAGGGTAGGACTCGAACCAATGGCTTTAAATTACAAGAAAGGAGATTCCGACTAAACATCAGGAAGAACTTTCTGACAGTAAGAGCTGTTCGGCAGTGGAACAGACTCACATGAGAGGTGGTGGACTTCCTTGGAGGTTTTGAAGCAGAGGTTGGATGGCCATCTGTCATGGATGCTTTAGCTGAGAAGCCTGCATGCAGGGGGTTGGACTAGATGACCCTTGGTTGCCCCTTCCAACTCTAAGATTCTATGCAGTGGCTGTGGTCTGTGACCTCTGTAGGGTGCTCTCCCCAGGGAGGCTTGCCTGGGCTGGCGCCTTCCTTATAGACCTAGCTCAAGGTTGTCATCTGAACTGGCCAGATGTGTAACTGCGAATCAATCACAGTCAGTGCATCACTTGAAAAATAAGTCTTTAGAGAGCGGTCTTGTGCCCCAAAATAGCAACTAGACATTCAGTTTTGGCGACTGCAACCTTGGTTTAAGGAGCCCTTTGGCACCCAGCTTCTATATCTGAGTTTCTAGTCCCTTGGGTTGAAAAAGATTCCCCAGCCCGTCGTAGCTTTTTCCAACAGTGGGAGAGGCAGTGAGGGGCATCTGCCCCAGCTATACTTGGGGAAACACATCTGCTTGAAGATGAAACATCTGCGATTAGATTTGCCTAGCAGGAAAGCACCACGGAGAAGTAACACAATGCAAGTTGCAGAAGGAGTGACCTGGCTGGAAGAAACAAAATAAAAAAATTCCTTCCAGTAGCACCTTAGAGACCAACTAAGTTTGTTCTTGGTATGAGCTTTCGTGTGCATGCACACGAAAGCTCATACCAAGAACAAACTTAGTTGGTCTCTAAGGTGCTACTGGAAGGAATTTTTTTATTTTGTTTTGACTATGACAGACCAACACGGCTTTCTACCTGTAACTGGCTGGAAGAATTTTGGAAACTACAGGGGCCTCTCATCTCCCATGTCTCACCTGCAGGCTAACATAGAGGAAATTAAACAGGCAGAGCCACCCTTCTATAAATGTTTGGTACCCACTGTTTTAAGAAGTATGCGGCGAACAAAGCAAAGTGAAATTTCACGACTGTTTGGGCAGGCTTGTCTTTTGGCTTCGCTCGGAATCACAGGCTAGCTGTGACAGGTTTGGGACTTAAAAATAATAGGGCTGCAATCCGGCAGCCTTTTATTCTGTTTTCCTGATGTTTCCTTGCCGGATGATTTCTGGGTGTTTTTTTGTGATCTTTCACACGGTGTAAGAGCCACTTCTGGAAACCTCGAGGAAGATTAGTGCTTAGAATCATAGAATCTAGTCCAGCCCCCTGCCAAGGAGTGTGGTGGAGTCTCCTTCTTTGGAGGTCTTTAAGCAGAGGCTTGACAGCCACCTGTCAGGAATGCTTTGATGGTGTTTCCTGCTTGGCAGGGGGTTGGACTGTATGGCCCTTGTGGTCTCTTCCAACTCTACGATTCTATGATTCTATGAATCTCAGCTAAAGCATCCATGACAGATGGCCATCCAACCTCTGCTTAAAATCCACCAAGGAAGGGGAGTCCACCACCTCCCGAGGTAGAACGTTCCACTGTCGAACAGCTCTTACTGTCAGAAAGTTCTTCTTGATGTTTAGTCGGAATCTCCTTTCTTGTAACTTGAAGTCCTTGGTTTGAGTCCTACCTCCCAGAACAGGAGAAAACAAGCTTGTTCCCTCTTCCATGGGATGGATCTTGAGATATTTGAAGATGGCTATCATGTCTCCCCTTGGTCTTCTCTTTTCCAGGCTAAACATACCCAGCTCCTTCAACCATTCCTCATCAGGCTTGGTTTCCAGACCCTTGATCATCTTGGTCGCCCTCCTCTTTGCACGTTCCAGCTTGTTGATACATTCCTTAAATTGCAACTTAGGAAATCTGTTGGGAGTTTTAAGTTGTAATTTCATGCGGTGAAATTTCAGGTGGTATCCTGGCATATGGTTCTTGGTGTTTCTAAGTTCTTCACTTGCGTCTGAAGCACAGATAAAATGAGCATGCTTAGTTGGATCGCTATGCTACAAACTGATTGATGTTTTCCAGGGGGAAAAACAACAACTCAGAATTTTCTGGGAAACTCTCAGATTTGAGAAGGCACTTTAGAGATGACAGGGTGGATTTGATTTAAATCAAATCGATTTAAATCACGATTTAAATCACGATTTAAATCACTAGTCAGTAAGGCTTGATTTAAATCACTAGTCAGTAAGACTTGATTTAAATATTTTTTTTACAGAAAGACTCATTCTTGCTGGTATAATCTCAATATTTACAACCATATGAAGGTTTCATTTTTGGAATAATAACTTTTCAGAGTAGTTTTTACAGTTATATCAAAAATTACTGATTTGGTTATACTACTAGAAATACATAGACAGATAATTATGAAATTATGGTGAGGTTTAATAAGTTAACTTTTTATATTTGGACAACTTTTCTGCTGTACTTTATTGGAAGGAGAAAAATAATCATTTCCTTAATAACCATTTAAACAATTTATTTAACTAAAACAATTACATGATAGCATATGTATCCATGTTTGTTAATTGATGTGATTAAACATTTAAAAAAAAACTTAGACTGAGTTTTAGCACACTTGATAAACTTAAAACAAATCCTTATTTCCTGATGAATAGCCTTTGGACTACAATGTAACTTAAATAGAAGACTATATTTAGAAAGATTTTTCCTCTAAAAGCATTTTATTTTAAAAATCCAATTTAAATCAAAAAAATCCGATTTAAATCAAAAAAATCCGATTTAAATCAAAAAAATCCGATTTTTTTGATTTTTTTAAAAAAATCATTGATTTTTATCCACCCTGAGAGATGATGAACATAAATTGACAACAGCAGTTTCATAAATAACGTTGATATAGAATTCCTTGTTGTCAATAATATGAGGCAAAATTTTTGCCAGATAATCAAAGCTAATTGATTTGGGCCAGCTCACAGGACATTACTAAGTGATGTCCCCGTTCCAATCTTGCTTGAAGAACAGACCAGTAGTTTTACACCCAGTGCTTACTCAGATAAGGCAACACTAGTGATAAGTCTTCTTGATCTGGGAATCTTAGTGACATTTGTTTAGGTGCTCTGTGTTAACCAAAAGTCACTGTGTGACTCATTGGCCAAATGTTGGCTATTGTTTCAGGATAAACGGGATTCAAATCTCTGCTCATTTGTGTCTCAGACCGAGACCTTTCCCTACCTCGTAGGGTTATTGTGAGTCTACAGCATGGGTAGGCAAACTAAGGCCCCCCGGGGGCCAGATCCGGCCCAATCACCTTCTCAATCTGGCCCGCAGATGATCCGGGAATCAGCGTGTTTTGACATGAGTAGAATGTGTCCTTTTATTTAAAATGCATCTCTGGGTTATTTGTGGGGAATAGGAATTCGTTCTCCCCCCCCTCCAAAATATAGTCTGGCCCCCCACAAGGTCTGAGGGACAGTGGACCGGCCCCCTGCTGAAAAAGTTTGCTGACCCCTGGTCTACAGTATGCCTCTGAGCTTCTTGATGAGACGGTCAGATAGAATCGTTGGCAGGACCAGGGACCGAGCAACGGGAGCTCACCCCGTTGCGGGGATTCGAACCACCGACCTTTTGATCAGCCATCCCTAGGCTCTGTGGTTTAGACCACAGCGCCACCCGCGTCCCATCATTGATATCTTAAGGATGTAAAAATGAGTACTTTAAATTGTAAAACAGAATATTTGATAAAAATTATATACCGTGTATAAAAGAAAAGAAAATCAAAAGAGTAGGATGAAAGTCGAGAATAAATTGAAATGCTTTCTGGCAGCAGCAAAGAAGGGGACTCACTCTTCATTTTGGAGACAGTCCAGTGGGACGTTTTCCCCATGCAAGCTCCATTGAATTGAATGGGACCTTCTTCTTGTGCCAGGGCTGGGGAACCTGTGGTCTAGCCAGACCCCCATTGGACATGCCTAGCAGAGGCTGATGGGAGTTGTAGTCCGACAAATATATGGAGAACCACTGGTTTTCCCATTCCTGATTTAGGTTTTTTTTTTCTGAACCCTACCCTACACCTGCAATAAAAGCTAGAAATGTAACCTTTTCCCTTTCTCTCTTCCATTTTAAGAGAAAGAAAAGGGGGAAAAAAAGAAAGGTTTTCGTCTTTCTAGATAATATCTCCTGGCCCAGCACAATTGCCTGGTTCCCTGGGTTAGAATTCTCGTCTTCAGAGTCCTAATGGCATCTTTATCGCCAGGAACTTTATCTGACGTGTTGTGCAATGATGGCAAATAAGTTCCTCCTTGAACCCCCAGGCTTTTTGCAGTTTCCCCTGAAGGTTGTGACACTCACAACTCGCCTTGTCAAATATTCTAGCTATGAAAGGATTGATTGTAATTTTTTTTTTAATTTTTTTTTTTTAGGTTTTGCTGAGAGCTTACAATTTTAGAAAAGGTCATTCTGTCCACCTCGCCTCCTATTTCCCTGCATTTGCATGCGCTAAAGAATGCGAGACTTGTTTGCTTGCTTAAAAAACCCAGGTGTTAAGAGAGAGAGGGTGGGAGGGAAATAAAAATTACGTAGTTCAGAATTCCTTGCATGCTTGCCTCTGCAAAATAATGTTTCTGATTGGAGGTTTGCAGAGTTTTATCTTCTCCTCCTCGTTGCCCTGTAGTTGAAGACCGCAGAGCATTTTTGCTAATGGAAAGTGGACGGGTGTTAAATATGACTTCTGGGTACAATTATGCAAATTCAAGGGATGCGGGTGGCTCTGTGGTCTAAACCACTGAGCCTCTTGGGCTTGCCGATCGGAAGGTCGGCAGTTTGAATCCCCGCAACGGAGTGAGCTCTGCCCGTTGCTCTGTCTCAGCTCCTGCCAACCTAGCAGTTTGAAAGCACGCCAGTGCAAGTAGATAAATAGGTACCGCTGCGGCGGGAAGGTCAATGACGTTTCCGTGCGCTCTGGTTTCCGTCACGGTGTTCTGTTGCGCCAGAAGCGGTTTAGTCATGCTGGCCACATGACCCGGAAAGCTGTCTGTGGACAAACGCCAGCTCCCTCGGCCTGAAAGCGAGATGAGCGCCACAACCCCATAGTCGCATTTGACTGGACTTAATCGTCCAGAGGTCCTTTACCTATGCAAATTCTATCCCCCATTGTGATCCAGGGACTTCCACATATCAGCAGATACACCCCTAGAGATTCTTGGGCTGCTTGATTTGCAACATTAATTGCTTCCTCTCTTTCAGCTTTGCAATTACTGTATTTTTCGCTCCATAACGCGCACTTTTTTCCTCCAAAAAAGGAAGGGGAAAAGTCTGTGCGCGTTATGGAGCGAAGGCATGCCTTCCTCCGTCGCCCCCGCCAGCGGGGGAGGAGCGGAGGACGAGAAAGCAGCCGAATTCGGGCTGCTTTCCCTTCCTCCGTCGCCCCCGCCAGCATGGGAGGAGCGGAGGACGAGAAAGCAGCCCGAATTCGGGCTGCTTTCCCTTCCTCCGTCGCCCCCGCCAGCATGGGAGGAGCGGAGGACGAGAAAGCAGCCCGAATTCGGGCTGCTTTCCCTTCCTCCGTCGCCCCCGCCAGCGGGGGAGGAGCGGAGGACGAGAAAGCAGCCCGAATTCGGGCTGCTTTCCCTTCCTCCGTCGCCCCCGCCAGCATGGGAGGAGCGGAGGACGAGAAAGCAGCCCGAATTCGGGCTGCTTTCCCTTCCTCCGTCGCCCCCGCCCCCGTCGTCGCGCCTCCGTCAACACGGGCGCGGAGGGGTGGAGGGGAAAGGAACGTTCCGTTCGTTTCCCCCTCCACCCCTCTGCGCCCTTTCTCCACCACCCCGCGCCCAGCGCCGAACCTAGGATCGGGGCGCGGGGTGGTGGAGAAAGCGGGAGCATCCCAGCTGCTTTCTCCACCACCCCGCGCCCAGCGCCGAACCTGGGATCGGGGCGCGGGGTGGTGGAGAAAGCAGCGGAGATGCTGCCGCTTCAAGCTCTGAAGTGGCTCATCCCCGCTTGCTTTAAAAGGAGCTGGGGACGAGGGGTGAACTGGAGCGTTCACCTCTTCTCCTTGGCTCTCTTTAAAACAAGCAGGGGAGAGCTGCCCTGATGCTGCGCAGCATCAGGACAGCTCTCCCCCAGCTTTAAAGCCAGGTAGGGGGAAGGGAAGAACGCTCAGGTTCATTCCTTCTCCCTACCTGGCTTTAAAGCAAGTGGCAAAGGGCCGGGGGAGGGGGTGGCAGAGGGATGCTGCTGGTTGCTCCCTGCCATCCCTGTTGGCCAAAGCAGGCTTGTTTTTGCGATCGGGGTTGGCAGGGAAGAACCAGCAGCATCCCTCCGCCTTTTAGAGGAGGAAAACCAGAAAAAAGATTTTTCTGGTTTTCCTCCTCTAAAAATGAGGTGCGCATTATGGTCCGGTGCGCATTATGGAGCGAAAAATACGGTATACCCTTAAATGCTCACCTGGGGCGCATGGAAGTTGTCCTTGGGCATGCCAGAGCTCCTGATTCATTTTCTCATTCTCATTACACACACACACACACATATATATATATGTATGTATGTAAAGGTAAAGGGACCCCTGACCATTAGGTCCAGTCGTGACCGACTATGGGGTTGCGGCGCTCATCTCGCTTTATTGGCCGAGAGCCGGCGTACAGCTTCCAGGTCATGTGGCCAGCATGACAAAGCCACTTCTGGTGAACCAGAGCAGCGCACGGAAACGCCATTTACCTTCCCGCCTGAGTGGTACCTATTTATCTACTTACACTTTGACGTGCTTTTGAACTGCTAGGTTGGCAGGAGCTGGGACCGAGCAACGGGAGCTCACCCCGTCGCAGGGATTCGAACCACCGACCTTCCGACCGGCAAGCCCTAGGCTCTGTGGTTTAACCCACAGCGCCACCCGCGTAAATTGTAGAGTTGAAAGGGACCCTGAGAACCATCTAGTCCAAGGCAGGAATATGCAGCTGTCCCATACGCGGATCGAACCTGCAACCTTGGCATTATCAGCACCACGCTCTAGCCAATTGAGCTATTCAGGCTTGCACAGTGCTTTAGCGGCTGCACATGGATCTTGCTTCCTTCCTCCAGAGGCTGCACTTTGATCAATACAGGGCAGCGCTGTGTTGGCTTGCTCAACTGGCCCTTGTTCTCCTCCCGTCTGTCCAGGATTCGTGCTGAACTTCTTTGGTGGGGAAAAGCTCGTCTTATTCCTGCATCGCAGGGTGTTGGACTAGATGACCCTTGGGGTCCCTTCCAACTCTACAATTCTATGGTTCTAGGGTGGAGTCTGCTGTGAGCTACTAAATGCTGCATTAACTGCAGGAAGCTGTTTATTTTATGTTGAAAGCCTCCGTGAACATTCTCTTGGAAAAAAAATCCACATTAGCAAACCATTATTCATTCATATGCTGCTTTCTAACAATTAAGGAATCTGAAGGATTTTCACAACCCCTCTCTGAAACAATGAGGGTTTTTGCAAATCAACAGCGCTAAAGAGGATCTGGCATTTCCTTTTCCTTTTTTTGGAAGGCAGAGTTGCGGTTTTGTCCTTTTTGAACAGAAGGCGCTCTCTTGATTTCTGCTCAGTGACTGTGAAAGGCATTTAGGGTTGCGTGTGGTTTGCAGAGAATGGAAATGGGCTGGAATGCTGACCTGTGTGTGCTCACAATGTAATTTTGCAGCTGCCCGGTCTTTGGGTTGCATGGCACCCTTGCCAGTTGTTAGCAAAAGCAATGCAGTTCCATGTCCCAGCTGGTGAGCAACTCTTTTCACTGACTCAGCCCGGGCCTCTCCCTGAGTCATCGCCACCATTTCCTATATGTTGTTGTTGTTCAGTCGTTCAGTCGTATCCGACTCTTCGTGACCCCATGGACCAGAGCACGCCAGGCACGCCTATCCTTCACTGCCTCTCGCAGTTTGGCCAAACTCATGTTAGTAGCTTCGAGAACACTGTCCAACCATCTCATCCTCTGCCGTCCCCTTCTCCTTGTGCCCTCAATCTTTCCCGACATCAGGGTCTTTTCCAGGGAGTCTTCTCTTCTCATGAGGTGGCCAAAGTATTAGAGCCTCAGCTGCAGGATCTGTCTTTCCAGTGAGCACTCAGGGCTGATTTCTTTAAGAATGGATAGGTTTGATCTTCTTGCAGTCCATGGGACTCTCAAGAGTCTCCTCCAGCACCATAATTCAAAAGCATCAATTCACTTCCTATATCATCTCAATAATTTCTATGCCAATAAAGGAGATGGATTGATTGATCATCTCAACAAACGGTGATTAAGAATGCATTTTGTTCCGCACAATTTGTTCCGCAGGGGGGAGGTGACTTGGGACAGGGGACTCTTGCATTTGTCATGCTAATTCCTCTCCATAAAAATCAAGAATTCAGCTATGGAAGCCTCACCCGAATGTCACTTAAGTCTCTGCATCCACACTATAAATTTTAAACTGGTTTTACTCGTCCTTGCTTCTGTTCAGTGACTGGAGGGTGGTGGAGCAGATCTCCTCCAGAGATTTCTGTGCAACCTTATCGAACCTCAGTTCCCAAAGACCCAGAAGCGATGGGGGTGGGTGCCCCTGACTTGAGGTTTAGCTAAGGACCGACTTAACAGTGTTAGAAACTCAGATATATAAGCGAATTGCCAAATAGCGCTTTAATCCTAGGTTATGGTCACCACAACGGCGCCAGTGAATCTTATTTTTGATTACTGTTATTATCCATTTCATTTGTATACTGCTTTATATTTTAAAGGAAAGGTCTCATAGAGGTTTACGGCACATTGAAACATCAAATGAAACAATCCAGAATAAGGCAAACTTAAGCTTCAAGGGAAATATTTCAGGTCCTTCTCTAAGGTAGTATTAGTAATGTTTATTACGGCCATTGGCCCATAGATATACATTGTATTACATCCAGAGAAACGAGACAATGCAAATAAAACTTTCTAAATAAAACAAAAAAAAATTATACAATAGAAATAAAATTTACATATTTAAATAAAAACTATATAAAACTATGTACACAGTAAAACGGTAAAATCCATTCGTGTAAAACCAAAATTTAGAAGGTCCTTCTCTAAGGGACGTTTTGCTTTCCTCATATGTATCTAACTACTTGATTTATAGAGCTGCCCCATAGCATAAGTACTCTAGGAAGCCACAGTGGTGTAGTGGTTGGACTAGGACCTGGGAGATCGGGGTTCAAATCCCCACTCAGTCATGAAGCTCATTGGGTGACCTTGGAGTCAATCACAGGTTCTTAAGCTACCTCACAGGGTCATTGTAGGGATTAACTGAGGAGAGGGGTGAACCATGTACTCCAGGGGTCAGCAAACTTACCGCGCCTTGGGCCGGTGTCTCCAGCGCTGAACGCGCGGCGGACCGGAGGGCGGGGGAGTGCGCGTCCATACGCGTGCGTACACGCTATTTCCAGCGCACTTCCGGGTCGGGGGAGCACCGGAAATAGCTTGTGCACATGTGCACGGGCCTCCTCCGACCCGGATGTGCACCGGAAATAACGCTTGCGCATGCGCACAAGCTATTTCCAGTGCTCCTCCGCCGGGCCTGTAAGAGCGGGCAGCGGGCGGCGGGGGTTGCCAGGGGGCCGGATAAATGAGCCCCTCGGGCCGTATCTGGCCCCCGGGCCGTAGTTTGGAGACCTCTGATGTACTCCTTGCAGGCAAAGGTAGATATGAATGGAGTAGATGAGCTCTTATGCTTACCTGCTTAAGAAAGCTGGAGGGGATAGCCAGGTGGGGAGATGTCAGTCACCAAGCTGACATCCAGACATCTCCACTAGCACCAGCTATAAATTGGAATGCCACTGTTCCCAAGATTAATTGGGATTAAAAGTGGCTTTGGAAAGGGTGGGATTCCCCCCCCCCCCCGGTCTGCCTGTCCCTTGGCTCCTGGAGATTTTTCTGCCCCACGGTCGAAGCAGTGGTTTAAATGTTGTGCTTCTAGGAGGGTATGCTTAATAAAGAGCATGTGCGCTCGGTTGCATAATGTCACACAAGTGCGCTTGGCCCGTTAACCGTGTGGGATGGAGAGCCCCACCCCGAAAAACTCTTTTCACACGGTTGCTGGATGCAAAACGTCCCTGTTTAGGGAAGCTTTTAATGTTTGACAGACTATTGTATTTTAGTATTTTGTTGGAAGCCGCCCAGAGTGGCTGGGGAAACCCAGCCAGATGGGCGGGGTATAAAGAAATTATTATTATTATTATTATTATTATTATTATTATTATTATTATTATTACTAGCTGACCCAGGCCACGCATTGCTGTGGCTGATTTTATGCTTATTACCATCAGCAGCAGCCGCAGCCAAAATAAACCCCCACCTACAATATTATAAATGGGTTTTTGATACCACAAAACAGTACTGATTTCATAAAATTTATGCACTGCTTGATTGTTAAGAAACACAACAGCAACAACCCCCAAGCGTTTTGGGGGGTGTTTTTAATCTTACTCAGAGTTGATCTATTGAAAATAATGGATGTGATTAATTCAGGTCAATTGATTTTAGTGGCTCTGCTCTCAGAGTACACAGTTGAATGCAGCTGTGCGTGCACACACATGTACGTGTAAAATATACATAATATACATATTATCTAAAAGATGCATGCCTCTAGCTTTGCATAGGACTTCTCCGTCATCCTCTTGACTGTGGGAATGCTGCCAGACTGGGCTGAGCAGCAGGCTGACTCCAGTCTGTTGACCTCAGTCCCGTGAAAGCAAAGCTGAGGAGTTGAATTGCAAAATAGCAAGGCGCTTGAAAGCGAGACGCAACGCCTTGTCCGAGCAGTTGCTGTCGTTATATTGTACTTTTTGAGCCAAAGGTCTCGCTTGGGCCAAGCATTGCCTCTCTTTCTTGTTTCTTTTATGCCTGCTATGAATCTAAACCACTGAGCCTCTTGGACTTGCCGATCAGAAGGTCGGCGGTTCGAATCCCCATGACGGAGTGAGCTCCCATTGCTCGGTCCCAGCTCCTGCCAACCTAGCAGTTCGAAAGCACGTCAAAGTGCAAGTAGATAAATAGGTACCACTGCAGCGAGAAGGTAAACGGCGTTTCTGTGCGCTGTTCTGCTTTTGCCAGAAGCGGCTTAGTCATGCTGCCCACATGGCCTGGAAGCTGTACGCCGGCTCCCTCGGCCAATAATGCGAGATGAGCGCCGTAACCCCAGAGTTGGACACGACTGGACCTAATGGTCAGGGGTCCCTTTACCTTTACCTTATGAATCACTTATATGA
Organism: Darevskia nairensis; assembly: GCA_034642065.1. Taxonomy (NCBI): domain Eukaryota; kingdom Metazoa; phylum Chordata; class Lepidosauria; order Squamata; family Lacertidae; genus Darevskia; species Darevskia nairensis. The sequence goes on from JAWWNI010001066.1 coordinate 66,013, forward strand.
AGTGCTCTCTATGGTGAAGGCCCCTCTGCATGTCCCCCCCCCCCTCAGTGGGTCTCAGGCTGGACAGATCAACATATTCTCTGACCCCACCCCCACCCCCACCCCCAGACTGCTTTGCAGCAGCTTGAGAAGAAGGACCATACTTCTGGGGCTGAGCATCTGGTCTGCAATGCAGAAGGTGCCCAATCCCCTAATGGGTGACATTGAAGTAGCGTACATCAAGGATGTTTAACCTGCTCTGGCCCGATAGGGACAGCAGCGCCGTGTCCCCAGTATTCTGACAAAAGCTGAGTTTGAGCTGGTGCAGTTGGCAGAGGCAGCGTTTGAAATTAGCCAGGCTATTGGCCACTTGTGACCAAGTGATGCCTGGACTCCAGGATGGCGTTTGACTTCTCCACCATCTGGAGATGCACACCTGGGGATCCTTGGATCTGGGCTGTTTTCACACACTTAATTCCACAACCTGTAGAATTCTATCAGTTCTGTTTTATCTGCACCATCAGAATGAATTTCAGGAACCAAAATGCTTTTTTTTTTTAGCAGGAGCAGTCACCATTAAGAAAAAAAAGATAGGAATGTGTGTGTGTGTGTGTGTGTGTGTGTGTGTGTGTGTGTGTGTGTTGTTGTTGTTGTTGTTGTTGTCGTTTGTTGTTTGTTTAGTTGTGTCTGACTCTTCGTGACCCCATGGACCAGAGCACACCAGGCACTCCTGTCTTCCACTGCCTCCCGCAGTTTGGTCAGACTCATGTTGGTAGCTTCGAAAACACTGTCCAACCATCTCATCTTCTGTCGTCCCCTTCTCCTTGTGCCCTCCATCTTTCCCAACATCAGGGTCTTTTCCAGGGAGTCTTCTCTTCTCATGAGGTGGCCAAAGTATTGGAGCCTCAGCTTCAGGATCTGTCCTTCCAGTGAGCACTCAGGGCTGATTTCCTTCAGAATGGAGAGGTTTGATCTTCTTGCAGTCCATGGGACTCTCCAGAGTCTCCTCCAGCACCATAATTCAAAAACATCAATTCTTCGGCAGTCAGCCTTCTTGATGGTCCAGCTCTCACTTCCATACATCACTACTGGGAAAACCATAGCTTTAACTATATGGACCTTTGTAATTCTCTCTCATATATATATATATATATACATATACATATATATGTATATATAATACCTTTTACATATATGTGTGTGTGACTTTTCTTCTTTAAGTTCTAGCTCAAGGCTATCATCTGATAGAGCCAGATGTTTACCCAGAATCAATCGCAGTCATTTGAAAAACAAGACTTTGCCCCAAAATTGCAACTAGACATTCTGTTTTGGTGACTTCAACCTTGGTTTAAGGAGCCATTTGGAGCCTAGCTTATAAATCTGAGTTTCTAACAGTGTCAGAGGCCCTGGGCCAGATACTGGCAGGTGAGATGGAAGCTCACTGGGTGATGTTGGGACAGTTACCAACTCCCACCTCATCCCAGCTACCCCTCCTGGAATGCCTTGATAGAAAAGGTAGCATGTGTATAGATTTATAAAACTACAGGGCAAGCAGTCTGACTAGGTAGAATAAGGCAGTTTCTTTTAGCATGAGAAAATCGTCTCCTTAACTTGCATAAGGGTTGGGTTGACTTGCCATCAGAGACTTCTTCTGCCTATCTCATCTACAAGTCAAAGTGGCCAGATTGGGTTTGCAATCTGAGATGCATATCAAAGGGCTCTCCCAGTGAAGTTCCCTTAGACTGGATTAGCTTGACCTTCCATGGAAGAACCCTCTTCCCAGTCCTTTAGGTGGGTTGTATCAGGCGACCTCAGAGTTGACAGAGGTTGCCTCTCCATCCCAAGGCTGGGTGTTGCACAAGCTGCTAGGAGAAACCCGAACTTCACTTGTTCCTCTTGAGTTTGCATCACGGGCAATCTGACCTCCCCCCCCCCCAGCCCCAGATTGCAGTTCATTTGGTTGCAACACACTTCAGAATGCGGAGTCTCGGAGGTAGAGATTATCTCCCAAATGTCTGTCCCTTTCAGGAATGCTGACCCTGAATGACAAGCTCTTGCCCTTCCCCCCGCGCTGGCTTGTTCTCGTCTAGATTTGCGCAGTTCTACCTATCAGATCACTGTCAAAGGTTTCTTAGAGCAAGAGGCCATTGCCCACTGGTAGGACATCTGCGCTGCATGCAGAAGGTCCCAGGTTTAATCCCTAGTGGCATCTCCAGGTAGGGCTGGAAAGGTCCTGGGCTGCGAAAACTGGACAGCTCCTGCCAGTCAGTGTAGAAAACACTGGCTCTGTATAAGGCAGATTCCTATTCCAGTAGGCTGCTCATAGAGTGAGCAAGTAATTTGAGGCTTTACAGATGATTTTGGACTCCAGCCCCCGTCATTCTTGACCCTTCGTCCACCTGGCTGGTGGGATTTGTAGCCCTGTAGTCCAATGACACCATGTTCGCTACCTCTGGTCTGTTTACAAGTGTGGGTTTTTTTTGGGGGGGGGAGAGAGAGGGAACACGTTGGCTGATGGTGAAGCCTTGAAGTCTGTATCTGGTCCCACCCTTAAGAGTGAATGTGGGTGGAGGTAGCAGCTTCTTCACTGTGCCCCACTCACTTGACCATCTAGCCCAGGGTTTTCAAAGTGTGCGTTTCCAGCTGTTTTTGGACTACAACTCCCATCATCCTTAGCTAGCAGGACCAGCTGTCAGGGATGGTGGGAACTGTAGTCCAAAAACAGCTGGAGGCCCAAGTTTGGGAAACCCTAGTCTAGCCTGATGAAGAGTTCTGGAGAATTCAAAAGCTTGCATGCTTTTGTGACATTTTGCTTAGTCTAGCAAAGGGGTTGCTAGTGCTAATATTTGGTGCTTTCTTCTTATGAGCCCACAGGGCTATCTGTTTGTTCCCCTTCCTGAACCCTCTGAGCCTTCCTGCACAACTCCTTCTCCATCCCAAACTAGACACCATCAATTGTGGTCTCTACGCCCCCCCCCCCCCGGCCACTCTTGTCTGTCTGATAATAGACCAATTGTGCTTTATTTTTATTATTTAAAGGTAAAGGTAAAGGGACCCCTGACCATTAGGTCCAGTCACGGACGACTCTGGGGTTGCGGCGCTCATCTCGCTTTACTGGCTGAGGGAGCTGGTGTACAGCTTCTGGGTCATGTGGCCAGCATGATAAAGCCGCTTCTGGCAAACCAGAGCAGCGCACGGAAACGCCGTTTACCTTCCCACCGGAGCGGTACCTATTTATCTACTTGCACTTTGTGCTTTCGAACTGCTAGGTTGGCAGGAGCTGGGACCAAGCAACGGGAGCTCACCCCGTCACGGGGATTCGAACTGTCAACCTTCTGATTGGCAAGCCCTAGGCCAGTGATGGCTAACCTTAACACTCCAGATGTTTTGGAACTACAACTCCCATCATCCCTAGCTAACAGGATCAGTGCTCAGGGATGATGGGAGTTGTAGTCCCAAAACATCTGGAGTGTCAAGGTTAGCCATCACTGCCCTAGGCTCTGTGGTTTAACCCACAGCGCCACCCGTGTCCCTATTTTTATTATTTTATTATTTAGGGAAGCTTTTAATATTTGATGAATCATTGTATTTTAATATTCTGCTGGAAGCCGCCCAGAGTGGCTGGGGTATAAATAAATTACTGTATTATTATTATTATTATTATTATTATTATTATTATTATTATTTAGATGGAGACCCTGCGAACTCTCCCTTTCCATTCAGCTGTGCTAGCTGGGGGCGGATTCTCATAGTCCGAAACATCTGCAGGGCATCTAGTTGGGAAATGCTTCCTTTTACGCAGAGCCTCCTTTTGCCATTCCATCTTTTGAAAACGAAATGCTTCACATTGCATGCTTTCTGTTTTGCAATCAGAATAACCTTGCGAGGCCGGTCACTCTTGAATTCATGCATTCAGGGGTTGCCGATGGGGAACTGAGGCTGGGAGAGAGCAACTTAACCCCGTCCACCCAAGAGCGTGGAGCGGAAGTGAGGACTGAACTTGGGTTGGCCAAGTCCAGCTTCTGCATTCCCGTGGATTGCACAGTTGGCCTAGCAAAAATGTTGTCCCTCGCTCCCTAGCTCTCTCTCTGCGGTAAATAATTTGCAAACAGTACATACGGAAATGGAGATAACTATAGATATATAGACATTGGAGATTTGTAATAAGTTTATATTTCTGAAGAGTATTATTAAATGAGGCTGAAATGTAATAGAGATAGCAAGAGGAATGAGTAGAAAAAAGAGAAGCGATGTACAAACAAGCTGAAGTCATATTTTAAATGTTCCTTTTTTTATGTTTTCTAATATGGTTTGTTTTTATTGTATACGGTATTCTTTTTCTTTTTTCCTGTTAGATATTTTTGTTGGTTTTGGTTTTTTTGTATGTATAATTGCGTTCTGTTTTTAAGAATTATAAATAAAGTGTATTTTAACATAATAATAATAATAATAATAATAATAATAATAATAATTTGCAGACAGTTTGCAGACAGAACTGGGGACTTCCTATCCTCTCTGGGGGATGATTTTCCCGGTTCCATAATGAAGCACAGAGACGAGAGCGAGCTGATGGCCATCAGCAAAATGTCTCGGGATAATTTGTTGAGGGATGGAGGGTGTGTTGGGTGTAATCTGAGGACAGCGGCCTCCTCTCGAGGAGTTACATAACCCGCTTTCCATTTTGGCCACTCTCCCCTGGCGAGGAACAGTCCCATCTTCCCCTGAAACCAGCATGCCAGACCTCATCAATCCAGATGCATTGTTGCCCCTTGGGAATAATAAAACCCAATAGGCGGAGCAAACACGCTGATTTTGCTCTCTGGCAGAGGCGCCTTTCCAGCCTCATCCGCACTGTTCCCCGGTTCCTGACTGAGTGCCAAAATTGGACCTGAAACTGGAATATCATTCTTTCATCCCAAGAGGCCCCCCCCCGGCTCCTTCAAACAGCCCGGCTTATCGGCGTGCGTTTGGAACGTGGTGCCAGCTACATGGGTGTTTGCAGATTAAAAATAAATAGGAGACAATGGCACTTCCTGTTGGCTGAGATTTATCACTTAATAACAAGAGGGTTACTCATTTCCTCTGGAAAGTGTCTCTAAAAGTTTTGCAGAAGTGGTGCTGCTCTGCGTTTCTCTCCCCGCTTCCTTATTATTATTTTTTGTTATGATGATTCTTGCCTAAATCATGCCTCCTTTATTTTTTTGGAATCGCTCTTTTCATGTCGGGGGAGCCTATCGGCGGTGGAAGGGGAGTCGCTGGAGATCTCCTATCCGTCAACCATTCTCAGTTCAGGCTTGTATCAGTGGCTACAGGCTCACCTTATGTCATGGTAGCAGTTTTCAAGGCTCCCCGCCCCCCACTTTCTGCAGTTACATAGGACTTGCAGCTATCTGATGTCAGAAAATGTTTGATTAGGTGACTCATGGCTGTATCTGGAACATCAGAGGGGGAGTTGTGTCATCTTGAGGCATCCATGGCATGTTGATTGAACTTTCTCCCTTCTAAAAAAACTGGATTGACTCCTCCCAGTGGAGGGATATCAGTGTCTTACTTTCCTTATCAGAAGCTCCAGAGAATCACGTCTTTCCCATTCTGTCATTCCCTGATAGAATTCGCTGCGAAGAGCCCAGCCTTCATCGCCATGGGCCATGGAGGGACCTTTTGTAGCTGAAAGCGGCAGCCCTTCTTCTTTTCTTCCTTTGCACATGCCTGTTGGTAATAATAATAATAATAATAATAATAATAATAATAATAATAATTTTTATTTGTACCCCGCCCATCTGGCCAGGTCCCCCCAGCCACTCTGGGCGGCCTCCAACAGATATTAAAATACATTAAAATATCACAGGTTAAAAACTTCCCTAAACAGGGCTGCCTTCAGGTATTTTCTGAATGTCAGATAGTTGTTTATCTCTTTGACCTCTGCTAGGAGGACGTTTCCACAGGGCGGGCGCCACTACCGAGAAGGCCCTCTGCCTGGTTCCCTGTAGCTTTGCTTCTCGCAGTGAGGGAACCGCCAGAAGGCCCTCGGCGCTGGATCTCAGTGTCCGGGCTGAACGGTGGGGGTGGAGACGCTCCTTCAGGTATACAGGACCGAGGCCGTTTAGGGCTTTAAAGGTCAGCACCAACACTTTGAATTGTTCTCAGAAACGTACTGGGAGCCAATGTAGTTCTCTCAGGACCGGTGTTATGTGGTCCCGGCGGCCACTCCCAGCTCAACAGCATTGTTGTTTTTTTAAATCACATCATGCAGATGTAGTCAGAGAACCTTGGGCAATGCCTGTTATCAGAGGAAGGAAAGAGACATTTGCAAAGGGGAGGTCAGGAATCTTCCCACCTGGGTTTCTAGGAATAATAGGGCGTGGGTTGACTATGCTCAGCAGGGGTAGTCAATATGGTGCCCTCCCGATAATAGAATTGTTGAGTTTGAAGGTTAGACTAGGGTTTCCCAAACTCGGCCCTCCAGATGTTTTGAGACTACAATTCCCATCATCCCTGACCACTGGTCCTGCTAGCTAGGGATCATGGGAGGGCTAAGTTGGAGGAAGCCTGATCTAGCCCAACCCCCTGCAATGCAGAAATCTTTGGCCCAATGTGGGACTCTGCTATGGTCGAACCCGTGGCCCTGAGATTAACAAGAGTCTTGGGCTCTACCAACTGAGCTACCCCAGGTCTCATAATCCTAGAATTGTGGAGTTGGAAGGGACAATGAGAGACACCTAATCTAACCTTTGCAACGCATGACTCTTTTGCCTAACATGGGGTTCGAACTCATGACTCGTGTTCTAGCAACTGAGCCATCCCAGCCTACATTGGACTACAACGCTTCCTCAGCTGCAGCCAGCATGGGCAATGGTTGAGCATCATGGGACTTGCAGTCCAACAATGTTGGACAGACCATTTAAGCCACTCCTCTGTTCTGCATCCTTTAGGGGAGATCAAAGTTCCGCTTGCAGACACAGGAAGCGCTGGGGGAACTGAGTGGGAACCACAAATGCAGTGGTCTCGAGAGCTGTCTTCTGTGGGAGCTCTGCAGTTCCTCCACGAGATGGTCAGTAGCCGCGAGCAAGCTTTCATGAAACGCTGGTCGGCTGTCTTTTCCTGCAAAGTGCATCCACCCAAGAATTTGGGGTGCTTCCGGATGCTGTCTTAAGTTAATGTGGCACAATTTGTGCTGACTCCCTGGGGTGCTGTGGATCCTCCCCCCCCCGCCCCGACTACCGGCACAGTGCCCACATGTGTTTGCTGTGTAGGTTGAGGAACTCACTGGCAGAGAGTCCTTCCTTTGCAGATGGGGGGTGGGATATAAGTAATAAAATTATCAGTTTTCATTATTATGCAGAAGGTCCCAGGTCTCTAGGTAGGGCTGGGAAAGTTCCCGTGTCTGAAAACCCTGGTGCTAGTCAGTGAGTCCAGTGGTGTCCAAACTTTTTCAAAGAGGGCCAGATTTGATGAAGTGAAGGGCCACAAGGGCCGACCAAAGTTGTCATCCTTTTTTTAGGATTTTACCCCAGGAAATAAACTGCCACAGGGGCCGGATTAAACCGACCGGCGGGCCAGATTAGGCCCCCAAAACGGACTTTGGACATGCCTGGTTTAGACAGTACAGTGGTACCTCTGGTTACGTACTTACCGGTAATTCGTTCCGGAGGTCCGTTCTTAACCTGAAAACGTTCTTAACCTGAAGCACCACTTTAGCTAATTGGGTCTCCCGCTGCCGCTGCGCCACCACCGCCCGATTTCTGTTCTCATCCTGAAACAAAGTTCTTAACCCGAGGTAATATTTCTCGGTTAGCAGAGTCTGTAATCTGAAGCGTCTGTAACCCGAGATACCACTGTACTGAGCTAGATGAACTAATGGTCTGGTTCATCGGAAGGTGGATTCCTACGTACAGTTCAAAACTCATTGCATGCCCTTCCCCGCCTCTATGAGGGTGTGCCTTTGTTGACTTCCACCGTGGTGGCAATTAAATACTGGACTTTCATTGAGTCTTCAGATATTGTGTAGTTTTATTGGGAAGTCCAAGTTCCTCCACGTTCTGGATCCTCAGGTGGTGTTGCATTGAAATTGAACAGGAGGGGCTCATCCATATCTAAGCAACCATGCCCACCATCTAATTGCTTCCCTAGTTGTCCTCAGAATATCCCATGATTCTTCTGCTCTGCTAGGAGGCAGCCTTGCTGTGGCTCCAGGGAACTTCTGGCTTGGACACCTTGGTGATTTAAGTCCGCTGTTCTTTTCCCCGATGTTGCTATTGTTGCGGGCTGTTTTCTTTTTTTTAATTCGGCAATAAAATGGCCCTGTTTATCTGGCCTTTTTTAGCAACAGGATGCCTGCAGGGAAAAGCCAGTGTGTTGAAAAAAAACTGAGGCCAGAACACAGCTTGCTTCCCTCTCTGCCTCCCTTTTTTTTTTGCACAATACTTACATGGCACTGACTACTTATATTATGCAAGTATTAGTGAATATTTTTTGTGAATGATGAAATTGTACATCTATCATAGAACATAGAATTGTAGAATTGGAAGGGACCCCCAGAGTCATCTATTCCAACTCCTATGCAGGAATCTCAGCTAAAACATCCATGACAGATGGCCATGGTTGCTGTACAGATGTTGCTATGTTGTTGAATCCTTCCAAGCTGTGGTAATGGTAAAGGGACCCCTGACCATTGGGTCCAGTCGTGGACGACTCTGGGGTTGCGGCGCTCATCTCGCTTTACTGGCCGAGGGAGCCGGCGTACAGCTTCCAGGTCATGTGGCAAGCATGACTAAGCCGCTTCTGGCGAACCAGAGCAGCGCACGGAAACGCCGTTTACCTTCCCGCCGGAGTGGTACCTATTTATCTACTTGCACTTCATGCTTTCGAACTGCTAGGTTGGCAGGAGCTGGGACCGAGCAACGGGAGTTCACCCCATCGGGGGGATTTGAACCGCCGACCTTCTGATCAGCAAGCCCTAGGCTCTGTGGTTTAATCCTAACTATGGTCTATTGAGAAAACCAACAAACCTAACTTTCGGCTTTGGTTAATGGAGCTGTCTTGTTTCAGCTAACCAGAACTGAGATGGGTCATAGCTTAGGTTTCTGCCGACCCACTAAACTGTGGTTAATCTGAAGCGGAAGTCTCATCCCCTCCTTGCAGCCAGAGCCTTGCTCTCGCAACCCTAAACCGTGGCTAGGCATGACAACCAGCATGGCACGAATTGTATCTCCCGCTTCAATGGGGAGAGGAAGAAATCCCTGTTCCGGCAATCGAAAGTTTGGGAAGCAAATGTCTAGCCGTCAGGTGGAAGCTGAATGTTCTGGAGGACGGCGGGAGGGGCAGGAGATCAGAGAAAAGGGATTAGCTTTGCTTGACGCGAAGGTAGCTGAGTCATCATCTCCTCCCCAAACCGAGGACCCACGGTGACAGGTGGATGCGCCGGAGGAGCTTAGCGCCTCGCCCCTGGCTACTTCTGTTCCATTTTTCTCCACCTGCTTATCTGTGCGGCGTGAGAAATTGCAAAGCGCCAGTGGTGCGTTCGCAGCAGCGGGGAAAGTGGCAAAACACCTTTGCCAGTAAACACTTGACAAGCCTTTGTGCGTCAGCCCTCGTGCTCTCTGCCCCGGTTTCTCAATAACAAGCAGGATGACCTAGCTCTGTCAGTATTTGTGTGCGAGACAGGGGAGAGAGCGAGCTGTTGCCTGTTTTCTCCCCGTTCAAGATCAATTTGCTACTCCTGCCTTCCCCCGGACCTGTAAATTTAGCCTCATGTTTTTGGCTGCCGAGGCCGGTCTCGCTACAGCTGCGAATTGATTCCTGCCCGCTTTGAGTCTTTTCCTTGCCTCCCCCCCCTTTCTCCATCCCTTTAAGTCGCCTGTAATCGACTTTGGCTGACATCCCGGAGCTGAGAGCTAAGAACACACACACACACACGCTGGAAAGGGCAACGCGAGACTTTTAAACCATAAAGCTGAGTTCTGTCTGCGCTATGGTGGGAGGAGAAATTCAAATGGATGTATTATTTCTCTTTGCTCGGAGATTCCGGGAAGTTTGTACACTCCTCTGTGACTTTTGTCTGGAAACTCCGGAGAGCTGCTGCCGGTCAGTGTAGACAGTACTTAAGCTTGATGGGTACCAGCAGTCTGACTCAGTATAAGGCAGCTTCCTATGTGCTATGTTGAGTTTCTCCAAGACCCCTAAAAATCTGGAGGCTGCTTGCCTTTCCCTATGTGACCGTAGCTTAATAATAATAATAATAATAATAATAATAATAATAATAATAATAATTACCCTGCCCACTTGACTGGATTGCTCCAGCCACTCTGGGAAGCTTCCAACATATACAAAGACATAATAAAACATTAACACATTAAAAGGCTTCCCTTTATTCTTACTCATCTTCCTAGCCCAGGATGGTCAATTTTTGACTGATGGCTGGATGCCTAGGGACAAAGGCAGAGGGTCTCTCCATCCTTTTTCACCTGGATGAGCTCAGCGTTAGACCACCTGCTTTGCATCCAGAAGGACCCAGGTGCTGCCCTGGGCACCTCCGCAGGTAGAGATGGGGACAACCTGTCTGAAGCCCTGGAGAGATGCTCTATCAGTCAGTATGGACATTTCTAGGCTAGATGGACTCAGCATAAAGCAGCTGTCTCTGTACCTACAAGGGCATGCTGTAGCTCACTTCCTGCTTGCGAGGGAGCCAGTGCCGTGTGATGGTTATGGTGGTGGGCTAGGGCTTGGAGGTCTGGGGTTCAAATCTCCCAGTCAGCCATAGAATTGTAGAGTTGGAAGGGACTACCGGGGTCATCTAGTCCAACCTCTGCAATGTAGGAATCTCACTGGGTGTCCTTGAGCCAATCGCTGTCTCCTAGCCTATCCTACTTCGCAGGGTTGTTGTAAGGACAAAATGAGGAGGGGGAGACCCGTGTCTGCCACCTTCAGCTCCTCAGGGGAGGCGGAATGCGAAATAAAGAGATAGATAGATGATGATAGATAGATAGATAGATAGATAGATAGATAGATAGATAGATAGATAGATAGATGATAGATAGATAGAGATAGATGATAGATAGATAGATAGATAGATGATAGATAGATAGATAGATAGATAGATAGATAGATAGATAGATAGATAGATGATAGACCATTCTGCCTCACATGTTGCTTTGGAATTACTTTCTCTCTTGTGCAGTAAACTCGTTTCAGATCCTTGGCTGTCATATTTTTCTGCTTTTTTTAGTGGGGCGGAGGCTGTTGGAAGTCACCACTGCGTGGCGTAGTGGTTAGAGTGCCGGCCTAGGACCTGGGAGTCCAGGGTTCAAATCCCTGCTCGGCCACTTGATTTGACCCTGGGCCAGTCATTTACTCTCAGCCTAACCTACCTTGCAGGGTTGTTTTGAGGATAATATGGAGGAGGGGCAGAGAATTGTGGAAAGCACCTCGAGCTTCTTGGAAGAGGAAAGCTGGGGGTACAAATGTTTTTTTAAAAAGAATGACAGATATGTACCAAAGCGCGATTGCTTTCTACTTCTGAGTAGCCTGGAAGAACTGTAACCACATAGGCATTCAAGTCCTCTTTTCAAATGACTCTCCCTCAGACATTTCCATGCATTTTGTGCTGGGCTCATCTCCCTAGCTCATTTCAGGGCTGTGGTTCGTGGAGAGAAATAACCTCATTGTTTTGATACCTCCCTGAGTGGGGTGAATCAGCAAAGTAGAGAGAAATCTCGCTATGGCTCTTTCCCCTCACTCCGTGTAACCGCGAAGCAATAATATACTAACTTGCTTTTTAAAATCGCAGCGAAACACGGCTGAAAGTTAGCATGTGTCATGCCCCTGGAGAGACTTGAGAGGGGCTGTTCTACTTCTAGAGTTACTAAGCACTTACGGTAAAAAAATCTCCTCATCATCCTGAATCCCTTCCAAAGCTCCAAACTCTCTTTTTCCCCCCATGGGGAACTGGCAAACCGGCTGTTGCTGCTGCGTCACTTGGATTTCTTCCCCGTTCGCCACGCCGTTTGGGAAATGTGGTCTCTCAAGGAAATGCAGTGTGTTCTCTTAGTGCGAATGAGATTGCTCTTATGTAATCATTTCATTTGCTTCCAGCCTGCTGGGCGAAGAGCAAAAACATTGCGATGTGATCTGATGAAGGGGAACCATAGTCCACAAAAGGGTGTGCCGCAGGGCAGTGTTAATAATAATAATAATAATAATAATAATAATAATAATAATAATAATATATTATTTATACCCGGCGCACTCTGGGCAGCTTACAGCATATAAAAAACATAACAAAGCCTTAAACATTAAAAACCTTCTGATACAGTGCTGCCTTCAGATGTCTTCTAAAAGTCAGGTAGTTCTTTATTTCCTTGACATCTGATGGAAGGGCGTTCCACAGGGCGGGTGCCACCACGGAGAAGGCCCTCTGCCCGGTTCCCTGTAACCTCACAATGAGGGAACCGCCAGAAGGCCCTCGGCGCTGGATCTCAGTGTCCGGGCTGAATGATGGGGGTGGAGACGCTCCTTCAGGTATACAGGACCGAGGCCGTTTGAAGGCTTTAAAGCAAAATAATAATTCCTTCCAGTAGCACCTTAGAGACCAACTAAGTTTGTTCTCTAAGGACCAGGTGGCGCTGTGGGTTAAACCACAGGCTTGCTGATCAGAAGGTCAGCGGTTCGAATCCCTGCGACGGGGTGAGCTCCCATTGCTCGGTCCCAGCTCCTGCCCACCTAGCAGTTCGAAAGCACGTCAAAGTGCAAGTAGATAAATAGGTACCGCTCCGGCGGGAAGGTAAACGGCGTTTCCGTGCGCTGCTCTGGTTCGCCAGAAGCAGCTTTGTCATGCTGGCCACATGACCCGGAGGCTGTCTTCGGACAAACGCCGGCTCCCTCGGCCTATAGAGCGAGATGAGCACGCAACCCCAGAGTCGGACACGACTGGACCTGATGGTCAGGGGTCCCTTTACCTTTACCTTTAAGTTTGTTCTTGGTATGAGCTTTTGTGTGCATGCACACTTCTTCAGATACGCTGTGGGTTAAACCACAGAGCCTAGGGCTTGCTGATCAGAAGGTCGGCGGTTCGAATCCCTGCGACGGGGTGAGCTCCCGTTGCTCAGTCCCAGCTCCTGCCCACCTAGCAGTTCGAAAGCACGTCAAAGTACAAGTAGATAAATAGGAACCGCTCCGGCGGGAAGGTAAACGGCGTTTCCGTGCGCTGCTCTGGTTCGCCAGAAGCGGCTTTGTCATTTTTTTTTTTTTTTTTAATTAAAGATTTTATTAAGATTCTTTCAGCACATTACATATTAAATTTACAGGTACAAACCCGAGGACATACAATCAACAGGAATTACCTGTATGATTTCCCATGAGACCTGCACTATAACAAAAATACAACTAACAAGGTGTATTAATAGGACAAAAGTAAGACATTACTCAGATAGAAGAAAGAAAAGAAAAGAAAAAAAGGAAAAGAAAAGAAAGACAAAAGAAGAAGAGAAAAGAGTGTGGAATTTCTAACTGAAATTCTCTTTCAAATATTAAAAAGAAAAATATTCTTCAAACAATATAAATAAAAAGACTTCCACTACCCATACGACGTTTCCTGTTTTTATTCTTCTTCTAACTATCTCTATCCTCTTAGACTGCTCTCCTTAACGTCAGATATTAACTAGATACATATTGTATCCCTTGTATTAACCTACTTGTGTTTCTATTATTCTAGGTGCAACCAGTATCTACCACTCAAACCTTGCTTGTTCATATATTCATTAAAACACTTCCATTGTTTCTGAATTGTCTCGTTCGTTCCCCCTCTAATCACTTCAGTCAGCTTCGCGAGTTCTAGACTTTCTGCTACTTTAATTTGCCACTCTCTTATCGTCGGAACATATGTCCCCTTCCAATGTTGGGCCACCAGGGATCTAGCCGCCGTTGAGGCATATAAAAAGATATTTATTTTATCTTTAGGGATATTTTTGTCAATTAAACCTAATAGATACATCTCGGCTCTTTTATTATGAGTTACTTGGATTAATTTGGTAATTTCCTCATGGATCATATTCCAAAATTTTTGTATTACTGGACAAGTCCACCACATATGAAAAAAGGATCCACACCCTTCCTTACATCTCCAACATCGACTTTCTCCTGATTTATTGATCTTAGCTAATTTCGCGGGGTACATATACCATCGGTGGTGCATTTTCAAATAACTTTCTTTTATTTGGTAGGACGCCGTAAACCTAATTGTTTCAGACCAAAACTTCTCCCATTTATTTTTATCTATTGTATGTCCAATATCTTGTTCCCATTTTAATATGTTTTTACTTTTAGATTCTTCTTCCTTTTCATCTTCCGTTAATATCTTATACATTTTGGAGAGAATTTTCTGTTTACCTGCTAATATCTCTTCTATTTTAGTTGCTTTTTTCTGGAAGCGCTTATCCTTTAAGTCCTTTTCAAATGTGGATTTTAATTGAAAATATTCCAGCCAGCCTATTCCCATTGTCTTTAAGGTTCTATAATCCTTCAATTTAGGTTTCTCTCCTTTTTCTTCCACTAAGCTTTCATATCTCAACCAGCTCTTTTCCCAATTACTTTTTAAAGTGGAATTGGCCTCTATTGGGGAGGTCCACCATGGGATTGTCTGTATTACCTTCTTTCTCGTCCTTTCCCAAACTTCAAACAATGCCTTTCTAACCAGATGGTTTGTGAATCCTCTATTTAGTTTTATTTTATCATATAGCAGATACCCATGCCAGCCAAATACTTTATCCCAGCCCTCTAACCATAATAATTCTTTATTCTCCAAATTTATCCAATCGGTTATCCAGCTCCAACTTGCGGCTTCATAATAAATTTTCAGATCAGGAACTCCAAAGCCTCCTTTCTCTTTCGGTTTGATCATGATTTCATGCTTGATCCTTGCTTTTTTCCCTTGCCAGATGAAATTGGCGAGGTCTTTTTGACAATCCTTTAGATATTTCAAGCCAATAATTATAGGGGCTGACTGGAAGAGGAACATAAATTTTGGAAGAATAATCATTTTAACCATCGATATTCTACCTAACAATGATAATTTCAGGTTTTCCCACTTCTTCATTAATTCTTTAACCTCTTTCCTTTTTGAGATGTAATTGTTTTTAAATAGGTCATTATTTTTATTTGTAATGGTCAAGCCTAGATACTTTACCTTCGGTTCTATTTTTAATTTGTGGTATTTTCGAGTTCTTGTTTCTCACTTTCCGATAGATTTTTAATTAATAATTTGGATTTTTCTTCATTTAATTTAAACCCTGATAGTTTCCCGAATTCTTTTAGTCTAACTAAGGCATTCTGTAAACTTTCATTTGGAGATTCAACTGTAATTATTACATCGTCGGCATAAGCTTTCACCTTATACTCATGCTTTCCTATCCTGATTCCCTTAATGTCTTTATCTTGTCTTATCTTGTTAAGCAATGGTTCCAGCGCTAATATGAATAACAGCGGGGACAGGGGGCAACCCTGTCTCACCCCTCTTTCTATACTGAAGTCCTCAGTGATCTCATTGTTTACAATTAGCTTGGCCGATTGTTTTTTGTAAATAGCCTTTATCCCCCTTAAAAATTTCTCTCCAACTCCCATTTGTTCCAATGTTTTCATCATAAATCTCCAAGCTAAACTATCAAAAGCCTTTTCGGCGTCAACAAGTAGCATTGCGACTTTTTTACTTGGATTCATCTCAATATATTCCCATAAATTTAATATTATTCTGATATTATCTTTCATTTGTCTATCGGGGAGAAAACCCGCTTGATCTCTCCCAATTATTTTACCCAGGGTCACCTTCAATCTATTTGCCATTACTCCAGTAAAGATCTTATAATCAATGTTCAGTAAGGAGATGGGTCTATAATTTTTAGTTAAATTTAAATTGGATCCTGATTTGGGAAGGAGTGTTATCAAGGCTTCTTGCCAGGGTTTCGGAATATCCCCTTTCTCTAGAATTTTCCCCATAATTGTTTTTAATCTTGGGACAATTATTTCTTTTAAATTTTTATAGTAACTTACCGCTATTCCGTCCGGCCCCGGAGATTTCCCTAGTTTCATCTTATTTATTACTTCTTCTATTTCTTCTGTTTTGATTTCTGAATTTAACCAGTTATATTCTTCAATCTTTAACTTTGGGGCCCCATTTTCCAATAGATAACTTACCATCTCATTTTCATCTCCTTCATCCGAATTCTTATATAATTTTTCATAATAATCCTTGAAACTTTTTTTAATATACTCTAATTCTGTTATATCCTTTCCATCTTCTACTATCTTGTTAATCACTCTATCCATTTCTCTTTCTTTAGCCAGCCATGATAACATCCTTCCCGGTTTATTCGCTTGTTCAAAGTATCTTTGTTTCGTCCAGAGAATCTTCCTTTCTACTTCTTTGTTGACTAACATTACTAATTGTGACTGTAAATCTTTCACACTTTTTAACAATTCCTCACTCTTAGGGTTTTTTACTAATTCTTTTTCCTTATCTCTTATCTGATTCCGTGCACTGCTCTGGTTCGCCAGAAGCGGCTTCTGTTTCCGTGCACTGCTTCTGTTTCCGTGCACTGCTCTGGTTCGCCAGAAGCGGCTTTGTCATGCTGGCCACATGACCTGGAAGCTGTACGCCGGCTCTCGGCCAATAAAGCGAGATGAGCGCTGCAACCCCAGAGTCGGACACGACTGGACCTAATGGTCAGGGGTCCCTTTACCTTTCCCTAAGGTGCTACTGGAATGAATTTTTTTATTTTTTATTTTGTTTTGACATGGCAGACCAACACGGCTACCTACCTGTAACTAAGGCTTTAAAGGTCAGCACCAGCACTTTGAATTGTGCTCGGAAACGTACTGGGAGCCAGTGATTTCTAACACTGCCACAGGGGAGCGGCAGGCCGAGGGCCGGGTCCGCTTCTGAGCAGCCACCTGAGTGCCACAGGTACAGGGATGGGTGGGGCCAGCGACAGAAGTGGGAGTGGGGCATGACGTGCACATTTTACCTTGGCACAATAGGTTCGTTTGCACACATACCCGCACATCACCCTTCTCTGTCCAGTATCCAGGACAGCATGAAGCTTTTTTTAAAAAAACACCCAGCCCTTATATAAAGAATAGATGACACCTCTCTTCAGAGTTTAGCCTAAATTTACTTGCCCCTGAGATGGCAAAGGTAGGTTACCCACCTTTAATTTGGATTAATTGTTTTAAATAACTAAGAAATTAGTTAATAAAAAATAAAAAATAAAAAATAGTTAATTAAGTTAATTAATAAGAAATTAGTTAATTAAGTTAATTAATAAGAAATTAGTTAATTAAGTTAATTAATTAATTAATTAATTAGTCAATTAAGCCATTTTAAAAGGGTCAGTTGATCACCTGCCTCTTGCACTGCTAGCATCTCAGATCTGGAAGCATATAGAAGCCTCTTGCAAGTCGGCAGCCATCCAGAAAGGATATGTTCTCTCCCTTGTTATATCTCAGACTCTGGCCAGAAATAGAACGTGAGCTATTGTTAATATAAGGGGTCAGTGAGCCTCATGGCGAGACTTAAAATAGATATTTGCCAAATATTCTTCAGAAGGGGGGGGGGGGTGAATCCTGCATCATTCTAGACCAGTGGTGGCTAACCTTGGCACTCCAGATGTTTTGGAACTACAACTCCCATCATCCCTAGCTAACAGGACCAGTGGTCAGGGATGATGGGAGTTGTAGTCCCAAAACATCTGGAGTGCCAAGGTTAGCCACCACTGTTCTAGACCCTTTATTGACAGGACACAGCATCTGATTCAGCTGCTTGCATTTCTAGATAAATGTGCAGTCCCAGTAATTTCTGTCAAGGCTGTACCTGGGAAAAAACTCCTTTATTGTAATAGGCTGCAGAAGCATCGCCTCAATTATAGAATTGTAGAGTTGGAAGGTAAAGGTAAAGGGACCCCTGACCATTAGGTCCAGTCGTGTCCGACTCTGGGGTTGCGGCGCTTATCTCGCATTATTGGCTGAGGGAGCCGGTGTACAGCTTCCAGGTCATGTGGCCAGCATGACAAAGCCGCTTCTGGCGAACCAGAGCAGCGCACGGAAACACCATTTATCTTCCCGCCGGAGCGGTACCTATTTATCTACTTGCACTTTGACATGCTTTCGAACTGCTAGGTGGGCAGGAGCTGGGACCGAGCAACGGGAGCTCACCCCGTCGCAGGGATTCGAACCGCCGACCTTCTGATCAGCAAGCCCTAGGCTCTGTGGTTTAACCCACAGCGCCACCTGGGTCCCTTAGAGTTGGAAAGGACCACGATTTAGTCCAACCCCCTGCTCAACGTGGGGCTCAAACCCACGACCCTGCGGTTAAGAGTCTCACACTCTACCCACTGGGCTACCTCAGAATTAGTTCCAGTTGTTCCCTTAAGTGGGGAGAGATCTCAGCCTTTCCACATTTTGTCATTGGAATGAATGCCATAAATTGGCATCTGTGCTAAATACTGGCCTGGCGAACGAGTTACTAGCCTACTTGCCCAGAGAGAATGAGACCGTAGCTCAGAGCGTCTACCTTGTATATCGAAGGCCGGCAGGTTCGATCCCTGGCAATTCCAGGTAGGGCTGGGAGAAACCCCTGCCCAGAACCCTGGAGGGCTGCTGCCAGTCAGTGTAGACAGAACTGAGCTAGATGGACCCAGTGCTTCAGCTCTGCATAAGGCATCATCTTCCTAGGGGAACATACGTCTGCATTATGTGCCGGCACAGCTGTGCCCACCTGGCTAGGGTCTGGGAAACAGCCGCAGAAGCAAGAAATGGACGATGCGTTGGTGTGACAAAAGATGTGTAGGCTCAATCACTGGGGGGTACCTGGGGGTGGGGAGGCTTGGGTTAGTTTCATACGTCTCAAAGAATTGTTGGGATCCCATTGGGCCTGCATGTCTTTTCATTTGCAGCTGTTCTGGAGCGAAACGACAGCAGGAGAGCTTGGATTTCGTGCTTTGAAAGTCCCCAGTTTCCCACAAAGCTGGGACCAGCTTGGGGTATATTAGATGGTTGGCGGCAAATCTCTCTTCATGCCTTCCAGGAATTGATGCTTGCCTTGACTTAAAAGACTCTTGATATGCTGCTGGCGTGTGTGTGTGTGTGTGTGTGTGTGTGTGTGTTTTAAATAAACAATCACATTTTCCATCCTTCTGGTAGGTCAGATCATAGCTGTCAACTTTCGGATTTGAAAATAAGGGATTTATCCAAACTTTCGGATTTGAAAATAAGGGATGCCGCAAGGGCGGTGCAATGGCACCAAGTAGCCTCGCCACCCTGCGCTCCAGAGGCTGCGCGCGAACGGGTGAGCGAAAGAGCGAGCGCATAGACGGCAGGCAGGCAGGCTGGCTGGTTGGGCGTGAGGGTCTGGCTGCACAAGGCATGCAAGCTCCGCCCCCAGTCGGTCTCAGACTCCTTATTGGCAGCTGAGCAACGCAGCTGAGGAGCCTCCCTGGCCGGCAGGGAGGGAGAGGAGCTGCTTCCTTTGAAATCCGGGAAATTTAAGGGATCAACAATCTGGGATAGCAGCGGGAAACGGCATTGGAATAAGGGAGTTTCCTGCAAAAAAAGGGAGGGTTGACAGCTATGGGTCAGATCTGCATCTGACACAATTTCATTCCCCCCCCCCATCTTATTTGCATGATGAGTCTGTCAGCATTTCAGGCCCTCCTCCCTAAAGAGACATTTGGCTCTTTTTTTCTAGAAGCTGGGCAGCCCCTGTGGCTGGAAACTGCCACGGGGGATTTTTCTGAGCCTCTGACCAGTCGAAGGGAATTCTGCAAGCTGCAAAAATAAAGCCAACTTGCATGCGTTTTAATTTTTTTTTTTTTAAATCAACTTTTTGTCGTGCAGCCAAAGGTCCAAATATCAAGGCTTTCACCTCCAGTGGTGATTCTGAGCTGTTTGTGACCCTGCAGAATGATTCTGGCGCTCACATTGGTTTCCTCTTTAAATTGTGCCTCTGCACCACTTCGCCAGGGCTCGCTCACAGGTAGTTGCAGAGGTGTATTTATACCAGAAGCTATTGTGATGGGATGTGGGCAGGGGAGCACCGGTAGGTCAGTCATTAAGGAGAGGGGCAATTGAAAATCCTGAGCTTCTGATTCCCGACAACCAAAGTTTATCAAGTTGCAGAGCAAAATTACATTCACCGTAGCGGTAAATTTTAAACCAATTCGATTTAACAAGTTACCTCTTGCAAGAACTTCTATTCAGCTCTAGAGGCCTATGTTAAACCAGAAAGTAAAACCAGCACAGCTATTCAGCAATTGCTTTGTTTTTAAAAAAGAATCAGACTTGACGACTGCTTGTAAATCCTGGGAGGTTTAATTCTCTCGTTTTTCAGCAGTAGTAACTTGCATTAAAGACCAATTCTTAATGCATGTTTACTTAAAAACATGAGGCTGAGGCTACAGTCATAACACACACAGAGATGCTGAAAGCTGGTGCGTTTCTGTGTGTTATGATACAGCACAGTTGCCACGCCACCAACTTGAAGGATTACTACTGCTGATGGGCTGGTCCTCTGCTTGACCTTCAAGCCCCCAAATGGGGTGTTTCTGTGGCAAGGATAGGGGTGGGTGCTTTGTTTGGACCACCAAGTCAGCCTTCAGCCTTCCATCTGGGGTTCCCAGATGTGCTTGGACTATAACAACTCCCATCAACCCTGATGATTTGGCTGGGGATTATGGGAGTCATTTGAAAATTTGCGAGGCCCATTTTGCACCTGGCTGTTAAACCACCGAGCCTTGGGCTTGCTGATCAGAAGGTCGGCGGTTCGAATCCCCGCAACGGGGTGAGCTCCTGTTGCTTGGTCCCTGCTCCTGCCAACCTAGCAGTTTGAAAGCACGTCAAAGTGCAAGTAGATCAATAGGTACCGTTGCAGCGGGAAGGTAAACGGCGTTTCTATGCGCTGCTCTGGTTCGCCAGAAGCGGCTTAGTCATGCTGGCCACATGACCTGGAAGCTGTACGCCAGCTCCCTCGGCCAGTAACGCGAGACAAGCGCTGCAACCCCAGAGTCGGTCACGACTGGACCTAATGGTCAGGGGTTCCTTTACCTTTTTTATCGGCCCCTTGCAACCAGTGTTCGAAATTAGCCAGCTGCCAGGCGCATTTTGTACCTGGCTCTCAGCTACTTGCAACCAAGGATGCCTAGACGCCAGGATGGCCCCTGAAATCTCTACCATCTGGAGGTGCAGGCCAATATATATGCAGACTGTCCCTGGATAAAGTGATTTTTCTTCTCTTAAGTTCTCAAAGTTCTTAACCTAGCTTTAAAAAAAAAAAAAAAAAATCATTGATTTTTATCCACCCTGGTTTCTGACATTGGTTGTGGCAACTGCAACCTTGGTTTACGATGCCATTTGGCGTGTTACTTCCACACCTGAGTTTCTAACACTGCCAGTATCCCTAGACTCTCTAGAAGGATGCATTCTTCCTAGATAGCAATGAGAACGGCACAGGTGCTGCTGAAAGAGCTGCCGGCCGTCGTTGCAGCGATACGCCTGCTATTTTGGGCAGCTCTCAAGCTGTTCTTTGCTGATGCTTGCCGGCCCTTTTCAAGGAGACTGCTGGGCTATTGGAGCCCTGGCAGCTCGGCAGCTCAGCTAAATGGGTCAGCGGCCCTGGGCACCTTGTTAGTTGCTTGACTCGGCAGCGGTGCCGTTTGTTTGCCTCCTGCGATGGGCTTATTCAAACGCGTTTGCTGCTGAGGTGGTTCTCTGCAGCAAGGCACACACCATGGACCCTGAGTGACAGGGAGGCAGTCTCTGGCACTGTTCTTCACTCCATTTGTGCAGGCTATGCCAGTCGCCGGCTGTTGGCATGCCTTGGCAGGGGTGTTTCCATCCTCCCCCTGAATTGGCCCGTGATGCCATCTGCACAATTACATTAATTTAAGCAGGGGATTTCCACTGGCAGCTCCGCTAGCCCAGCCTATGCTTGAGCGAGAGAAATCACTTTGTGTAATTGGGTCGTGTGACGGCATGTGATATTTGGAAGATATTAGGCTTGGCTCTTGCCCGTCTTTCTTCCCTCGGAGCGCTTGCGATGCCGGCATGCATCCGGGGACTTTCAGCTTCAAGAACCCTTGTAACTGGATCCTTGTAGGTGCTGAGCCATGCTTGCAAGAACCGGATCAGGCCACCAGTTCCAGCAGCAGCCAGCCAGGTGCCACTGGGATGCAGGCAAGCAGGATCCTTCGATGGAAACAGCTTTTCCTTGACATCTGCTGTTGGCAAACTGGTGTCTACAGGTATTGAGAGACAGAGTTGCATAGTGGTTGGAGTGCCGAACTAGGTAAGAAAGGTAAAGGACACCTGGACGATCAAGTCCTGGGGTTGCGGTACTCATCTTGCTTACAGGCTGAGGGAGCTGGCGTTTGTCCACAGACAGCTTTCCGGGTCATGGGGCCAGCATGACTAAACCGCTTCTGGTGCAAAGAAATATCGTAATGGAAACCAGAGCGCACGGAAATGCTGTTTACCTTCCCACCACAGCAGTACCTATTTATCTACTTTCACTGGTATGCTTTCGAACTGCTAGGTTGGCAGGGATAGAGCTGGGATAGAGCAACAGGAGTTCACTCTATTGTGGGGAATTGAACTGCCGACCTTCTGATTGGCAAGCCCAAGAGGCTCAGTGGTTTAGACCACAGCGCCACCTGTGTCCCATAAGTGCCGAACTAGGACCTCGGAGGCCAGGGTTTGAATCCTCCTTCAGCCATAAAGAGTGCAGGAACTTTAAGTGAAGAGGGACTTTTTCAGGAAGGCAGAGCTTCCAACAAGGCTTATTCCAAGGCTGGCTGCTGCTGAAGCAACATCGGATCTCTGGTGGTATCCAGCCTGAACCCTGTGCAAATGCCTTGCCGCCAATGAGCTCAGCGCTTGCATCATAGCATTTTTGGCCCTCTAGATTTTGCTGGGCTGCAACTCTTGTGGAATCATAGAGTTGGAAGGGTCCCCGAAGGGTCATCCAGTCCAACCCCCTGTAGTGCAAGAACCTCAACTGGATCATACATGACAGATGGCCATCCAACCACTGCTTGAAAACCTCCAAGGAAGGAGACCACCACCTCCCAGGGGAGACCATTCCACTGTCAAACTGTCTTACTGCCAGATGTTCTTCCTGATGTTTAGTTGGATTCTCCTTTCTTGTCACTTGAAGCCATTGGCTCGAGTCTTACCCTCCAGATCAGGAGAAAACAAGCTTGTTCCCTCTTCTGTGTGACAGCCCTTGAGATATTTGAAGGCTATCATATCTCCTCTCAGTCTCCTCTTTTCCAGGCTAAACATACCCAGCTCCTTCAACCGTTCCTCATCAGGCTTGGTTTCCAGACCCTTGGTTGCCCCTTGACCTGCTTCAAGTACTTTCTAGCCCTTGGCCCAGAGTGTTTGATAGAACGGGACAGAGAGAGGGGAAAGAGAAACACTATGTGCCAGATCAGTGGTAGGCAACCTAAGGCCTGTGGGCCGCATGCGGCCCAATCGCCTTCTCAATCTGGCCTGCAGACTGACCGGGAATCAGCGTGTTTTTACATAATTAGAATGTTTCTTTTTATTTAAAATGCATCTCTGGGTTATTTGTGGGGCATGGGAATTCGTTCATCCCCCCCCCCCAAATATAGTCTGGCCCACCACATGGTCTGAGGGACGGTGGACCGGCCCACGGCTGAAAAAGGTTGCTGACCCCTGGAGCCTGGACTAGACCGACCTCAGACTACGGGAGCATTGCAGGAAACGCATTAGCAATGGGCTTTGCACCACGAGTAAAATGGAATGAAAAGGGACATCTCTCTTGTTCCAGAGCAACTAACTGGGACTCATAGCTGTCAACCCTCCCTTTTTTTGCGGGAAACTCCCTTATTCCAATGCCGTTTCCCGCTGCTATCCCGGATTGTTGATATCCCTTAAATTTCCCGGATTTCAAAGGAAGCAGCTCCTCTCCCTCCCTGCCGGTCAGGGAGGCTCCTCAGCTGCGTTGCTCGGCTGCCAATAAGGAGTCTGAGACCGACCGGGGGCGGAGCTTGCATGCCTTGTGCAGCCAGACCCTCACGCCCAACCAGACAGCCAGCCTGCCTGCTGTCTATGCGCTCGCTCTTTCGCTCACCCGTTCGCGCGCAGCCTCTGGAGCGCAGGGTGGCAAGGCTACTTGGTGCCATTGCACCGCCCTGGCGGCATCCCTTATTTTCAAATCCGAAAGTTTGAAAAAAAAATCCCTTATTTTCAAATCCGAAAGTTGACAGCTATGCTGGGACTCTGCTAGGAAGGCTGACCAGGGAGGTCTCTGGATAATAAATCACCTACTGACGTCTGGAGGGCATTGAACTTCCTTGGTCGAATCTCTGCCTTAGGTCCCTTTCACTATAATGGCCTTCTTGTGCACCTGTGCCGCCTTTTGTGACCGGCGATTGCTGGGTTTCTAAAGTGTGAATTGTTTTATTTATTTACGGGGGCTTTTACAGAGCCAGCGGCCTGCGTTTGGAACGAGATCTGACGCCGTGAAATAAAAGACGCCGAACGGCAGATGCAGAGCTGAATGCCAAGTGTGTGTGTAGGGAAAACACAACAGAATTCCCTTTCTTTCTTTCTTTCTTTCTTTCTTTCTTTCTTTCTTTCTTTCTTTCTATTTCTTTCTTAGTAGGCATTTCATTTTGGCAGCACTCTCTGAACTATTGGGAGAATAAGGGCTCCTTCTTGCCTCCCTTTCTCTCTCCTCGGAGTAGAAAATGAGAAGGTTCTTCTTTTCAACGTCTTCTTTTAGGGTCGTTACTCAGTTTTGTTTTGTTTTACAAAGGTGCCGAGTGCCAGACCCTGGAAAGCCCCCCAGGACGCTATATGCCAGTGGTGTCCAAACTTTTTTCAAAGAGGGCCAGATTTGATGAAGCAAAGGGCCGTGGGGGCCGACCAAAGGGCTGACCAAAGTTGTTGACCTTTTATTTTATGATTTTGCCCCAAAGGTGTTGAGCTTTTTACCCCAGGAAATAAACTGCCACAGGGGCTGGATTAAACCGACCAGCGGGCTGGATTAGGCCCCCAAAACGGACTTTGGACATGCTTGCTATATGCCCTGCACCAAACTCGCTGTGAAACCCTCTGCTAAGAAGAACCTCGGCATATCAGGAACCTTGGCATATACTCACCCTTTTTATGTAGTGCATCCTCCCATTTCCAAGTCACGGCAGAAGGAACGAGGCTCCATGTTCATTGCACCTGTCCCCTTAGCACCATAGCTGTCAACCCTCCCTTTTTTTGGCGGGAAACTCCCTTATTCCAATGCCGTTTCCCTCTGCTATCCCGGATTGTTGATATCCCTTAAATTTCCCGGATTTCAAAGGAAGCAGCTCCTCTCCCTCCCTGCCGGCCAGGGAGGCTCCTCAGCTGCGTTGCTCGGCTGCCAATAAGGAGTCTGAGACCGACTGGGGGCGGAGCTTGCATGCCTTGTGCAGCCAGACCCTCACGCCCAACCAGACAGCCAGCCTGCCTGCCGTCTATGGGCTCGCTCTTTCGCTCACCCGTTCGCGCACAGCCTCTGGAGCGCAGGGTGGCGAGGCTACTTGGTGCCATTGCACCGCCCTCGCGGCATCCCTTATTTTCAAATCCGAAAGTTGACAGCTATGACCTTCATTCTCAAATGCCTTGGTACTCAAACAACTTGGAACCCAAACACTGCAAACACGGATGTAAGTGTTCCGGTTTGCGAACTTTTTTCGGAAGCCGAACGTGCTCCGTTTTGAGTGTTACGCTTCCGACTCGAGTGCCACACTTCCGTTTTGAGTGTTACGCTGAGGTCTGTCTGTTTTTGCTATTTAATTTAGTGTTTTTGTAGCTCTTATTTTTGTGTTTTTGTGACTGTGTGGAACTCAGTTCAGCTACTGATTGATTGATTGATTGATTGATTGTGTGATTGCAGTACAAGCTTTCATTTTATGGATCAATGGTCTCGTTAGATAGTAAAACTCATGTTAAATTGCTGTTTTAGGGGTTGTTTTTAAAAGTCTGGAACGGATTAATCCGTTTTGCAATACTTTCTATGGGAAAGCGCGCAGCCTCTGGAGCGCAGGGTGGCGAGGCTACTTGGTGCCATTGCACCGCCCTCGCGGCATCCCTTATTTTCAAATCCGAAAGTTGACAGCTATGCTTAGCACTGCAATGCTTAGTGAGTGTGCGCTCTGGCATCGCTGAAGTATTTTCAGAATCGCTGCCCTTAAGAACTAGAAACTTGGGTTTCTGTTTTCTTCTTCTTGTTCCCTGGGATTGTAGAATCATGGAATCATAGAATTGTAGAGTTGGAAGGGACCCCTAGGGCCATCTAGTCCAACCCCCTGCAATGCAGGAATCTCAGCTAAAGCATCCGTGACAGATGGCCATCCAACCTCTGCTTAAAACCCCCCAAGGAAGGAGAGTCCACAGACTCTTGTGGGAGACTGTTCCACTGTCGAACAACCCTTACCGTCAGAAAGTTCTGAACCCTGATGTTTAGTTGGAATCTCCTTTTTTGTAACTTGAAGTCATGGGTTCAAGTCCTACCCTCCAGAGCAAGGGAAAACAGGCTTGCTCCATCTTCTAGGCTAAATACACTGGAATAAATGTTACCAAGAACTCTGGCCACAAGTTTTAACAAAAGTTTTTTTTAACAAAAGAATAAGTTTACTCGTGAGTAAATACAAATATCATATCAATCCTGTTAGGAATTACAGTCGTAAACGAAAATGATAGTTTCACAAAGAAAAGTCTTTTGGAGGTTGAAGTGAGGGCTTCTGAGGTGTGAATGAGATGTATGATGCGGAAACCGGAAACCAGGACAGGGCCATGTTTCGGACTAGATGCCTTCTTCAGCTGGTAATATCAAATAATATATCAAAATACATCAAAGTACTAAGGTTTCAGTAATTAAGATCTAACAATAGTTATGTTTTAACAGTATCAAACAATATACAAAAAGTTCTAGAGTATCATTCATTGTAATTGACCAAAATAGCTTTTCATAGTATTTGGTTCCTTACCTCGTTTTTTGAAAAGAATGTGAATAATATATAATTTCTGTTTCTTTTGAATCTTTGGTAGATGTAGCGTCTCCTCCTTTCCAGGCGAAACATACTCATCTCCTTCAACTGTTCCTCTTCTTGCTCTCTCTCCCCTGCACAAAATGGAAGGTGCTTGGACGGCTGAGGAAAATAACACCCCTTTGTCTAGTTGTCTCCCACCTCTCTTACCCGGCCCATGTCTCCTGCCGGGGACGAGGCAGGAAAACTCCAGCGAGTGTCTCAGGATGTTACAGAGGGGAGAGAGGGAGAGAAATCTGTCTGTGGGGACGCTGTCCAGTCAGTGGCAGCCTGCGTTATCCACACGTTATCCATCTCATCCCAGCCTTGGTTCTGAGTTTTCTGTAACCTGGGAGGGATGTGTTTCAGACCAGAGGCCACATTCCGGTCCACGCAGGTTTCCGAGGGCCACATGCCAATGGAGGATGGGGCTAGGGGCAAAAGTGACTGCCGTTTTTACTTTTTGTGAGCGTCTGTGCAGGCTCACACAGCCCTCTCTGGCCTCTAACTGGCAAACAAGAGCTCAAGGGCAGGCGGAAACACTTGAGGTGATGGCTGTGGTTTATAGAGAAAGAGAGAGTGTGGCCTTTGGAAGATCCTGAAAGCCACATAGCAAGACTTGGAGGGCCACATGTCCTACATCCCTGGGCCTGAGGTTTTCAACCCCTGAGGTAAAATGGCTCACCTCTCCTTCCCAGGTATATATATTAATAATAATAATAATAATAATTTATTATTTGTACCCCGCCCATCTGGCTGGGTCTCCCCAGCCACTCTGGGCGGCTTCCAGCAAACATTAAAATACATTAACACATCACAGATTAAAAACCTCCCTGAACAGGGCTGCCTTCAGGTGTTTTCTAAATGTCATGTAATTGTTGATCCTTTTGACCTCTGATGGGAGGGTGTTTCACAGGGCGGGCGCCACTACCAAGAAGGCCCTCTGCCTGGTTCCCTGTAGCTTTGCTTCTCGCAGCAAGGGAACCACCAGAAGGCCCTCGGTGCTGGATCTCAGTGTCCGGGCTGAACGATGGGGGTGGAGATGCTCCTTCAGGTATACAGGACCGAGGCCGTTTAGGGCTTTAAAGCAGCGTTTCCCAACCGGTGTGCCGCGGCACACTAGTGTGCCGCGAGACACCGGCTGATGTGCCGCGGAAAAAGGGACCTGCAGCCCAGGGCTGCACAGGACCGTGGCGGCGGCGCTGCTGGAGCCCGGCGGCGAAGCGGAAGCCAGGGCGGCGCTGCTCCCTTGGCTGCTGCAGCAGCAGCAACAGAAGCCTCGCGGGAGAATCCCGACCTGGTGCCCCAGCTGATGGGCGGGAGAAAGGACGCCGCGCTACAGCTGATCCCAGAGGTAACTCTGGGTCAGGAGACCCGGCGCAGCCGGGTGGGGGAGGAGCGGTGTGCCGCGAGATTTTTTTAATGAAACAAGTGTGCCATTGCCTAGATTAGGTTGGGAAACACTGCTTTAAAGGTCAGCACCAACACTTTGAATTGTGCTCGGAAACGTACTGGGAGCCAATGTAGTTCTCTCAGGACCGGTGTTAATGTGGTCCCGGCGGCCACTCCCAGTCATCAGTCTAGCTGCCGCATTCTGGATTAATTGAAGTTTCCGGGTCACCTTCAAAGGTAGCCCCATGTAGAGCGCATTGCAGTAGTCCAAGCGGGAGATAACTAGAGCATGCACCACTCTGGTGAGGCTGTCTGCGGGCAGGTAGGCTCTCAGCCTGCGTACCAGATGGAGCTGGTAGACAGCTGCCCTGGATACAGAATTAACCTGTGTCTCCATGGACAGCTGTGAGTCCGAAATGACTCCCAGGCTGCGCACCTGGTCCTTCAGGGGCACAGTTACCCCATTCAGGACCAGGGAGTCCTCCACACCTGCCTGCCTCCTGTCCCCCAAGAACAGTACTTTTGTCTTGTCAGGATTCAACCTCAACCCCAGGTACACCTGGGCTGTTCTTGCCGTCTTTGGGGACCTCTCTTCTGACCCAAGCCTCTAGCTGATCCTTTTCTAATATCGATGCGCTGCCAACGATGTTTGGCTGCGACCCAGCAGACCACCTGTTGATCATTTCTAGGGCGGGGAGGGTGGGATGTGGGAACTCTGCAAGGTGCTTGCATGGAAAGCGACGATGAGATGATTTCCAGCCAAATTAACCGGAAAGCCTCCTGAGTGAGCAGGCCAGTGCCATGCTAGCTATACCCAGTTGCTGTGGCAAGTGACAACGGGTTTGTAGCATTCACCTGGTGAAAGCAACTAAAGTTTTAGGTACAGGTAGATAGCCATGTTGGTCTGCAATAGTTGAAACAAAATAAAAATAATAATAAAATCCCTTCCAGTAGCACCTTAAAAGGTAAAGGGACCCCTGACCATTAGGTCCAGTCGTGACCGACTCTGGGGTTGCGGCGCTCGTCTCGCATTATTGGCCGAGGGAGCCAGCGTACAGCTTCCGGGTCATGTGGTGAGCGTAACAAAGCCGCTTCTGGCGAACCAGAGCAGTGCACGGAAACGCCGTTTACCTTCCCGCTGCAGCGGTACCTATTTATCTACTTGCACTTTGACATGCTTTCAAACTGCTAGGTTGGCAGGAGCAGGGACCGAGCAATGGGAGCTCACCCCATCGTGGGGATTCAAACCGCTGACCTTCTGATTGGCAAGCCCTAGGCTCTGTGGTTTAACCCACAGCGCCACCCACGTCCCTCCCAGTAGCACCTTAGAGACCAACTAAGTTTGTTATTGGTATGAGCTTTCGTTGGTCTCTAAGGTGCTACTGGAAGGGATTTTTTTATTTTTTATTTTGTTTCAATTAAAGTTTGTTCCTGTTCCATGGTTTCTGCAAACACTTAACCTGTTCTTTGAGCATCTGAGCTCCCCTTCACCCCTTGCCCTCAAAATTTATATCGGGCGGGGAGTCTGAGGCCCTCTGGATGTTTCGAACTGCAACTCCCATCAGACGCAGGCTGCACGCATGATGGGAGTTGTAGTCCAGCAGAATCCAGAAGACCACATGTCGCTCTGATCTCAGGGCAGGTTGGTTCCAGGACTGTGCTGGCAAAAAGTCCACCTACTGCATGTTTTTATACTGGTGTGGCCCAGAACATAGCTATAGATTCTCCTGAGATTATCCCGCAAAATAAGACCTACACCAGGAAACAAGTAACCATTTTAAGCTGTGTTTCCCTGTCTCTTCCGGTGAAGGGACTGAGGAGAAGGAGGAGGAGGAGGTGCTGATAACACAAAGGTTGCAGGTTCGATCCCCATATGGGACTGCATATTCCTGCATTTTGGGGGATTGGACTGTGATTCTCAGAGTACCTTCCAACTGTACAATTCTATGATTCTGTGGTTCTAAGACAGCTTCTTATATTCCAGGCATGTCCAACAGGTAGATTGTGATCTACTGGTAGATCGCAGAATGTTCCTGGTAGATCTCTTGCCCCTCAGTAATCTCCGACCCCCCCCCAAAAGGGTGAAAACAACAACAGTGGCTCAACAACTCTGCCTTCCTAAAAGGAGCTTCACAACTTTGGTCTATGCAACGGCCATGGGTAGATCACTGCCAGTTTTTTTTATACTGTGAGTAGATCGCCGTCTATTGGGAGTTGGACATCTCTGAATATATTCTATCTCACTCAAAAGATGATTGATTTAATAAGTTGGCCACACTTACTCCTGTGTTTCATCTTCTCACGAAAAACAGGATTCTAATAGTTGTTGCTTTATTTTGTTGCATTGATGAGGGTAAGAAGGTGTGATCTGAGATCTGGCAAGGAGGGGATAAGCCTAACGCTGTTAATAACCTTGCGTAATAATTGCCGGCTCCTTTTGTAATCATCGGCTGGCGGGGGGGGGGCAGGTTCAGCGCCAGCTGAAGAAGGAGGCAGCCGGGCCAGCTTGCTTGGAAGAGACCGAAGGGCAGGGATTCATTGCTCAAAGAGGCTGGCAAAGAAAGCGATTGGATATCAAAGAGGATGGGACACAATGCAAGGGTGGTTAGAAGGAACCGCAAGGTGGAAGAGAACACATAGAGGTGCAGCCGCTCCAAGTAGTCAATGGTTTTCTTTTCCAGCTGAGCGAGCCAGCTGTGAGATTGTGCAATGTGAGTGTTCCTGTTTACACATATTTCTCTCCCTGTGCTTGGGGAAAAGCCATAACTCCGTGGCAAGGCATCTGCTTTAGTCCTGGGTTCAATCTCTGGCATGTCCAGGCAGGGCTGCAAAAGTACCCCATCAGAAACTCTGGAGAATCACCGTCAATCTGTAGATTATACCTAGCTGGACGGGCGCCATGATCTGGCTCTGTTTCAGGCAGCTCTCCATGTTTGCGTGAGCTTGTAATAATGACAACTTGGAAGTCTGGGGATTTTATGCTGTACTTCTAAAACAGGTGGAAACATGGGGCGGCGTACTACAAGAAATCACCTGCGCTGGAGAAGGAGCCAGCTGCAATCTTTGGCATTTCCAGGTGTCAGGCTGTGGAAGACGCTTGTCTGAAAATCCCAGAGAGCTGCTGTCAGCTGGTGCCAGCCAGCCTCTCTCAACCTCCAGATCCTAGATGCTGTTGGACTACATCTCCCATCATTCCTAGCCAGCATGGCCAGTGGTTAGAGATTATGGGAGTTGTAGTTCAAGAACATCTGGGGACCCAAGGTTGAGGAGGTTTGGTGTAGACCAGGGATGCCCAACTCCCAATAGACTGCGATCTACTCACAGTATAAAAAAACTGGCAGTGATCTACCCATGGCCGTTGCATGGACCAAAGTTGTGAAGCTCCTTTTAGGAAGGCAGAGTTGTTGAGCTTTTTTTTTTAGGAAGCCACTGTTGTTGTTTTCACCCTTTTTGGGGGGGTTGGAGATCACTGAGGGGCAAGAGATCTACCAGGAACGTTCCGCGATCTACCAGTAGATCACAATCTACCTGTTGGACATGCCTGGTGTAGATCATTGGTCTTCAAATGATGTGTCATGATGCACTGCTACAAAACGCGGGGAACTAAAATAATAATAATAATAATAATAATAATAATAATAATAATAATAATAAATTTATACCCCACCCATCTGGCTGGGTTTCCCCAGACACTCTGGGCAGCTCCCAACAGAATTAAAAGCACAATAAAACATCAAACATTAAAAACATACCTATACAGGGTTGCCTTCAGGTGTCTTCTAAAAGTCAGATAGCTGTTTATTTCTTTGACATCTGATGTCAAGCTTTCCACAGGGCGGGTGCCACTACCAAGAAGGCCCTTTGCCTGGTTCCCTGTAACCTCACTTCTTGCAGGGAGGGAACCACCAGGAGGCCCTTGGAGCTGGACCTCAGTGTCCGGGCTGAACGATGGGTGTGGATACGCTCCTTCAGGTTCACTGGGCTGAGGCCGTTTAGGGCTTTAAAGGTCAGCACCAACATTTTGAATTGTGCTCGGAAATGGAAAGGTAAAGGTAAAGGGACCCCTGACCATTAGGTCCAGTCGTGTCCGACTCTGGGGTTGCGGCGTTCATCTCGCTTTATTGGCCGAGGGAGCCAGCGTACAGCTTCCAGGTCATGTGGCCAGCATGACTAAGCCGCTTCTGGCAAACCAGAGCAGCGCACGGAAACACCGTTTACCTTCCAGCCAGAGCGGTTCCTATTTATTTACTTGCACTTTGACGTGCTTTCAAACTGCCAGGTGGGCAGGAGCTGGATAAAATAACCAAGGCTAAATCCCCGTTTGAAGTTGCCACTAAGACATTTGTGTTAGGTGAGGCCACCTAGTTGCATTGTGTTTTTGTGTAACTAAATCGCTCCTTGTACTGGTTTTCCAAACAAACTGGTAATAAGGTAAGGGAGGACTCCTGATACTTCCCCCCCGAAAGGCTAAACTTGCCTCTTGACTTGCATTTAAGTTTTCTGGTCCCCAAAGAAAATACGGTAGAAGCTGGACTCTTGAAACTGAAAACCAAAGATTTCCAGTGCATAGGATGGGACGACTTTTCTGCACTTTCCATTTCTAAAGGCCATAGTAGAGTCATAGAACTGTAGAGTTGGAAGGGACCCTGAGGATCATCTAGTCCAACCCCCTGCAATGCAGGAATAGGCAGCTGCCCCATATAGGGATCGAACCTGCAATCTTGGCATTACTCTAACCAGCTGAGCAATCCAGGCTGCTAGATGCTCTCACAGCAAGAGTTCCCGTTCGGCATGGCATATTCTCCTCCCCTCCCTGAGTTTCCCACCAATTTAAGTAAAATTGATGCAGCAGGATTGCTTGAATAATGGTTCTCTTTAAGAACAGTTAAGGCATCTCTGAAACCCCGGAATGCTGTCGTCAGCCAGTGTAGACAGCATTGAACTGGATGGACAAATGGTCTGACTCAGTATAAGGTCCTAAATACATGCCACCATCTCCTCATCCTGAATTCTTCTTCTTCTTCTTCTTCTTCTATAATAATAATAATAATTTATTATTTGTACCCCGCCCATCTGGCTGGGTCTCCCCAGCCACTCTGGGTGGCTTCCAGCAAACATTAAGATACATTAACACATCACAGATTAAAAACTTCCCTGAACGGGGCTGCCTTCAGGTGTTTTCTAAATGTTATGTAATTGTTGATCCTTTTAACCTCTGATGGGAGGGCGTTCCACAGGGCGGGCGCCACTACCGAGAAGGCCCTCTGCCTGGTTCCCTGTAGCTTTGCTTCTCGCAGTGAGGGAACCGCCAGAAGGCCCTCGGCGCTGCATCTCAGTGTCCGGACTGAACGGTGGGGGTGGAGACGCTCCTTCAGGTATACAGGACTGAGGCCGTTTAGGGCTTTAAAGGTCAGCACCAACACTTTGAATTGTGCTCGGAAACGTACTGGGAGCCAATGTAGATCTCTCAGGACCGATGTTATGCGGTCCCGGCGGCCACTCCCAGTCACCAGTCTAGCTGCCGCATTCTGGATTAATTGAAGTTTCCGGGTCACCTTCAAAGGTAGCCCCACGTAGAGCGCATTGCAGTAGTCCAAGCGGGAGATAACTAGAGCATGCACCACTCTGGTGAGGCTGTCTGCGAGCAGGTAGGGTCTCAGCCTGCGTACCAGATGGAGCTAGTAGACAGCCGCCCTGGACACAGAATGGTCCATGGACAGCTGTGAGTCCAAAATGACTCCCAGGCTGCGCACCTGGTCCTTCAGGGGCACAATTACCCCATTCAGGACCAGGGAATCCCCCACACCCACCCGCCCCCTGTCCCCCCAAAACAGTACTTCTGTCTTGTTAGGTACTTCTTCTTCTTCTTCTTCTTCTTCTTCTTCTTCTTCTTCTTCTTCTTCTTCTTCTTCTTCTTCTTCTTCTATTTGTTGCCCGTCCATCCAACTAGGTTGCCCCAGCTACTCTGGGCGGCTTCCAACAGATATAAAAACACAATGAAACATCAAACAGTACAGGGCTGCCTCCAGGTGTCTTCTAAAAATCAGGCATTTCTTTCCTTGACATCTGCTGGGCGGGCATTCCACATGGCAGGAGAAGGCCCTCTGCCTGGTTCCCTGTGACCTCACTTCTTGCAGTGAGCGTACCACCAGAAGAAGGCCCTCAGAGCTGGACCTCAGTGTCCAGGCTTCCTCGAGAGTTGCCCCCTGGTACGAACCATGTGCGGCTTCCAGAATACACCCTCTTTGCATCTTCCTGGGACCGGGAAGTTCCTTGGTTCGCTTGCAAGCTAGGCAGGGCAGCTCCTGTTGGTGCATGTTTTACGCGGTGCTTTCCCATGCAAATAGGAGGCTCCTTGTTTGGCTGTCGTAATTGAGCCATTGTCAGCAGCATGCACCCAAAGGGCCTCCCTGCATGGAGAAGTTGGGGAGGGAACGAACTCTTTCCACTTCCTCGTCTGCTGTCTCCAGCACCTCGTTCTGCAAGCTCATCTGGAGTAGGGAAGGAAGAGAGGAGCCTGTCCGTGTGGGCAGTCAGGTTGCCCAAGGCGATGGGGATGGGATGTCTTCCTCCCAGGCCAAGTTCAAAAGTCCATTGGTTGGTTTTGGGTGCCTTTGGCCAGGAAGAACCTTCTGCTTTCAGAACCCAGAATGGGGAACATTTCAGCTGCTGCAGACAATGGACTGACTTCCTGCTTGCAGTTCCCCGGGCAAATTTTCAGCTTGGTCCTTCACTTTTCCTTGCCCTGACTGACCAGCTCCTGAGTGACTCGCCCTGACTGACCGGCTTTCTATATCTTTTTTATTGTTAATGAATTTTTACACATCTGATTGCACAAGGAACGGAAAAGAAAAGGGGGAAATCAAACAAAGCCATCAGCTCACATGAAGGATACAGGAACATTTATGTCTGTATAAACATGAGTCAACAGTGTGATGCAGCAGCTAAAAAAGCCAATGCAATTCTGGGCTGCATCAATAGGAGTATAGCATCTAGATCAAGGGAAGTAATAGTACCACTGTATTCCGCTCTGGTCAGACCCCACCTGGAATACTGTGTCCAGTTCTGGGCACCACAGTTCAAGAAGGATACTGACAAGCTGGAACGTGTCCAGAAGAGGGCAACCAAAATGGTCAAAGGCCTGGAAACGATGCCTTATGAGGAACGGCTTAGGGAGCTGGGTATGTTTAGTCTGGAGAAGAGAAGGTTAAGGGGTGATATGATAGCCATGTTCAAATATATAAAAGGATGTCATATACAGGAGGGAGAAAGGTTGTTTTCTGGTGCTCCAGAGAAGCAGACACGGAGGAATGGATTCAAACTACAAGAAAGAAGATTCCACCTAAACATTAGGAAGAACTTCCTGACAGTAAGAGCTGTTCGACAGTGGAATTTGCTGCTAAGGAGTGTGGTGGAGTCTCCTTCTTTGGAGGTCTCTAAGCAGAGGCTTGACAGCCACCTGTCAGGAATGCTTTGATGGTGTTTCCTGCTTGGCAGGGGGTTGGACTGGATGGCCCTTGTGGTCTCTTCCAACTCTATGATTCTATGATTCTATAAGCCTTCCAGGTTTCCAAAGAGGTGTTCAAACAAGGCTGATGTTCATACGAAATACGTCCACGTGTAGCAAGGGTGGCGAAGACCTAGAATTGTAGAGTAGGAAGGGACCCCGTGGGTCATCTAGCCCAGCCTCCTGCAATGCAGGAATATCAGCTTCTTCAAGCCTCAAAATATACCGGTATGTCTCTTATGCCTCTTATATCCCACTTTTTCCTCCAAGGATCTCAAGGTGGTGTATGTGACAATTAACCAATGGAGTGAAGTCATTAAATAATAATAATGATAAAAAATTCAGTAGAAATTTGAGGTTTTGTTTCCTCTGTTGGTTCTTTTCTGAACTGGTCTGGCTGTCGCATGTTTATACAGCTACAAGTCACCTTCCTTACCTGTACGGCTCTTTTGCTGTTCTGTGCACACCTGGAAAGGCATCAACTTGCAAGCAATGCGCTGCCCTCTAGGGAGGTCTCCAGGGCTGGGCAATGTCAGCTTCTCAACATTGTGATGTACCTTGGTTCTCGAATGGAATCCGTTCCGGAAGTCCGTTCGACTTCCGGAAAACGTTCAAAAACCAAGGCACAGCTTCTGATTGGCTGCAGGAGCTTCCTGCAGCCAATTGGAAGCCGCGTAAGACGTTCGGATTCCAAAGGACATACGAAAACTGGAACACTCACTTCCAGGCTTGCTGCCTTCGGGAGCCAAAATGTTCAGGTCACCAGGCGTTCAAGAACCAAGGTACGACTGCGTTACCAGCCCCAGATATACCGCCAGATGACGGCGCCATCATACTCTGGCCCTCAAACCAGTCCTGGCCGATGTGTCGATATATCGCCCAGGCCTAGAGGTCTCTCACGTGTGGGCAGGGCCGGCGCTTCCATTTAGGCGAACTAGGCAGTTGCCTAGGGCGCCAAAATGGAGGGGGCGCTGGTCAGCCTGTCCCCCGCCCCCCGCCGCCGCCCGGTGCCGCCCCAACGAGTGGCGAAAACCGCGGCGGCGCGGGTAGCCCGGCCGGACAGGGGGCAGGGCACCGTACATCATGCGCAATGACGTCACGTGGCCCGCCCCCTCGCCTAGGGCACCAAAATCCGTGGCACCGGTCCTGCGTGCGGGACATGTTAGCACGGCACCTGGATTTTGCATGGTACCCAAACCATGTAAAGCTCAGAAGCAGTGGCCAGGGCAGCAGCATCGGCTAAATCAGTGATGGCTAACCTTGACACTCCAGATGTTTTGGGACTACAACTCCCATCATCCCTGACCACTGATCCTGTTAGCTAGGGAGGATGGGAGTTGTAGTTCCAAAACATCTGGGGTGTCAAGGTTAGCCATCACTGTTCTAAATGGATAAAGATTCTGAGAGAGAAAGAGAAGCTGAATAACCGCCCCCCCCTCTTTATTTTAAGCTTGCCGTTTGTTGAAGTGATACAGTCGTCGCCGGGAAACTGTGTTTCCCCCTTTTCCTTGGAGGAAGGAAGTCTCTTTTACAGGACCCCCTGGTGTTTTTAAATACCGGTTGTGTTTTTTTTAATTTTTAATTTTAAAAAAGCAGAAATCACAGTCCAGACAGGAAGTGATTAAGACATGAATAAAGATTTCAAATAGACTTGGGGTCAAGGGAAGGATGGAAGTCTGGCTGTGTGCCTGAGATGCTGGAGAAGAGAAGGGGCAGAAGAATGAAGTCAGGAATGTGGGATGCAGCCCTGGGGGGAAAACGAGGAGTCTTCCCTTTCGGAGGAGGCCGATGGCCTTAGAGGGGCTTGGCGATCGGAAATTGCTCGTTTGCTGTCCATCGATCTCCCTTTATTTCTAACTTTGATGGTTTTCTCCTCATTTTGTAGAGTCAAACATCAAGGCTTCGCCATTATCTCGGTTAAGGTCCTTCACCTTTGCAGGCATAAATCAAAGAGGCGAGTCACGGGGGTGCAAAGGCAACAATGGCATCATGTGGCTTTATTCTTTGTTTTTAATTGTATTTGGGTGTCTGCACCCTGCTCCCCTCGCGATAGAAATCTCACTCGAGGCAGTTTGCAAAATAAATAGCATAATACAAGTCACAACATCTTTTTTTCTTTTCCTTCCCCAAAGCGGTAAGATGGCATCGCTAATTATGTTCACAAAGAAACCATTGTCAACAGCAGCAGCCTGTCGTCTGGAACACCCAGTTTTGCCGAGGGATGTTGAGACTTTAAACAGATTCTGGCCCGAAAGGATGTGTGGGGAGGAGTATGAATGCAAGGCCTGCCCCCACCCCACCCCATGTCAACCCACTGAACTTACTGGAAATCTCCATGCTTGGGAACTGGACCTTATTAGGGGCCCCAGTCGAGAGGAGGGTCCGAAGAAGAAGAAGAAGAAGAGTTTGGATTTGATATCCCGCTTTATCACTCCCCGAAGGAGTCTCAAAGCGGCTCACGATCTCCTTTCCCTTCCTCCCCCACAACAAACATTATGTGAGGTGAGTGGGGCTGAGAGACTTCAAAGAAGTGTGACTAGCCCAAGGTCACCCAGCAGCTGCATGTGGAGGAGCGGAGACGCGAACCCGGTTCCCCAGATTACGAGTCTACCGCTCTTAACCACTACACCACACTGGGACTTCCTTACACCCCAATTTCATCATGGGAAGGTATGAAGTGAAGTTGGTGGGTGGGGTTGGGGTTGGGGGTCTTTGGGGATGGACGAGGCTTGCATGCATGCCGCTGCCCCTTCCACGAAGAGACCCTAGCTCACCTGCCCCTCTTTCTGTCCTTCAAGCTAGGGGAAAAGGATGGAGTGATACAGCTTCCTTTGCATGGATCTCCTCCGCCTGCTACTCGGCTCCTTGCCCAGAGGGAGTTTCCCTTCCAGGCAAACGACAAACTGCAAAGCTGCGACCAGCATCTTTTCTTGGTGTGCTTCTTGGAAGCTCCTGCAGCCAATCAGAAGTCGCGGCAGACGTTCGGGTTCCAAAGAACGTTCTCAAACTGGAACAATCACTTCCGGGTTTGCAGCGTTCAGGACCCAAAACGTTCGACTCACAAGTCATTCGAGATCCAAGGTACGACTTTACAAGTTTGCAAGACACTAGTCCCTAGTGACAACTAGGTCAGAGTCTGGGGTTGAAGCTTTTCCTCTTCCAAGAAAGATGTCCCTTGCGAACTGTCGGCAGTCTTCTTATCCTTCTGTCGCATCTGCTAAGGCAGCCTCTTCCCTTGGGTTTCATGGCAAGCTCCAGGCTCAGTTTGTCAGAATCCAGAGAATGGGAACACCTTGCAACGCAGCTTGCGGTTCTTTCTTTGTCTGGAGTTCAAAAGTTCTCCTCCGTTTGCTCTGCGGCGTTAATGAGGCAGCCCCGCTTGAAGCGAGCTCCTCCTGGCTGCGGGGACAGGAGCCAGGGGTGTAGCTGCTGCTTTGTTCAGAGCGGGGCGCATTGTTGAGCTTTTGAAGCACCTTCCATGTCGCCTTTTGATGTGGGCTCCATGCAAATTTCGCGGCGGGAGGGAACGGCGTTGGTTTTGTATCATGTACTTAAAATAAAAATAAAAAGAATGCAAAAGATTCTTTATCGCAGCTTCCTGCAGTTTTACCTGCGCCAGTTCCTGTGAAACGCCTCTGCCCCCCCCGCCCTTAGGCTTCTCTGTTATGTGACGGAAGGAGCTCTGTGATCGCAGCTACAGAAAGCCGAACCTTCGTGGTGAGAAAATCACACCTCTCATTGCGGGGGGGGGGGAGGGTGGGGGGCAGATTCCTCCACGCATTAAAATAATGTGAGAGGAGGGTTGCAGCCTAGCTCCATCGCCATGCTGTTTGGCGCATGGGAGAAGGGGCTCTGTCCGCATACTGACGTTTACAAATAGACCTCTGTGTATGCTCAGGAGCACTATAAGCGACCATCCAGGACCCCTTCTCATTCCCATTGACTGTGGTTCTTCCACTTTTATCCTATGTCTGTTTTTCTGCTGCGAAGACTTCCCCCACCCATTGCCATATTCCACAAATGCTGCATCTGGAATAGTAAAGGTAAAGGGACCCCTGACCATTAGGTCCAGTCGCGGATGACTCTGGGGTTGCGGCGCTCATCTCGCTTTATAGGCCAAGGGAGCTGGCGTTTGTCCGCAGACAGCTTCCGGGTCATGTGGCCAGCATGACTAAGCCGCTTCTGGTGAACCAGAGCAGCACACGGAAACGCCGTTTACCTTCCTGCGGAGCGGTACCTATTTATCTACTTGCACTTTGATGTGCTTTCGAACTGCTAGGTTGGCAGGAGCTGGGACGGAGCAATGGGAGCTCACCCTGTTGCGGGGATTCGAATCTTTCTGATCGGCAAGCTCAGTGGTTTAACCCACAGCACCACCCGCATCCCTGCGTCTGGAATACATTTCTGCAAATTGGGGAGGTGTTTTATTGCTCCATGAGTTTAGGGTTGTGGGAGTCTTTTTCCAGCCTGGGGGGCTGCATTTCCCTTGGGGCGATCGTCCAGTGGTGAGCGTTGCTCCTTGCTGCTGCCCGCCTTTTCATGGGATGGAATAGGGCATGTGGGGGGGAAAGGCAGCAAAACAGGGAGGGGGGCCAGAAGGGGTCTGGGGAATCGGATGTCATGGATTGGCTGGGCGCAGAGGAATGGTGGGAGGAACCAGCTGGGGAACCCCCAAGGGAACCCCCAGGAGAAGAGGGCTCAGAGCCTGGGGGGGACGACGATGATGAGTGGTGTGAGGGAAAAGAGGGAGAAGACTGGGAGGAGCAGGAGGTGTGGAAGCTGAAGAGGTAACCGGGTTTAGTGAACAGGAAGATTCTGTGGCAGAGGGCAATCTAGAAGTAGGAGAAGCAGAGGCTGGAGAGAAGTGGGATCAAGAGGCAGAGAGGATGCAGGCTGCTGAAGAAGCCAGGGTGTCTCCCCCTCCTGCTGCGAACAGAACCAGAAGAGGTATGAAGAGGGAGGAGCAAAGACTGGTACGGCGATGTAGTCTCAGATTGCCTAGGAAGGACCATGGGGAGGAGGAGACCCTCACAACTGCCTCATAGGGGCAAGATCTATTGGGAGAAGTTGCTGTGCTCACTAGGCCTGGCCTATATGAGCAGATCTTGGTTCCTTGAATAAAGAGTTAACTTCACGTACGACATGTGATTTATGGCTGACTTTCTTGTGACATCAGCAGAGGTACCCTGGCTGGGTCCCTGGCCTCGGCAAGTGCCCTACGATGCCAACTCTGGTGCCAGTTTTGCACAGCATCTCCTCCTCAAAAGCTTCCTGGTTGACCCCTTCAGCAGAGTCCATGCCATTCTACATTGTTGGGCTTGCTTCTTAGGTTCTGCGTGAACCGCGAAACCCGCACTGCGCCTTCTTAGGCTCTCCTTCTTTTGC
The DNA here is from genome assembly GCA_034642065.1 of Darevskia nairensis. NCBI lineage: Eukaryota > Metazoa > Chordata > Lepidosauria > Squamata > Lacertidae > Darevskia > Darevskia nairensis. The sequence continues at coordinate 107,344 of JAWWNI010001066.1, forward strand.
CGGAAGGCCTCTTGTAAGCAAAAGGATGTTGGAACCAGCTTTTGAAATGGAAGCGGCCGCATTCTGCGTGCTTTCCCCCAGAGCAATCAATCTCTTGCACCAGGGAGACGTTTGTTCTCATAGGGCCGCAATGATGATGGATGCCCCCGGTGGTGGGTATTGATCGCTCCTGGGAGAGAGGAATGCATAGCGGCGCAATTGGAGCTCATATTTTGGATTTTTTTTTTTTTTTTTTAAAAAGAAGCCTGCTCAGTCCCTGCTCACAGAGGCTTGAATAGTTCCGGTGCCCAACATTTCCAGTCAGTGGTATGTAATGGGACAAATAGACCAGTGGTTATAATTCTGTCCAAAACAGCTTCATATATGTCCAACTCGGAAAATGAGCAGGATGCAGAAGGTTCTCTTCTTGAGGTCCTGGAGAAACCCTGTCAATCAGAAAAGACAGGGTTGATCTAGGTGGATTAAAAGCACAGCCAAGCAAACACCTTCATTATAATCATTCTCAGCCAGTGTTACAGGAGTGTGCTGGTCGGTAATCACACAGTTCAAAGACGGAGTATTTGCAAAAACACAACCTCCACAGACTTGGTTGAGCGTCAGGTGTAATGATCAGAGCAGTCTATTTCCGATGGTCTTCCTCCATGGCAATCAGTTGCTGAGAATGAAAACCCCCGCCTCCTTACCAGGGCTTTCCCCAAGAAATCGGAGACTGTGCCTGCATGCAGCCAGCTTCCCCTCCGCCCTTTTCATGCCTCTTTTGGTTCTGGAAGTCTAGGGGGAGGGGTGCTTGTCGCAGCAGGAGGGGCAGAGACCTGTGACTCTTCACCAGCCAGACTAATCTTTGCCTCTTGGCCTCCCTTCTCTCCCGCTTCAGCTTCTTCCTCTAATTCTGGACTTCTCTCTGCCACAGACTCTCCCAGCTCACTAAGCCCTGTTACCTCTTCAGCTTCCAACGTCTCCTCTTCCCAGTCTTCTCCCTCTGGCCACTCACTGCCATCCCACCCAAAATCCCCGGGCTCTGAGCCTTCTTCCCTTGGGGGGTCCCTAGCTGGTTCCTCCCACCATTCATCTGCGTCCAACCAGCCCATGACATCCAGCCATGCTCTATTCCAGGATACTCCATTCCATTCCTTCCTCCACCAACCATGGGGGCACTGAGCCTGCTTTATTCCTCATCTTTACTGAGAGGCAGTAAAGCCAGAGAGCGGCGCTGCGCTGTGCCCGGAAACCTGCCTGGTGCACAACCCGTTCTTCGGGGGGCTGCAAAGACGTGGCTCCCATCCAGGTTCCGGGGCTCTGCCGGAGCGCCACCCGGCCCCTCGCCTGAGCCACGTCTTGCCGCTGCAGTGAAACAGCAAAGCCTATACAGGGTCCAGGGCCTCTGCCCGGGAAGCGGGACACCTCAAACGCCCAGCTGGCCCACGTGGCAGAACTTTGGGCAGCGTGATTGGAGCGGGGTCCCCGGCTGGGTAGGGCCTTCAGCTTCACTGGCAGGGACCGCAACAAATGGTGGCTCCTCCTACGAGAAGTCTCCCCCCAATAGAAAGGTAAAGGGACCCCTGACCATTAGGTCCAGTTGTGTCCGACTCTGGGGTTGTGGCGCTCATCTCGCTTTATTGGCCGAGGGAGCCGGCGTACAGCTTCCGGGTCATGTGGCCAGCATGACAAAGCCGCTTCTGGCGAACCAGAGCAGTGCACGGAAACGCCGTTTACCTTCCCGCCGGAGCGGTTCCTATTTATCTACTTGCACTTTGACGTGCTTTCGGACTGCTAGGTTGGCAGGAGCTGGGACTGAGCAACGGGAGCTCACCCCATCGCAGGGATTCGAACCGCCGACCTTCTGATCAGCAAGCCCTAGGCTCTGTGGTTTAACCCACGGCGCCACCTGGATGTACCCCTCCCCCCAATACCCCTCCCTAAAACAACAACTCTGGGGAACCCCACCATCCACCCATCCCAAAAAAAGCTCAAGAACTCTGGGCACTTTGTGTTGGCACTTTGCGATAAATAAAGGGGTTTTGGGCTGCAGATTGGGCACTTGGTCTCGAAAAGGTTCGCCATCTCTGTTATAGCATATGTATCCATGTTTGTTAACTGATGTGGTTAAATGATTTTTTTAAAAACCAACAACTTAGACTTGAGTTTTTGCACACTTGAAAAACTTAAAACAAATCCTTATTTCCTGATGGAATAGCCTTTGGACGATAATGTAACTTAAACAGAAAACTAGAAAGATTTTTCCTCCAAAAGCATTTAATTTAAAAAAAAATTAAATTAAATTTTAAATTAATTTAATTTTTTTAAAAATCCGATTTAAATTTTTTTTAAAAAACCCACTGATTTTTATCCACCCTGCTTTCTCTGTACTTCTCAATCACGGTTGTCAAAAGGCTTCTAGGGTGGACTGAGTCAGAGAAGGCAGAGTTGGGTTTCCATGGCTGGCAGAAGCCCAACAGACTCATTGCGTTAATCGAGTGCCATTTCCGTCTCAAAGGTGTCATCTCGTCAGTGGGTTTTATCTGCCGCGGTTGTTCTGTTCCCAGTGCCTGCAAATTAGCACGGCACGCCACACGCTTCCATAAGATAGGTGTGCTCGCGGTTTCTTTTTAAGAGCAGTATATAGTCATTTCACAGAAAGCAAAGGTTTGTGTTTATTAAATGAAGTGGAGCCTCTCTTATCGCCCTGATAGGGGACGGCGCCTTCCTTTCGCCCTTCAGAAAAGCCTCGGATCAAAGAGGCCGGCGGAAGGTTACGTGAGGCTTGCATGACTCACCGCGATAAACGGCAGGGCTGTCGCCCAGGAAGATGCGGTTGCGGGTGTTGAGCGCACGTAACAGAAAGAGATGAATGGCCAGGACTCTCCATGCACAGGTGTGACGGCCCTGGGTTTATTGACTGAAACCTCTGCAGAGCGAACTGTTCAGCGCTTCTGCAGATAACGCCAGCCAACCAGGTCAGAGATAAGGGGAGGAATCCTGCAGCAATCTGGGCATTCAAGCACTTCCCAAGGGTTTGCGGTTGTGATTGGGAAACAGACCCAAAGGAGGAGGCAGCATGGTGTAGTGGTTAGAGCACTAGACTAGAGCTTTTGGGCAAAATTGGGATGCCATACACCCGGATTTTCCTGCACATTTTTGCTGATTTCCACCCGGACACTGCTGTATTCCAAACATGTCCAGGAAATTCCAGACATATGGCAACCCTAAAATAAGCTCAAATCTCCCATGGAAGTTTGTAGTCACAGAAGAGGCTGCCTGTGGTCTCTCTGCGTGACGTACTGGAAGGAAGCAAGCCCGAATCAGTGAATCAGTCTGTCCCCACTGGAGGCAGGTGATTCTATCCCCACCTCTGCATTGGTTGTAGTTTCAGTATTAAAGCATTCCCAACAGAGCTTTCAGGGGAGGCTGCCTTTTGCATCTCTTTATGAGTCAACGCCCCGACCTCCTAATCACAAGCTCACATGGAGACGCAAGAGAGATTACTCTTCCGTAGTGTAAAATAAATTCAGGTGTAGGAATGAAATATGCTTCCAGTGTTATTTCAGAAGAAATGGAGAAAAATCACCTGTGCACATTCTGTCTCTAGAAGTATCCGATTTTTGATCCTTTAATTCATTTATTTTTAAAAATCTGCAACCTAAAAGTTTAAGTTTGTTACATTCACATATTTTGCACGATTTGTTCTGCTAGCCATAGCTGAAGAACAAAGAGCACCTCAGGGCAAAGAATGATAATTTCTGGTCCCTGTTAGGCACCGTCTGCACCATTCTTTTAAAACAGTATCGTACCACTTCAAACTGCAAGGAATTCTGGGAACTGTAGTTTGCTCAGGGTGCTGCGAGTTGTTAGGTGATGCCTGCTCCCCTCACAGAGCTACAGTTCCCAGAGTGGCTTAACCACCAACCCCTCTTCCCAGGGAACTCTGAGGCCTTAAGCACTCCTTGGCTTCTGGGATGTTGCCATGCCTATTGAGGCATACCCCATGCCATTGTTATAAGGGCTAGAAACCTGTTTATGAAAAGAAAGCCACCTAGGAGGCTGACACCCTCATAATGCTGAACTTTGTGTCGGATACTAACATTCCTCACAGGTGCTGAATAGGCAGCAAACGCCAGTCGCACTGAGATGGGCTGATAACATTCAGCAATGTTTGTTCCCGAAATGATTATGTTTGGGTGTGCGGCTGTAGCAATTTGCGTGCTTTAGTTTCACCTGAGCATGGCAGGTGAAAAATAATCCGTACGTCCAAGAGCAGGCATTTTCTTACACACGCAGGGCACATTTTCAGAAGAAGAAGAGTTTGGATTTGATATCCCGAAGGAGTCTCAAAGCGGCTAACCTTCTCCTTTCCCTTCCTCCCCCACAACAAACACTCTGTGAGGGGAGTGGGGCTGAGAGACTTCAGAGAAGTGTGACTAGCCCAAGGTCACCCAGCAGCTGCATGTGGAGGAGCGGGGAAGCGAACCCGGTTCACCAGATTACGAGCCTACCGCTCTTAACCACTACACCACACTGGCCCTCAGTGTTACAGCGGCTTTTTAAAACTTTGGATTTCAGAAGCCCAGCAACCAGGGTGGATAAAAATCAATGATTTAAAATTTTTTTTAAAAAAAAAATGGATTTTTTTGATTTAAATTGGATTTTTAAAATAAAATGCTTTTGGAGGAAAAATCTTTCTAAATATAGTCTTCTGTTTAAGTTACATTGTAGTTCAAAGCTATTCATCAGGAAATAAGTATTTCTTTTAAGTTTATCAAGTGTGCTAAAACTCAGTCTAAGTTTTTTTTTTTAAATGTTTAACCACATCAGTTAACAAACATGGATACATATGCTATCATGTTATTGTTTTAGTCAAATTGTTTAAATGGTTATTAAAGAAATGATTATTTTTCTCCTTCCAATAAAGTACAGCAGAAAAGTTGTCCAAATATAAACAGTTAACTTATTAAACCTCACCATAATTTCATAATCATCTGTCTATTTATTTCTAGTAGTATAACCAAATCAGTAAATTTTTTATATAACTGTAAAAACTACTCTGAAAATTTATTATTCCAAAAATGAAACCTTCATATGGTTGTAAATATTAAGATTATACCAGCAAGAATGAGTCTTTCTGTAAAAAAAATATTTAAATCAAGTCTTACTGACTAGTGATTTAAATCAAGCCTTACTGACTAGTGATTTAAATCGTGATTTAAATCGTGATTTAAATCAATTTGATTTAAATCAAATCCACCCTGCCTGGAGATGCTGGGGATTTGAACCTGGGACCTTCTACAAGGGCTCCACCGCTGAGCCATTAATTCCTGAATTATTGTTTCCCAATTAATAGGAAATAGTGGTAGAATCTCCCCCAACTTGGGTATCAAAAGTTTGCTTTTGGAGTCACCTGGAAACGAATATATATATGACACAATACAGGGCAAAATTAGAAAACGTGTTTGTGTGTGATATTTCACCTTCTTATTCCAAATTGGATGGAGGTTGTACATCCTGTGCTTTAATCAAAAGGTAAAGGTACCCCTGACCATTAGGTCTAGTCGCGGACGACTCTGGGGTTGCAGCGCTCGTCTCGCTTTACTGCCCGAGGGAGCCGGCATTTGTCCGCAGACAGCTTCCAGGTCATGTGGCCATTTAAATCAAATCCACCCTGCCAGCAACCAAGCTGGGAACTTGTTCCCAAGCTCAGATTTCTTAAGAAAATTAAAATTTGAACTATTTATTGTTTCCCCCACTGCCCACCTGCTCCTTCTCAGCATTGTATATCTGACTTAGATCCATGCATTGCAAGGGATTGTTTGCACCTCTTGTTTTAGAGAGCAGACACAAGATCACAATGTATCACTCCAGATGCTGGACTCCAGTTCCCATCAGCCCTTCCTGCGTGGCTCGTGGTCAGGAACGGTGGGAGTTGTAGTTCAGCAACATCTGGAAGGCCACAGGTGTAACCTGCCCTAAATTAGGGTAAGGGAGGGCTATAGATCAGCGGTAGAGCACCTGATTTGCATAATAGTTTAATAATGGCTTTATTATTTGTACCCCGCCCATGTGACTGGGTTGCATGAAGTTGGAAAGGTTGCTTGATGATCTCTTAAGGAGTGAGAGAGCGGTGGAGCAATCTCAGAACCCAAGCGTGCCATAATAAGTGGAAAGTAAAAGCAAGTTTCTCTCCCCGCCCCCTCTAGCCCGCCTCTTTGGTCTAAATTAATCTTTAGACGTGAAAAAGGCAGAGAGAACTCAGGCACATTAAAGGCAGATTTATCGCAGCATGAATTCCCAAACACAAGAGTCCATTTCATCATACCTTTCTGGCTTCGCCAGGCGAACAGCTGCTGCTCCTCTGCAATCTTGTTCAGATGTCAGCTTCTTGTTGTGAAGTTGCAAAAGCTTCACCTTTGTTGCAGTGCACTGACTCCATACTGAGGTTTCTTTGAGGCGCGGGAGGCATTGTGCGCCGGTGTGCGCATGTATGTGATTGCTTAAGAACATTAGAAGACCCCTGCTGGGTCAGGCCGGTGGCCCATCTAGTCCAGCATCCTGTTCTCACAGTGGCCAACCAGATGCATATAGACAATCAGCCGTCGGTAGGCTTTTACTCCTATCATTTCTCTAATCTTCTTTTAAAGCCATCCGAGTTGGTGGGCATCCCTGCCTGCCTGGGGGAGCGAATTCCGTTCTGGATGTGCTTTGCTAACTGGTCTTCAGGAGAGAGGGTGAATGGCAATATCCATTAGAAGAGGGAGGGAGGAAATCGTCTCAGGTTAAATAAATAAGGGAAACCCATCAATCAATTTTTTTTAAAAAAACAACGAGTTTGTTGTTTAATATTTAGTTTGTGCATGCTTCCCATCGGTGTTTGATGTGCTTCGTATTTCAGAGGAAGGAGAATTCATAAACAAACAAGCAGACACATACTTTTGATCTTTACGAATCGGGATGGGATATGCACTACCAAAGGCTCTCAGTTTCAGGCAATAATAATAATAATAATAATAATAATAATAATAATAATAATAATAATAATTTATTTATTTATACCCCGCCCATCTGGCTGGGTTTCCCCAGCCACTCTGGGCGGCTCCCAACAGTATATTAAAAACACGATGAAACATCAGACATTAAAAACTCCCCTATACAGGGCTGCCTTCAGATGTCTTCTAACAGTCGGATAGTTGTTTATTTCCTTGACATCTGATGGGAAGGTGTTCCACAGGGCGGACTACAACTAAATGAGGCTGCATTTTAAATTGTATTTTAACCCGTATTTTAATTAACTGTTTTTTCTTTCTTTTACGTTTTATTGTAATTTTATTGGTGTTAGCTGCCCTGAGCCCGGTTCTGGCCGGGGAGGGCGGGGTATAAATAAAAATTTATTATTATTATTACTACCAAGAAGGCCCTCTGCCTGGTTCCCTGCAACCACACTTCTCGCAGTGAGGGAACCGCCAGAAGGCCCTCGGAGCTGGACCTCAGTGTCCAGGCTGAACGATGGGGGTAGAGACACTCCTTCAGGTATACACGTGCATTGTTAGGCTAAAGCAGGCATCCCCAAACTCGGCCCTGTAGATGTTTTGGGACTACAGTTCCCATCATCCCTGACCACTGGTCCTGTTAGCTAGGGATGATGGGAGTTGTAGTCCCAAAACACCTGGAGGGCTGAGTTTGAGGATGCCTGGGCTAAAGGCATAGTCAGCTTCACCTCCTTCCCCATCCCTCTGTATCCTCCTCCCGGATCGAATCCACTGGGGACAAGGCTTGTCCCTTTACTGCGAGTTTGCCAAGCGCCATGCAAGTGGGTGCTGCTTTGCAGATAACAGCCATCAATATCAATTAATCTGGCGCTTTCTGATAACAGGGGCAAAATGGTCTGCACAGCTCCCATGTAGCGAAAGCATAACGCGAGGAAGCGTCGTGCGGAAAGATCAGGGCCTGTGGTTTGTGAGCAACCGCAACTGCGGCTTATCCGGGGAACGGGGATGCGATTGTAGGCCTGTGTTTTTCCCCTGGATCCGGGTTCATGAGCTGCCCTGCCCCAGCTTGTAACCAAGGCACCCTGTGTCCTAAAGATGCAGAAGTCCAGTATTCCCCGATTTGGTGCCTTGGACTACAACTCCCATCAGCCCCAGCTAATGCAGCTGTGCTGATGGGAATTGTAGTCCAAAAGGCCCAGAGGGCAATAGGCTGTGGGGAGGGCTGTCTCAGCCAAGAGAGCGTGTGTGCTGCGCAGTGAGAAATCCCCAGATTCGAATCTTGCTTCAGCTGTGAATTCCCAGGGTGGTTTGTTAGGTAAGTCATTATAATCTCTTGGCCTCAGTGCCCCGTCTGCAGTATGGGGATAATGCTGACCTGCCGAGCAACAGGGTTAGTCTTACAGATCGCCGAGATAGAGTGTGTGAACCACTTTGAACAGACGCATAGCACCGGCGTTAGTCACAGACGGGAACAGTTTTGAGCTTGCACCCTGCTATTACCGTCGCGCTTCTAAACTTTCTGAATCAGTCATGCCCTCAAAGAAAAACTCATCCTGGGACTTTTTGAAATTAGTGAAGCACGAGGGCTAGGGGAGGGTCCCAAAGGAGGGGCGGGAACCCAATGGGTGCTACAGGGAGCTCAGTGGGGGGTTAGTGGGTGCTCTGCGGAAAGACAAGGGGAATTAAACCCCCACCTCTGTGTTGCACCAGAGAGTTCATGGCTGGGTGTACAGCAGGCTGCATAGCTGTCCCCAATCCTGTGGGGTGAAGTTTGAGGGCCGAATGCATGGAAATAATTGTGCCCCCTGACTTCAAGGAGTGGGGAGCTGGGAAGAAATGTGGGTTTCCTCCCCCCTGGGCTGCCCACAGTAGTAGCATCATTCCCCCCCACAGGTAGGGGGAGCCAAAGAAACGGAGGTTAGATCGGAGCTGAGTTGGTTAAACACATGCTTTTCCTGCAGAAGGACCCCAAATTTAATCCCTGCCATCCCTTATTAAAAGGATCCAAGGAAGAGATGATAAGCAAGGATCATTTTCTGGCATATATTAAAATCTGATCTAAGGCAGCTTTCTCTTCCTGCCTGTTCCTTGGACCCATTCTCTCATGCATTTAATGGTCTGTTCCCATGAAAGGAATTTGTCACACATGTAGAGATGTTTGTCTGCAGGGTGTTCTTTTGTTTTTAAAAGGAGATTTATTTATTTTATTTTTTAAAGAATATTTTTTTTGCATATCTTGGACGTGGGGGGGATGTCCTCCAGGTTATGTCTCTTTGCACCATTCCACTTCTTAAATTGCTTGCCACAGGGCTACCAGGTTTTGCTATTGAAAGCGGACTTGTAACAGCAGGGGGTGTTCGGGATTGGGGTGAACTTTTCTCAGGCTGGCAGCCAGCCGTGCAGTCTCCCAGGAAATTTTGTTCCATTCCCCCATCTCCCCAAAAGCCCAGCCACTACTCCTTGCCCGCTTAGCGGGCTCAGTTCACTTTGAGCTTTCCCGGTGCCCTCAAACACTCCCCATTTCCCTTCCCCCCAAAAATGATTTTTATTTTATTTTATTTAAAAAAATTTTTTGCATGTGCAAATCTTGGAGTTACCACAAGCAGGCATGCACCTCTTTCTCGCTCTCAAGTGGGTGGGTGGCAGCACTTTTTGCTGTATTAAAATCTATACTCTGAGAATGAGTGCTGTTAGTATCAGGTTGATGTCCTTTCCCCCATACAAAGAGCTTTTACGGGGGTTTTTACCACGAGAAAATCCTGTAAGTAGCGAAGTCATTTGTTGGATCACGGCTTCTATCAGCCAGTGGCCAGGGATGATGAAAGTTGTAGTCTAGAAAGGGCAGGTGGGCACTGTGTTGGCTAACCTGGCTGTAAGTAGATTAAGGTTAAGGGACTGTCCAGAAGAGGGCAACCAAAATGGTCAAAGGCTTGGAAACGATGCCTTATGAGGAACGGCTTAGGGAGCTGGGTATGTTTAGCCTGGAGAAGAGAAGGTTAAAGGGTGATATGATAGCCATGTTCAAATATATAAAAGGATGTCATATAGAGGAGGGAGAAAGGTTGTTTTCTGCTGCTTCAGAGAAGCGGACACGGAGCAGTGGATTCAAACTACAAGAAAGAAGATTCCACCTAAACATTAGGAAGAACTTCCTGACAGTAAGAGCTGTTCGACAGTGGAATTTGCTGCCAAGGAGTGTGGTGGAGTCTCCTTCTTTGGAGGTCTTTAAGCAGAGGCTTGACAGCCACCAATCAGGAATGCTTTGATGGTGTTTCCTGCTTGGCAGGGGGTTGGACTGGATGGCCCTTGTGGTCTCTTCCAACTCTATGATTCTATGACTGTAGTCTGGCTAAGGTTAGAGAAGAGCTTGCTTGGGATACACCCACGTTCCCAGGCTTTTATCTGCCTTTGGGGTGCTTTGAGAAGCCAGACGGGAGCTGTGTGCTCTTAACTTCCCAGACGCATCCTTCCAGGGAAAACAGGAGGAGCCTCGCCTTCTCGTTCCCTCTCCCTTTCCACGGAAATGACTTTTGGCCGCGAACGGTGTGACATGACAGCTTTCTCCGCTTGCTCAGTAGAGGCGGGTTTTCTGGCTCTGCTGGGAGACTCCTGGTCCGCTGCCAGAAGTCACTCCACATTTGAGGTGGCATCTACACGGACAAGAGCGTGAGAAGCAGCACTTTTGCTCTCCCTCCCTGGAGGCAGAGGGATCAGGGCTCCATCTGCATGTGCTTCAGAACATTAGATGCTGCCTAATTCAGAGTCAGGCCATTGGGTCAGCAGCAGAGTTTGGGAGAGGAGCCTGAACGGAAAGAGGTTTTCCTCCATCCCTCATTATACTAGGTCCAGGAGTCATCTGATGAAGCTGAATAGAATCAGAGAATTGTAGAGCTGGAAAGGATCCCAAGGGTCATTTCGTGAGTCCAACCCCCTGTAATGCAGGAATAATAGAATCATAGAGTTGGAAGAGACCACAAGGGCCATCCAGTCCAACCCCCTGCCAAGCAGGAAACACCATCAAAGCATTCCTGACAGGTGGCTGTCAAGCCTCTGCTTAAAGACCTCCAAAGAAGGAGACTCCACCACACTCCTTGGCAGCAAATTCCACTGTCGAACAGCTCTTACTGTCAGGAAGTTCTTCCTAATGTTTAGGTGGAATCTTCTTTCTTGTAGTTTGAATCCATTGCTCCGTGTCCTCTTCTCAGGAGCAGCAGAAAACAACTTTTCTCCCTCCTCTATATGACATCCTTTTATATATTTGAACATGGCTATCATATCACCCCTTAACCTTCTCTTCTCCAGGCTAAACATACCCAGCTCCCTAAGCCGTTCCTCATAAGGCATCGTTTCTAGGCCTTGGACCATTTTGGTTGCCCTCCTCTGGACACGTTCCAGCTTGTCAGTATCCTTCTTGAACTGTGGTGCCCAGAACTGGATACAGTATTCCAGGTGAGGTCTGACCAGAGCGGAATACAGTGGTACTATTACTTCCTTTGATCTAGATGCTATACTCCTATTGATGCAGCCCAGAATTGCATTGGCTTTTTTAGCTGCTGCATCACACTGTTGACTCATGTCAAGTTTGTGGTCTACCAAGACTCCTAGATCCTTTTCACTTGTACTGCTTTCAAGCCAGGTGTCACCCATCCTGTATTTGTGCCTTTCATTTTTTTTGCCCAAGTGTCAAATGTTGGGAGACTCAGAAGGCCACCTTCTTGACCATTGGACTCACTATTGGTCCTGTCTGCCCAATCCACTGGAGCCTGTCTTCGCATGCAGGGAGAGTCCCTGACTCACCGAGGATTTGAGACAACTATGCCGCTGAATACCAGTTACCGGATTTCATGAGCTATTGCATTCATGCCCAACTTCTGCCCTTCCCTTAGGCATCTGTTCAGGCACTCTGGGCATGGAATACTGGACTAGATAATGAACCTCTGACCTTTTGCGTGCCATGGATGTCCTCTCCCACTGAGCTTGCACCCCTTCCCTTGACTTGGCCACTGACTGATCAGTTCTGTGAGCTGAGCTAAGCTGGAAGATGGCAACTTGACAATGGCGACCCAGGGAGTTTTGTGGGCGCACATTTACCTGCAGTCACTTAGAGGTGGAACAGGTGCTTTGCCCACAGAAGAATGTCCCAGGTTGAATTACCAGGAAGGCCGGGAGAGGTCCCCAGCCCGAAACCCTGGAGAGCTGCTGCCAGTCAGTGTAGACCATACCAAGCTAGATGGTGCAGGGGTCTGACAGGTGAATTCCTGTGTTCCTAGTTATGCATCTCTCACATTAGATAGCTCAGTTGGTAGATCACGAGGCTCTTAGTTTCAGGGTCATGGGTTCAAACCCCACGTTGGGCAGATTTCTGCATTGCAGGGGTTAGGCTAGATGACCCTCGTGGTCCCTTCCAACTCTACGTTTCTACGATGTCCGGCATTTTATCCCACATGGCCTCCGTTGTCGTTAATGCAGATCCAGTCATGTCCATGACACGTATCAAAGGGCGAGAGGGGAGGTCCTTAGGGGGGTTGCAATCTAGAAATAGACATGAGGGAGGCTGAAGAGAAAGGCAGGGCGAACAGGGAAAGGCTAGATCATTAATTTCAATTAAATGTACTTTGGCTTAGTTACAGTAGGATATTGGGACTCGGAGAGGTGTGCCAAAAGTTTAGTGCATGGGTGGGAAAGCATAATTTTGCCTGTTTTCCTTGCAGAGGAGTTGAGGTTTTGCAGGCAGCGTTGAGATAAAAGACCAGCGGCTTTAGCTTTACTCCATAAATGCTTAGTGCCGCCTCCCCCAGCCAACCAGAAGTTGGTTGGACTACAACTCCCATCATCCCTGGCTGTTGATGGTGCTGATGGGAGCTGTAGTCATAGCTGTCAACCCTCCCTTTTTTTGCGGGAAACTCCCTTATTCCAATGTTGTTTCCCGCTGCTATCCCGGATTGTTGATATCCCTTAAATTTCCCGGATTTCAAAGGAAGCAGCTCCTCTCCCTCCATGCCGGCCAGGGAGGCTCCTCAGCTGCGTTGCTCGGCTGCCAATAAGGAGCCTGAGACCGACTGGGGGCGGAGCTTGCAAGCCTTGTGCAGCCAGACCCTCACGCCCAACCAGACAGACAGACAGCCTGCCGTCTAGGCACTCGCTCTTTGGCTTCACCCGTTCGCGAGCAGCCTCTGGAGCGCAGGGTGGCGAGGCTACTTGGTGCCATTGCACCGCCCTGGCGGCATCCCTTATTTTCAAATCCGAAAGTTTTGGAAAATCCCTTATTTTCAAATCCGAAAGTTGACAGCTATGGCTGTAGTCCAGCAACATCAGGAGGGTGCCAGGTTTGGCGAGGCTTGGTGCTTACAGGATTTCTGGTGCTTGAGGAGGTGCTCCTCGGATGCAGAATGTCCCGGATTCTGTCCCTGGTATGCCCGGTCAAAAACAAAGGGTGGCTGCTTGTCAGAGGTCCCTGTGAATGCGAGCACTTGCCTGACACCTGTGTGCTTGCTTCTGTAACCTTGTTCAACTCAGGATGAGCAATTAGATCAGGGGGTCGGCAAGGCTTACTGGTCATGAGCCGGATCACTCCCACGGAGATCCTCCGTGGGCAGGACCGGCGCAGCACAATGCCGGAAATCGCGTCTGAGCATGTTCACGGCGCCGGAAATCACTTGTGTGCATGCCCAGATGCCGAAAACTGCGCCTGCGCAGAAGCGATTTCTGGCGCGCACATGCGCAGATGCGATTTCCAGCGTCTGCGCATGCGCAGAAGCAATTTCCGGAGACGCGGAATAGAGTCCCCACACCGTGCTGCGCTGTTTTAGTGCAGCACACAGGGACTCACCAAGCGGGCGGCTCAGTTTGGGGGCAGCTCGTGGACCGGTTATATGGCCTCTGTGGGCCACTTCTGGCCCATGGGCCGCAGGTTAGGGACCCGTGAATTAGATTATTACAAGGTCACCAGGAATCTCCAGCGCCGTCTTCCTCCAAGGCAGGCTTCCTCAACCTCGGCCCTCCAGATGTTTTGAGACTACAATTCCCACCATCCCTGACCACTGGTCCTGCTAGCTAGGGATCATGGGAGTTGTAGGCCAAAAACATCTGGAGGGCCGAGTCTGGGGATGCCTGATCCAAGGAAAGATGACTCTCCAGAGGCGGCTTGGAGGAAGAGAAAGTATGTTCTCAGACACTCCAGGAAAGCACCTTCTCATTAACATGCCCTGCGCTTTGCATGCTGCTATTAATGCACACGCCTAAGGTGCATGCTTAAAATTGCAATCCTCAGTACACCCAACTCGCAGCAATCCCATTGAACTCGATCAGATTTACCTCTGAGCAGACTGGTATAGGACTGTGCTGTGAAACATTCAGAACTTCAAACCTACAGCAAAGTGGTGGGGAACCTGTTTCTGCGATAAGAGCGATGCGCGGAATTCGCACCGAGCTCCCAGGTTTTCACCTGTGTGCCGTTCAGATTCGGAAGCCTGTATTTTGTCTGCTAAATAAGTTCGGTTGGCAGGGAAGTTGCGTTATTGATCACAGATCAAAGTTATATTATTTGAGCACGGAAGGGCAATCTGTTGACATTGTGTGTGTGTGTGTGTGTGTGTGTGTGTGTGTGTGTGTGTGTGTTTTGCGGAGAGATATTGTACACTATTCAGAAAGTTAACCCCTTACAGTTAAATGCATCCTGTTTCCAACATATGCAGAGATCTGGAGCAAGTAGCTCGAGCCCACGCCAGTGAGATACCTGCAGGCACAAAGAGTTTAGCCGAACAATTTGCTCCAGATGGCTTCAGTCTGCAAGTGGCTATCCCAAAATGCACCTCTACCAGGAAATCCAAGTGGAAGTCAACAAGGAATTCTAACAGAGAATTCAGATCACCGCCATATTTGGTGGGAAGCACTGGCAAATCCGGTATAAAACTAATACGAGATCGTAGGATAAAATGCCTTTATTATACAGTGGTCCCTCGACTTACGAATTTAATGCGTTCCGAATGGACATTCGTAGGTCGAAAAAAATCGTAAGTCGAGTCCCCATAGGAATGCATTGGGAGAAAAATATCCGGAAAAATTTGTAAGTCGAAAAAAACCGCATCTAAACTTCGTAAGTCGAGGAAACCGCATCTAAAACGGCAACAATTTCCATTCGGAGGTCGAAAAAATTCGTAAGCGCGCGGCCACTTTTTTCACTCATAACTCGAAAAATATGGAAGTCGAGTCATTCGTAAGTCGAGGGACCACTGTATAGGATCGCGAGCCCTGTTTCCTCCCCCCCCAATGCATTGAGGATTCCCTTATAATAATAATAATAATTTATTATTTATACCCCACCCATCTGGCTGGGCTTCCCCAGCCACTCTGGGCGGCTTCCAACAAAATATTAAAATACAATAATCTATTAAACATTAAAAGCTTCCCTAAACAGAGTTGCCTTCAGATGTCTTCTAAAAGTCTGGTAGTTATTTTTCTCTTTGACATCTGGTGGGAGGGCATTTCACAGGGCTGGCGCCACTACCGAGAAGGCCCTCTGCCTGGTTCACTGTAACTTGGCTTCTCACAGTGAGGCAACCGCCAGAAGGCCCTCGGTGCTGGACCTCAGTGTCCGGGCAGAACGATGGGGGTGGAGACGCTCCTTCAGGTATACTGGACTGAGGCCGTTTAGGGCTTTAAAGGTCAGCACCAACACTTTGAATTGTACTCGGAAACGTATTAGAAATAGGGGTGCAATGGACGCTCCTGTTTGTTTCGTCCCTTAATTCCTTCTGAGGAGTCCAAACCACAGTGAAAGTCTTTGAAAGCTGGTGTTAACTCTTTGTGAGAACAAAGCCCTTGGTGAATTTTGGGGTTTTCCCCCCCAATGAGGCGAACTTTCTTAATATCCTCTAAGTGTTTGCGTGGTCTGCAAAGCACGTATCTGAAGATAACATCAGAATTATTATTATTTTATGAAAAGTGGAGCTGAGAGATGCTGATTGCATCTACGGAGGCCTTTTAAAATGCCTCTTCATCTTGTATCACTTCAGATGAAAGGGATTAACTACAGAGCACAGCTAACCATCACAGCTAATTAGGTGTATGGCAATAATGCTGTTTTCATACCAGCACTGATTTGCAAGGCAAAGCTTTTGGCAGGTCTCCCTTTCCAGGATACCTTGAGT
This sequence comes from Darevskia nairensis, assembly GCA_034642065.1. Taxonomy (NCBI): domain Eukaryota; kingdom Metazoa; phylum Chordata; class Lepidosauria; order Squamata; family Lacertidae; genus Darevskia; species Darevskia nairensis. Next base: position 123,467 of record JAWWNI010001066.1, read on the forward strand.
CTGGAAAAGGGGTGTGAGGGTTACGTGAAGACAAGGAGAGACAGGCCTGGCCTGATCCACAGACAGATAGCCATGTCATTTGCCAAGTCCCAGACACCAGGCATCTGGTCTAAGTAGGGCTGCTTATGCAGGGTTGTCACGAGTCCTCTTTTTCCAGGACATGTCCTCTTTTTCAGGATTAAAGTTTCTGTCCGGGCATATTTTCAAATTTTGGCACAATGTCTGGGTTTTTATTATTATTTGTTTACAGTAACCCAAGAAAATTTTTCTAGTGCATTACACTCAGATCTAAGACACCCAACTAAGCAGAGAATCACAACAGAGCAGCATCTTAAGCTAGCTACATCACGTATAAATCCCTTCTCTTGTGGCCGAACTAAAAGGACGCTGGCTCAGCTACAAGATTTTGGAGAAGGAGTCTGGGATGGCGAGAGTTAACACCCCCCCTTCCCTTAAGGAGAGTCCATATGCACATGTTAAACAGTTTAATAAATTGTTCTGTGCATACTGAGGTTCACAAAGATGTGAACACGAGCCCCAATACTTTCGTGTGGCAGGTGAGGGAGCAATATGTATTATTATTATTATTATTATTATTATTATTATTATTGTATCACAGCTTCTATAGCCTACATATAGGTAAAGGTAAAGGGACCCCTGACCGTTAGGTCCAGTCGCGGACGACTGGGGTTGCGGCACTCATCTCGCTTTACTGGCCGAGGGAGCCGGCGTACAGCTTCCGGGTAAAATGAGAGTCGTCATAGCGATCCGTAGATAAAAGTAGGAGTTGGCAAATGTGTCCTCTTTTTTGCTCTTCAATATATGGCAACCCTAAATAAGGGTGGGGCGGTTTGGGGTTTTTTTTGGTGTGTGTGTTAGTATTCAAACACACACACACAATACCACTGTTACTCGGGTGCCTCTGTGGTCTAAACCACTGAGCCTCTTGGGCTTGCCGATCAGAAGGTCGGCGGTTCGAATCTCCGCAACGGGGTGAGCTCCCAGCTCCTGCCAACCTAGCAGTTCGAAAGCATGCCAGTGCAAGTAGATAAATAGGTACCACTCCGGCAGGAAGGTAAACGGCGTTTCCGTGCGCTGCTCTGGTTTCGCCAGAAGCGGCTTAGTCATGCTGGCCACACGACCTGGAAAAACTATCTGCGGACAAATGCCGGCTCCCTCGGCCAGTAAAGCGAGATGAGCACCGCAACCCCAGAGTCGTTCGCGACTGGGCTTAACTGTCAGGGGTCCTTTACCTTTACCTTTATTACTACTAATGATAATGATTAATAATAATGATAATAATAGAATTTCCACCAGCATCTGGTTGGTCACTGTGAGAACAGGATGGTGAACCAGATGGGCCATCGGCCTGATCCAGCATAGCTCTTCTGTTCTTAATTGTATTTTGCATGTGTGTCAAGGCAAAACACAAGCAAAACAATTCACAAGCAAAATAATAAAAACATATGTGCCGCTATAGCTGTTTTGGCTACATAAGCGAAGGTTAGTAATCAAATTGGAATCAGAATATAGAATTAGAATAAGTTTTTACATGTCCAAATGAGGTAGTTCTGAGAACAAAGGCCGGGATCTTGATTGAATTAATCATTAATTTGATCCGCAGCGCAAGGAAGGGCTATTTATCCCGGCTCTCAACGTTGTAACGGAAATGCAGGATAAACAGGACTGATGGTTGTTACCTCTGGTATGTCACTGTGCCATATCATCTTCAGAATGAAGCAGGTGGAGAAGGCAGGATACAAACATCATTGTGTTGGGTAACCCCTGGTTGAGGACCCCTGGATTAGATGATGTTCGGGGTCCCTTCCAACTCTACAATTCTATGGTTCTCTGGAAACCCACAAGCAGGATCTGGGAGCAAGAGCACTCGCCCCTCCATTCCCCCCCCCCAAGCAACTGGCATTGCTGCCTCAACTGTGGAGGCAGAGCCTAGCCATCGTGGCTAGTAGCCATTGACGGCCCTCTCCTCTATGAATTTGTCTGATCCTCTTTCCAAACCACCAAAATACATGTGAAAAGGATCTAGGAGTCTTGGTAGACCACAAACTTGACATGAGTCAACAGTGTGATGCAGCAGCTAAAAAAGCCAATGCAATTCTGGGCTGCATCAATAGGAGTATAGCATCTAGATCAAGGGAAGTAATAGTACCACTGTATTCCGCTCTGGTCAGACCCCACCTGGAATACTGTGTCCAATTCTGGGCACCACAGTTCAAGAAGGATACTGACAAGCTGGAACGTGTCCAGAGGAGGGCAACCAAAATGGTCAAAGGCCTGGAAACGATGCCTTATGAGGTACGGCTTAGGGAGCTGGGTATGTTTAGCCTGGAGAAGAGAAGGTTAAGGGGTGATATGATAGCCATGTTCAAATACATAAAAGGATGTCATATAGAGGAGGGAGAAAAGTTGTTTTCTGCTGCTCCAGAGAAGCGGACACGGAGCAATGGATTCAAGCTACAAGAAAGAAGAGTCCACCTAAACATTAGAAAGAACTTCCTGACAGTAAGAGCTGTTCGACAGTGGAATTTGCTGCCAAGGAGTGTGGTGGAGTCTCCTTCTTTGGAGGTCTTTAAGCAGAGGCTTGACAGCCACCTGTCAGGAATGCTTTGATGTTGTTTCCTGCTTGGTAGGGGGTTGGACTGGATGGCCCTTGTGGTCTCTTCCAACTCTATGATTCTATGATTCTAAGTCGGTGGCCATCCCTGCCTCCTGTGGCAGCGAGTTCCATAGTTTAACCGTGTGAAGAAGTACTTTGCCTGTCCTGAATCTCCCAGCATTCAGCTTCCTTGGATGTCCACAACTGTTGCAGGAGAGGGAGAAGAACTTTTCTCTTTTTCAGATGGAAAGGACGGAGGTCTGTCGCGCCTGGTATCTATAACTGAACTTCTAGGTGGGTTGGGATTGGGCCAGGCCATCCTGCAGCCTTTCCACTCCTACCTGGCTTCAGAGAGTGGCTTTGGTTGACTTCACACAGGTTCCCATGTTGACCCAAGCGCTGTTTGGCATCTCTGTGAAGCTGCTGGAGGCGGTGGTTAGGCGGTTTGGAGTGCCATTTCGTCGGTACGCAGAGGACACCCAGCTCTGCTTCTCCCTTGCATCCCAACCAAGTCATGGACCAACTCACAGAGACACTGGTGGGCTGGATGAAGGCTGGTGAGCTGAAGCTTAAATTGCAACAACCTGGAAGTCCGGAATGGTTGGTGGTCCCCGGTCAGGAATTCGGTAAATTGCATGCTCTGGATGGGGTTGTACTCCCTGTGAAGGAACAGGTGCGGCACCCCTGGATCTGTCGCCGGAGGTGACTGCAGAGGTTTCAGGGGAGCCAGCCAGCTATAAATCACACGGAGTATGTGAAGTTAACTCTTTATTAGAAGAAGCAAAGATGGCCTGCTCAGGGGTACAGCAACGCTTCTCGCTAGGCTGTTGATTTCAGTGTGGTGTAGTGGTTAAGAGCGGTAGACTCGTAATCTGGTGAACCGGGTTCGCGTCTCCGCTCCTCCACATGCAGCTGCTGGGTGACCTTGGACTAGTCACACTTCTCTGAAGTCTCTCAGCCCCACTCACCTCACAGAGTGTTTGTTGTGGGAGAGGAAGGGAAAGGAGAAGGTTAGCCGCTTTGAGACTCCTTCGGGTAGTGATAAAGCGGGATATCAAATCCAAACTCCTCCTCCTCCTCCTCCTCCTCCTCCTCCTCCTCCTCCTCCTCCTCCTCCTCTTCTTCTTCTTCTTCTTCTTCTTCTTCTTTCAGATATTGTTCCTTTAAAAGAAAGCAACAAGACATAGCATAATTTCCTTTTACCCCCAGTTGCTCGGGGCACCTGTACTAGCATATGAGTAAGGCTGTGTGAACTCTCAGGGCCATATACCCAGCTGCTCATTTCTTTTTTTTGCCGCTGATCCGCCTTGCTATTGGCTGATGTTGTCTTTACACCCACAGTGTCCTTCGGTGTCGCCCTGTTCCGTTTGATAACACCCCAGCCCTTACCTGCTCTGCACCGTTCCTTATCGCACACGAAGAGATGCCGTTGCTTTAGTTTGACCTGGCATGACACTCATTTGGGTCATTTCTCCTCCTGCTAAGTTCTGTGTTCTTTCTTTCATTCCTCTACTCCTGAAGGCGATAGGAAAATATTGCCACTGAGCTTCTGGGAACAGAAGGGGAGCCTGCCAGATCCGGCCAGGGACCCAACTGGTCCAGCACTCTGTTCTGGAACCCTGTGCAACCCTGTGAGAAACCCACAAGCAGGATTCAGACGCAAGAGCACTCCTGTGTTTTCCAGAAACGGGTGAACTTTGTAGCCAGCATTGTCTACACGGACTGGCAGCAGCTCTCCAGGAATTCTGACAGGAGTCTCTCCCTAGCCTATCTAATATGTCAGGAATTAAACCAAGGTCCTCCTGTATTTTCTTTTCTGGCATTTATGGATAGAATTGGAGAGTGGGAAAGGGACACCAAGGGTCATCTAGTCCAGTGTTTCTCAACCTTTTCTGGGCAACGGCACACTTGTTTTATGAAAAAAATATCGCGGCACACCACCCACAAAATGGCGGCGGCAACGTTGCTATGGTAACGGAAATCACGGAGTTATGCGCCCAAAGCAGCCCCACTGGTATGAAAAGCCCGCCCCTGGGACTGTGAAAGAAAACCCGAAAGGAAAGACTTAGCTGATCCCAGGCAGCAAGTGAGGACGGCGAGTGGAGCCGGGGAGGCTTCTCAGCTGGCTGGCTGGCGGTTGGAGCGCTCGCAGAGCGCTCCTCCTTAGGGTGGCGGCCATTTTGACCGGGTGGCTACCGGCAGCCCTCGCGTCTCCTTCTTCTGTCTTCCTATTGGTCCCTGGCAACCAATCAGAATCGGCGGGGAGCTCCAAGCTGGCGCGTGCGCGGTAGGTCGGCGGTGGGTTTCTGCGCTCCCTTTCCCCCACTGCAGCCGCTGCTACGCGTTTGCGGCTGCGGCATGGGGTCCCGAACCACGGTTTTCCCGCGGCACAGCAGCCGGTGTCTCGCGGCACACTAGTGTGCCGCGGCACACCGGTTGAGAAACGCTGATCTAGTCCAGCCCCCTTGCAATGCAGGAATTTCTGCTAAAGCATCTCTGACAGGTGGCCATTTGCTTAAAAACCTCCAAGGAAGGAGAGTCCACAACCTCCCGAGGGGGACCATTCCACAGTCGAAGAACTCTTATTGTCAGAAGGTTCTTCCTGATGTTTAGTCGGAATCCCCTTTCTTGTAGCTTGTAATGAGTCACCCGGAGAGCTTCACGACCGAGCGGGGATTCGAACCCTTGTCTCCCAGGTCCTAGTCTGACATTTAACCACTGCACCACCCCTGGCGAGCCAGTTCTGGCCTTTGCACACATGCACGCCTCTTTTTATTTTTTCTGTTTTGGAAATGCTGCTTGCTTGCTACCAGAGAGGTGTGCCGTTGAGTTGGGAATTTCTCCCGAGCCATCATCATCATCAGCCTTGCAACTCCCGGGAGCAAATGACAGCCTCCCATCCTCCTGTTCTCTTCCCCTGGCCCTTTCACCTGGAGTGACTTGTCAGAGTAGGCAGCTAGTTAACTCAGACAGCTTTATAGGCAGGGCGTTCGCTCGCCTATTAAAGAGCATTAATGGATTCAGGCGTGTCTGCCTCCTCAAAGGACAGCATCATTTGGGAAACATGGGCGGGTCTTTCGCTGCCCTTATTTGCCAGTTTGCTGTCTTTCAACGGGGCTGACAGATTAGCCGAGCTCTCCTCCCTAATGGTGGTGGAATCTGCCTTTAGGGGGGAGAGAGAACATCTTCAAGTCCTTAACTCTGCCCCCAGGCTCAACTGGCTGTTTGGGGCATAGCTGTCAACTTTCGGATTTGAAAATAAGGGATGCCGTGAGGGCGGTGCAATGGCACCAAGTAGCCTCGCCACCCTGCGCGTGAATGGGTGAGCGAAAGAGCGAGTGCATAGACGGCAGGCAGGCTGTCTGTCTGGTTGGACGTGAGGGTCTGGCTGCACAAGGCATGCAAGCTCCGCCCCCCAGTCAGTCTCAGACTCCTTATTGGCAGCCGAGCAACGCAGCTGAGGAGCCTCCCTGGCCGGCAGGGAGGGAGAGGAGCTGCTTCCTTTGAAATCCGGGAAATTTAAGGGATATCAACAATCCGGGATAGCAGCGGGAAACGGCATTGGAATAAGGGAGTTTCCCACACACAAAAAAGGGAGGGTTGACAGCTATGGTTTGGGGTCCAGTCACAGCCACTCTGTCTCCTGCACATCACAGCTGTGAAGTGGTCAAGACATGTGCCCAGTGTTAGGGACTCAGATATAGAAGCTAGGCGCCAAATGGCTCCTTAAGCCAAGGTTGCAGTCGCCAAAACGGAATGTCTAGTTGCCATTTTTGGTCCGCTGAAAAATAAATGAAGCACTGGCCGCGATTGATTATCAGTTAAACATCTGGCTAGTTTGGATGACATCCTTGATCTAGGTTAAGAGGTTTGAGAACTTAAAGAGGAAAAGTCAGCTGATTCTGGGGCAGTCCACCTCTATATCGGCCTGTTCCATGCTCTTTTTCCTAGCGGTGACATAATGTAAGAATATTCTTCACAGCTGTGAGCAGGGCAGCCATGTGGGGTAAATGAACAATTACAGTGGTACCTTGGTTGTCGAATGGCTTACCGGTAGCTCCCAAACAAATCGGCTCCCGAACGCCGCAAACCTGGGAGTGAGTTTTTCGGAAGCCGAACATCCGACACGGCTTCCGCGGCTTCCGATTGAGTGCTGGAAGCTCCTTCAACCAATCGAAAGCTGTGCCTTGGTTTTCGAACTGTTCCGGGAGTCGAGCGGACTCCCGGAACGGATCAAGTTCGACAATCAAAGTACCACTGTAGGTGTACCTTTCATCACAGAGAGGGCAGGGATGGTGGGGGGGGGGTCATCTAGGCAACAATAGCTTTATCTATTTTGAATGCCATTGACTGTTTTGAGTTTATTGATTTATCTGTTTGTTTTGGCTGCAAACTCGTTCATTTCTTAACTGCTGTGCTGTTCAGTGATTTCCTTTTTCTGTGTGTGTTTAATTTCATACCGTGTGAAACCCTGGGGAGCCACTGCCAGCCAGACACCACTGAGCAAAGGTGGTCTCAACATAGAATGATAGAACCCCGTAGTATCGGAAGGGTTGACCCCCGAATGTCATCTAGTCAAACACCCGGAATCTCAATAATAATAATAATAATAATAATAATAATAATAATAATTTATTATTTATACCCCACCCATCTGGCTGGGTTTCCCCAGCCACTCTGGGCGGCTTTCAACAGAACATTAAAATACAATAATCTATTACGTAAACATTAAAAGCCTCCCTAAACAGGGCTGCCTTCAGATGTATTCTAAAGGTCTGGTAGTTGTTGTTCTCTTTGACATCTGAAGGGAGGGCGTTCCACAGGGCGGGTGCCACTACCGAGAAGGCCCTCTGCCTGGTTCCCTCAAATCAAGCATCTGTAGCAAGGCATCTTCCTAGGTTCTCGTTTTCCTACATACCCAGAGTAAATTGGTTAGGTAGCATCAAGCGCCGACTTGGAAGTGTCACACCCTGGCGTGCATGACCTAGATTCCCGTGACCCTCCTTGCCCGGGACTTGTGTGTGCGATTAGCCGAGTTGTAATTCTCAGTAATCCCTCTGTCCGTTTTCTGTCCTTGGGTGACCGGCGTCGGCTGGAGATGAGCAGCGTCAAAAACGCCGCGGGTTTGGGAAATAGTCCTGACTGGCCGTATGCCCTGCCCCAGATGGGGCTGCTCCTTTGACAGCCGTTCCAGGCCTTTCGCAGGGGGACACACCCCGGTTCCTATTGCAGCAGCAGCAGGAGCAGCAGCTATGAAGTCATTCGCATGCTATGCTAATTCTCTCTGCTGGGGAAGTGCTTCTGCCTTTGGCTCGAAAAGTGGGGGATGGGAGCAATCGAGCTGCAGCCTTCCCAACCCCAATCCCGTCACCTCCCCCAAGGCAGAGTTGGGCCGGAGGACCCAAAACTTGTTTCTGCTCTTTGATCCTCCGTAGCAGAGCAGAGGAGAGTTTTCTGTGATGGTTCCCCCACCCACCTGATCCCCTTTTGATTACGGCCTGTAATGTGGTTTATATGTGCGCCAATTCGCCTGGAGTTTTATAAGCACCATCGCCTTCTCCTTGAATTTTCCCGGAGGCTGATGCCCTGCAGATCCAGAACTCTAATTAAAGCAAGTTTCTGTGAGTTGAGTTGTCTGCGAGAAATTGCCCCTTTGCAAGGCTGCGGCCAGCACAACTGAGCTTCACCACCAGGAATTACAGGGGTGTGTGTGAATGCATGTGCACATACCTTACTGTCGCCCTTGGTTTTATGCAGATCATTTCCAGAATTAATCATTTTGTGTGTGGATTTTTTAAATTATTACAGTGGTACCTCGGTTTAAGGGACACGGGTGGCGCTGTGGGTTAAACCACAGAGCCTAGGGCTTGCCGATCAGAAGGTCGGTGGTTCAAATCCCTGCGACGGGGTGAGCTCCTGTTGCTCAGTCTGCTCCTGCCAACCTAGCAGTTCAAAAGCACGTCACAGTGCATGGAGATAAATAGGTACCGCTGCAGCGGGAAGGTAAACGGCGTTTCCATGCGCTGCTCTGGTTCGCTAGAAGCGGCTTTGTCATGCTGGCCACATGACCTGGAAGCTGTATGCTGGCTCCCTCGGCCAATAAAGCGAGATGAGAGCTGCAACCCCAGAGTCGTCCGCGACTGGACCTAATGGTCAGGGGTCCCTTTACCTCGGTTTAAGAACAGTCCTGTTTACGAACGATTCGGTTTATGAACTCCGCAAAACCGGAAATAGTGTCCCGGTTTGTGAACTTTACCTCAGTCTAAGAATGGAATCTGAACGGTGGAAGGGCACCGGTGGCGGGAGGCCTCATTAGGGAAAGCGTGCCTCGGTTTAAGAACAGTTTCAGTTTAAGAACGGACTTCCGGAACGGATTAAGTTCGTAAGCCGAGGTACCACTGTATTGCAGTACCCCAGAGACAACTTGTTACAGTGGATGGCGTCATGTGGCAAGGACATGTCTTGATTTGATAGGCAGTTCTGATCAGGGAACTTTCAATTCACCGAAAAGCAACTCTTAGACCTGACTGCCTCTGCAAATGTGGCCTATCAGCTCTGAGTTGCTCCTCTGGCATTCTGGTTTCTTGGATAAAAGCTGCCAGAGCTTGGAAGCTGCCCAGAGGCCTCATCCTCTGCCCTGGGGCTTCGTCTCAGATGCGTATGGGCTCATCACCGTTAGAGTCACGGAACCACAGAATTGTAGAGTTGGAAGAAGGACCCCAAGGGCCATCTGGCCCAGCCCCTTGCAATGCAGGAACTATGGCTCTGAGCTATGGCTCTTCCCCAACCTTGGCCAGACTACAGTGTAGACCAGGGGTCAGCAACCTTTCTCAGCCATGGGCCGGCCCACTGTCCCTCAGACCATGTGGGGGGCCAGACTATATTTTGGGGGAAAAATATATGAACGAATTCCTATGCCCCACAAATAACCCAGAGATGCATTTTAAGTAAAAGCACACATTCTACTCATGTAAAAACACCAGGCAGGCCCCACAAATAACCCAGAGATGCATTTTAAATAAAAGGACACATTCCACTCATGTAAAAACACGCTGATTCCCAGACCGTCCGTGGGCCGGATTGAGAAGGCTATTGGGCCGCATCTGGCCCCCAGGCCTTAGGTTGCCTACCCCTGGTGTAGCCGACTGCAGCCTAGGTTTAAGGTGGCAATTGGTGATTAGCTTATATATCTGACTTTCTCACACTGCGAAAGAGCGGGGGCTTGGGGAGCGCAGCATTTGTCCAGCAGCAAATGTGCAAAGTGTTTTGAGCGCTCGTGCGCTTGACAGACTCTGCTGCTCATAGGGAATCGCAGTTCCAGTGTTTTCCTGCACTCCACAGTCCGCTTCACCCAGCCTGTGCTCCTCATAACGTCGCAGTTCTCAGAAAACCAGCACGGGAATAATTGAAGTGTCCACTGGCTTCTATTTGCACAGAGATAGCTCTGAGGAAAGCACCGCGGCAGGAAAAACAAATACATTATTCATTTGAACGTTCGATCCCTGAGTCATTTCCTTGATATATATATATTTTTTTCCTATTTATACCTTTCTGTGCTTACAACCCTGGGTCTATTTTCAGCACCAAAGCTTTTAATCCTGATGTCGTAGTGTCTGAATGCAGGTAGCTTCTAAATGGGTTTGCGTCCGTTCCGTGATTCAGAGAGAAGGGGCAAAGTGGGGGGCGGGGGCCGGGGGGAGTGGATCTTGACAAAAGCACATCGTAGTTTTGTATTTGCAAAATGGAAAAAGGTGAGGCTTTGTGCCAGAGGTGTAGAAGGGTGTCTCTAGAGCATACGGTGCCCCATTTACCGCTTGCCTTCACACAGTCGCATTCCCCCTTCGCACAAGTGATCAGCCACGCCATGAAGCTGCCCCAACCACCATTTCCTGTTACATCCAAACCAGGAAATGATGGCTCCGTAAACCAACTAAACCATGGGTAGGCAAACTTAGGCCCAACGGCCGGATCCAGCCCAATAGCCTTCTCAATCCAGCCCGCAGACGGTCCGGGAATCAGCGTGTTTTTACATGAGTAGAATGTGTCCTTTTATTTAAAATGCATCTCTGGGTTATTTGTGGGGCCTGCCTGGTGTTTTTACATGAATAGAATGTGTGCTTTTATTTAAAATGCATCTCTGGGTGATTTGTGGGGCATAGGAATTCGTTCACCCCCCCCAAATATAGTCCGCCCCCCCCAAGGTCTGAGGGACAGTGGAGCGGCCGCCTGCTGAAAAAGTTTGCTGACCCCTGAACTAAACCATAGCTTCATATTCTGACACAATTCCTAGTTTAACAACTGTTGGGGTGTTAGTCGGGTGGGGGAACCTCAGACTCGGGGACCCGAAAATCACTCTCCAAACCTCTCCATCTGGCCCTTGAGTATCTCCCCAGGCCCAACCCCCTGCCCAAGCCCCACCCATAGCTGTCAACCCTCCCTTTTTTTGTGGGAAACTCCCTTATTCCAATGCCGTTTCCCGCTGCTATCCCGGATTGTTGATATCCCTTAAATTTCCCGGATTTCAAAGGAAGCAGCTCCTCTCCCTCCCTGCCGGCCAGGGAGGCTCCTCAGCTGCGTTGCTCGGCTGCCAATAAGGAGTCTGAGACCGACTGGGGGCGGAGCTTGCATGCCTTGTGCAGCCAGACCCTCACGCCCAACCAGACAGCCAGGCAGACCCTTATGATAGAGTACTTACAATTAGCTAAACTGACTGGGAAAATAAGAGAGGTGTCAGCCCAAGAAGTGTATGGAGAATGGAAAATATTCAAGGCATATTTGAACACATATTGTACAAATAAAACAAAACTTGCAGAAATAGACTGATACTTGTAAGCAAAAATATATTAGATAATATGAAGGAGTATGTAACTATGGGATCTATATAATTTACCTTCTCGGTAGTGGCGCCCGCCCTGTGGAACGCCCTCCCATCAGAGGTCAAAGCGATAAACAACTGTACATGACCTTTAGAAAACACTTGAAGGCAGCCCTGTTTAGGGAAGCTTTTAATCTGTGATATTTTAATGTATTTTGATATTTGTTGGAAGCCGCCTAGAGTGGCTGGGGAGACCCGGCCAGATGGGCGGGGTACAAATGATAAATTATTATTATTATTATTATTATTACGAATCTGTGTAAAATAATCAAGATAATATTATAGTATAGTGAGAATGGTTGGAAGTCATTGATTTTAAGCTATGAGTTAAATGTTATATTAGTAATTGTGTATTTTTTTGTATTTTTCAATGTTTCTGTATGATTTGTTATTTATGTTATTTATGTTTATGTGTAATATTAAAAAAGATTTATTAAAAACAAAAAGTAACATGGCCTGGATAAATTGCTCCCCACTCTTCCTCCGAAACGTCACCGTCACCATTCCCAGGGGTATTACGTGAGGGTCGAGGCTCTTAAATTTGATCCAGGTGGTAAGATTCCCTATTCCGACCGAAAGAGCCTGGGTGGGCCCCGCAGTAGTGATTACCTTACATGAGAAAACTATGGAGACCCAGCGTGAGACCTTGGGCTCCTCATTTGCCGTGAGCGATCGCCGATGGGGGTGTGGAGGGCGGGGGGGGGCAGTGGTAACCCGAAACGTGGCTAGCGTGCTACATGCCAAACACGTTCCACACTCTGGGATTAGGAGCTTGGCTGAGCAGCTTGCAAACTGCAACCCTGGCCGAGTGGCGGTCCTAAACCCTGCTGTTGCATGCTGTGCCTGCACATAACTGCAGGCATGCCCGTTGCAAGCAGCAGATCCAAATATACGTGCATCAGCGTGCATAAATTATGCAGATTAATTGGCACGCCCCGCGTTTTGCATCAATTACCATGCATCTCGTGAGGAGGAGTGGAACCAAAATAATCCATGTCGCTGAAGCCTCATATGGGGAAGCTTATGTTCATTTGCCACCTGGCTTCTGAGATTTTGCCAGTTAGTGCCCCGTGTGGTGTCGAGACTATATCCACGGAGGCCCCTTAGCAAAATTATTGTTATTATTATAACTATTATTAAGGTAAAGGTAAAGGGACCCCTGACCATTAGGTCCAGTCGTGTCCGACTCTGGGGTTGCGTGCTCATCTCGCTTTATTGGCCGAGAGCCGGCGTACAGCTTCCGGGTCATGTGGCCAGCATGACAAAGCCGCTTCTGGCGAACCAGAGCAGTGCACGGAAACGCCGTTTACCTTCCTGCCAGAGCGGTTCCTATTTATCTACTTGCACTTTGACATGCTTTCGAACTGCTAGGTGGGCAGGAGCTCACCCCGTCGCAGGGATTCGAACCACTGACCTTCTGATCAGCAAGCCCTAGGCTCTGTGGTTTAACCCACAGCGCCACCTGGGTCCCTATAATTATTATTAATTGCATTTAAGTCCCACCTTTTTTCTCCCAAGAGCCTTGAGGTGGCACACGTGGTTCTCCCCCTCCCTGCAACAACCCTGCGAGGTAGGCTAAGCCGAGACTGGCCCAAGGTCACCCAGGGAGTTTTGTGCATGGGGGATCCGAACCCTGGTCTTGCAGGTCCTAGCTTGGCACTGTTGACCACTACACAAGATGAAAGCTTGCTGCGAGGGAGAATTCATTCAAAGTTGGAGGAGGCAGTGTAGGGGATCTAGTCCCACTTGATGCATGCAATAGATCCCAAATAGACAGGCTTTCTGACCTATGCTCAGAGACTTCCAGTAAGGAAGAGCCCCACCCCCACTCCAGTGCTGGATTACCAAATAGGCAGAGTAGGCACCAACCTAGGGGCCCCATGCTTTTTAGAGGTCTCATGATGACAGGATCAAAATAATATTGATTTGGTAAAATCAAAAATGTATTAGGAGATAATTTTCAAGGGCCTCCCAAGGTTTCGACTGCCTAGGGGGCTCTACGGGGTTTAAATCTGACACTGAGCCCCCCCCCATCAAAATAATTGGTTTCCAGGAGGCTTTGTGAAGTAGTTGAGTAAGATCTGTGAGCTGCGTGACTGAAGAGGGATTCGAACCTGGGTCTTTCTGGGCCCAGCCTTCTCAGCTACCAAACTGTGTGTGACGTGGGGCAGGGAACGGGCGCACTGGGTCCAGCTTTGTGGCCCTGGACAAGTTGTCTTGCAAAAAAGAGCCCTCCTGCACTTGTGGAAAATTCAGGGCTCTGGCCATATTCGTGCCGTACATTTAAAGCATTATGATGCCCCTTTAATCAGCCATGGCTTCCCCCAAAGAATTCTGGGAGCTGTAGTTTGTAGAGGGCACTCAAGAGTTCTTAGGAGACACCCATTCCCATTGCAGAGCTGCGACTCCAGAATTCCTTTTGAAGAAGGATTGATGGTTCCCTCCATGAATTGTAGCTCAGGGAGGGGAATGGATGTCTCCTAAGAAGCCTTAACAGACTACAGTTCCCAGAATTCTTTGGGCAGAAGCCAGGGCTTTTTTAAAGTGGTACGCCTTAAATTTATCGTGTGGATGTGGTCTACATCGTGTGGGAAGCTTACGTGAGTAGAAGCCAGCTGTCTGCTTCAGAGACCCATCTTCAACTGGGGCGGGATGTTGGTTGGATCCTGCGTTCTCACCCCCTCCTCTGTCCTGCTTCCAGATTGCTATAATGGCTGAATAGGGCTGGTTGTGTGAAGCTACTTAATCCAGTGTACAAGCCTTTGGCTTCATTTTCCCTTCAGTAAGTGTGTCCTCTCCCTTCTTCACAGGTGTGGTGGCCAAGGCGGACCTAGCAGCGCCTTCCATCGAGGAAAGTCTTTCTGGAGCCTTGCGGATATTCATCGGTTGTTCCTGGAGACGAGAAGAATTTTGCATGGGTGTGCACCTTCAGGGTTTGGTGGTTGCGGTTGTTTTCTTCAAGAGAATATATTATTAATGGTCATTGTTTGATAAAAGAAGTGGGGCACCCAGCAGCTGCATGTGGAGGAGTGGGGAAGCGAACCCGGTTCCCCAGATTACGATTCTACCGCTCTTAACCACTACACCACACTGGAGGCGTCAAGAAGGCAAAGAAGGGAACTCTTGAAATCCCATCCAAAGGAGAATCGGAAAACTTATCAGGGGCGGCGAAAGGGAAAGCGAGAAAGTGCGTGTGGACTCAGAAACATCAGCATGAATTTGGAGACCCTCACCAAACCAGCGAGCGAAGATTATCCTTGCAGGTAACAGAATCTGAACCCACCTCCCTGTTCCCCCCCAAATTTATATGGCACATCAGATGCACACCTTTTGTCAGATTGTAGTGCCAGTGTGATTGTAGAGCCAGTGTGGTGTAGTGGTTAAGAGCGGTAGACTCGTAATCTGGTGAACCAGGTTCGCGTCTCCGCTCCTCCACATGCAGCTGCTGGGTGACCTTGGGCTAGTCACACTTCTCTGAAGTCTCTCAGCCCAACTCACCTCACAGAGTGTTTGTTGTGGGGGAGGAAGGGAAAGGAGAATGTTAGCCGCTTTGAGACTCCTTCGGGTAGTGATAAAGCGGGATATCAAATCCAAACTCTTCTTCTTCTTTAACATTTTTCGCCCAGATGCTTAAGGCATTGGACATATCCTTCACCCTCATTTAATCCTCTCTGTGTTTTTTCAAATAAATAGCCGCCCCCCCATCAACGCCTCACCTTAATGTACACAGCCGCGATCCTTCTCCCATGTGCTGTCATGTTTGGAAATATTCTTATAACCAAACAAATAAATAAGGCCACTAGAGATGCCTGGAGCTTGCAAAAAAACAACAACCCTCCACGTTCCTTTGTTAAGGCAGATTTTGAATGGGCCTGGGGTCTTTCGTAAAAGTAGCATTGATAGATAACACACCCTTTGTCTCCTGTTTGTCTTTAGCGCAGGCTGACCAGTGTAGCTGCAGTTTTGCACAGCCGCTGCTCGCAATTTTAAGGCTGCCCTGTCTTCCAGGAGCATTTTGCAAGAAAGAGGGTGTGTGTGTGTGTGTGTGTGTGTGTGTGTGTGTGTGTGTGCGTGTGTGTGGAAACCCTGCTATGTTTCAAGGGTAGTTTATATAGCTCACAGGTTTAAAGGATAGTTTATATAGCTCAGAGGTTAACCGGTTCGCATGCTGCCCAGCAAACGACCCTTCACAGCTGATCGCAGCAGATTGTTCTGCGATGAAGCCAGCCAGCGACTTGAACAGCTTTCAGTGAATGCAGAAAGCATGTGCTGGAGACGTGAGCAAGGTTACTGGGTGAGATGGTCCGAAGGAAGCAGGCAGGGGGGAAGTACCAATTTGGTAGGAAGGGGGGCAGAGCTGCCCTGCGCCCAACAGACCTATCAATTTAAGGCTGTGTGTACATTGTCTTTTCCCCACAGGTTGGGTGCAGAATGAAAATGCGAGTGGGGAATATTTCTTTCTTTCTTTCTTTCTTTCTTTCTTTCTTTCTTTTTGTGTAATAGCTAGTATCTTTTTATATATATATATAATTTTTTATTAAGGATTTTTGCATACATTTTTTAAATAACATTTAACATTCAAACATTATACATTTCCCCCCCTTGACTTCCCCCAACCCGTCTCGAGATTCTCACTTTTCTTAACTTCTCTTGTATTTCCTCTTCTACTATTACTTTAAATAATCTATTTCTAACATTTCCATCAAAATTATTTCTGTAATATTTCTTAAAATTAACCTCACAAAACTTACTGCAAGCCTATTAGCGTGATTTGTTGTTTACAATTGTCTTTCAGATATATCTCAAATTTAGTCCAATCTTTTAGAAATTCCTGGTCCCGTCGGTTTTGAATTCTTCCTGTCATCTTATCTAATTCTGCATAGTCCATTAACTTCGTCTGCCATTCTTCTTTTGTTGGTAATTCTTCTTGTTTCCATCTTTGGGGGGAAAAAGCCAATGCAATTCTGGGCTGCATCAATAGGAGTATAGCATCTAGATCAAGGGAAGTAATAGTACCACTGTATTCTGCTCTGGTCAGACCTCACCTGGAATACTGTGTCCAGTTCTGGGCACCACAGTTCAAGAAGGATACTGACAAGCTGGAACGTGTCCAGAGGAGGGCAACCAAAATGGTCAAAGGCCTGGAAACGATGCCTTATGAGGAACGGCTTAGGGAGCTGGGTATGTTTAGCCTGGAGAAGAGAAGGTTAAGGGGTGATATGATAGCCATGTTCAACTATATAAAAGGATGTCATATAGAGGAGGGAGAAAGGTTGTTTTCTGCTGCTCCAGAGAAGCGGACACGGAGCAATGGATTCAAACTACAAGAAAGAAGATTCCACCTAAACATTAGAAAGAACTTCCTGACAGTAAGAGCTGTTCGACAGTGGAATTTGCTGCCAAGGAGTGTGGTGGAGTCTCCTTCTTTGGAGGTCTTTAAGCAGAGGCTTGACAGCCACCTGTCAGGAATGCTTTGATGGTGTTTCCTGCTTGGCAGGGGGTTGGACTGGATGGCCCTTGTGGTCTCTTCCAACTCTATGATTCTATGATTCTATGATTTGTTCCATCAATATTCTTGCTGCCGTTGTTGCATATAAAAACAGTTTTTTGTCTTGTCTCTTAATGTCATTTCCTACAATTCCTAACAGCGAGTGGGGAATATTTCTTGATTAAGGACCCCACACCTGCTCCCTGCACTCTCAACTATAGACTATTATTATTATTATTATTATTATTATTATTATTATTATTTCCTCCCTTCCCCCTAAGGTCCCAGGGCATGTTACAACAATTGAAACACAATGTTAAAAGGAGTTTAAAGCAAATTAGAGAATGGCATAAATTACTGAATGTTTAATTACGCTGGCATCATTAATATCCGTCCTGAGGCAGAATTGCTTTGAAACTTTGTATCCTAATCACTTCTGGCTTTTGACCATTCCTCCGCAGTATCTGCCAAGGGTCGTAGCTCAGTTGTAGAGGACTTGCTTTGAAGGCAGAAGGTCCCAGGTTCAGTCTCTGGCCAGTGTAGTGTAATTGTTCGAGTTTTGGACTTAGGACCTGGGAGGCCAGGGTTCGAGTCCCCACTCAGCCATAAATTTCATTGGGGACAATCTTGGGCCAGTCACTACCTCTCAGCCTAGCCTACCTAACAAGGTTGTTGTGAGGATGAACACTGCCTGCCTGGAACCCTGGGGAGCTGCTGCAAGTCATTGTGGACAAGCTTAGATGGACCCAGTGATGTGACTCTGTATTTTTGTATACAGTGGTACCTCGGGTTAAGTACTTAATTCGTTCTGGAGGTCCGTTCTTAACCTGAAGCGTACTTAACCTGAAGCACCACTTTAGCTAATGGGACCTCCTGCTGCCGCTGCACTGCCAGAGCACGATTTCTGTTCTTAGCAGAGTTCTTAACCTAAAGCGTACTTAACCTGAAGCGTACTTAACCCGAGGTACCACTGTATATCCCCTGCATTGCTTTGTCTTTGACCTGTTGGGAAATTACAGGTAGGTGGGTTTTTGTGTGTGTGTGTGTGTGTGTGTGTGTGTGTGGTGGCCAAGGCCGGTTTTAGGTGTGATGAGACCCTAAGCTACTGAAGGTAAAGGTAAAGGGACCCCTGACTATTAGGTCCAGTCGTGTCCGACTCTGGGGTTGCGGCGCTCATCTCGCTTTATTGGCCGAGAGCCGGCGTACAGCTTCCAGGTCATGTGGCCAGCATGACTAAGCCGCTTCTGGCGAACCAGAGCAGCGCATGGAAACGCCATTTACCTTCCCACTGCAGCGGTACCTATTTATCTACTTGCACTTTGACGTGCTTTCGAACTGCTAGGTTGGCAGGAGCAGGGACCAAGCAACGGGAGCTCACCCCGTCGCGGGGATTCGAACCTCTGACCTTCTGATCGGCAAGCCCTAGGCTCTGTGGTTTAACCCACAGCGCCACCTGGGTGCCTTTTTGGGGGGGGCCTTTAAATGTCCAGCTGTCCTTTGTCAACAACAAATTATCACTTTTTGTGTTGAATATATGCTATATGGTAATTTATGGACCTAATGGGTATCTAAAGCCATTTGCACATAATAAAACAGGTATTTTATCAAAGTAATTGTTGAACTGAAATACAATTAAGAAGAAGAATATTAATAGTGAAAAGCAATTAAGAAGAAGTATATTTTGGGGGGGGGCAAGAGAGTGGCCCCCAAGCTATAGCTTGTTTAGCTTGTACGTAAATCCGGCAATGATGGTGGCCTGTGTTTTCCTTAGATAAAACCGACTTGATGACGTGAGAATGGGTTGCTTGTGCAAATTCTGGGAGGTGGGAAGTTATAAACACCTTCAGCTAATAGAGTTTCAGGAGGAAACAAATGGTCTCTTCAAGTTAATTGAGGTGAGGCTCCCAAAATTCTCCCACAAATCCTGCCGCCTCCAGTGATTCTAATTAGGATACAGAACAAAGGCTGTTGTTAGCTTTGGATGGGCAATCACTGATGGAATGCAAGCCTCCCATTGACACAGGACTCATAGCCTTCTTTGGAAGGAAAGATTAGAGACTCTGTCCGCCCTATGTGAATATAATGAAAATACAACAGTTTGGAAGTTGCATAGGGTGTTTTAGGATAGCTCTGCACTGTACATACTTTGCACAATAAAAATAACTGAAAGACAAGACGGACTTGGTCTTTACTCATGAGCAACCGTTAGCGAACCTGACACATGGGGTTGGACTAGCTAGGATTTCAAGGCTGTGGAATTTCGTTTTGGTGGTGTCAAAACCTTGGTGAAACAGTTTGGCTCGAACCCTGTTTGAGTTTGCAGTTTGTTCCTCTCCTCCCCATGACGGATAGTGTGGCACTCGCTATTGCATCAAATTGGTGTGTGTGTGTGTCACACACACATATCCATCTTCCCTTCCCTTCCCCATCACCCTCCTCCCTGTCCTGTTCCCCAGGTACGCTTAGCTCCAGCAAATGAATTACCTTGCTCATTTGCTGCGAGTTCTCCTGCAGCCTGCCATATGTTTGAGCTTGATAGAGATGCTTATCTGCCAGGGCTAAAATTACCCAGTGAAGGGTGACATTTCTTATCAAGGCCTTTGCTGAATCAGACAGAAGTGGTGTAGGGCTGTGTGTGTGTGTGTGTGTGTGTGTGTGTGTGTGTGTGTATGTGTGTGTGTGTGTTGGAAACTGGTGCCCATCCCCAGGAAGTTGTGCTGCCAAGAGGACCTTGCCCTTTCAGACTGGCAGAGCTTCCGATCCGAGAGCACGTTGGGAAAACGTGCCTGGTTGTAGCCACAAAATGCAAACAAGAGGATACGTCCCGACAGCAGCTAGGATTCTCTGTGCACAAAGAAGGAAGGAAGGAAGGAAGAAGTTCCCACCAAAGAAGAATTGCGGAATTGGCAAAGCTAACAGCAAAAATTAGAGAACCTAATGAGGACTCTTTTGTGGAGGAATGGCGCACTGTTAAGACCTTGTTCACGGGAGACAATCTTACTCGACTACGAGTGATCGCCAAATAGAAGAGTCATCTTGGGAAACTGCCTTATGCAGAATCCGACCATCCAGCTCAGTATTGCTATTCACACTGAGTGGCAATGACTCTCCAGGGTTTCAGAAAGGCGTCTGCATGCCAACCAGATTCTCTGCCACTGAGCCACGCATGGCCCTTTCCTCTTAAATCTGAAGGGATGCATGGATGTGAATCCTTGCATTTATTACCATCTGCAGCAGAACCCTTTCCCATCCATAAAGGGCCAATAATGCCGTTTACCTACATTGTTAAAACCGTAGGCATCAATTAGAGCTGGGCGGGCAAACATTGGAAAGCTGCCTTAAACTGAGTCAGGCTGTTGCTGCATCTCACTCAATATTGCTTGCTCTGGCTGGTAGTGGCTCTCCAGGGCTGCCGGCAGGTGACGCCCCAAGCCTTACCTGGAGATGCTGGGGATTTGAACCTGGGACCTTCTACAAGGGCTCCACCGCTGAGCCATTAATTCCTGAGTTATTGATTCCCAATTAATAGGAAATAGTGGTAGAATCTCCCCCAACTTGGGTATCAAAAGTTTGCTTTTGGAGTCCCCTGGAAAGGAATATATATATGACACAATACAGGGCAAAATTAGAAAACGTGTTTGTGTGTGATATTTCACCTTCTCATTCCAAATTGGATGGAGGTTGTACATCCTGTGCTTAAAAAAAAAGGTAAAGGGACCCCTGACCGTTAGGTCCAGTCGCGGACGACTCTGGGGTTGTGGTGCTCATCTCGCTTTACTGGCCGAGGGAGCAGACAGCTTCCGGGTCATGTGGCCAGCATGACTAAGCCGCTTCTGGCGAACCAGAGCAGCACACGGAAACGCCGTTTACCTTCCCACCAGAGCGGTACCTATTTATCTACTTGCACTTTGACGTGCTTTCAAACTGCTAGGTGGGCAGGAGCAGGGACCGAGCAACGGGAGCTCACCCCGTCGCGGGGATTGGAACCGCCGACCTTCTGATCGGCAAGCCCTAAGCTCAGTGGTTTAGACCACAGCGCCACCCGTGTCCTTAGACATCCTGTGCTTGCATTCTGCTAAAAGCAAGGAGTGGACACTGCTGGCAGGTTTGTTTGGTTTTGCACAAGCTGTGTCTCCTGTTGCTGGGGGTGGGGTGGGGGTCTGCATTGAGGGACACCAGCAGAAAGCCAACCTGCCAGCTTGCTTCACTAGTTCATCTCCCCAAATTGTGCCTGGCACCTCCTTGCTCCCCAAACTGAGACCGCACCACGTAATAGTCCCCACCCCACCTGTTCTGTTTGTTATTTACAGTCGGTCACAGTTGCCCCTTAGCTCACAGCCTTAGCAGATCCAGATCACTGCGGATCTCCGCAGGGAGGCTGAGATGCCCAAGAGATGAGGGCTGTTCACTGGGAATCTCTTGCTCTACCGCCTGAGCTATCCTGAGCCACTGTGACAATGGATTTTTAAAATCACAGTTCAGTCTTGGTAGTTGTGCTACAGGGAGCAGGACAATGTTGGAAGAATCATGTGCCTGTACGCCAGTTCCTGGAAACCACAAGAGTTCTGTTGTGCTCAGGTCCTGCTTTCGGGCTTCCGAGAGGCATTGGTTGGCCACTGTGAGAGCAGGATGCTGGACTAGATGGGCCACTGGCCTGATCCTGCAGGGATTGTCTGATGTGCTTCCACAAGGTCACAGGTCAGCCCTGCTCAGCTGCTAGTGGCATTCATCCACAAACCACAACATTGCAGGTGTGAAGGGGCCCCGGTAGCTTACCCCACATGATGGGTTGGGGAAATGATGCATTGCTCATTCTCGGGATCTGTGCAACTCACAGGCCTCTGCTCCAGAGACGCGCAGAGGTCTTTGAGCATCTGTAAATGTTGTGCGTAGAAGCATTTGAAACAAACATGCATTTCTGAACTGAATCGAGAAGATAGAAACCGCAAGCGTTTGTGCTTTCTTTCTTTTTTATATAGAAATGATAAAGTATCAGAGGAGCGAGTGAGTCACACTTCCTTTCTCTGAGTGCGTTCTTCCCCTTGTGCGATCTGCAGCAAGCGACTGAGGTGTTGAGAAGTTGGGGGTCAGGGTTTTCCAAGACGGGGGCTACTCTCCGCTTCTGAATGAAGGATCCAGCAAGCGTGGGCCTAGGCAAAAGGGCAAGCGGATGGGGGGGGACACCTTAACTTTCTGACCTTCCTATTGACCTTGCACGGAAAGGTGAAAATAAATGAGCACCAGAGGCGAGATTTGGGGGGGGGCAAAGGAGGCAGGCTCCCCCTCTAGCACAATAAACAAGCACAGAGAATTGCAGTTGCACCCTTTCTTTTGCAGGCTGAAAGGGGTTTGCTGTTCCTTGTTTTACGGCACTCCTGGAAAATGTTTTTAAATTGTTTGTTTGTTTGTTTTATATACCGCCTGTCAGGGATGTGCCCACCCCTGCCAGTCCGGCACTGAGTGGCTACCGGCAGCCTCAGCCTTTGTTGTTGACGGACTCGTCTCCCAGTGAATCTGCCAGCTCCTCCTCGGGGGGAGGAGCAGTTACCGTGAGGGAGCCAGGTGGGGAGAGGTCTCTAGGAAGAGGCAGGGAGACCTAGCACCACGCAGCAGACCCACTCGGAGGGGGAGACGCCGTTTCCGGCGCCCGCTTTATGCAGAAGGAGAAGGCGGCACTTTAGAGTGCCGAGACTCTGGTGTTGGCGCCGCAACAGGAGGGGGGCACTTCCGGATTCTGCTAGCGACTAGATGGTCATGTTTAGGGTTAGCTCCGCACTGTACATACTTTGCACGATAAAATAGTTGAAAGACAAGAAGGACTTGGTCTTTACTCGTGAGCAACCGTTAAGCGAACCTGACACTGCCCTTCATCAAAAGATCTCTGGGTGGTTCCCAAGATAAAAACACAAATAGTTTAAGCAAAAGACAACAAAACAATAGCGCCTCCCCCCCATAAACACATTTAAAAGGCTGTGGGGTATTAATTAGGGAGGAAGTCATTTTGCTCACCGGCTGCCCTTTGGGAGGGATGGAGGATTCCGATGATGGAGCCCACGGGGGTCTTTCACAGATGAAGCCCCTCATGCACACAAGGGGAGAACAAGGTCATACCCACTGGTCACGCACTCCACTGCCCCTGTGCCCTCACCCCACTGGCCAGCTAAGTTCAGCATGTACAGCTTGCTCCTTCCCCATTTACGCTGAATGCATATGGTGGCCGTGGGGTTGTGGCCAGCAGCAGCCCCTACCTATGTTGTTGGGAGGCATGACCAGAGCGTGCAATCTCTGTCTGTCTGTCTCTCTCATTGTTCACTAAGCACTTGATGGGATTTCTGCACCGACTGCTCACTTTGAGACTTTGCAAGCTCAGTCGCTAGAGCATGAGACTCTTAATCTCAGGGTCGTGGGTTCGAGCCCCGCCTTGGGCAAAAGATTCCTGCATTGCAGGGGGTTGGACTCGATGACCCTCGTGGTCCCTTCCAGCTCTACAGTTCTATGATTCTGTGCTTCTTCCTTGCTCCATTTGAGAGTTATAACTGGTTGGGCACCTTACGAAATGCACTCTTGAGCATTGGCTCTGTGCCAGGAGGTAGGCAGTTAGTTTGGAGAGAGTATAGAATCATAGAATCAACCTGTGGATCATCTGGTCCAACCCCTTGCAATGCAGGAATAGGCAGCTGTCCCATACGGGGATCGAACCTGCAACCGTAGTGTTATCAGCACCATGCGCTAACCAACTGAGCTATCCAGCTGAGTCCAGTCCATCCAACCCCCTGCCTTTTGCAAACTTTTCTGGCAGTGCTGAATGGCTGCTGTTTAGGAGTGGATCTCTCCTTAACACTAACTCCTTGCAAATTTCTTCACTTATTCGATTGCACTTGCTGTGTCATCGTCTGCAATTGCTATCCCTGTATTCCAGAGTCAAGGTTATGTAATGAGAAGACAGAAGAGGCCGGGACGGAAGAACAGGACCTGCTTCTTCACTTCTTAGGCCAGAGGTTTCTAACCTTTTAAAGTCCACGGCTCCCTTGACCAACTGCATTCTATGCATTCTATCTGCGGCACCCCTGTGCCCAGTTATGTCACCCGTTGCCGGCAGAGATGACAGCCTCACCCTTTTTTGAACACGCTCCCTTGGGAAGTGTTCCCTCCGTCTCCTCTCCTCTCCCCTTGGGAGTCCTCCAGGCAGCTGCTGCCGCCGTCTCTGGTCTCTGAGCTGCCCCCCTCTGTCCCTAAAAAGGGTGCCTTCCAGAGGCACCATTCGCCTGGGGAGCTTGTAGCCGGGACTGCTGCAACAAACAGCTGTGCAAGCCTTTGGGAGGCAGAGACATGAGAGGGCACCAGAGGAGGGAGGGAAGGAAAGTGTTGCGCCCCGAACATCCTTCAAGGCACCCCAGGGTGCCACGGCACACTGGTTGAAAGCCACTGTCTTAGGCTATTGGCTCCTAGGCTGCTCTTTATGCTATCTCGGGTTTTAGCTGAGACCTGCCCCAGCAGCCGTGGAAGTTGCACGGCAATTCATCTGACAAAAACATGACTCAGTTCGGTACTCAGGTTGGGCGTTACACCACCCTGCATAAAATGAAAGTATTATTCTGCCCTCACACCTTTACATAATTCATCTAACTTAACCGGGCTGGGCTGGCGGTTGAACAAGTAAATTTTTTTATCATTTCCGCAAGAAGCGCAGGACAAAAACACTGTGCGCCTTTCAAAACGCAAGCTCCTGCCGGTTTCCATTTGCTGATTCTGACTGTGGGCGGCATGCTGCGTACACTCTGGGTGTGCGAGGAAAACCTAATGCAAATGGAAGCCGAGTTTAGAATTTTCTCCAGTCATGCGACGCAGCCTTACACAGAGTGAGAGCCTTGATCCTTCTAGCCCAGAATTCCCCAACCTGGTGCCCTCCAGATGCGTTGGACTGCAGCTTCTACCGGCTGGGAGTTGTGGTCCAAAACGTGCGGAAGGCATCGCATTCAGGAAGCCTACGCCAGTCCCAAAACCTCGATCGGCTGCCTTGATCTCTAAGGGATCGAGTAAGGGAAGTTCTCCAGCTCGGCTTCCTGGGTTCCTTTTCAGCTGGTGACTTGGGAGACTGAACCCAGGAGCATTTGCATGCAGAGGGTGTTCTGCAGCCCAGGGATGACTAACAGCCGATTGACCTCCAGGTCGACTACAACTCCCATCATCCCTGACCGTCGTCATTTCAGACTGGGGCTGATGGGAGTTGGAGTCAGGGTGGATAAAAATCAATGATTTTTTTAAAAAAAATCGGATTTTTTTGATTTAAATCGGATTTTTAAAATAAAATGCTTTTGGAGGAAAAATCTTTCTAAATATAGTCGTCTATTTAAGTTGCATTGTAGTCCAAAGGCTATTCATCAGGAAATAAGGATTTGTTTTAAGTTTATCAAAGTGTGCTAAAACTCAGTCTAAGTTTTTTTTTTAATGTTTAACCACATCAGTTAACAAACATGGATACATATGCTATCATGTTATTGTTTTAGTTAAATAAATTGTTTAAATGGTTATTAAGGAAATGATTATTTTTCTCCTTTCAATAAAGTACAGCAGAAAAGTTGTCCAAATATAAAGTTAACTTATTAAACCTCACCATAATTTCATAATTATCTGTCTATGTATTTCTAGTAGTATAACCAAATCAGTAATTTTTGATATAACTGTAAAAACTACTCTGAAAATTTATTATTCCAAAAATGAAACCTTCATATGGTTGTAAATATTAAGATTATACCAGCAAGAATGAGTCTTTCTGTAAAAAAAATATTTAAATCAAGTCTTACTGACTAGTGATTTAAATCAAGTCTTACTGACTAGTGATTTAAATGAAGCCTTACTGACTAGTGATTTAAATGAAGCCTTACTGACTAGTGATTTAAATCGTGATTTAAATCGTGATTTAAATCAATTTGATTTAAATGAAATTGATTTAAATCAAATCCACCCTGGTTGGAGTGCAACAGTATCTAGAGGACCACAGGTTGTTGGCCCCGATTCCAGCCACTGACTTACAGCCCATTAGCATTCGAAACTCGCTGGTCGCCAGTTGCATTTTGCAACGGGGGCATTCCCATTGCGAGCGATTCGAGAGGTCCTGTCTCTGCGTATGGCGGCGGAGACTCGAGATGAAAACGCCTCTCCCCCCTGACCCCAAAGCGAGATCTCTGTTGCCAAGTGTTGCTTCCCCCACCGCAGCAGGAGGAGGGTTTCCCTCCCCAAGCACCCCCAAAATGAGATTGCTGGCTGCTGGCCTTCCATGCGCTTATCTATCTTGATCTCTCTACATACACATTGGTATTTGTAAATAATAATTATTCACATGACTTATGGATTTGGCCGCTATTGCAGGGGCCGAGCCCCATTTATGTTTGTGGTGTCCAGTTAGGAACCGCTACTTAAAACGTTCCTTTAGCAATGTGTCACTGATGTGAATTTTGCATTAGTTCATGTGTTTTGGGGGGAAATAAATAGAAAATGCGACCGAAATAAAATTTTTTTTGGGGGGAATGGAGGATATCTTGCGACTAGATATTCTGTTGTGGCACCTGTAGCTCAGGTTTCAGGAGCTGTCTGGCAAATATCTCATCTGTCTGAATTTCTGTGCATTTCGGCTTCTGTCTTTGCGGTCCGGCAGAGGATATTTGTCCTCGCGAGACTCTCTCTAGTGAACAAGCCTCTCAGTGCTTCAGCGCATCGGTTACCCATGCTAGGCTCTCCAAACACGGAAGGTTTTCCGGGACGCTCCCTTGCCGACCTTCGAAGAAATTGTGCAACAGGCACGTTGCGTCTTTGCTGAATCAAGGCTGCTTACTGGGAGATAACCATCTCTCATTAACCAAAGGCGGAAATTAATAAATGGCTGCAAACCTCTGGGTGAGAGCTATATTTACACTGTCAGCGCAGCAGGTTTAGAAGCTGCTTCACAGCTCTGATGTGTGCAAGGGGAAAGCCTTCGCATCTCTCTTGGCTGAGGTTCAGCAACCAGACACCGACAGAGTGCAGGCATTGCTGAGGCACGAACTGTAGCCCTAAAGACTCAGAATTCTGTGGCTGGGGTTTTTATGTCAGCTTAAGCATAGGCGCCTAAACATTCTCGAGCTGCGTAAGAATTGGAGTTCTGATGAATTCTGATGCACTGACTCATAAAGTGCATCTATTTCTGTGTATCTCTCATTAACTGGTTATTTAGCTTCAGGTAGGGAGCCGTGTTGGTCTGACACAGTCGAGCACCTTAAGAGACCAACTAAGTTTATTCTGGGTACAGTGGGACCTCGACTTACGAGTGACCCGACTTACGTGTTTTTCGACTTCCGAATGACTTCCGGAAGAAAAAAAATGGCCACCGCAACTGAATTTTTCGATTTGCGAAAGGAAGTCGCGGCCGCTTTGAATAGGATTTCTTCGACTTATGAATTTTTGAATAGGATTTCTTCGACTTATGAATTTTTGAATAGGATTTCTTCGACTTACGAATTTTTTTCGCTCAATGCATCCCTATGGGGACTCGACTTACGAGTGTTTTCGACTACCGAAGATCGCGTTGGAACGCATTATCTTCGTAAGTCAAGGTCCCACTGTATAAGCTTTTGTGTGCATGCACACTTCTTCAGATACACTGAAACAGAAGTCACCAGACCCTTATATATAGTGGGAGGGTGGGGTGGGTTCCCCCCCCCCAGGAGGGTAGTAGGAGATGGGTGATTGACTCAATGGGTATGGTAAACCTGTTGATGACTGTTAACAGGTTACTGTTAACAAGTTATTTAGCTTTTTACATTTCCATCCTCAGTTTTATTCTTTTTGGGGGGTAAATTTTTATTTGATTTTCAAAAATATAAACATACAATAAAAACCAATTAGGAATCCAAATATCGAGATTACTCTGAATCTCCTGACTCCCCCCCCATCCCTTCCATGGGTCCTATTGATAATATTTTCAACTGCATATCAATACTCCAATTTTTGTCTTTCTAAATTATCCATACATTCCGTTACATTACAAGTGTGGTTAAAATCCTGCCAATGTTTTAACCTGCTTACAATGATCTCGTATATAAATTATAAACTTTTCCCATTTTTTTTTTATATAAAAAAGCTCTTGTCTTCTTGATTTCTGAGCTTCCCAGTTAATTTTGACATTTCGGCATAGTCCATCAAGTTGATTTGCCATTCTTCTCTGGTCAGGGCTGTCTTTTCCTTCCATCTCTCAACCTCAACTTTATTCTTAATGGGAATGTCCCCAGGATATTTTTACCTTATAATAAAACATGAAAAATACATAAAATGAAAGAACCATTCCGTTAAATAATACAACAAAGCCAAGCCACTGGAAAGAGGAAGGGTTGTAACTGAGTGGTAGAGCATGTGAAAGGGACAGGCCTACCACCTCCAGAGCATCTCCAGGTAGGCCTCGGAAGGTCCTACCTGAAATCCTGGAGAGCTGCTGCCAGTCAGTGTGGACAGTACTGAGCTAGGCAGGCCAGTGATCTGACTGAAAGATTCAGGAAACATAAAGTCCTTCATACAGCAGCTTGTTAAACTATGGGAGCAGTACATATGGAAAGGATCTAGGGGTCTTGGTGGACCACAAGCTTAATGTAAGTCAACAGTGTGATGCAACAACAAAGAAAGCTAATGCTATTCTAGGCTGCATCAACAGAAGTATAGTGTTCAGATCAAAGGAAGTAATAGTACTGCTTTATTGTGCCATTGTCAGATCACACCTGGAATACCGTGTCCAATTCTGGGCACCACAATTTTAGAAGGATGTTGACAAGCTGGAACGTGTCTAGTGGAGAGCAACCCAAATGATCAAGGGTCTGGAGACCAAGCCTTATGAGGAACGGTTGAGGGAGTTGGGTATGTTTAGCCTGGAGAAGAGGAGACTGAGAGGAGATACGATAGCCACCTGCAGCTATCTCAAGGGCTGGAAGAGGGAACAAGCTTGTTTTCTCCTGCTCCGGAGGGCAGGACTTGGAACCAATGGCTTCAAGTTGCAAGAAAGGAGATTCCGACTAAACATCTGGAAGATATTTTTGACAGTAAGAGCTGTTCGGCAGTGGAACGGACTCCCTCTGGAGGTGATGGACTCTCCTTCCTTGGAGGTTTATAAGCAGAGGTCGGATGGCCACCTGTCATGGATGCTTTAGTTGAGATTCCTGCATTGCAGGGGGCTGGACTAGAGGACCACCAACTTGGGTGGCTTTGAAAGAGGATTGGAGAACTTCCCAGAGGATAAGGCTATCCGTGTCTGCTAGCCACAACGGCTACGCTCCCCTCCACAGTCAGAGTCAGGGTGCGTCGGAATACTAGTTACTGGAAAGTGCGGGAGGGGAATGTGCTCTTGTTTTCGAATCCTGTTTGTAAGTTTCCCGCAGGCATCTGCTTGGCCATGACGAGAACAGGATGCTGGACTGGGTGGGCAGCTGGCAGCGGTACCTGTTCGCCGATAAACCTTGGCTTAATACCATCACTGAAATTACCTTCTTATTTAACATCTTTATCTGTTGTGACACACAGATATGCTTTCATAAAGGCCTGATTCAATGCTTTCCCGTCAAATGTCATGGGCAATAGACTCTTCAACAGCCAGATTTCACTTCTTTGCGACTGTAACAGTGGTTCTACAGAATCTTTGAACCATATAATGCTTTGTCGTCCATTACATCTGGCTGCTCGGACCAGGTTTCTGTCTCCATTTTTACTGCGAATTGCGGACGAAACTAAGGAAGCCCAATTAACATACTTATTGAATGATGAAGAGCCGAGCAGATCCCTCATGGTCGCTAGATTTTTGATCAATGTTTTATTTCATAAGAAGAGAACTGGATCACTTTATGACTTCGATAGCTCAATTAAACCAAATAACCATTAATGGGAACTAGAACTTAGCTGCAAAAGTACAATCTTATTCGATAGAGCTGAAAGTATCTTTTAGACGGGTGAATGATGAATTTTAATGAATAAAACTGTTTTAATTAGTTGGAAATCTGTATATATACAGAGGTTGTTTTAAATCGGAAAACTGTCCAAATTGTACTGGTAAATGTTATATGATGTATTGCTGTTGTTATTGTTGTTTTGATATGGGCCAATGGCTATAATAAAACCTACTACTACTACTGGGTGGGCAGCTGATCTTACGTTCCTATGACTCATTATAAGGCAACTGTCTTGCTAAGCATAATTTGTGTTGTATCCCCAAGTGGTTTTGGATGTCTCCAAAACAAGAGCATGGAAGACAGGCCTCCTGTGAGGGTGTATTATCTTGACACCTTTAAAATTGTGACTTATGTAGCAGACTGGTTTTGAATGCAAAGAGGGGCCAAAGCAGGCAAACACAAGCAAGGCCCCTCAACAGAAAACGATCCTGATCTACTTCTGCCCCTCAGTGCACAGAGCTATATTGCAAAAGGGCTGTCTCTCTTCTCACCGCCGTTTCTGGTTGCGAGAGTTGCATAGATGGTTAATCCCGATAGGTAATGTCGATTTTCCTCATTCCCCTCCTGCAGAGGCTGACGTTGATATCTCTGCGCTCAATCGTAGTAGCTTCAGCTCGTGTGGTTTCCCTGAGCTCTTTCTTTTCTTAGACACCCTATTTTTCCATTTAGAAGATGTTACCACCGGACGGATTGAGCCTCTTCATTTTGGAGGGACCTCGCTATTTTTTTGATGCGCAGGAAAAGCAGATGGCAATGTTTTATAGGAACGAAGGCGGGGGGAAATGCCTAGTTGGAGGGCATTTGTTGCCGAAACAGTTATCAGATCCAAGACCCAGGCTGGTCAGAAAGCACATGTTGCATTAAACTTGCAGAAGCTAAGCTGGTATAGGTCTGGTCAAGTTATTGGCTGGGACTAGCTTGAGTTCCATGGGATGCGGGTGGCGCTGTGGGTTAAACCACAGAGCCTAGGGCTTGCCGATCAGAAGGTCGGCAGTTTGAATCCCAGCGATGGGGTGAGCTCCCGTTGCTTGGTCCCTGCTCCTGCCAACCTAGCAGTTCGAAAGCACATCAAAGTGCAAATAGGTACCACTGAATCTCAACTAGATCATAAATAACAGATCACCATTCAGTCTCTGCTTAAAAACCTCTGAGGAAGGAGAGTTCACCACCTCTTGTTGGAGCCTGTTGTACTGTTTAACACAGGGTTTCCCAAACTAGGGTCTCCAGCTGTTTTTGAACTACAATTCCCATCATCCCTGACCGCTGATCTTGCTAGCTAGGGATGATGGGAATTGTAGTCCAAAAACAGCTGGAGACCCAAGTTTGAGAGACACTGGTTTCACAGATTATTTTAAACGTGCATAAACGAACAGCAGTCACATCTCTTCAGATGTGGAGCTTGACTTTCCAGAGTCATAAAGACCCATCCTAACTACCAGCAAAGGAAATCCCGTTGTTTACAGTGCATAGAGTGTAAACCAAAATATGACAGGCCGTAAATTCGGCATCCCAAACATGGCGGCCTCCCATATTTTGGACTGCAACCTCCATGATCCTGACCACTGGCCAGGCTAATGGGAACTGAAGTCCAACAAAAACCTGGAGTTCCCCATCCCATCTATAGAGAACATAGCACTGTTCAAATGGTCCTCATTGCACCTGGGGGGTAAGGGGAGGCAAGCTTAGGGGCAGTAAATCCATGTGGTTTTATCACCAACACCATCATTTGTTTACTTACTTAATTAATTTATTATTGGCCTGCCCTTTACAATACGAATCTAGGGTAAGTAATTGAAATTTAGAGGCGCCATATTAAAAACAGCTTAAAATTATTTGCACGCATGGTCTTGGGGAATCCTACAAAAGGTGTACTATGCACAGAGATTGTGGAAATAAACATAAAGGTAAAGGTAAAGGGACCCCTGACCATTAGGTCCAGTCGTGACCGACTCTGGGGTTGCGGCGCTCATCTCGCTTT
This sequence comes from Darevskia nairensis, assembly GCA_034642065.1. Lineage (NCBI taxonomy): Eukaryota > Metazoa > Chordata > Lepidosauria > Squamata > Lacertidae > Darevskia > Darevskia nairensis. The sequence continues at coordinate 155,387 of JAWWNI010001066.1, forward strand.
ATTGGCCGAGGGAGCCGGCGTACAGCTTCCAGGTCATGTGGCCAGCATGACTGAACCGCTTCTGGCAAACCAGAGCAGCACACAGAAACGCCGTTTACCTTCCCGCCGGAGCGGTATCTATTTATCTACTTGCACTTTGATGTGCTTTCGAACTGCTAGGTGGACAGGAGCTGGGACCGAGCAACAGGAGCTCACCCCATTCGAACCGCTGACCTTCTGATCAACAAGCCCTAATCTCTGTGGTTTAACCCACAGCGCCACCCGCCTCCCATGGAAATAAGCATAGGGAATGTAAAAGCCATAGTGAATCATCATCTACTTATTTACGTGCTGCTTTTCTACCCAAAGCAGCTCACAACATTTCGAAGAATACTCATTCAATTTAATGAGTATTCATTAAATACCCGCCTCTCCTGGTATGCCCCGCAGAGGACCCTAAGGTCCACAAATAATAACACATTGGAGGTCCCAACCCATAAGGTGGCTAGACTGGTCTCAACCAGGGCCAGAGCCTTTTCAGTTTCGGCCCCAATTTGGTGGAACGCACTGTCTCAAGAGACCAGGGCCCTGCGGGATCTGACATCTTTCCGCAGGGCCTGCAAGACGGAACTGTTCCGCCTGGCCTTTGAGCTGGATGCAGTCTGGCCTTTGAGCTGGATGCAGTCTGACCCTTGTGTTATAATATAGCATTGTAATATAAAATCCTCCCCTATTGTTACAAATTCATGGGCTGTTGCATTAAGGCGGCTTTTTAAATCTTTTAAATCTTTTAATCTGTATTTTAATTAATTGTTTCTTCTTTTGTGTTTCATGTTTTATTGTGATTTTAATGGTGTGAGCCGCCCTGAGCCCGGCTTGGCTGGGGAGGGCGGGGTATAAATAAAAATTATTATTATTATTATTATTATTATTAATCAAACATCAGCCTTATACAGATGTTACGCTTGCAACGTGAGTAAGGTTCATGGGTAGGTTGGGGCAGAGTTTGTGGCCATGTGTCCTGCTGTCCCTCACCCCCCAAAACACATGTTCAGTGTACATTTCTATAGGAAGTTGCCGTGAGTTATGGTAAATTATGCTGGTTATGGGTAGAGCAACAAAGTTATGCTGGAGTTCCATTCCCTGAAATTCTGCTTGTCCCTCCTTCCGCTTACCCCCCTCAGCTGTTCTCCAGGCGTTCAATTCATTTCCAGTCCCTTGAGGACCAGAAACCTGTTCTTTTTAAAATAAAATTGAAAATCGTCATTCGCTGGGCGTCAAATTTCTGAACCTGACACTGATTTATGTCATTGTGTGACTGTGGAAAACAGCGGCGACACAAAAAATATTATTTCACCCCCATCGATGTGTCTGTGTGTGTGTGTCTGTGTGTGTGTGTTTGTGTGTCTGTGTGGTAGTTTTAGACACATCGATTCCTCAACATGCATGGCTTCCTCTGGGGAGAGAAATAATGGATGCGGCAGTCTTTCAGGGGAGGAAAACGCAACGACGGCATAGAAATCTACCTCGTTTGCCTTCAGCCAGTTAAGGTTATTGTGGGGGTGGTTCTGCGCTTTTGATTTAGCTTTCAAGAAATGGTTCAGTAAACTCTCAGTGAAAGCTATTTTTAAAGGGCAAACAGAGTTGTAGTACAGGAAAATCCAGCCAATACGATTGCTATGTAATTTTTGGTGGGTTTTTTTTTTTTAATTTAAAAAAAGCATCCCCCCCCCGGACTTTCAGAAGTGTAGTGGGTTGCCTTTTGATCTTGCTGTTCCTGGGGTGGAGGAGAAGATTGGGAGTGGAAATTTTAGCAATGCTCTTCTGTGAGAGCTTAAGAGGGGGAGGCCAGCATCGTGTGAACCTGCTCCTCTGGGGAACTCCTTGGGGATGCCCTCATCTCGCAGATAACACCTGAGGCGAGGTTTTCTTTTTTTCAGAGGTCCTGCTTTTAAAAACCCACACGTGCCCAAACCCACCCACGGTTTATTGGAAGTTGCAGAAAACCAGTGAACTGAAAGGTTTCACCTTCCTGGGGGGTGTGAGCTTGAAAAATATTATTATTAAGGGGATTCACTCTCCTCCTCCTCAAAAAAAAAAATCAGCTAAAAGTACCCTGTGTATTTAAAGATGGCTTGGAAGGCCCAGCTGCACTATACATTTAAAGCAGCGCCATTAGCAAACTACAGTTCCCAAGGAGCCAGTTCCTAAAGTAGTATCCAGAATGCTTTAGATGCACAGTGTAAATGTTGCCAAAGTGCGCACTTGCGCTCTGGCACATTTCTCTGTAGCAATCGAGCAGTGCGCCACGGTGTGCCAAAATGCCGCACGGCCGTTTGCTACCTTTATAATAATAATATGATAATTTATTATTTATATCCCTCCCATCTGGCTGGGTTTCCCCAGCCACTCTGGGCGGCTCCCAACAGAATATTAAAAATACGGTAAAACTTAAAACATTAAAAACTTCCCTAAACAAGGCTGCCTTCAGATGTTGATGATTTCCTTGACATTTGATGGGAGGGCGTTCCACAGGGAGGGGGCCACTACCTAGAAAGCCCTCTGCCTGGTTCCCTGTAGTGTAACCTCACTTCTCGCAGTGAGGGAACCGCCAGAAGGCCCTCAGAACTGGACCTCAGTGTCTGAGCAGAACGATGGTGGTGGAGACGCTCCTTCAGGTATACTGGGGCCAAGGCCGTTTAGGGCTTTAAAGGTCAGCACCAACACTTTGAATTGTGCTCGGAAACGAACTGGGAGCCAATATAGGTCTTTCAGGACTGGTGATACATAGTCTTGGTGGCCACTCCCAGTCTAGCTGCTGCATTCTGGATTAGTTGTAGTTTCCGCGTCACCTTCAAAGGTAGCCCCATGTTGAGCACATTGCAGTAGTCCAAGCGGGAGATAACAAGAGCATGCACCACTCTGGCGAGACAGTCTGTGGGCAGGTAGGGTCTCAGCCTGCGTACCAGATGGAGCAGGTAGACAGCCGCCCTGGACACAGAATTGACCTGCGCCTCCATGGACAGCTGTGAGTCCAAAATGACTCCCAGGCTGCACACCTGGTCCTTCAGGGGCACAGTTACCCCATTCAGGACCAGGGAGTCCTCCACACCCGCCCGCCCCCTGTCCCCCCAAAACAGTACTTCTGTCTTGTCAGGATTCAACCTCAATCTGTTAGCCGCCATCCATCCTCCAACCGCCTCCAGGCACTCACACAGTGCCAAGAGCTACCTGAGCAGCCGTTTGTGCCCGGCTTTCCAAAGAACAATAGCTCGTTAATAAAAGGAACTGGGCCAAGCAGTTTCCCTGCCAGGAAAGGAGAAGCCAGGCCTGTTCTTTTGTTACAGGTGCTGCTTCAGCCAGCTCGGTAACAGACCCTCTGGCCGTCGGCACAATGCTGCATTTGTGAGCAACGTATGTTTGCTAGGAGAATCCCAAAGCCTCTCTTAATATGATTGGCATTCAGTGGCATAGGGGTCTCACAACCTCTGTTGTTGTTGTTGTTTAGTCGTTTAGTCGTGTCCGACTCTTCGTGACCCCATGGACCAGAGCATGCCAGGCACTCCTGTCTTCCACTGCCTCCCGCAGTTTGGTCAGACTCATGTCGGTAGCTTCGAGAAAACTGTCCAACCATCTCGTCCTCTGTTGCCCCCTTCTCCTTGTGCCCTCCATCTTTCCCAACATCAGGGTCTTTTCCAGGGAGTCTTCTCTTCTCATGAGGTGGCCAAAATATTGGCGCCTCAGCTTCAGGATCTGTCCTTCCAGTGAGCACTCAGGGCTGATTTCCTTCAGAATGGATAGGTTTGATCTTCTTGCAGTCCATGGGACTCTTAAGAGTCTTCTCCAGCACCATAATTCAAAAGCATCCATTCTTCGGCGATCAGCCTTCTTTATGGTCCAGCTCTCACTTCCATACATCACTACTGGGAAAAGCATAGCTTTAACTATATGGACCTTTGTTGGCAAGGTGATGTCTTTGCTTTTTAAGATGCTGTCTAGGTTTGTCATTGCTTTTCTCCCAAGAAACAGGCGTCTTCTAATTTCGTGACTGCTGTCACCATCTGCAGTGATCATGGAACCCAATAAAGTAAAATCACTCACTGCCTCCATTCCCCCCCCCTTCTATTTGCCAGGAGGTGATGGGACCGTTGGCCATGATCTTAGTTTTTTTGATGTTGAGCTTCAGACCATATTTTGCGCTCACAACCTCCACCTGCATACAAAGGAGAGCTCCGGCAGTTTGAGCGTCCAAGAACCCTAGTGGGTCCAAAGGTCAAGAATGTGGTTTCAACACATGCCACAGAGGAAATTGAGGGTCAGATGGGGCCCATCAACCTGGGATGGGAGCCCATCCACGAGAAAGAAGACTCCCATCCTAAACCTCCTCTGACTTGCGGGATATCTACAGGAGAAGAAAAGCGAAGGAGAAAACTCTACACAAATACAGAGAGGAGTCCCTAAGCCGGTTGGATGGTGTCTTGTGTGCCTCCTCCCGGCAATTCCTGCAGCCCAGCTGGTGCCAATCATATTGCTCTGCTTTCCTTTGGACCACATCAGCGAGGCCAAGAGGAGAGGTCTTGTTGTCTGGGCAGTCCAGGACCGCCATATACACACTTCTCAGGCTCATGCCCCAGAGAGGTCACTTTGGTGCTGCTAACGCAGTGGTTTGACTTCACTCCCGGAGGCGCACTCCACTGTTTCTCGAGACAGATGGATGCCATCATAAAACAAGTCAGCTGGTCTGTTTGCATGCTTGCAAACCCTTTTCTTATCCAGGAAAGAAGCAACACCAGAGTTTTAGGACACATCCCAGGCAAGCAAAAATATGGAAGGAGTGTGCATAGCAGAGATAGTGAAGGGTGTGGCCTGGGGAAAGGGGGTGTGGCCTAGGGAAAGGGGTGTGGCTTGGGGGAATCCTGAGGGCCTTGGAGGGCATCATTTGACTGCCAGGTCTGAACTTCTCCAGCCTTGCCTTAAAGAGAGGGGAAACCCAAGAAACATTGATAACCACATAGATATTCAGAGATACTGAGGGAATGTCAGTGGTGGAATGGTCCCTTTTATCTGTGTTCGTGTGTGCCCTGGTTTTCGTGGGACTCATCTTTTCCATGCAGTTACAGGTTCAGTGGAGAAGGTCTCTGACCTGCCTTCGGCCCGAGAGGAAAGAAAAGGAGGCTGTGACCTTAAAAAGGGGTTTAGTGGGGAAAGGTTGGGAGTGTTGATCTGAAGAGGAAGGAATAACTGCTAAGCAACAGCCTCGAGCTCAGGCTACCTGTTGATGCTTTTATAATAAAATTCCCCTTTTTTGCTTTTAACAGATCTCTGAGAGGAACAGAACGGGGTGACGGAAAGGCATCTATTAGATAAGTATTCCTAGCATCTTACTCTGGGGTGATTCAGGCGGGTATAAAATGGTTTTATTTCCAACTTCTGGGTTCCAAAGGAGAATGCTATGGGTGCTTCTTATCTATGCAGTTAGTGGCTTTCCTCTATTTTTCTTTGTTTTTCAGTAGCGGGCTACCAACTTCTTCTGCCGAAGTTCGATTTGCGGAAGATTTGAGGAGATGAGAGGTGGTTGGCAGTAGAAATACAATGTTTTATCCAATTAATCAGTTAAATCAAGGTGAGTGCCATCCAGGTGTCACTGGACTCCAACTCTCAGAATCCCATGCCAGCTTGGCTAGAATTGTAGCTCAACAACATCTAGAGGGCACCAGATGTTGGCTACTTCTGAGTTGGAGTCATCAATTAAAAAACAAAGATGACCTGCGAATGTGCCCTGGTTAACCAGGCAGAAGATTTAAACAACAACAACAACAACAACAACAACAAAACAACAACATTATTCTTAAACCCAGTGCAGTACAGTGGTACCTCGGGTTAAGAACTTAATTCGTTCTGGAGGTCCATTCTTAACCTGAAACTGTTCTTAACCTGAGGTACCACTTTAGCTAATGGGGCCTCCTGCTGCCACCGTGTGATTTCTGTTCTCATCCTGAGGTAAAGTTCTTAACCCGAGGTACTATTTTTGGGTTAGCCGAGTCTGTAACCTGAAGCGTCTGTAACCTGAAGCGTCTGTAACCCGAGGTACCACTGTATACTGGTTGAAGTGGCAGACTTAAGACTAGGAAAGCCTAAATTCAAATTCTCACTCACCCGCTAAGTTGTCTGGGTGACCTCAGTCCAGTCACAATCTTGAAGACTAGTCTTATCTCATAGATTGTTGTGAGGATAAAATAGACCAGGGAGGAATCATCTACGTCTCACCGAGCTTTTTTAAGGTATTGCAAGATGTTGTTGTTGTCGTTTAGTCGTGTCCAACTCTTTGTGACCCCATGGACCAGAGCACGCCAGGCACACCTGTCTTCCACTGCCTCCCGCAGTTTGGTCAAACTCATGTTCGTATTGCAGGATACAAATGTGGTAAATAAATCAGTAAAACCTAGATTGCAGGCACCCTCTTCGGTGTTATTGAATTACTGAACAATCATCATCATCATCATCATTATTATTATTTTAGGAAGGTGTTTGGGTTTTTAAAAAAATGTTTCATTATGTGTTGGAAGCCGCCCAGAATGGCATGGGCAACCCAGCCAGATGGGCAGGGTATTATTACTATTATTACTATTATTACTATTATTACTATTATTATTACTATTATTACTATTATTATAAGCTCGTAACTCTCACACAAGAGAGAACGATTTTCCTACAGAGGGATGAGGGCTCTGTGACCCCTCCTTATGTTGCTGGGCAACCACTCACAGAGTCGCTAACCATTGGCCACGCAGTCCGGGGCTGATGGGAGCCTGTGTCCCACAACACCTGAAGGAGCCACGTGTTCCCCACCCTGTCCTACAGCAACGGCTGCTTCAACCCACACATGTATGAGAGGCAATGTGGCTTAGTGGTTAGAGTGTCGGACTAGGACGTGGGAGACCAGGCTTCAAATCCCCACTCAGACACCAAAGCGCGCTGGGTGACCTTGGAGTCAGTCAGTCACTGCCGCTTTGCCTAACCTACCTTGCAGGGTTGTTAAGAGGATAAAACGGGGGAAAGGAGAATCCCATTCACCACTTTGAGCTCCTTGGAGAAAAAGGTGAGGTTTAAGTGCGTGGACGTTTGATAGGTTGCCCCCGAGGCTGTGAGCGGCTATTGTGCCTGTTATTGGTTGCTGCGTCAATGGGTGGTGTTGATTGGCTGACGCTCCGGCCGGCAGTTGGGTTGGGCGTGCGATTGGCAGCTTCTGCTGGCGACGGGACAGACGGAAGGCGGATTTAGCGACGGGTGCAGGTGAGCGATTTTCTGCAAACCCCCCCCTCCTAAAAAAAGCTCAACCAACCTGGGTAATGCCCCCCCTCCCCGCCCAAAGCTGAACAACTCTGGGCAATCCTCCGTGAAGAAAAGCTCAACAACTCTGTGTCCAGTTCTGGGCACCACAGTTCAAGAAGGATACTGACAAGCTGGAACGTGTCCAGAGGAGCGCAACCAAAATGGTCAAAGGCCTGGAAACGATGCCTTATGAGGAACGGCTTAGGGAGCTGGGTATGTTTAGCCTTGAGAAGAGAAGGTTAAGGGATGATATGATAGCCATGTTCAAATATATAAAAGGATGTCATATAGAGGAGGGAGAAAGGTTGTTTTCTGCTGCTCCTGAGAAGCGGACACGGAGCAATGGATTCAAACTACAAGAAAGAAGATTCCACCTAAACATTAGGAAGAACTTCCTGACAGTAAGAGCTGTTCGGCAGTGGAATTTGCTGCCAAGGAGTGTGGTGGAGTCTCCTTCTTTGGAGGTCTTTAAGCAGAGGCTTGACAGCCACCTGTCAGGAATGCTTTGATGGTGTTTCCTGCTTGGCAGGGGGTTGGACTGGATGGCCCTTGTGGTCTCTTCCAACTCTATGATTCTATGATTTATGATTCTGTGCCATCTTCCCCCATTTTCTTAAATTTGAGTCCCCCAAAATAGGGGGTGTCTTATACATGGGGGCGTCTTATAGATGGAAAAGTACATTGTGTATATATAAAATCAAAATACAAAGAAAGTAGGTTTCTACTTCTTTTGTTTCAGAACCGTTGTTTGACTCATATCCAGATGTATGCAAATTTAACGGATCCGTTTAACGAAAATGCAGCATGATTAATCAGCTGAGGTTTCTGAGCTGAGCAATGGCCCTCCTTGATAGCAATCTGAAAAGCGGTTCCTAAAAATCCTTGGGCCTGCGGAACAGCAGGCCACAAGCAGGGCACAACGCTGAAATGCGCACCTTCCCACCCAGACACGTCCCTCTCCCATCCAAACATCGCCCCTTTCTCTTTCAACTAATCGCTGCCTGTTAAAATTTCCCAAAGCGATTCCCCGATAATTTCTTTTTGCACTGTTTTCCTATAGTTAAAAACAACCCCTAGCTTTATAGAGCTTTGGACTCCAGTATCGGCACTTTCAACTTATCCCAATTGGCAGCTGGTGCAATTCCTAGTGCCAATCATAGATCTCATGATGGCCTTCTGCTGATAGTAGAGGATTTTTAATTTTTTTTGCTTTCAGCATTTTCCCACAGTGGATTCGCAGCTCAGATGGCAGGTCGCCATGGTCAAAGAAGGAGGAGCTTCAAATGTTTCCATGTCACACCTGCTGGAAAGCATTTCCCAGCTCTTGCAGAACCTCGATCTGTCTCGTTGAAGCAGCGAGCGCAGAAAAAGTAACCCAAGACCCAAGAAAAACGAATTCTGCAATTAGCTTAACGTTTAAGGTTTTCAAACTGTTTGGAAAAAAAATGCTTCTTGACGTGTTCTTTCGATTCTTGAGCAAAGCAACAGAGCAGCTGTCTTTTCAGCACACACCTGCCCAGACTTTGACGCAGCGGGCAGCAATAATCCTGTGCCACAACTTTTCCAGTTGACTACTGAAAAAGAGCCTCGATTGTTAGTTTAAACCTCACAACGACCCTGCGAGGCGGGTTAGACTGGAGGGCTGGGTGATCTATCAATATACAATCGCAAACCGGTTTGAAGTCCATATTGTGATATCAGCTTCATAATTTTGTGAATTTTGTGTGTGTGTGTGTTAGTTACACAAAATGACGATGTGGGGAAAACTGTGAAGCTAGCCAATGCCTCTACATTTGTGATATATTGGTATATCTTGATGTTTAACTGGTGATATATCACAATAGAATAGAATAGAATAGAATAGAATAGAATAGAATAGAATAGAATATATTTTATTGTCATTGTCCCCTTCGGGGACAACGAAATTACTTGGCTGCTCCATCCACCCAGATAGGGCACTCCACGCAAAAACAAAACAACTACAAAAACACTAATTAAAACCATACAGTATGATAAAACATAACAGGTAAGATTAGATGACTTCAAAGTCCAGGCTTCCCATTCAAGGCCGCGATCGCTCTGGAGAAGAAGCTGTTCCTAAGACGGCTTGTTCTTGTCGTCATCGTCCTATATCTCTGTCCCGATGGCAAGAGCTCAAAGAGACGGTGACCAGGATGCGATGGATCTTTCACTATGTCCAGTGCCTTTCTGTGGCACCTCATGGCATAAATTTGCTCTAAGGTGGAGAGCGAGCAGCCAACAATGCTCTCTGCTGCCTTAACAACTCTGCACAACCCCATCCTGTCCTGGGCAGTACAGCTTCCGTACCACACACATAAGCCATAAGTGAGCACGCTCTCAATGGCACAGTGATAGAAGGCAAGTAGCAGCTTTTGTGGAAGATGGTTTTTCCTTAGAACTCTCAGGAAGTACAGTCTCTGCTGCGCCTTCTTAACAAGCCCCCTTATGTTTGCACTCCAGGACAGATCCTCCTGTAATTCAATGCCCAGAAATCTGAACGTTGTTACCCTCTCCACACAGATTCCATCAATCAAAAGTGGTTGGACAATGTTGAAAACCAGATGTTTCCCAGCCCTATTAGGCTTACTGGGAAATGATACACAATGAATTGAAAAGGATGTTTCAAAATAGCTTTTGTAAAAAAAACCAAACCAGAAGCTTTTCTTTTGGGAATTATAGGGACAGAACTACCTAAATTGCATAGAAATTTATTTATGTCTGCTACTACAGCAGCAAGAATGCTACTTGCCCCAAAGTGGAAAGAAGCAGAAGTCCCAGCAAAGGAAGAATGAATACAAAAACTTATGGAATATGCAGAAATCTGAAGAATAAGAAATCAAGATAACAAACTTTTTATAAAAGAATGGAAATGGTTTATTGAATATTTACAGATAAATTGCAAACAGATAAAAACATTGGCAGGATTATTGTAAGAACCTGCAGTTTCATAAGAGTATACATTTAAAGTAGGCAATTAAATGAGCAAATTAAATGAATTTGGATATGCAGAAGGTATTTAAAAAATAAATATAAGGAACTGCAGAAAGAGGGGGAAGGAAGTTAAATTGATTGTAAAACTAATGAAATGTATAAACTTGAAAAGTATAAATAAAAACTATATTGCTTCTCCATTTGCATTGTATTATTTTATTTACTGTGGCTTGCCGTTGTTCTGTCGATTGTAGTTTAGAAATTATTTGTTGTAATTGCTAAGTGTGGATTTCTGTTTAATTTCTATCTGCTGATATTATTATTCTATACTGTTCTAATGATTGCTGAATGTTACTTTATTTGATGTAGGCTCCTTATTTTAAAGTTATGTTTTATTACCACATTTTTGTATTGCATTAGATTGTTATAAGGTGTACGTTCTTTGTTTCCTCAGCTTGTAAACCGCCTTGGGTATTGTAAGATAGAAAGACGGTATACAAATTAAAAGTGATGATGATGTTTGCAGTTCTGGTGACCTCGGCCCCGAAAGGATATTGCAGAGTTAGAGACGGTTCAGATCACCAAAATGATGAAAAGCAGCTCCCTTATGAAGAAAACTTGCAGCATTTGGGTCTTGTTCGTTTAGAGAGAAAAGTGGTGAGTCAGGAGTCAGACTATTGAGCCATCCAGGTCAATGCACTTTGAACTGGCTGGCTGTGCCTGCAGGGCAGGCATCGTCAAAGGTTATCTGGCCATGCGCCGGATCAAGCCCACGGAAAGCATCCGTGGGCCGGACATGCGCAGCACAGTGCCGGAAATCTCGTCTGCGCGTGTCCGTGGCGCCGAAAATCGCTTCTGCGCATGCCCAGATGCCAAAAATCGCGCCTGCACAGAAGCGATTTTCGGCATCTGAACATGCGCAGACGCGATTTTCAGTATCTGCGCATGCGCAGACATGATTTCCGGTGCCGCTCGGCGAGTCCCCGCGCCGTGCTGCGCCGGTTTAGCGCAGCACGGCGTGGGGGACTTGCCGAGCGGGCGGGGCGGCTTGTGGGCTGGTAAAACGGCCTCTGTGGGCCGGATCCGGCCAAAGGTTGCCGATGCCTGCTCCAGGGTTTCACAGAGGGCACAGAGAGCTTCTCAGTTCCTAACCTGACGATGCTCAGAATTGAAACTGGTACTTTTCTGCATGCAAAACAGGTGCTCTACCACCAGAGAGCTGCGGCCTCCAGCTCCCCGTCCCCAGTTAATACAGTTGACACGAGAGTGTTATCAGTCGTCATAGTCATAGTAATGATGCAGTTATGGTGTGTGGGAGCCTCTTAGTCATTTGGTCTTCGGTTTGAACAGCGGAAAGGAAAGTCCGCTTCTGGCCTTTTCCATCTTTCTCAGGGGCATCGCAAAAGCCCATTGACAGGTACTTCCCCCTCTGCACTCTCAGGAGGTTCAGATATTCAAATCCGCCAACAGGTTTTCTCGCCCTGTTGCAAATTTGCGGGCTCCCTTTAAAGGGAGTTTCCAGCCGCGTGGGCTGATCTTAGTAAGCCAGCATTTAAATAGATACCTCGTGGGTTAGCAACCTTGGTTGTAAGAAAAGGGCGGGGGGGGGGGGGAGAGAGAGAGGCAGCCTTGACAGGTTGGTTTCTGAGAAGCGTAGCAAACTTCCCCAAGCATGATTGAAAACAAAATACTTTTTTTTAAAAAAAAAAAAGCATAATTGCTCAGGTGATCAAATGTTCTTCGGCTCGGACCTCTTAGAGAGCAAAGAACAAAGTCTCTTTTCCTCGCTCCGCTTCCACGATGCTCTTTTAAAGGGGTTTAAGGAGAGTTTTGGGGTTGCGGTGCATCTTCTCGATCTTCAAAGCACTTTGCGGTCTGCGGTTTGCGGCAGTACGGCTGGAATGGTGGAATCAAGCAAACTGTTTGCTGGCAGCGCACTCTGGTTTATGCTTACTCAGAAGTAATCCCTCAGTGTTCACAGTTGGGGCTTACTCCCTAGTAAAATGGGCTTAAGGTTTGAAAGAAAGAAAGAGAGAGAAAGAAAGAAGGAAAGAAAGAAAGAAAGAGAGAGAGAGAGAAAGAGAGAGAGAGAGAAAGAGAGTATTTATTTATTTATTTATTTATTTATTTATTTATTTGGAATACTTTTAAACCGCATTTCCGTATAAACTAATCATAAGGCGATATACGACCTAAAAATAAATAAATATGCAAGGGACACAGTCAAAGACGAGTCAAATTATTGGTCCATATAGCACAGTGTTGTCTACACAGGCAGGCAGCAGCTCTCTAGGGGTTGAGGCAGAGGTATTTCCAAGCCCCACATGGAAACACCGCAAATTGAATATGGCAGGCTTTGCATGCAGCACACGGGCTGAACCGCAGTTGCTTCCCCCTAAATTCTGCACAAAGTGCGAATTCTGAGATCTGCATAAATTATGCAATTAAAGCCCATTTATATGTGCCCATTTTATTATTATTGCAAATTGCAAAAAGGAGAGACGTGAATTGCATTGCATTGAAGGTTTGCCCCTGGTAATCCTCTTTTGACACACTTCTGATAGTTCATTAGGCCTTCCCACCCATCTTTGTACTAGAACAGGGGTAGGCAACCTAAGGCCCGTGGGCCGGATGCGGCCCAATCGCCTTCTCAATCCGGCCCGTGGACGGTCCGGGAATTAGCATGTTTTTACATGAGTAGAATGTGTCGTTTTATTTAAAATGCACCTCTGGGTTATTTGTGGGGTCTGCCTGGTGTTTTTACATGAGTAGAAGGTGTGCTTTTATTTAAAATGCATCTCTGGGTTATTTGTGGGGCATAGGAATTTGTTCATCCCCCCCCCCCAAAAAAAAATAGTCCGGCCCACCAAATGGTTTGAGGGACGGTGGACCGGCCCACGGCTGAAAAGGGTTGCAGACCCCTGTACTAGAAGCTTGCTGTCCCCCGTTTAGGGGTAGGAGAAAAATGAATGCAAAATCTTTTCGATTTTTGAGTTCCGTTCCAATTCCTGCACTTTTTCGATTGCAGAGTGCAGGGTCCCTCGAGAAAAAGCAGCTGAGAAGCAAGCACACACTTCTAACGACTGGCGCTGTTAGTTGTGCAAAAGGCCTTGCGTGTCTTTTTAGTAGCTGGGTGAATGGGCGAATTCTGGAAACAACACTTTTTTTTTTTTTACTACTGCATCAGTGCGTCCCTCCATCAAGCCACCCCTTTCTCTTCCCTCTTCCTTACCTCACACCCCATCTGCCCACCTGCTCCATTTCCTCACTTTCCCCCTCTCTCTTCCTTCCAACCTACCGTGCTGCAGCCTTACCCTTTGAACACTGCCTGTTTCCACCCAGAAACGGGCCCTGCACCTGTGGGGAGCTGCTGCTAGCATTGCTCTGATCCCAAAGGCGGCGGCATGCTTTGGGGGTGTACCTGGGCGCTGAGCCCCACCCAAAAATGCTCCAAGGCCCACTCGTGGCTCCCGTCGCACACTTTGAGAAACTCCTTCCTAAAGTTTAGGGCCTAAACCAGGGGTCGGCAACCTCCGGCCATGGGCCAGATCCGGCCCACGGAGACTGTTTTACCGGTCCACGAGCCGCCCGTTCGGCGAGTCCCCCGCGCACTGTGCTAAACCGGCGCAGCGCGTGGACTCGCCAAGCGGGGCCAGAAATTGCATCTGTGCACGCGCAGATACTGGAAATCGCATCTGCGAATGTCCAGACACCGAAAATCGCTTCTGCGCAGGCGCGATTTTTGGCGTCTGGGCACGCGCAGAAGCAATTTCCAGCACCGTGGACATGCGCAGACGCGACATCCGGAGTCGTGCTGCACCAGTCCGGCCCATGGATGATCTCTGTGGGAGTGATCCGGCCCATGGTAAACCTTGCTGACGCCTGGCCTAAACAAACCCCCAGCTGCTGTTTCCCCCCCCTGTCACCATTTCGACAGCTTGGACTGGTGGGTTTTTGAGGGAATCCTCAGGCGCAGCCGCCAGCCGACCGGGCTGCTCTGTTCCTCCTCCCTGATTGATATTCCTGGCTTGGTGCAATTCTGACAGACCACCGTGGGGAACGTAAAAATAACATGCCAGAAGCACAGCTTTTAACAGTTAGCCGCTCCGCTTTGGAATTTGCCTTCCTCCAAATGCGGCGTGTTGTTTTCTGAGGCGTTTTTGAGTGTCCCCTCCTTCCTTTATGAGTCCAACACCATGTCATGCCATTTCTCCTTTCTCTTTGCCCTCCTGTATTATTTTTTTCTTGCCGCTGCTCTACTCAGCGATGAAAATTATCTCAGCCTTGAAGAGAAACACCAGCGTTCATCAAGGCTCCCGGCACAATTTGTACCAGGCTCTGTGTTGGTCCTAGGGCTTTCCCCTGACACTATAGCTTTCGAGCTTTAAATGGTTTTAACTGGATTTTAATACTGCGGTGTTTTGTCTTGTTATGGCCTATCTCAAACCCTTGGTGAGTTAGGGCCTTCCTCTACATGCAGACAGGCTCTGGCGGATTGAGCAGACGAGGCCAATATTGGGTCCAACGGCCAAGAAGGCGGTTTCTGCACATGCGAGAAGTGAGCTTATAGAGAACCAGGCAGAGGGCCTTCTCGGTAGTGGCACCCTCCCTGTGGAACGTCCTCCCAGAAGATATCAAGGAAATAAACAACGACAGTTGTTCCTTGGAAGTCGGAACGGAATCCGTTCCGGAAGTCCGTTCGACCTCCAAAATGTTCGGAAACCAAAGCGCAGCTTCTGATTGGCTGCAGGAAGTTTGCAAACCGGAACACTCACTTTTGGGTTTGCGGCATTCAGGAGCCAAGGTACGACTGTATCTGACTTTTAGAAGACACCTGAAGGCAGCCCTGTTTAGGGAAGTTTTTAACATTTGATGTTTTATCGTGTTTTTTATATTTTGTTGGGAGCCACCCAGTGTGGCTGGGGAAACCCAGCCAGATGGGTGGGGTATAAATAATTATAATATATATTTTTATTACTACTATTACTATGATGAAAGGCAGGTAAGAAATAACAACGACGTAGTAATAACAATAATTATTTTATTTTATTTATTTTGAAACATAGGCTCCTCCAAGAGCGTTCTGAGGCCGATCGATGTCCATTGGGCGTGTATTTAAATTTGCCTCCATTTTTCATATCGTTTGGGGAGCTGGATCATAGAGGAGCAGAAACCAATATGGCACCCTCCAGACGTTGTCCACTACAATTCCCACCACCCCTGGCCATTGTCCATGCTTGCTGGGGCTGATGGGAGTTGTAGGCGGACAACTGTAGCTGGAGGAAACCACATTGGCTGCTTCTGTTAACAGAGTAACATCATGGAATTGCAGGGAAGGGAGAAAGAAGTAGTTTCTTCTACCTACCTAGCGGCCTACAACAGAAGCCCATTACCTCATTGCGTGCGCAGTCCACAGTGAGGTCCGTAATGTCATCTTATTAACAGCCTGCTCCATGCCTCAGTTAATCCCAAGTATTTGAAGGTCAGTATTCTGGCTTCATTCCCCTGAACGCAGTGGAGGGGGTATGCCCTAGAATTTCAATGCGCCCGGGTTGCGGTTGTGCACTGCAAGTTGGTTCGATTAAAAGCGGCGTAAAACGCCTCTCCATTTCCATCACATATTTTGCCGTTGGCTCTTTATGAAGAAAAAAGCCACTGGATTCCGGAACGCTTGCCAAGAAGCCAAGTTGGGTCTTCCAGGCTGGAAGTCCTTGTGGTAAAATGGTGGCCTTGCGAGATGCAAATCCCAGCGTGAGCTGGCAGGCGAAGACAGCGAAACGTTTTTTATATAAGTTAAAGAAAAACCCCAAGCAAATCTTGGACTGTGGATCAAAGCGAGAAGGGAGGCTGTGCTAAATTTATTCCCCACACAACCAAGCCATCAGGGCTTTGTGGCATTGCTCTGTAGGGGAAATATTGATGGTCTTGTAAATATAAAGTTATGACAATGGGAGTCTGCATGTCCTGAGGGCCGAGGGCCATGAGAAGGAAGTAACGAAATCCTACGCTGCCAAATAATATTATTTAGCACTGGGTAGCTCAGTTGGCTATTGTGTGGTGCTGATAATGCCAAGGTTGCGGGTTCGATCCCTCTACGGGACAGCTGCCAATTCTTGCATTGCAGGGGGTTAGACTAGATGGTCCTTGTGGTGCCCTTCCAACTCTATGAAGTGTTTTACACTGTTCAAAGATCTTCACATGCATTACCTGAGGAAACGTAGCTTGCAACAACCCTAGTCAGGAATAATAATAATTATTATTATTATTATTATTATTATTATTATTATTATTATTTATACCCCGCCCATCTGGCTGGGTTTCCCCAGCCATTCTGGGCAGCTCCCAACAGAATATTAATGATGATGATGATGATGATGATGATGATAATAATCCTATATAATAAAGTGCAAGTGTCTCTGCATCCAGTCCCTGTGTCCCTGGGATTGCGCTACTGCGCATGTGCCCCACGGACAGCCGTTGGGACTTGGAGCGCAGAGGTGGGTCGCGTGCGAGGCTGCAATTGGCCGAAGAAAGCACTTGCTGGTGCCAATCAGAGAGTGCTGTTCTGAGTGGCGATTGCTGAGGCGAAAGACATGGAGACGGGCTGGGGGCTTTTCCTGCGGGCGGCGTCGGCGGCGTGGCTCTGCTTGGCCGGGGCAGCCTCTGCCTCGGCGCCCCCTCAGCGCTACACCCCCGACTGGCCCAGCTTGGCCGCTTGGCCGCTGCCGGGCTGGTTCGACGCCGCCAAGGTTGGCGTGTTCGTCCACTGGGGGGTCTTCTCGGTGCCGGCCTGGGGCTCCGAGTGGTTCTGGTGGCACTGGCGAGGCGAGAAGCAGCCCGACTTCGACCGCTTCGTCCAGGCGCGTATGTTCTAGCGCCCGTTAATTTAACGGGCTAAATGTCTACTAGTAATAATAATAATGTGGTAAAACATCAAACAATTAAAAACTTCCCTAAACAGGGCTGCCTTCAGATGTCTTCTACAAGTCAGATAGTTGTTTATTTCCTTGACATCTGATGGGAGGGCGTTCCACAGGGCGGGCGCCACTACCGAGAAGGCCCTCTGCCTGGTTCCCTGTAACTTCTCGCAGTGAGGGAACCGCCAGAAGGCCCTCGGCACTGGACCTCAGTGTCCGGACTGAATGATGGGGGTGGAGACGCTCCTTCAGGTATACTGGACCGAAGCCATTTAGGGCTTTAAAGGTCAGCACCAACACTCAGAAATGTAATGGGAAGGCAAGTAGTATTCTCTGCCTACTGCAGATGGCCTTAAAAGCTACTTATTGAATTCATGGGAGAGGCAGAATTTGAACTTGGGCCTTCCTGGCTCGCACCGCTGCTTCTCAACCAGTATTTATATCCTGCTTTTCTGACTCTTAAGTGGTTCACAGTATTTATAAGCGTGCGACTGATAAAATACCGAGAATTGCATGCTTAAAAATGACAAGAGCAGCTACCAGCCCTGCCCATGCAGGAACCAGCACCTGATGTTCTCTTCCCCCAGAGCAGTTGCTGCTGAAGGGCACGATGGCGGGGACAGGATAGTCCTGCTGAAACAGAAACAGCAGCTGCTATTTCCTTTACCTGTCTCTCTCTGGCCACATCCGCACCTTATATTTAAAGAACTCTTATACCACTTTCACAAGGGACACAGGTGGCGCTGTGGTCTAAACCACAGAGCCTAGGGCTTGCTGATCAGAAGATCGGCGGTTCGAATCCTCGACGGGGTGAGCTACCGTTGCTCGGTCCCAGCTCCTGCCCACCTAGCAGTTCGAAAGTACGTCAAAGTGCAAGTAGATAAATAGGTACCACTGCAGCGGGAAGGTAAACGGCGTTTCCGTGCGCTGCTCTGGTTTGCCAGAAGCGGCTCAGTCATGCTGGCCACATAACCCAGAAGCTGTACACCGGCTCCCTCAGCCAGTAAAGCAAGATGAGCGCTGCAACCCCAGAGTCGTCCGTGACTGGACCTAATGGTCAGGGGTCCCTTTGCCTTTACCATACCACTTTCACAGTCCTGGCTTCCTCCAGGTAGCACCATGTTGTCTCCCTCACCTCCTCCAACCCGTCTCCAAGCTGCACAACCTCTCTGTCCTGGGCAAGCAGTGCAGCTCTGGAGGCCAGCAAGCCGGCTCATTCCTGAGTCTGATATGCCACCAGGGCAGCAGGGCTGCTGCCCAGGCGTGACATATGCCCCTTCGGCTGCCTGCGACCCACCCCCCCATGCTGCCATGTGGGATGGCAATACCAGCCAAGGACCAGTTGTGGGAATACGCTGCGCAAAAGGAAGCAAGGATGTTGTTAGCGGTGCTTGTGCATCATAGCTGTCAACTTTTGGATTTGAAAATAAGGGATTGTCCCCAAACTTTCGGATTTGAAAATAAGGGATGCCGCAAGGGCGGTGCAATGGCACCAAGTAGCCTCGCCACCCTGCGCTGCAGAGGCTGCGCGCGAACGGGTGAGCGAAAGAGCGAGCGCGTAGACGGCAGGCAGGCTGTCTGTCTGGTTGGGCGTGAGGGTCTGGCTGCACAAGGCATGCAAGCTCCGCCCCCAGTCGGTCTCAGACTCCTTATTGGCAGCCGAGCAACGCAGCTGAGGAGCCTCCCTGGCCGGCAGGGAGGGAGAGGAGCTGCTTCCTTTGAAATCCGGGAAATTTAAGGGATATCAACAATCCGGGATAGCAGCGGGAAACGGCATTGGAATAAGGGAGTTTCCCGCAAAAAAAAAGGGAGGGTTGACAGCTATGTTGTGCATGGCATGTCTGGTTTTTTATCCAGAGGCTTCTCTGCAATCCCTCTTCCTGTGAAAAGCGTCAAGGCAGAATTCAAAGGCCCGTTGACTGGCATTTAACTCTGTTTACCAAGTCCTTGGAGGGCACAAGAGGTCGTTTTCCTGAAGGCCGCCGGGGCGGGCAGGCAGGCTCATAAACAGCGTGACCGCACGGGCCTGTCACATTCCTTCATGAAAGGAGAGAGTGTCTGCCGGGGCGAAAATCTGACAGAGGGAAGAAAGATGAAAGCTAGGGGTTGGTGCAAGGGGAGGGGGGTTGTTGAGGGGAACTCTGGGCGGGTTTTGGGGTGTTTTTTTTTTTTTGTCTTTGCTGTCTGTCTCTTTCCGGAACCCCCCTCCCAGTTCTTGCTCCTGCAGCAGAGGTGGCAGTTGGGAGGAGAGCGAGGGCAGGGTGGGGAGAGGCGCGAGACATCTTTTGAATGGTTGCCAAGGCTGATTTAATTAACTGCATTGAATTCATTAACTCCCCACCTCCCCTCTGCAAATGACGCGTCCGCCACGAAGCGCAAATTAGGAGTTGCGAGCCTCAGCGGAGCGCGGCGCTGACCTGCCAAAAGACCCAGCAAAGCAGAAAAATTGACCTACTTTCATCAAATCTGAAGGGATCGCCTTTTAAAGCTCTCCTTGGATAGACACTAAGCTCTCCCTCTTCCTCCTCTTTTCTCTGTCTGGCTCTCTCTCTCTCTCTCTCTCTCTCTCTCTCTCATGCACACGCACAGAGCACCTTTGCGAGTCATCGGGCTGCATTGAGAGCTCAGGCGCTCTCTGTGTGCATGGTAGCCTAGTTGATTCTCAGCGAGATTTCTCTGGTCGCAAAGGGACACAGAAATTGCATAGTTGCTAATGCCTAAACCAGGACTGACCCGAGTTGTACCTCGTGGTAGCATTACAGGTGTACATAAAGCCCTGGGGTATCTTATTCTTCTTTGGCAATCACTCGTAGCTGAGTAATAATAATAATAATAATAATAATAATAATAATAATAATAATTTATTATTTATACCCCGTCCATCTGGCTGGGTTTCCCCAGCCACTCTGGGCGGCTTCCAACTGAATATTAAAAACAATACAGCATCAAACATTAAAAACTTCCCCAAACAGGGCTGCCTTCAGTTGTCTTTTAAAAGTAAAATAGTTGCTTATTGCCTTGACATCTGCCTGGTTCCCTGTAACCTCACTTCTTGCAGCGAGGGAACTGCCAGAAGGCAGTAAGATTGTCTTCCATGAAAACGGTTTTAACAGTGAGTCTGTAAGTGACTGGGGAGGCCAATTCTGGATCCACACATCCTTCCACAGTGGGGAAATTGGTTTCCGGGTGGGAGTTGATCATAGTGAGGGTTTGCCATCCATACCTTCCTCTTAGCACGTTTCTCCCTTTCGTCCTGAGTTTGAGCATCTTCAAAGCCCATGATGCCTTTGGTAAAGGCTGTTCTCCAATTGGAGCGCTCACAGGCCAGTGTTTCCCAGTTATAATAATAATAATAATAATTTATTATTTATATTCCGCCCATCTGGCCGGGTCTCCCCGGCCACTCTAGGCGGCTTCCAACATATATTAAAATACATACACATGTTACAGATTAAAAACTTCCCTGAACAGGGCTGTCTTCAGGCATCTTCTAAATGTCAGATAGTTGTTAGTACCTTTGACTTCTGATGGGAGGGCGTTCCACAGGGCGGGCGCCACTACCGAGAAAGCCCTCTGCCTGGTTCCCTGTTGTCGGTGTTTATACTACTTTCTTTTTTAGATTGCCTTGAGAGAGTCTTTAAACCTCTTTTGTTGACCAACAGCATTACGCATTCTATTTTTGAGTTCAAAATAGAGTAGTTGCTTTAGAAGATGATAATCAGGTATATGGAGTATTAGGGGAGAGGTAATAGAGCCTAGGGCTTGCCGATCAGAAGGTCGGCGGTTCGAATCCTCGTGACGGGGTGAGCTCCCGTTGCTTGGTCCCTGCTCCTGCCAACCTACCAGTAGCAGTTCGAAAGCATGTCAAAGTGCAAGTAGATAAATAGGTACCACTGCGGCGGGAAGGTAAACGGTGTTTCCGTGCGCTGCTCTGGTTCGCCAGAAGTGGCTTTGTCATGCTGGCCACATGACCTGGAAGCTGTACGCCGGCTCCCTCAGTCATTAATGCAAGATGAGCGCCGCAACCCCAGAGTCGGTCACGACTGGACCCAATGGTTAGGGGTCCCTTTACCTTTAATACCTCTGGTGGGGGACACATCATGCTCCTTCTCGGGTAGTTTGTCCACCTTTGGTCCCCACCCTGCAACTCAGCTCTCACCTGTAGCTCCTAGAACATGTCAGCATCCGACAGCAGCCACACCCTGGGAACTGGCCAGCTAAACCAGGTGAGGGTAGCCGATGGGTCTCAGACCCTCGGTGAGTTAGGGATTTCCCCTGCATGTGAAGACCCACTCCAACAGATTGAGCGGACAAGACCAATAGTCGGTCCAACGGTCAAGAAGGCAGTTTATGCACATGCTGCAGAGGGAAGTGAGGGGTAGACGGGGCCTGTCAACCTGCGAAAGTAGCCCCTCTCTAGGAGAAGGAAAACTGCTGCCTTGTAGGATATCTTTGGGAGACTAAGGAGTAAACAGTCTGTGGCAGTGAGTTCCACAGATTAAGGATGTGCCACCTGTCCTAAATCGATCGGGTTGCCAGGTGTCCACTATTTGAGCGGACAGTCCACTTTTTTCACATTATGTTCACTATTTTTTTTCACAAATAATTTTTTTATTCAAAAGCTTTATGATGAAATGGTACGTAATCTAAAGCTGTACAGTCTAAGAGAATAAGGAGAGGAGAATCGTGTTTTGTCTTTTTTTTCATAAGTAAGAATGAGACAAAGATCGAATATCCATTGAACTCGATTCTCCGAAAAAATTATTAATCATACTCAATTGTTTCACAAGACATTTAAAAAATGGGGGGGGGGGAGGTGCCTCTTGCCGGAGTTCTGCCCCGCCTGTTCCTGACTCACGGGGAGAACAAAAGGGAGAGGCGCGAAAGAAAAAGACGCCTCTTCCTGTTCCTGACGCGCAGGAGCAGCAGCAAACCAGCTACTGGTAGAGGCGCGGAGGGGGGAAAAGGCGGGCTTGGGGGAGACTTGCCAGATGACCTGAGGGAGCGAGATCCTTGCCCCAAGGATCGCCTCCCTAATACAGGAACGGTAAGAAGGAACCCCTGTTGGGATATATATTTGATGTTTTGAATTTTAAGTAAAGTTTTGAAGTGATTATTTTAATACGTGTTAAAATGTTTGTAAGAAAATATATAATTTAATTAAATTTAACACACACACACACACACACCCGCTTGTCCGCTATTTTTTGGAAGCAGACCTGGCAACCCTATAAATCAACTGCCACCCAGTTTTAATTTCGTGAGATATGTGGGGAGACAGAGAGAGAACCCCACCATATATGCCTAATATGACCCCGACATATACACTTTTTTTGTGTTTCAGAGAAGCCTGGGGGTTTCTGAAGAAGCTTATGAGGGATTCCTCACAGAGAAGATGAGTAATCGCAGGAAAGTTTTCTCTTTCCAAAAGACAGCTTGTGTGCAGTTAGCGGCAGCCAGTGTGCTCTGAGGTCGGACTCCCGGCTCATCCATGGAACTCTGTGTGTGTCCTGGAACGATTCCCAGAATATGCAGGAGTTCTGTGATAGGCAAGTCTTTATCAAAAGGATTCCTTGGAAGTTAAAAAGACTGGACACCACTGGCCTACAAGATCCCCAGAGCAAAAGACGAGAGGTTGTATGCATGCCCAGGACTCTCCATAAGCCCTGAGGCATGAGAGGCCAGTTTCCATGAGAATGCCCTGTTTCTATATGGGCCTCTGCTTGACTACACACAGGAGGGTGGTCTGGGGGGAGGCAAAATCTGAACATTTCGGTGCCGATTGGTTTACCTTCTTTGAACATGTCAACCGGGAGAGGTATTCCCATATCCCTCTGGCTTTTCATCCTTCGTTATGACTGGGGTATTTAGAAACCACTTGATATTCAGTGAAGTGCTAAACTGGTTTGCTGCAAACACATTACTTTTTCTTTGCTACTTCCCTGCTTTATTCAGTGTCTATCAGACCCTCCAAGTGTCCCTCTTTTCCAGGGATAGTTCCTGACTCACAGAAGCTGTCCCGGTTTCTGTTTTTATCCCAGAATGTCCCGCCTTTCCTTGTTGTTGTTTAGTCGTGTCCGACTCTTCGTGACCCCATGGACCAGAGCACGCCAGGCACTCCTGTCTTCCATTGCCTCCCGCAGTTTGGTCAGACTCATGTTGGTAGCTTCGAGAACACTGTCCAACCATCTCGTCCTCTGTCGTCCCCTTCTCCTTGTGCCCTCCATCTTTCCCAACATCAGGGTCTTTTCCAGGGAGTCTTCTCTTCTCATGAGGTGGCCAAAGTCTTGGAGCCTCAGCTTCAGGATCTGTCCTTCCAGTGAGCACTCAGGGCTGATTTCTTTCAGAATGGAGAGGTTTGATCTTCTTGCAGTCCATGGGACTCTCAAGAGTCTCCTCCAGCACCATAATTCAAAAGCATCAATTCTTCGGCGATCAGCCTTCTTGATGGTCCATCTCTCACTTCCATACATCACTACTGGGGAAACCATAGCTTTAACTATACCGCTTTTCCTTAGGACGCCCCTATTTTCATCGGAGAAATGTTGGAGGGTACAGAGTTATGCGATCCCCAAGCCAAGGAGATAAGTACTGACTAACTATACAACCTTTAGATGACATCTGAAGGCAACCCTGTACAGGGAAGTTTTTTTTTTTAGTGTTTAATGTTTTCTTATGCTTTTATATATGTGGACAAGGCTGTTTGGACGAGTGAAACCGACCACCTGTCTCCTTGATCTTGCCCATCCTGGCTCATAAAAGTGAACTGGAAAGGGCTGGGTGATCGGCTCCGTGGGGTGGTGAATGCTTCCCAGATGGGTGGGGTATAAATAATAATAATAATAATAATAATAATAATAATAATAATAATAATGGTGTTAATGTTATTGTTATTATATGTTGGAAGCTGCCCAGAGTGGTTCGGGCAACACATTCAGATAGGTCGGGTATTATGATTATGATTATTGAATAGGATAGCCCTATTTTTATTGGAGAAATGTTGGCAGGTATGGTCTATACATTTGTTCATGTAACAAAAAATTAATAAAAAGTTGAAAATAAGATAAAATGAGGTGCCCAAGTGATCCAGTGAGAGCCAGTGTGGTGTAGTGGTTAAGAGCGGTAGACTCTAATCTGGGAGACCGGGTTCGAGTCTCCACTCCTCCACATGCAGCTGCTGGGTGACCTTGGGCCAGTCACACTTCTTTGAAGTCTCTCAGCCCCACTCACCTCACAGAGTGTTTGTTGTGGGGGAGGAAGGGAAAGGAGAATGTGAGCCGCTTTGAGACTCCTTCGGGTAGTGATAAAGCGGGATATCAAATCCAAACTCTTCTTCTTCATCATCCATATTCTAAAAAGCCGAAAACTCTAGAAATCAAGCAAATATTGCATCGGAGCATCAGAAGCATCAGAAGCTGCCTATGTAGAGCCAGACCATTACTCTCCATCTAGCTTAGAATTGTCTGGGTTGTGGGTCTTCAGCTGTTGGGTTGGGACTCTCCACTGAGTTAGGGCCTGACTTAAGGTAGGTGGCAACAGCAGCTGCACCCTCATACAAATATACGGTAAAGGGCTAAGAAATGGGTCCCCCAATGCATGTCGGGGTTAGAGGCGTGTCTTGGATCAGAATAAGACTGTTGGTCTACCAGGGGTCAGCAAACCTTTTCAGCAGGGGGGCCGGTCCACTGTCCCTCAGACCTTGTGGGGGGCCAGACTATATTTTGAAAAAAAAATATGAACGAATTCCTATGCCCCACAAATAACCCAGAGATGCATTTTAAATAAAAGCACACATTCTACTCATGTGAAAACACCAGGCGCAAATAACCCAGAGATGCATCCTGTATAATAATCTCCAAGTGTCCCTGCGTCCAGTCCGTGTGTCAGTGGTTTTTTGCCACTGCGCATGTCCCACAGGGACGCAGGGATTGGTAGGCGATGACTGGGGGCATGTCCGAGAGGCAGCGACGGCGCACGCGCGTCGTCAGTTGGCTCAGTGCCGCTGCCTCGCACGGAGCTGGGCCCGCCGCCGCCCGCTGGGTCCCCAGAAGAGCGCGCTGCCGGGGTGCCCCGTCCACCTGCGCTCACCCGCTGCCGCCGCCTCCGAGGCTGCCCCCGCTCGGCAGGCTCTGGCTGCGGCTCCGGCAGCGCCTTGGTGACGGGCCGCCGCCGCCAGGCCTGGCACCGCCTGGGGGCGGGGAGCTCCGCGGCGGAGCGCAGAGGCCGCCGGCGCCACTTCCCTCCTCGGGCCTGCCGGGAACGAGGGAGGGTGGGATGCGCGGCGCCCCGGCCCTGGCGGCCGCGCACCTCGGCCGCTGCTCCTGGCGGCGCCCCGCCCTCGACCCGGAGACGGCCACGAGCAACGGGCCGCCACCGCCGGCCCTGGCACCACCCGGGGACGGGAAGCTCCGTGGCGGAGCGCAGAGGCTGCCGCCGCCGCTTCCCTCCTCGGGCCTGCCGGGAACAAGGGAGGGTGGGATGTGCGGCGCCCCGGCCCTACTCTCCGTTCTAGCGCCCGTTATTAACGGGCTAAATTCAACTAGTTTTAAGTAAAAGGACACATTCTACTCATGTAAAAACATGCTGATTCCCGGACCATCCGTGGGCCAGATTGAGAAGGCGATAGGGTCGGATCCGGCCCCGGGGGGCCTTAATTTGCCTACCCATGGTCTACACTGACTGACAATGTCTCTTTCTCGGCCTCACCATAGCTGGAGATGCCAAGGATTGAATTTTGAGAGTGTTATGCACAGAGCATCGCGCAACCACTGAGTTACGGGCCTTCCCTGGTTGATCCTGATTTCTTTTTTTTTTAATGGGGAGGGCCAAGGAGCTATGAAGCCACTCTGAATCATGAGCCACCGCTCTGTCTTCTTGAAACTTCATCCCACACACATTCCAAGCATAACTCCATATAGCTCATAAAGCTGGGAACTTGGGAACAGATTCTCCAGAAGGTGGTTTGTGGGTCTGATACCACATTCCTCACATTTTCTCCGACGATGTGAAATCATAGTATACACCCAGCCTTTACCTATCTGTGCCTTTGCCTTAGTGCAGATAGAAAGCTGCATGCACTGTTTCTCATGGTACTAGGTATTTTATTATTGTTATTTAAGGTGTCTTCCTATCCTTCTCCTCAAAGGAAAAAGCTCTCTTGGCAGCTTGCAGGTCAAAAGGAAACAAGACCGTCACTGCCCTCAGGTTCACGATCTAAGCAACATGGCACAAAAGGAAAAGGGAATGGGGAGGGAGGAGGAAAAAAGCAAGCTCAGGCACCAGTTCTTATAACAATCAGATGGGATAAAAATAGTAGACACACTCCCGACTCGTGGAGAGCAATGGGTGTAGTAATGGAAGGGACAGGGCAAGTTTGCTAAATAATAAAGGTAAAGGTAAATGGACCCCTGACCATTAGGTCCAGTCGTGACCGACTCTGGGGTTGCCGCGCTCATCTCGCATTATTGGCCGAGGGAGCCGGCGTACAGCTTCCAGGTCATGTGGCCAGCATGACTAAGCCGCTTCTGGCGAACCAGAGCAGCGCACGGAAACGCCGTTTACCTTCCCGCTGCAGCAGTACCTATTTATCTACTTGCACTTTGACATGCTTTCGAACTGCTAGGTTGGCAGGAGCTGGGACCGAGCAACGGGAGCTCACCCCGTCACGGGGATTCGAACCACCGACCTTCTGATCAGCAAGCCCTAGGCTCTGTGGTTTAACCCACAGCGCCACCTGTGTCCCTGCTAAATAATAATGAATAATAAAAATCATATTAATAAGTAATATAATTTAATATAGTCCTTAGCCAAAGGAAAGCAGAGCAATACGTTTGGCAGCAGCTAGGTAATAAGTAAACAAAGAAAACCCGCAAACCTCAAGATTCACCCAAGCATACTAAGACCTAACACTTTTTTTTTGTTAGGAGACCCGGTTTGGTTATGATCCTGCCAGCACTTGCGACCTGAATTTGCTGTTAGAGCAACTATCCCTTTGTCGGAATACAGGCGATGTCATATCCTTGCATTGTGTGTAAAACACAAAACATTTTTTTTCTAAAAAAAACAGCCCCAAATAAATACAAAGTTAGGTTCCCTTTGCATGTTTTGTTGGCCCCTTTGTATTGTGTGAGTTATAGCATCTAGTGCAGTAACTGGGCATATGCACTACTGTAACTGAGGCTCAATGAAGACCTTCATATCTTAGCTCCTTGAATAGCCTCCCTTGCGTCTAAACACTTGAGTTGCCCAGTGTATACCCAAAGGAAGGAAACTAGAGGGAGCTGGGTGTTAATTATGCTCTAAAACCACCGATGTCTTTGCAAATGGCTTGTCCTTATTTTGGCTCCGAGGATCAACCTCACACAAGAGCTTCTCTGATGCTCCTTACACAGCCTCCCCCTTTCCCCTTTGCTTCCCACGGGGCTGCATGATGCTTCGTTTCAGATGGGCCCCGTGAATTAACTTATTGTAACTCGGTGCCGCTCAGGTAATTGCACACTCAGGTCAACTGCCTGCCCAGACACAAAGCATCCTTCACCTTCTTTCAGACCGCGCTATAAAGTATCGCCGGCTAGCTCTCAACTCAGGGGAACATGTGGGGTGGAGGGCTGCCAGTCACAAAGGCAGGGCTGTCTGCGCCTCGTCTAGGAAGCCGGACCATGGTTGGGGAAATCGGATTAGCGGTGGAGGAATGGCAGAACATCGGTGCTGGGAGGTTCAGAACATTAAGATAACATTCATTGCAGCTTGGAGCTGTTACTACCCCTGCCCCTAACCAGAGTGATGTTGCTCACCACAGGGAAGAAAATTGTGCTTGATTCTTCATCCTTTGAAAGTGGATCAGAGGACATCTCGGGCTTCTAAATTTTACTTTTAATGTATTTGCCGATGGTTTTTTCAAGAGGACAATGCAGATAAAGAAGCAAGGGTTAGCTTGCATGCCCTTTCTCCCTCGTCTGCGAGCGTCTAGTTTTCTTGTGTACCTGTGTTAAGGTAAGTATAAAATCCATACTGAAAACATAAAGAGAGCCTGCTGGATCAGGCCAAAGGCCCACTTGTTATATGCATACCTAATTTTATTTGCACGCCGCCCATGCACAATTCAAACCATGGCCAAGGCAGCTTACAACATGGAAAAAATGCATTGACTACAACAGGGTTGACTACATTGTTTCAAAGGCCTGACTACATCGTTTCAAAGGCCTGGAAATGATGCCTTATGAGGAACGGCTTAGGGAGCAGGGTATGTTTAGCCTGGAGAAGAGAAGGTTAAGGGGTGATATGATAGCCATGTTCAAATATATAAAAGGATGTCATATAGAGGAGGGAGAAAGGTTGTTTTCTGCTGCTCCAGAGAAGCGGACACGGAGCAATGGATTCAAACTACAAGAAAGAAGATTCCACCTAAACATTAGGAAGAACTTCCTGACAGTAAGAGCTGTTCAACAGTGGAATTTGCTGCCAAGGAGTGTGGTGGAGTCTCCTTCTTTGGAGGTCTTTAAGCAGAGGCTTGATAGCCACCTGTCAGGAATGCTCTGATGGTGTTTCCTCCTTGGCAGGGGGTTGGACTGGATGGCCCTTGTGGTCTCTTCCAACTCTGTGATTTTATGATGCTATAGGGGTGGCCAACTTCCAAGAGACTGCGATCTACTCACAGAATTAAAAACTGGCAGTGATCTACCCCCTTTTGGGGGGTTCGCGTCAAAGTTGTTAAGTTGTAGAGGTTTTTTTAGGATGAAAAGCCATGCTTTTGGGGGTTCAAGTCAAAGCTGTTGAGCTTTTTTAGGGAAGGGAAGCCCTGTTTTGGGGGGCTCAGGTCACACATGTTGAGCTTTTTTTTTTACGGAGGAGGAAACCCCCAGGCCAAAGATGTAGAGCTTTTTTTTAGGGGATCTACCAGTGACCTACCACAGACGTCCAGTGATCTACTGGTAGATCATGATCTACCTGTTGGACATGCCTGGACTACAACATAACAAAAACAGTCCACAAGCAACAACAAGGAACATTAAAAAGCGCACAAGTATTTCCACACAAATCACAGCAAGATCTAAAGATACAGGGAAAACAGCAGCAGCACCCTCATCCCACAACAACCCCCCCAGCCCAAGAGTTTGTTCAGCAGCTTCTGCAGCTGGAGGGAGTTGGGGCTGCAGTCTCCCAGGTCAGGTGGGGGAAAGCGTGCAAGGCCAGGAGCAGGTTTCCCTAGACCCACAGCCGAAATGTTCCAGCATCCTGTTCCCACAGTGGCAGACCTGATGCAAGAGCACTCTCTCCCCTCTTGGGATTGACAGGAGCTGGTATATGGAAGCTTCACTGCCTTCAAATGTGGAGGAAGAGGATAGCCATCGCGGCTCTAGAACCATTGGTAGCTCTCTCCTCCACGAACAATTGCCCTCCTCTAGTTGGACTGTTTGCCTTTGCCTTCCGCATGTGGTGCTGTTTGTATAGATTCTTTTTCAGCCACAGAATGCTGCTGCAGTTTTGAAAAATGAGATAAACTTGTTCCACCCTCTTAGCTGGAACATAATTTTGACGGAAACACAACGCTCCATTTTTGCAGAACCGCTAAGTGCACCTCAATGCATGATTTCTTACTCTGCATAAATTATTCTCCATAGCTGTCATCCAAAGGGAGAACAAAATAAAAAAATTCCTTCCAGTAGCACCTTAGAGACCAACTACCGGTAAGTTTGTTCTTGGTATGAGCTTTCGTGTGCATGCACACTTCTTCAGATACCGTGCATGCACACGAAAGCTCATACCAAGAACAAACTTAGTTGGTCTCTAAGGTGCTACTGGAAGGAAATTTTTTTATTTTGTTTTGACTATGACAGACCAACACGGCTATCTACCTGTAATCAAAAGGGAGAAACAGTGATTCAGGGCATTGGCACTGCACCCCCTGAAAAATGGAAAATTCGGTTTGGCTTCTGAGATTTTGCAGCTTTCAGCCACAGGGGCTAGAAACTTAGCTTTTAAAGCTGAGGTTCTTAAGCAGCTGGACTCACACCAAGCACCACATATACCCTGTAGCTTTTTCTGTGCTCTTGTAGATTTGCAGCATCCATCAAGCTCAGGGCTAGAGACGCAATGGAACAAGATGGTGTTTCTACTGCCAAAAGCTGTTAATTCAAGTTTCCTGGTTTTTTTTTTTTTTAGCAATAAGTAAATAGGGACAGCAAAAGAGCCCTGCAAAGGAGGACGGTTCAGAAAAGCTGAATGAGTTCTTGACATCTGTCTTCACAGCAGACGCTGTAGAGCAGTCACGTCCAACAGGTAGATCATGATCTACTGGTAGATCACAGGACGTCTGTGGTAGATCACTGGCTTTCCTCCTCCCTAAAAAAAGCTACACAATTTAGACCCGAACCCCTAAAAAATGGGCCTTCCTCTTCCCTAAAAACTTAGGGACCTGACCCTTCAGGTCAACAACTTAGACCTGAAGCCCCCCAAAGGGGGTAGATCACTGCCGTTTTTAACACTGAGAGTAGATCGCAGTCTCTTGGGAGTTGGCCACCCCTGCTGTAGAGCATCAGGAAGAAAGTCCGAGGAACTGAGGCAGACAGTTGTAGTAAGAGATGAAGTTCTAGATCTTAGAGACAATAGGACAAATCACCAGTCTGGGTGGCACTTTCCCAAGAATTTTCAAAGAACTTAAGTGTGAAATTTCTGGTTTTTTAAATAAATAAACCCTTTGTCTCTAATTTTTAAAAAGGGATCCGTTTGACTTTACCCCTGATGGCACACTCTTCCATTGTCTCTCAAGACAGACGGATGCCAACATAGTATAACAGCTGCTCCACGAAAACTGGTGCAAAACGTTGCTAAAGATAGAACTTCCAAGCATAGAAGAACAAGTCTCGCTGAAGCAGAGCCAGCATGGCTTCTGCAAGGGTAAATCTTTCTCCCTAACCTATGTGAGTTATTCCAGGGTGTCAACAGGCACATGGAGGCAATCCAGTTGACCAATGGTCGAGAAGGTGGTTTTGGCATGTGTTGTAGAGGGAAATGAGGGGCAGATGGGGCTCATCGACCTGGGAAGGTAGCCTATCTAGGAGAAGGAAAATTCTGATGCTTTACCAGCTGCACTGGCTCCCGGTGGAGTACCGGGTCAGGTTTAAGGTGCTGGTTCTGACCTTTAAAGCCCTATGCGGCTTAGGACCCTCGTACTTACAGGACCGTCTCTCCTGGTATGCCCCACAGAGGGCCTTAAGGTCCACGAATAACAGTAGCTTAAGGGCCCCGGGCCCCAAAGAAGCCAGATTATCCTCCACAAGGGCCAGGGCTTTCTCAGTGTTGGCCCCGACCTGGTGGAATGCTCTGTCCCATGAGACTAGGGCCCTGCGGGACCTGACCTCCTTCTGCAGGGCCTGTAAGACAGAGTTATTCCGCCTGGCCTTCAATCTAGCCTGATCCCCTATTCCTTTTTCCCCTTCCTTTTTTTCTGAAGAAACCCTTCTGGGTCCCCACATTAAAATTCTTCCCTGGCCTACCTTCTGGCCTAGCAAGACTAACTTGGCCAGTTAGCCCTGGTGATCCCACTGATGTTTGTTTTTTATGCTGTTTTTAAAGTTGTTTTTAATCATTGTTTTGTATTTGTTGTTAGCTGCCCTGAGCCTGGTTTTTGGACCGGGAAGTATAAATAAAAAAATACTATTATTTATTATTATTATTACAGTGGTCCCTCGACTTACAAAATACTCGACATCTGAATTTTTCAACTTACGAATGAAAAAAGTGGCCGCACGCCTACGAATTTTTCGACATCCGAACGGAAATCCGTTGCCGGTTTTAGATGCGGTTTCCTCGACTTATGAATTTTTCCGAATATTTTTTCTCCCAATGCATTCCTATGGGAAATCGCTTTTCGACTTACGAACTTTTCGACCTATGAATGTCCATTCGGAACGGATTAAATTCGTAAGTCGAGGGACCACTGTATAATATATTCAGGCAAAGAAAAGGCTAAGGAGTAAACCCTGCACAACTCTGAATGAGCCCCTAAGATAATTGGAAGGTGCCTTGTACACCTCCTTCTGGCAATTCCTGCAGCCAAGCCTTTAGTCATGTCAACACCTCTATCCCAGGTGAGGCCTTGTCTTAGAAAGGAAGCTTAGCCTGTATTTTTCCACTGGTCTGTAATCTTCCCCTCAGTACTCCAGATAACCAAAATCCTACCATTTATTAATTTCTAGGGTTTAGGGGGGTCTATAACACCATTGTATTGTGGTTAGTTAACCTGCTGTGTCTTTGGGTGTGTTAGGGTTGCAGATCAATGCAGTAGTGCCCAAGGTGAGCTGGACCAGACACACCTGGGATGCTTGTACAGGTAAATGCTATAGGGGGTCACCCCTACAGCTGCCCTGTGTAAATCAGGCCCCTCTTTCCTGTAAGGATGAGGCGTGTCAAAAGTATTTGAAACCAGCCACAGTTCTGACCTTGCAGTGTCTAGGCCGGGAGTGTTTATCATTGTTAAAGCATGTTGCACTTTTGAGGTCTGTTGGTAGCAACACAAAAATGTTCTCCTTCAGGGTGAATCTTGCTGCTTCTAACCGAGATGATATTTCGCGCAATTCTTATCTCACGTGGCACAAGAAGCGGAGACCTTGAATTGCATTTTAATGCTGGATTTCGATGACAGGAATAGAACAAAATGACGCTCTCATCCGCCTGCCTGACACGGCCTTGTCTTGTTTTGTTGCTTCAAAAAGACCTCCATTCCCTCCTGCGTGTTACTGGGAACGAGAGGCAGAAACAACACAGTATTTGTGTGGGCTGCAGATGTTCCCAAGTGGTAATGAAAGGAGGAGATAAATACAGGAAATCTGCAAAATAAATTGAGCCTAGAACGCAAGTAAGGGTTGGACACTATGTATGACAGGCATCAATGTTATACTTCCCTTGAAGTCCCCCAAACCGACTGACTGAGCTCATGCGGCGGCATGGAATCTACATAAACATTCCAACCTCTCAAGGAACGGCACTGCGGCAAAGTTTGTCGTTTGGTTCCACAAAGCAAGTTCCTAGGGTTTCTTGGCTTGTAGCCAGTACAATTCAATTAGTTTGAGAACTGGATTAAATTTCTCATGTATAATCAGTGCCGAGGAGCATTTCCCGTTCCAGATTCACAGCTAAAACTGCACAGTTTCTAACTAAAGCTGCACTCCCCCACCCTGCTGTTGGCGTGCCACAATAGTTAACGCAAGTCTACTGCCTTCCGAGGGAGCCCGTTCCACTTTCGAACAGCTCTCTTACTCTCAGAAAGTTCTTTCTGATATTTAGTTGGAATCTCCTTTCTTGTAACTTGAAGCCATTGGTTCGAGTCTCACCCACCAGAGCAGGAGAAAACAAGGTTGCTCCTCCCTCCATGTGACAACGCTTGAGATATTTGAAGATGAATATCCCATCTCCTCTCAGTCTCCACTTCTGCAGTCTAAACAGACCCAAGTCCTTCAACCGTTCCTCATCAGGCTTTGTTTCCAGACCCTTGATCATCTTGGCTGCCCTCTTCTGCACACGTTCCAGCTTGTCAACATCCTTCTTAAATTGTGTTGCCAATCAGAATAAAGGTTCGGCACAGAACAAATATTAAAACTTATTTTTTGCTCCATAAGACTCACTTTTTTCCTCCTAAAAAGTAAGGGGAAATGTCTGTGCATCTTATGGAGCAAATGTGTGGTCAATCTCTGGCTCCCTTTCCACCCCCACCCCCTTGCCCAGGCATCCATTGTTGAATGTTCTGCAGATGGAGGCTGTTTGTTTCCCCAGCGACATGTGACTGGCTGATTAGCTTATCTGTCTAGAAACTGTAGAAACGGCTCCCTTTCCTTTCCTAAAGAAGCTGCAGAACTGTGAGTTGAACCCCATCAAAACAGGATTTTTTTTCCTTTGCAAAGTAAGCTCAACAACTTTGAGCTGATCCTAAAAAATGGGGGCTTTTCCCCTTTGAAAAGAAGCTGCACAACTTTGAGCTGATCCCCCCAAAATGGGTTCCCCCCTTTCCTCCTCTAAAAACTAGGTGCGTCTTATGGTCAGGTGAGTCTTATGGAGCAAAAAAATACGGTAAATTGTAGTCACCAGCCAGCGCAGCCAATAGTCAAGGCATATGGAAGTTGCACTCCCAACGAACACCTGGAAGGAGAAATGTTGCCCACTCTTAGTCTAAACTGACTGGCTGTCCAGGTATTTCACACAAGGGAGCCTTTCCCAGTCTTACCTGAAGATGCTGGATATCAAATCTGGGGTTTTCCTGCATGGAACACAGATGCTGTGATGCTGAGCTATGGCCTTTCCTTGGTGGGCTGACTTTGTATAAGGTTAAGTGGGTGAGGAGCACAAAATGTTCCCGAGAAGGACTATCTCAAGGCCCTTTTGCTAGAACAGCCAGCTGGAGTTCATAATATGCACTCTCCAACTGTTAGCTGTATCGGCGATCCGGCCTCCCTTTGTACCTAAGCAGCACTGAGCACTCGGTTTGGAACGGGGTGGCGGGACACAAGCAGTTCAAAGGATCAGTTAACCGGTGAAATTCACAATAGCTAAGATTGGCACTGGCAGAGAATCAAGGCTGCAGCACAATGTCCCCTCCACCCGTCTTGGTGCACACATGCGCCATAGATAACGCATCCGGGGGGGGGGAGCTGATTGCCCCGCTGAGTTTCAGTGAAACATCTGCAGGATCTGGACGGAGAATAGCAATGGTTTCTTCTCCCCCGTTTACCCCCCTCTTTTAAGGGGGAACTAGGCTATTTTTGAAACGCCCTCCATACACATATTTTCAGCCAACAGCCAGCTCCAATTAGTCACTTGCGAGTTCCTGTTCTGTACGCCGAAAAGGAAGGCAGATTTTCATGAATGGGGTTTGCAAAGGATGGCAAGGTCATGCGGACGCCTGCTTTGTTCAAACAGAAAGGTGGCGGTGCTCGTTTTGTTTACGTGTTTTGTTTGGCTGCCGTGCGCTTCTGAGAGGTGTGTGCTGGTGACTTGGCTCATTTCTCTGAGCCATACAAATGGTTATTTGAATGAATGAATGAATGAATGAATGTCCCAAACCTGGCGCCCTCCAAATGTTTCGGACAAAAGCCCCAGCCAGCATGACTGGAATGACCATTGTCCTTTTCTGCAACAGAACGAGCATCCATCTGAGCTGCCGACCACTTGTTTCTAGAAGGGGAGAAGGGGTTCAGAAGCAGGGCATGATGGGAATTTCCACTTTCTGGTCCATCCCCAGCATCTGGCAATCATCCTAGAACTAAAAACAAAAGTGGGGTTTCAGGTTAAGTGGGGTTTCAGGGTTTTTTTTGAGGGGGAGGGGAATTTCGTTCAAATTTGCCTGCAGAAATTTGCATTTAACCATTGCATACAGATAATTTTAAAACCCCACGAATCTCAACTTGAGAATATTTAAATGTGCATATTGAGAATCTCAACTTGAGAATATTTAAATGTTACAATTCTGTTCTGTTGTGGAGCTTAATTTCAGGGTATTTTTTGGGAGGGGGATTAATTTGCAAACATAAATGCTGTCATCGTTTGCAATTTGCTTTATGGGTTTCCCCCCCTTTCCAATCAAGCAGTTTATACATTTTATGAATAATAATAATAATAATAATAATAATAATAATAATACTGTAATAATAATAACAATAATAATTAAAAAATGTGAGTTTCAGCCCCAAAATATGGAACCCGCTGGTAGCTCAAATTTATCACATTTTTATGGTTGCTAAGGTGGCAAATTCCAAAGTGGTACACTAACATCACAAGTGTGCCTGTGAGGGTGGTAGGTAGGGTTGTCATGCGCCCTCTTTTTCCAGGACACGTCCTCTTTTTCAGGGGTAAAATATCTGTCTGGGTGGATTTTTTTTAAAATTTGCAAAAAATATCTCTGGCTATACATTCTGGATGAGACCTAGACATAACTGGTGGTTGAAGACTTGCTTTCTCCTTTTCTTCTCTTGCCCCCCTCAGCAGTATACCACAGCTTCTATAGCCTACATTTAGTAGGGGTATTCAAAATGAGAGTCCCTCATAGCATCCTATTTTTTGCTCTTCAAAATATGGAAGAGCAATGGAAATATGGAAACCCCAGACTCGTATGACTGAGAGAAGGGCCTCCACAGAAGATCTCAGAAACTGGGCAGGTTCGTATGAGGGAAGACGGTCCTACAGGAGAATTTCAGGAGAAGCCACAGATAACAACCAGGAGTTTATAGCTATGTCCATAGAATAATAATAAAATAATAAAAAATTTTATTTGTACCCCGCCCTCCCCGGCAAAGCCGGGCTCAGGGTGGCTCACACCACCAAAATCACAATTAAACATGAAACATAAAAGAAAGAACAATTAATTAGAATACAGATTAAAAGATTTAGAAGATTTAAAAAACCGCCTCAATGCAACAGCCCATGAATTTATAACACATAGGGGAGAATCTTATAATACAATGTTATATTATAACACAAGGGTCAGGCTGAATCGGACTCAAAAGCTAGGCGGAACAGCTCAGTTTTGCATGCCCTGCGGAAAGCTGTCAAATCCCGCAGGGCCCTGGTCTCTGGAGACAGTGCGTTCCACCAAATTGGGGCCGAAACTGAAAAGGCTCTGGCCCTGGTTGAGACCAGTCTAGCCACCTTATGGGTTGGGACCTCCAGCGTGTTATTATTTGTGGACCTTAGAAGAAGAGTTTGGATTTGATATCCCGCTTTATCACTACCCGAAGGAGTCTCAAAGCGGCTAACATTCTCCTTTCCCTTCCTCCCCCACAACAAACACTCTGTGAGGTGAGTGGGGCTGAGAGACTTTGAAGAAGTGTGACTAGCCCAAGGTCACCCAGCAGGTGCATGTGGAGGAGCGGAGACGCGAACCCGGTTCACCAGATTACGACTCTACCGCTCTTAACCACTACACCACACTGGCTGTGGACATTCTGGCTTGGGAGAGATATATGATGTGCTCAACATTCAGACCAGGGCTGGGAAGCCTGTGGCCATCAGAAGCTCTTGTACCACAGCTCAGATTATCAATGTGCCATGTCTCAATGGCCATGCTGGTTGAGACATCGAGAAGGCAACAGGTTTCCCAACACTGCACTAAAGGACTGCAGGAAGCAGAGCTGGGAAAGAACCCAGTCTGAGATCCCAGAGAGGCCACAGCAAGTTGGGGCAGGCCGCCCCAGGCTCGGTGCTGTGACCTGGAACGACGCGGCTCCCCGTGCCACTTTGTACAGGAATTCAGTCACCCCTGAAACGCGGCCCTTTGTGCCAGGCGAGAGCAACAGCCCTCCGTAGAAAACCCGTCGGATGGCAATGGCAATTAAATGTCAGGTTTCTCTCTCCCTCTCTCCATTTTCAGTCAAGTGCTTTTAAATTCAGGGAAAAGAGAAATAACTGTGCCAAAGGTCGGTGTGTTCCTGGGCACGTTGCCCTAGCTTTGAAGTGCAGAAAATTGCTCGCGGTGTAATGAAAAAGAAAAGAAAGCAGAGACGCTGCCATTTCACCTGACAGGCTCCCCGCTCCCCCACCAACCACCAATAAGACCCAACTGCAAACCGTGGCTGGGATGGCGAATGGCATGCAGTGGCATATTTTTGCACCGCGGCTGCTGGTTTCTCCTATCGTCGTATTCGAGGGGGTCAATGATTTCTTGGTCATAGCTTGCACTGCATGCAATGCAGAGAGGGAAATCAGCAGAACAGCACAGACTTTGCCTGCAGACCATTTCAGTTTCCAGTTTAAAAGGCCAGGTGCCAAACGATGGGTAAGAGCCTGTTCACCTGCTCACCCAAAACTACCATAGAATCATAGAATCATAGAGTTGGAAGAGACCACAAGGGCCATCCAGTCCAACCCCCTGCCAAGCAGGAAACACCATCAAAGCATTCTTGACAGGTGGCTGTCAAGCCTCTGCTTAAAGACCTCCAAAGAAGGAGACTCCACCACACTCCTTGGCAGCAAATTCCACCGTCGAACAGCTCTTACTGTCAGGAAGTTCTTTCTAATGTTTAGGTAGAATCTTCTTTCTTGTAGTTTGAATCCATTGCTCCGTGTCCGCTTCTCTGGAGCAGCAGAAAACAACCTTTCTCCCTCCTCTATATGACATCCTTTTATATATTTGAACATGGCTATCATATCACCCCTTAACCTTCTCTTCTCCAGGCTAAACATACCCAGCTCCCTAAGCCGTTCCTCATAAGGCATCGTTTCCAGGCCTTTGACCATTTTGGTTGCCCTCCTCTGGACACGTTCCAGCTTGTCAGTATCCTTCTTGAACTGTGGTACCCAGAACTGGACACAGTATTCCAGGTGAGGTCTGACCAGAGCGGAATACAGTGGTACTATTACTTCCCTTGATCTAGATGCTATACTCCTATTGATGCAGCCCAGAATTGCATTGGCTTTTTTAGCTGCTGCATCACACTGTTGACTCATGTCAAGTTTGTGGTCTACCAAGACTCCTACATCCTTTTCACATGTACTGCTCTCAAGCCAGGTGTCACCCATCCTGTATTTGTGCCTTTCAATTTTTTTGCCCAAGCGTAGTACTTTACATTTCTCCCTGTTGGGTTAATAAAGCAGTTTTCTATTTGACCAAGCATTAGGGGAAGGGAAGAACATAGGAACCTGCCTGATACTGAATAAGACGATTGGCCCATCTAGCTTAATACTATTTACAATGACTTGCAGCCAGTGTTTTTGAGAGGTGTTTCTCCCAGTCCTACCTGGAGATGCTGGGGTTTGATCCTGAGGCCTTCTGCATGCGGGTGGCGCTGTGGTCTAAACCACTGAGCCTCTTGGGCTTGCCGACCATAAGGTTGATGGTTTGAATCCCCGCGACGGGGTGAACTCCCGTTGCTTTGTCCCAGCTCCTGCCAACCCAGCAGCTTGAATGCACGCCAGTGCAAGTAGATAAATGGTACCGCTGTGGCAGGAAGGTAAACAGCATTTCCATGCGCTCTGGTTTCCATCAGAGCATTTCGTTGTGCCAGAAGCGGTTTAGTCCTGCTGGCCACATGACCCAGAAAGCTGTCTGTGGACAAACACAGGCTCCCTCAGCCTGAAAGCGAGATGAGCGCCACAACCCCATAGTCGCCTTTGACTGGACTTAACCATCCAGGGTCCTTTACCTTTTACCCTTCTGGCATGTCGGGAAAATGCTATACCACTGAGCTATGGCTTTGCTCACTTATCGTTTCTGCGTGTGGCACTTAATCTGGGTTAGGTGGGTGAGGTCTTTCAAGCAATTTCACGCCCAGTATATCCTGCTGGGGACCAGACTGGGTGAAATTTTGGAGCATCTGAATAAACGTATTTTAAGGTGCAAAATATATCCAATTTAGCTTCTGATTGCCTTCCTGTCCAGATGTTTCAAGCATGGTAGCAGATGTTGCTGAGTCACAAACCCCTTTAGCCCTAACCTTTGGCCATGCTGGCAAATGCAGGGGGGAAAGGCTGTAGTGCTGTAGTAGAGCATCTTTCTCTAGCTTGGAGTAAAAGTTAAAGGTAAAGGGACCCCTGACCATTAGGTCCAGTCGTGACCGACTCTGGGGTTGCGGCGCTCATCTCACTTTATTGGCCAAGGAAGCCGGCGTACAGCTTCCGGGTCATGTGGCCAGCATGACTAAGCCACTTCTGGCAAACCAGAGCAGCGCACGGAAATGCCGTTTACCTTCCCGCTGCAGCAGTACCTATTTATCTACTTGCACTTGACGTGCTTTCAAACTGCTAGGTTGGCAGGAGCTGGGACCTAGCAATGGGACCTCACCCCGTCGGGGTTTTTTGAACCGCCGACCTTCTGATTGGCAAGCCCTAGGCTCTATGGGGGTTGCGATGGAGGAATTTGGGTTGGCGGTTGTAGTTCTGCCATGGGCAAATGCTGATCCAAACAGGCTGGTGGCATTCTGGTCATGCTTTCAGCAGTTTCCCTCGTAAGGTACCATTTAAATATTTGCAGATGACTCTGATTTTTTTGCTGCCCAAGGTACCAGTTTTTTGCTCATGTCCCTGGCACTTTTGTAAAGATATGAGTACCGGAAACTTAATTTTAACCCCAGAAAGCGCTCCCCACAACAATATGAGTCAAACATTGACATGCTTGTGCAAATGCTCCGTTGCTCTGCCGTTGAGTTGTTTTTGGGTGAGTAGCAATCTTGCGAATGTGTGGACTGCCACCCCTGCAAAAACATTCTCTTTGGGGTGAAGCAAGGAAGCCTCTAAAGGGACCCAGGTGGCGCTGTGGGTTAAACCACAGAGCCTAGGGCTTGCCGATCAGAAGGTTGGCGGTTCGAATCCCCGCGACGGGGTGAGCTCCCGTTGCTCGGTCCCTGCTCCTGCCCACCTAGCAGTTCGAAAGCACGTCAAAGTGCAAGTAGATAAATAGGAACCGCTCTGGCGGGAAGGTAAACGGCGTTTCCGTGCGCTGCTCTGGTTCGCCAGAAGCGGCTTAGTCATGCTGGCCACATGACTCGGAAGCTGTACGCCGGCTCTCGGCCAATAAAGCGAGATGAGCGCCGCAACCCCAGAGTCGGTCACGACTGGACCTAATGGTCAGGGGTCCCTTTACCTTTAAGGAAGCCTCTAGCCTCTACTAAGTTTGATGAGGAGTTTGGTCCATTAGGCAAATGAAGCGTTGGCGCACCAACTTCAGCGTGCTCTTGTGTTTGGGTCCTGCCTGGAGGTTTCTCACAGGCATCTGGTTGACTTCTGTGGGTACAGGATGCTGCCATTGGACTGATCTCATAGGCTGTTCTTATGCTCTTGCTCTTAGGACGCCCCAGAATTTGACTACTTCTCATGAAAAGTCACTGCTGATAAATAGAGCTCCACCCTTTCTTCATAATTGCTAAATTGCACTTTTGTTTCAGTATATCTCAAGAAGTGTGCATGCACACGAAAGCTCATACCAATAACAAACTCATACCAATAACAAACTCAGTTGGTCTCTAAGGTGCTACTGGTAGGAATTTTTTTATTTTTAAATTTGTTTGCACTTAAAAAGTCAGGCCTTTCCCCCAGAGCATCAGTGAGTCTTTATGAAATAATAAGTAATAATTAAAATATATCGAAAACACTGCATACCAACCCTTGGCATTCACAGTGAAGTGTGCAGCTTGGTCAGTAAGAAAGGATTTGGGAAACGACTTGAGACACTAAACAGTGGGGATTAATCCACAGTTGAGCAACAAAAGTTCTTGCTAACTGTATTTCCAAGGGGATATGATCTAGTGATCCCTTCATTCATCATTGTTGTGGATGAACTGATTCACAAATGTCCAGACATGGAGAATGACTCTTTGCAGCTGTGATTCATAGATTTGCTTTATTGTGTGGCATGTTGCATAACACTGCTTATTACAGGAGACTCTGGTGCTTTCCATTGTGCTCAATTCCTTCTCGTCTTCCGATTCAGCAGCATGTTCACCAAGACTTTTGAGACGTTCATCTCTGGGAGGATTGGGACGGGAATGACCTGAACCTTACAAATGGAGACTTTTGTACAAAGCCTTGCTTTTCCTCCCTTCAAACTGGAGGAACTGCTCCTCAGCCAACCCTTTTCATTCCACAGCCCTTAAAGCTACAAACCTTCAGCCAGACTGCGAAGTTCAGACCCATTGGCGTCGCAAGGGGGGGGGCGGAGGGGGCGGCACGCCTCGGGTTCCAGGGGCAGAGAGGGTGACACTTGGGCTGGCCCCGCCATGATGCACTCCGTCGTGACGTTGCGCCATGATGTCACGATTAAACGTCACGATGCCCCACCCCCAGGGGAAGCCTCTGTTCGCCGCCCCGGGTGGGGAGGAGGCTTCCTCCGCCACTGTTCAGACCAGCTTGTGAAAATCAGCCATACATACCACCGCTGGTGCAATTGCAAGGAAAAGCCACGACAGGCAAAACTCTCTGATCAAAATCT
Organism: Darevskia nairensis; assembly: GCA_034642065.1. NCBI lineage: Eukaryota > Metazoa > Chordata > Lepidosauria > Squamata > Lacertidae > Darevskia > Darevskia nairensis. The sequence goes on from JAWWNI010001066.1 coordinate 197,474, forward strand.
AGACCTCGCCTTTTGCAATGGGAAGTGGAGACCGAAACAAGAAACATTGGTAGGGATTGAGGCTTGAGGGAAAGGTCCAAGACAGGAGCTTATCACAGAGGTTGGCGGTCCTGAAGACCCCTCCTCTCTGTTTAAAATGATCATGTGAGAGAATAGGCCTCTGGAAGGATGCAGGCTGGAGGGGCAATTAGTTTCACCTGGCTTCCTAGATCCCTGCTCCGTTCCAGGTATACATTTTAATTTCTATGTGCAACCAACATTAAAAACAAACAAACCAGAAATGCAAATACAAAAAAGCCACAACCCCAAAATCTCTGGCTGCTGACAGCCGAGGATAAACAGGATGGGATCATCTCTCCATAACTCGGCGGCGGCCAGCCTTTTTGGCAATGGTGCGATGAGTTTAAAATAAGAGACAGTGCCTTTCCAGTTTGCAGTTCAGAAAATGTGCAGCCCGCTGCCTCCATCCCATAAGGTTGCTTTCTTTGTAGCCCACTGAGCCAGGGAGCAAACAGCACCGCAGTGCAAGAGGTGGGCAGGGATTGGGGTGACCACCAAGACATTGGCCCCCAAAAGGAAGCAAGCCACCCAAAAGCAGGGCAAGAGAGGACACAGGTCTGAATAAAAATGGCACGTGCTATTTATTATTATTAATACCATTAGTAGAAGTAGTATTTAATCTGATTTATGAATTGCTTCCCATGTAGCATCTCAAAGTGAACTGCAGCATAATGACATATATAAAACAGTTGCATATAGAGACAGAGGCGTAGCAAGCCCAGGTGGTACCCGGGGCGGAATTTTTTTTGTCACCCCCCACCACTTTAATTTAAAAAATAAAAAATAAAATAAAAAGTGTCACCCCCCCCGATGGTGCCACTTTGCAAGGTGTGGGGTTTTTGTGTGTGTGTGTCTATTATCTCTTTTTCCCCAATAAAGTTAAAAAAATAAAAAAAATAAAAAATGTAAAAAAATAAAAAAATAAAAAGTGTCACCCCCCTCTGATGGTGCCACTTTGTGAGGTGTGGGGGTTTTATGTGTGTGTGTCTATTATCTCTTTTTTCCCCAATAAAGTTAAAGTTAAAATAAAATTAAAAAATGATAAAAAATTTAATTTTTTTTTAAAGTGTCACCCCCCCCTCTGATGGTGCCACTTTGTGAGGTGTGGGGGGTTGTGTGTGTGTGCCTATTATCTCTTTTTTTCAATGAAGTTAAAATTAAATTTAAAAAAATAATAATAATTTTTTTTAAAAAAAGTGTCACCCCCCTCTGGGGTGGAACCCGGGGTGGACTGCCCCCCGCCCCCTTGCTATGCCCCTGTATAGAGAAACCGATGCAATTTTAAAAGCAACAGCTAGAAATACATTTTAAAAAATGGTTTAAAATGATCACACATACATAAAATTAGTTCAGATCCAAGACAGATGCCAAATGGGGTAAAGATTTCAGAGGGCTTGTTGAAAGAGGAATGTCTTTAGCAGATGCTGGAGAGCCAATAGAGAATACGATTTCTATGCATGTCAAGGCTTCTAACCAAATTCAGCTGAATCGTGAAGATTCCCACCCATCAGACTTTCCCACTCAATGCATGAATGCCAGTAGATGTAGACACAACCCGCCCCCCCCCAATGCCGTGGATGAAAAAGATAAAACAATAAAATGATCAAAAGGAAGAATTAATAACAATTTAAAACTTCCAAAAAGTTAAAATAACAGAAGTCTAAAAACAGATTAAAACTCGCATCAATTCCCTTGAACATCCGGGTAAAAGATAAAGGTAAAGGGACCCCTGACCATTAGGTCCAGTCACGGATGACTCTGGGGGTTTGGCGGGGGTGGCGCCAAAATGGAGGGGGCGCTGGCCAGCCTGCCCCTTGCCCCCCGCCGCTGCCCGGTGCCGCCCCAACCAGTGGCGGAAATCGCGGCGGCGCGGGGCGCCCGGCGGGCAGGGGGCGGGGCACCGTACGTCATGCGCAATGATGTCACGTGCCCCGCCCCCTCGCCTAGGGCGCCAAAACCCCTAGCACCGGTCCTGAGCGTCTCCACCCCCAGCGTTCAGCCCGGACACTGAGATCCAGCGCCGAGGGCCTTCTGGCGGTTCCCTCACTGCGAGAAGCAAAGTTACAGGGAACCCGGCAGAGGGCCTTCTCGGTAGTGGCGCCCGCCCTGTGGAACGCCCTCCCAGCAGAGGTCAAAGAGATAAACAACTATCTGACATTCAGAAAATACCTCAAGGCAGCCCTGTTTAGGGAAGTTTTAAACCTGTGATATTTTAATGTATTTTAATATCTGTTGGAGGCTGCCCAGAGTGGCTGGGGGGACCCGGCCAGATGGGCGGGGTACAAATAATAAATTATTATATTATTAGGCACTGCCACGCTAAATTACCGAGTTCTTACAAATGTGGAACGGGTGTTATGTGGCCCTTGTAACAATGCCAGTTTTGCAGGTCGAGTGGGAATATGTGTGGCAAGGCAATCTTGCAGGTAAACTTGCCCCAAGTTGTGAAGGCAGATAGCAAAACCTAATCGCCACCATGGCATATATTCTTTGCATTCTGACAAACCCATAAAGCTGAGACTTGAGCGGGACTTATCTCCTTGCTCACGGCCCAGTCGGAAAATGCTCAGGGAAAGAAACGCACTGCTCCCTGCTGCCGAAAGATGACTTTTATTTCATTCCTCTGTGCTGTGACACATTTTCATGTTTAGGTGTGGGTTTAGTGAGGTGGGGGGGAGGAGAGTCTTATAATTCCTCATTTGGCTGGGCAAAAAGTGGCTGCTGTCCAGTGGCACATTCTGCCCACCCCCAGCTCCCGATGGCGCTGCCCGCCGCTTCTGCATACCTCCGAGTGTTTGGTGCGCTGTCTGTGCAAGACATTTTATCACCACTTCCCTCGCAAGCCTTCGCTCCATCTGGCAGGGCAAATGGCTCGAAATGAAAGGGCCTGTTCACGCTTAGCGCGGCTCGGATTTATATCTCTAAATAAGCCGGTTGTGTGTGGAAGCTAATTCGTAAACACTTCCCCCGATGATAAATGGCAGGCTGCGCCAGCCCTTAATTGGCGCCTCTCTCTCTCTCTCTCTCTCTCTCGGGAAATGTCTCCATCAAGCTTCCCCTGGAGTGATGAAAAATACGCTGCGCAGGGCAAAGGAGGAGCGAGGGCTCGGAAAGGGACCTGTCTCAGACGCCCAGCAGAGGTGGGTCCGCCTGCCGAACATGCAACATTCCTGATGGTCCAGGAAGGTGGCTTTGTATCGCTGAAGCCACAAGATCCTTCAGGAAGAAGGAGTCTCCAGGAGCAAGACCTCAAAGACTTTTGCAGACCCTCCAAGTGTCCCTCTTTTCCAGGGACAGTCCTGGGTTTACAGAAGCCGTCGAGGTTTCTGATTTGATCCTGGAATGTCCTCTTTTTCCTTAGGTAAAGGTAAAGGGACCCCTGACCATTAGGTCCAGTCGCGGACGACTCTGGAGTTGCGGCGCTCATCTCGCATTATTGGCCGAGGGAGCCGGCGTACAGCTTCCGGGTCATGTGGCCAGCATGACTAAGCCGCTTCTGGCGAATCAGAGCAGCGCACGGAAACGCCGTTTACCTTCCCGCTGGAGCGGTACCTATTTATCTACTTGCACTTTGACGTGATTTCGAACTGCTAGGTTGGCAGGAGCAGGGACCAAGCAACGGGAGCTCACCCCATTGTGGGGATTCGAACCACCAACCTTCTGTTTGGCAAGCCCTAGGCTCTGTGGTTTAACTCACAGAGACACCCGTGTCCCCTTAGGATGTCCCTATTTAAGAAATGTTGGAGGGTATAGTAGGACCTCCCTCCTTTCATAGGAGAAATGTTGTAGGGTATGGTGTTGTGTGACCCTCTGAACCAAGGAGATCAGTAACTATGCAACCTTTAGAAGACATCTGAAGGCAGCCCTGTATAGGGAACTTTTTAAAAAAAATGTTTAATGTTTTATTCTGTTTTAAAATATGTTGGAAGCTGCCCAGAGTGGCTGGGACAACCCAGTAAGATGGGTAGGGGTATAAATAATAAAATTTGTATCATTATTATTATGGAATAGGACACCCCTGTTTTCATCAAACTGTTGGAGGGTATGGTTTTGCTTGTGTCAATGAAAAGGAGTTTCTGGGTAAGCAGACAGAAGAGCAGGGATGAGCATCTTTTTGTCATTCTGAGGGCTGTGTTCCCTCCTGGGAAGCTATCTGAGGGCCAAGTTCCAGAGTTGGGATTGACCAGAGGCAAGAGTGGGTGGAGAAACTAATGTAACCGTAACGTTGGTGCAGATCCTGCATACACTCACAAGCCACACACCCCGTCCTCCATTCAGACAACCCGGAGGCATTGCCAGAATGCAAGCACACACTCAAGATAGGCAATAACACTGAGGTGTGAAGGAGGGCCTGGAGGAGATTCCAAGGGCCAGGTGGCAAGGAATGGAGGGCCACCTTCCGTCCCAAGGCCTTTGGTCTCCCATGCACTCAAGTGGGAGAGGTTTGCAAAGGACAAACTAAAGCGGAATTCTGGTTCCTGGCCAGGGGAGTTGTAGTGACAGTCCAAGGGCAGAAATTATGATGATCATAGAATCGTAGCATTGGAAGGGATCCAGAGGGTTATCTACTCCAACCCCCTGCAATGCAGGAATCTCAACTAAAGCATCCATGACAGATGGCCATCCAAGCTCTGCTTAAAAACTTCCAAGGAAGGAGAGTCCACCTCCTCCTGAGGAAGTCCATTCCACTCTTGAACTGCTCTTATCATCAGAAAGTTCTTCCTGATGTTTAGCTGGAATCTCCTTTCTTGTAAATTGAAGCCATTCCAGAGCAGGAGAAAACAAGCTTGTTTCCTCTTCCATGTGACAAGCCTTTGAGATATTTGAAGATGGCTATCGTGTATCTTCTCTTTTTCCAGGCTAAACCTACGAAACTCCCTCAACCGTTCCTCATAAGGCTTGGTTTCCAGACCCTTGATCATCTTGTACACAAGCCAGTCTTGTTTTGCTTGCCTTGGATTTCTCTCTCAGAGAATGCTGGGGAACCTCAACCCATTTCAGGCATTTGTTCATCCATGTTGTCTCCATATTCATCGCTTTCCCATGGGTTAGAGGGTGATCATCTGCTGTGGGGAAACCTGTGATTAGCATGTTGGACCAGGACCTGGGAGATGAAGGTTCAAATCCCCACTCAGCTACAAAGCTCACTGGGTGGCCTTGAGCCAGTCCCTTGGGTAGCCTAACCTACAGTACCTTACAGGGTTGTTGTGATGGTTAGATGAGGCTGAGGAGAACCATGGGCACCACCTGGAGTTCCTTGGAGGAAATGGAATAACTAATTAAACATAGTCTTCCCACACATTGTAGGCCTCTCATTTCCCAGCCTTACTCTGATTTCCAGAGTTTTAAAATGAATGGGGAACAGGCAGCCTCTATTCAAGAAAATGCCTTTACAGGACTACGTTTCCCAGGAAGCGCCTAGGTCTCATTGACTGCGGAAACAATTGGACAACATAAGAAGCTGCTCAAGGGTAATTATAGAAACTCCAAATCCCGAAGGGTTTTAAGGGAAGATGAACACCTTAACTTACAGAAAATCCAGCTCTCAGGAGACCGGCCCATGTGGCTATTGCGGTTCCTTCCATCTTTATCATTGTGACATTCTATGAAAGTTTGTTTGTTACGAAGCCAACGGTTATTTTCCAGAGCCTTTAAATAGAATCACCAGTCTGCCTTAATTTATTTTTAAAAAAGAAGAAGGAGAAGAGGAGGAGGAAGAGGAAATGGGAAAGGGTTGGGCGGATATAGGATAATATGAAGACTATAGGGAAGGGGTTTTTAGTGAGTGAGTGTATGAGTCAGTGTTGAGATTGTGCATGCTGTGTAATAAATACAGAAATACCACTTTGTTGGAATGAGCCATACGCTTCTGCTGTCCTCAGCAATTGTTGGGACGAGGAACTGGAAGATGGGGCCCATTAACGACAGACCCCCAAATTCTCTGCAAACCTGTGCCAAGGCTTTGCAGGTTTTTCCTGCAGGATTTTGCAGCGAAAACCCTGTGTTTTGCAGCGCCCCACAAGCGGAGAAACTGATACATCAAACACAGGGGTCCTACTTAACATTAGAAGATGGATATTCTGCGGGTTTCCTTGTGGGGTTTTGAAAGGGCCAAATGTGCGTTGAGTGGCTGCATATTCAACTGCCCCAGAGAGAGGTTCAAATGTCTTTCTGCATGTCCCAAAGGCACAACTGCCACTAAGGATGGACAGATCTGTCCATTTCATTTTGTGGTTTTTACCATCTTAAGACCAATTTGCTGCCTTCCTGGTTCAGTTTGTGGATTATTATTTTTTAAAAGTCCTCGCAAAATTTGGTCAGTATCTTAGTGCGCCTTTCTCTCGTTATTTCTGCAAGCCATTTGGCCTCCAGCAGTCAAGGTGGCACATAACCATCATGGTGAAAAGCCACTGGTAGCTTTTATCCTCCAGGAATTAGTCCCATCCTCTTTTAAAGCTATCCAAATTGGTGGCCGTCACAGCCTCTTGTGGCAGTGAGTTCCATAGTTTAACCATGTGCTCTGCAAATAAATACTTTCTGATGGCGGCTCTGGATCTTCCAACATTCAGCTTCCTTGGAAGTCCACGAGTTCCGGCGTTGTTAAATTAAATCTACCCACTTTCTTCACTCTACCACCCTCCTCCCATTATTCACGTTCCCCCCCCCCCAAAGTACAAAGCTCAAATGTTGCAACCTTTTTTCACAGGGAAGACCGCTCCTCCCTTCTCTCTACCTTCTTTTAGGGGCGATTCCCAGCCAAAGGAATTCTACGGTTCTGGATATCTATGCACACCAGTCTGCACTCTATGGAACAGTTGCAGCAAGAGGGGACCTCTCCACCAGTTTATGAACCTTCCCCCGATGGGCTGCACACACACACACACACAGCTGGAGACTGCGCCTGAGCGAAAACTGCCTCTGCTCCTCCCTTTTCAGCCCTCTCCTCATTCTGGGAGACATCGGTGCAGGAGAGGGTGGGGAAGCACCCAGCCCTTCACTTGCCTTGCCTGCCTCTTCCTCCTCTTCCTCCAGGTCTGAAGCTTCCCCTGCCTCTGACTCTTGCCTCCTGGCTGGAACAGTTCCCCACAAATCACTGCCCCTCTCTCCCACGTCAGACTCCAGCCCCCCCTTCTCCTGCTGAATACTCTTTGGCATCCTGTTAGACCCCGATCCCATCCTTTTTATGCTTCTAATCCCAGCATGCATTGCAGAATGTGGCCAATAAGAGGACAGGCTTCCTCCTTGATGTTCCCCAAATCTTGGAAACTCATCCCAGAAGCTGACCCTGCTGCCATGTCTCGTGGGAAGCCCCTGTTTCCAAAACAGCTGTGGCTTTGCCCAGGTCCACCAACACTCCAAATCAGGTAAGGAGCGATCAATATTGGATGGTATTTTAAGAAAGCCACTTGGTAGGGTACTTTTTACCATATGTGGTGGACATGTGCACTGGTAAAAGCTTTCTGGGATATGATATATAATGAATTAAAGAAAATGTTTAAAATTTGTTAAAAAACCAGAAGCTTTTCTGTTAGGTATAATAGGTGAAGAGATGCCAAAAGAGGATAAAAGACTTTTTATGTATGCAACGACGGCAGCGAGAATGCTTCTAGCCCAGAGATGGAAGGAAGGAGAAGAAGCACAAACAAGAGAAGAATGGCAGACAAAACTGATGGACTATGCAGAGATGGCGAAACTGACGGGGAAGACCAGAAACCAGGAAGATCAAGTATTCTTAAAAGACTGGAGTAAATTCTTAATTTATTCAAAAGACCACTGTAAACAGTTAAAATCATTGGCAGAGATGTAATGTCAGTTGTAATGTGGAACTAACTATGGTAACTGGATCTATAACAGATGGATCATGTTACAGGTACGTAGCCGTGTTGGTCTGCCGTAGTCGAAACAAAAAAAATAATCCTTCCAGTAGCACCTTAGAGACCAACTAAGTTTGTTCTTGGTATGAGCTTTCGTGTGCATGCACACTTCTTCAGATACACTGAAACAGAAGTCAACAGACCCTTATATATAGTGAGAGGGTGGGGAGGGGTATTACTCAGAAGGGTGCTGGGAATGGGTGATTGGCTGATAGGTGTGGTAAACCTGTTGACGACTGTTAACGACTGCAATTAGTCTTGCAGGAAAAAGCAAGGGGTGAGATGGCTAAAATACATCATGTATAATGAGATAAGAATCCAATGTCTCTATTCAGACCAGGTCTCTCCATGGTTTTAAGTTTGGTAATCAGTTGCAATTCAGCAACTTCTCTTTCCAGTCTATTTCTGAAATTCCTTTGTAATAAAACTGCTACTTTGAGATCTTGTATTGAATGTCCTGGGATGGATAATGGTAAAAGATGCAGAAAACTTTATTTTAAATATGGGACCCATGGAGGGAAGGAAGGAGGTCCAAGGGTTCAAAGGAACCTTTGATTTTAATGTTTGGAATGGTTAAAGTTAAAATGTATAAAATTATGTAAAACCAATAAAAAAAATGTACACACACACACACACACACACACACACACGAAAGCCACTTGGAGATGTCTTCCTCCTTTTGCATGAGTTGCTTCTTGTCCGAGGTGGAGTTTTTCATCTCGGCTTCCCGGAGCGCCACTCGAGGCGGATAGTCTTTATTGGACGTGACAGGCAGCTACAAAGCTTGGATGAAAGGCACTGCACCTCATCCTGTCAACATGCTACCTTGCTTGACAACGGAGTGTATGGGATGCGGAGAGACGCGAATGAAGCAAAGGAGGGGGACTTTTCTTCACTTCCAAGAACGAAGGAAGACCAAAACAACAAAGATCTGGGTCATATACAGCTGTCAGTTTATTTCTGAACATGACGTCTGCGCAGCTGGGAGGATGCCGATGAACCATGGTTCATGGTTCTTACAGCAGCGAGCTCTCTTTATGCTTTCAGTGGTTCAAGTGGGCATTTAGTCGTAATTGAATGTATTCACTGCGATTCAGCAAGAAGGCTCACCCAAGACATTTTTCTGCCTGGAGCAGAACAGCAAACAATGTTCCTCTTCCTGTTGCCACCCAGGGTGCACAGCATCTATAAATTTCGGCAGGGCTGCCCTATGTCCGGGATTTCTCGGACATATCTTGGATTCGTCTGTCGGAAGTAGAGTCTGGGCAGAATTGGTAGAAATGTCTGGGGAAACCTGGGCATTTGGCAACCCATGTCGGAAGTGTTGATTTTGGGGTGAGTTTCCTTAAAAAAAAATAAGGGACACTGGTGGTCTAAACCACTGAGCCTAAGGCTTGCCAATCGGAAGGTCGGCAGTTCGAATCCCCACGACGGGGTGAGCTCCCGTTGCTCAGTCCCTGCTCCTGCCAACCTAGCAGTTCGAAAGCACGTCAAAGTGCAAGTAGATAAATAGGTACCGCTCCGGCGGGAAGGTAAACGGCGTTTCCGTGCGCTGCTCTGGTTTGCCAGAAGCGGCTTAGTCATGCTGGCCACATGACCTGGAAGCTGTACGCCGGCTCCCTCGGCCAGTAAAGCAAGATGAGACAACCCCAGAGTCGTCCGTGACTGGACCTAATGGTCAGGGGTCCCTTTACCTTTACCTTTTCCTTAAAAACAGCTCAAAAACTGCAAAAAATAAATAAAAATAAAAGCTCAACAACTTTTGTATTTAGATTTTCAATTATGACAACCCTCAATTTTGGCATCTGAGGAGGGAAATCCCACAGGCACCTCATTTTGACATAGCAACCCAAACCATCTACAGTGGTACCTCGAGTTACAAATACCTCAGGTTACAAACGTTTCAGGTTACAAACTCTGCTAACCTGGAAGAGCTACCTCAAGTTGAGAACTTTGCCCCAGGATGAGAATGGAAATCGTGTGCCGGCGGCGCAGCAGCAGCAAGAGGCCCCACGCCTCTAGTTAAGAACAGTTTCAGGTTAAGAACGGACCTCCGGAACGAATTAAGTTTGTAAGTAGAGGTACCACTGTACTTGGAGCAGTTGTCTTATTCTGCTAGTGGATTGCCAATGTGGTGCCCATGGGCATCCTTGCACCCAGAGATGCCTTCCCTGCTGCCCACAGTGTTCCCCCCTCCTGAAATTAGGCTTCAAAGCACCATTGCATTGAAGCAGTTAAGGACAAGAAACTTTTAAAAACAAAAATAGGAAATATTAAGTTTTTAATATATTTAACGAACAATCCTATATGTTGCCTTCAATCGGTCTTGCTCCAAGGTAAATGGGTACTGGATTGCAACCTCACTCACTTTCCTGAACAACACCCCACCCTGCAGTTTCTGACATTTCATGAGGCATCGTCACGTGTGTGTGATTGTCTTTAGCAGGGGTCGGCAACCTTTTTCAGCCGTGGGCCGGTTCACTGTCTCTCAGACCTTGTGGGGGGCCGGACTATATTTTGAAAAAATATATGAAGGAATTCCTATACCCCACAAATAACCCAGGGATGCATTTTAAATAAAAGGACACATTCTACTCATGTAAAAACACGCTGGTTCCCGGACCGTCCACGGGCCGGATTTGGAAGGTGATTGGGCCGCATCCGGCCCACGGGCCTTAGGTTGCCTACCCCTAGTCTATAATTCATGTACAGTGCATGAGGCTTCCTTCCTTCACAGCAATGCAAAGCAACACATCTGATAACCAACAAGGCACAGCTAGTCCATTTTGCTGTTGTTCTGGAGTAAGGTTCCATGTGATTAGGAAGTATCCTGGCAATTCTATGAATTACCATGACTTTATGGAATTGCGTTAATTGCTTGGGTGATTTTTCTTGCTTTATTTCTATGCTATTGCGATATCATGTTATATCAATATTATGGTGATTGCAACGTTTGTTTGTTGATTTTCATCACTATTTATTAAATCTGCATACTGCTCTTCATCTGAAGATCACGGGGGGGGGGGGGGTTCACAACATAAAAATACAGAAGGAGAACACGAATTGCACAATAAAACAAAAACAAGCAGTAACTCCCCCCCCCCTTAAGTGTGATTATTGTGAGCTCAACATCTATTCCTGGAAAAAACAGGGTACAAATGTTAAATCAAACCAAATCAAAACTGTGCGGATGTAATGTTAAATTTGTTTTAATTTAATTTGTTTCGATTAGTGATCACTTAAAAAAAAGAAGAGAAGATTTGCCAAAACTGTGTGGATGTTGCCTGCGACACCAAGCACAAACCTTCCTTGCACTGCAAAGGGTTAACCTCTCAGAGTGACTGGCAGGGCAGCTACTGCTACCCCCCTGCGCCCCCCCCCCCCACAGTTTGGTTTGCCCATCCATTGTTTGGAGGAACTGTTGCTAGATTGACTGCCTCCCTTTTGATGTCTGGCAATGTTTGTTTATTAGCGCCAGTGGCCTGGGTTAACTCTCCGGGAAAAGCTTTGAATGAATCCCATCATCTGCCCTTCCCTCCTCCTTTTCACAGGCCGGTGAGCTGATAAAACCTCAGTGCTGGCTTTCAAAGGCCAGGGAAACTTCCAGCAGGAAACTCCTTTGCTCTACCTGCCTGCCTTCATGGCAAATGAAGCCTGTAAACTGTGAGAAAACGCTGGAGAGAGGTGTGGGGAGGGGGGGGAGACACACAGCCCAACTCTCTAAAGATTCTCTCTAATAATAATGTTATTTATACCCCGCCCAGCTGGCTGGGTTTCCCCAGCCACTCTGGGCGGCTCCCAACAGAATTAAAAGCACAATAAAACATCAAACATTAAAAACTTCCCTAAACAGGGCTGCCTTCAGATGTCTTCTGAAAGTCAGATAGTTGTTGATTTCCTTGACATCTGATGGGAGGGCGTTCCACAGGGCGGGCACCACCACCGAGAAGGCCCTCTGCCTGGTCCCTGTAACCTCACTTCTCGCAGTGAGGGAACCTCCAGAAAGTCCTCAGAGCTGGACCTCAGTGTCTGAGCAGAATGATGGGCATGAACGATGCACTCCATTTCACTTTCCCAAGTGTCGGCTGAGTGCGGCTCAGGACCGCAATTCCTCAAGGACTGCCTCTCTCCATAGGAACCTACCTGGACTCCGAAATCATCTTCTGAGGCCCTTCTTCCTGTGCCTTCTCCACGAGAGGTTCGGAGAGTGGCAACATGAGAATGGGCCTTCTCTGCAGTGGCTCCCCATTTGTGGAATGCTCTCCCCAGGGAGACTCACCTGGCACCTTCATTATACACCTTTAGGCACCAGGCAGAAACGTTCCTCTTTAAGCCTTTGGCTGATTGACATCCAATGCCCTATTAAAATGTGTTGGGGAGGGGGGTTTATTGGGTTCTTCTTCCTCTTTCCTTTCCTCCTCCTCCTCCTCCTTTAGCTTATACATAAATACGGCACTGGTCAGTTCCTTTACTGACAGCATAATACTTAGTTCTACGGCTTAGTGGTTACATGTGGTTCTAGCATAATGCCTTTCCAGCAACATATAGTCTCCTAGCAGTGTTCCAACACAGACTAGGCTCTGGGCAAGGGAAAGAGCCAACAGCAAACTTGCTTCAAACCCAAGTGTATTTATACTTCAGATTGTGCTGAGTCACTCTCACATGCTTGCTGAGTAACTCTCACAGGCTTAACCAGTTGCAGTTGCAAGACATCTTTTTTTTCTTTTCCTAAAAATTTATTGGGTGTTACAATTTTATAAGCACAAAACATAGATAGTGGTTAAATTTTCATACTTCCCCCCTCTCACCGTGGGAAGCCAAGATCCACCCCCCCTCTCACAGGGGTAAACATATTCATTGTACATTTAACCTTACTATTATTTTTTCTAACATTGCTTAGGCCTGGCCCCATTCCGTGGGCCAGATTCTGTCTTTCTCCATTACATATTTCGGTTGACTTCCTCAAGTCCCCCTCTGTTGAATTCATTTTAAATCCTCTTTCACAGATTGATACATCTATTTTCATAACATCCTAAAAACAAAATACAAAAACACTTTTACTTATTAATCCTAGTTTTAAACCTGAGCGTACTGGTACTTCTGCTCCTTCCCTAAATTCTTATCATCTGTACTCTATATTATACATATTTTCTTCTTTTCCCATTGAAACTTCCCCCCCTTCCTCCCATTGGTTTCAGAGTCTTTAGCCATATTTTATTTTCTTTAATAATCATTTTATATTTAATCATCATTAGTAATCCCTATGCCAGACACCATTTCCATATATCATCCTCCTTATAGCCAGAAAAGTAGTCCAGTTCAAGTATACTTCTTATTCAACCCACACCCTCCCTTTCTGCAATCAAACCCCGATGTTTGTCCTGCCCCAATGGGCCTTGCCTCTCCTTTCTCTTCAGTTTTGCCCTTCTCTTCTTACTCTTCTTTCTTCGGACCAATCCTGCTGCGTATGTCGATGCAGTTGCAAGTCATCTGGCTGGGTTGCCCCAGCCACTCTGGATGGATTCCAGCACATATCAAAACATAATATAGCATCAAAGATTAAAACCTTCCCGATACAGGGCTGCCTTCGGATGTCTTCTAAAAGTTGGGTCGTTATTTTTCTACTTGACATCTGATGGGAGGGTGTTCCACAGGGAGGGCCGACTTAACCTTTTCTTCGTTCTTTTTCTCTGCATGCACAAACCCCTTCTACATTAACATACAATCCACAGTGGCCCACCAGATGCCTCTGGAAAATCCACAAGCAGGACCTGAGCAAAAACAGCAACTCTCTTGCAACTGGCATTCAGGAGCATTGCTGCCTCCAACCGTGGAGGTAGTAGACCATAGCCATCAGTGTTAGTCGCCATTGATGGTCTTCTCCTCCTGAATTTGTCTAATTCTCTTTTAAAGCCGTTCAAGTTGTTGGCCATCACTGCCTCCTGCAGAAGTGAGTTCCGTAGTTTAACTATGCGCTGCACGAAAAAAGCACCTTCTTTTATCTGTCCCGAACATTCCACTTCCCTGGAAGTCTAAGTTCTATGAGACTCGGAGAGAGAAAAAATTCTTTATCTTTATGAAACATAATTTCATAATTTCTAACGTGCCTTCTTCTCTCTTGCTTTTCCTCTAAATTAAAAAGTCCGAAACACTGCAACCTTTCTTCATAAGGGAGCTGCTCTGCTCCACCCCCTTAACCATTCCCCATTCCCTTTTCTGAACCTAGTAAACAGAAGCACGCCACACTGGAGCTTTCTGCGTTCCTACAAGCCCTTTAAGGACCTCTAGGGAATGCAATCAATGGGGCCGAAGTGTTTCCATTTTATGGGATTGCGCCTTGCGAAAGATACGCTACTTTCAAGGTGAAAAAGATCCGTTTCAATGCTCTCCAGTCCTCCTCAATTGCTGGAAACTTCAAAACTCCCTGAAAGTGTGGGGTTTCCGATAGTCTTTGAATGTGCAGCACATTCCTTATTTGCTCGCTGGCTGAAGTGTGGGGCTGTTTGCACAGTGTGTCTGAGCAGACAGTGGCCTTTGAAGATGTTTACTAATTAAGTCAGAATCAACTGCGCAGGGAAGGAGAAATCACTTCAAACAACCCCCAGGCGTAAAAATACTGGGTTGTTTATTTGGGCTTGTATCCAAAATCGGACAAGAGTTTCCCTGCCAAGCTCGCCTCCCCAAGTGGCACTTTCCTTCCCATCGCTCTGTAGCTCCTTTCCTGAAATTATTTTAGGAGATGGAAAGTGACACCGGAAATCTGGAGGCAAAACAATTTTTTTTTGAAATCTAAACAATTTTTTTTTGAAAAATGGGATAGTTATAGAAAATATGTCTTAAAGTATAGTAAATATATTAAAAATTCTATATCTATGTTGGCATTCGAGTAGTAAGTATGGATTAGTATTGGGAAAATATCTGAAGGGAAAAATAAGTTTGAAGAATGTAAGAGTAATAGTAAATGGACAGGGTTATAGGGTTATGTACATTCAATATGAGGAAAATATGCATGGGTATCGGCAGGAAGTCAGAATCTGGAATTGTTTTATTATTATTATTATTATTATTTTTCTTGATTAATATTGATAACTTCAATATTATAGCGAAACTTACCTGTATTTATGTTGGTGTTTACCATTACAGTGATACTCACCTGTACTTATTTATACTGGATTTATAATCATAATTTTTAATTTTCTTTGTATGAGATGAAATAAGGACAACAACAACAAAATTACAGCAAATTATATTTATTGATTTTTATTGTTATTATTATTAATTCTGTAATATACAATGATAAGAGAGTTGTAAATTGAAAATTTTCAATAAAAATGCAATAAAAAAAAAAGAAATCTGGAGGCAAACGTTTCTGCGCCAGCTTCGGTGGCTCAGCTCTATGCTCTGAGCCCATCGCCTCGTTTTCAGTGGGCACAGTGACAGGCTTGGGACTGGGAATCCCTAATCCAATATAGCTTCTGGGAAGCAAAGAGGCCCTGATCTAATCAGCACCGGAACCGAAGATTCTCCATGCTTTCTAAATGAACAGCAAGATATACTGTGAGATGGGGGTGGGGGCTGATTTTGCAGGACTTCCAGCCTGATCTGCAGAGCTGATTCCCGAGAAGGGCATAGGGCAATTATCTCTCGCCCCCCCCCCGGCAGTTGTGCTGTGGGTACCATCCTGTCCCCGATGCTATTTAACATCTACATGAAGCTGTTGATGATGGACTTCATGGAGCTGGCCATGGGCGTAGCCAGGGGGGGCAAAGGGGGGCAGGTGCCCCCCCCCAGAAGGCAGCCCTAGAAGCAAAAATTATCAGCGTCCATTCAAAGCAAACCTGAACGACCATGGCTTGCCCCCCCCTAGTTTTGATCCTGGGTACGCCCCTGGAGCTGGCCGAACTGACTGGGAGGATACGTGACCAGAAGGAGGAGACGGTGGAAGAAGACTGGAAGAATTTTAGAATTTATTTAAAGAAGTATTGTTATATTTAAAAATTAGGAATGTATTGGAAGCGTCAAATAAGCTCAGAATAGAAAGAGATGTTTAGTAGAATAGAAATTTTTATAATTAAGAGATATATAAGAACTATGTTGAAGGACATTATTGTAAGGATGTATATTTTGTGAGTGGAAGGAAGGATATAGGGATTAAAATAGAGGAGGATGCTTATCAAAATATGAAAATGGAAACTGCTAAAGAGGAACAGTAGTGAACTTTAGATAGGGAGGTTCTGAGGAGGTCAATTGGATGTAATAAACAGATAGGTTTGAAGAAAAGTAAGTTTATTGGATATTGTTTGTTTTGTATTGTTATGTACTTAGTATTGTTTTTTTGTTTCTTATTTGTGATTTTTAAGTGTTGTTAAAAATGTGGAAAACTAATAATTTTTTTTTTTACATTTTTTTAAAAAAAGAAAAAGAAAAAAGAAGAAGAAACTGTTGGGACTGCAGGTGTACCTAGGCTCCCTTGCACCTGTGCCAGAGGAGCTTGCACACTTTGCCTGGCAGCCCAGAGTTTGGCAGACGAATGGCCTGGGGAGCAGATGGATGGTCAACCCAGTCAGATGAGTGTGGTGTACTGTAAATAATAAAATGATGATGGTGATGACGATGATGGAATTGGACTCCCCTATTTTCATCAGGGGTGCTCTGGTCCATGGGGTCACGAAGAGTCGGACACGACTAAATGACTAAACAACAACATTTTCATCAGAGGAACGTTGGGTATGGATTACTCTGCGTGAAGCCTGACCTGGGACATTATTCTGCCACATTATTCCAGTGCTGAAGTGAGGTTAGAAGGAACCAGGCAGAGGGCCTTCTCGGTGGTGCCACCCGCCCTGTGGAACGCCCTCCCACCAGATGTCAAAGAAATAAACAACTACCTGACGTTTAGAAGACATCTGAAGGCAGCCCTGTTTATATAATAATAATAATAATAATTTATTTATTTATTTATTATTTGTACCCCGCCCATCTGGCTGGGTCTCCCCAGACACTCTGGGCGGCTTCCAGCAAACATTAAAATACATTAACACATCACAGATTAAAAACTTCCTTAAACAGGGCTACCTTCAGGTATTTTCTAAACGTCATGTAGTTGTTGATCCCTTTAACCTCTGATGGGAGGGAAGTTTAGGGAAGTTTTTAATGACTTATGTTTTAATGTATTTTTAATCTTTTGCTTGAAGCTGCCCAGAGTGGCTGGAGAAACCATTTATTGGGTTTTCCTTATTGGGCTAAGGTGCTAGTATTGGTGTACAAAGTGCAATTATTATTATTATTATTATTATTATTATTATTATTATTATTATTATTATATTTGTATACCACCCTTTACCAGTAGATCTCATGGCGTTTCATAACATAAAACTACAATATAAAAACCACAGAGGGTGCTATGCAGCTTGGGGCCAGCATACCTAAAAGATTGTCTTGTTCCCTACATACCCAACTGCTCACTGCATTCTGCAGACGAAGGCATCCAGCAGATACGATCCCATCAGGCTCTATTCCACACAATGTTGAAATCAGGTTTTCACTGCGGCGGCAGCAAACCCTTTCAAACTCTCTGCAGTTACATATCAGGCGGACCCCTTCTCTACCAGCTTTTCATCACCTGCTTAAACATGTTCTGTTCTTCAAAAAAATTTTTAGCCCGGTTAGAATGTGTCCTGGATCTCAGCATATTTTATGTATGTTTGTTGTTTTAAAGTGTTTTTATTTCTATAGTCCAAAAAAACCCCCATATATATATTTACAGTGGTACCTCGACTTACGACGATAATGTGTTCCGACGCAATTTTCATAAGTCAAAAAAATTTGTAAGTCGAATCCCCATAGGAATGCATTGGGGAAAAAAATTCGTAAGTCGAAAAAATCCTATTAAAAGCAGCCATGACGTCTTTTCGTAAGTCGAAAAAATTCGGATGCAGCGGCCATTTTGTTTTACCGGAAGTCACTCGTAACTCGAAAACAACGTAAGTCGAGTTACTCGTAAGTCGAGGTACCACTGTATGTGGAATTGTTTTTAATGGTTTCCATATCTTTAACTGTTTTTATATATTATACTGCAGATTGCTTTGAGATGCTCGATGGAAGAGATTCATAAATGAAATAATAGTAATTATTATACATGTATTGATTAGTAAATGTGTGAGCTTTCCTTCCAATGATGAGTGGTAGCTTTTGCTTATTATACTGCCTTGCCCCCACTTCAATATCTCTAATAGCCGAGGTTTTTATGTCAAGCCTATTCATTTTCATTTGAGTACTTAATCAGTTGATGACTAATCCTCTAGAATATCCTCACTTGTTTGTTTATTTATTAATCCGATCTCTTTCTTAAAAGTGTTTTCATCCCAGTTTTCTACATAAAAGATAGATACATCCACACCCACTATAAATCTGAAATAACCCCCACCCTGAAACATAGCAGCCGAACAACTTTTTAAATATATCAAAAGCAGCCGTAAAATGAATACCAACCGCGAAAGTTAGGCAATTAATAATATTTCCACAGTACCAAACGCCCTCTTTAACTTCAGAGGATCTTTAACTTCAGCTTGGAGACCAATAAGAAGACAGGTAGACTTCCTGGAGGTGAACATCCCAGAACAAAAGACACCTGTCTCTCTCCAACAATGTAACTACAAACCTGATGTTGTTGGACTGCAACTCACATCATACCTGACCATTGACCATGCTGGCTGGGTTTCAGCCCTGTGAAATCCTAGAATGACTACTCAGATGTATGGTAAAGGGACCCCTGACCATTAGGTCCAGTCCTGTCCGACTCTGGGGTTGCGGCGCTCATCTGGCTTTATTGGCTGAGAACCGGCGTACAGCTTCCGGGTCATGTGGCCAGCATGACAAAGCCGCTTCTGGCAAACCAGAGCAGCACACGGAAACGCCGTTTACATTCCCACCTGGAGCGGTACCTATTTATCTACTTACACTTTGACATGCTTTCGAACTGCTAGGTTGGCAGGAGCTGGGACCAAGCAACGGGAGCTCACCCCGTCGCAGGGATTTGAACCGCCGACCTTCTGATCAGCAAGCCCTAAGCTCTGTGGTTTAACCCACAGTGCCACCTGGGTCCCTAGATGTAGGGTACTCACGCACTTTACAGTGGGCAGTCCTCTGTATTTGAAGGGCTGCCTGGTCCAAATCCAGTTAAATAACAAAGAGAAAGGCCACAGCTCAGTGGTAGAGCATCTGCTTTGCACACAAAAAATAAAATAATAATAATAATAATAATAATAATTTATTATTATTATTTATTATTTATTTAGACAGCAGTCACGAAATTAAAAGACGCCTGCTTCTTGGGAGAAAAGCAATGACAAACCTAGACAGCATCTTAAAAAGCAGAGACATCACCTTGCCGACAAAGGTCTGTATAGTTAAAGCTATGGTTTTCCCAGTAGTGATGTATGGAAGTGAGAGCTGGACCATAAAGAAGGCTGATTGCCAAAGATGCTTTTGAATTATGGTGCTGGAGAAGACTCTTGAGAGTCCCATGGACTGCAAGAAGATCAAACCTCTCCATTCTGAAGGAAATCAACCCAGAGTGCTCACTGGAAGGACAGATCCTGAAGCTGAGGCTCCAATACTTTGGCCACCTCATGAGAAGAGAAGACTCCCTGGAAAAAACCCCGATGTTGGGAAAGATGGAGGACACAAGGAGAAGGGGATGACAGAGGACGAGATGGTTGGACAGTGTTCTCGAAGCTACTAACATGAGTTTGACCAAACTGCGGGAGGCAGTGGAAGACAGGAGTGCCTGCCGTGCTCTGGTCCATGGGGTCATGAAGGCTCAGACACGACTAAACGACTAAACAACAACACCCCACCCATCTGGCAGGTTCAATCCCCAGGTGGATATCTGGTGAGCCACTGTAAACAATACTGAGCTGTATGGACCAATATTCTTTCTGACTCAATGTAAGACAGCTTGGTTGCCTCTCAGCCGTTCTCAGAATACCTGGCTACAGCCTTCCCCACGTTAATGCAATTAATTCTGCATTTGAATCTATACATACGACTTAGCGCATGCACATTCCATGCTAATCTGCATCCTCCTCTATCCTTTCAGTGACACATTTCCTCTTTTCTGGTGACTGTCCTACTCAGAAGAAAGTTTTTTTGCTTTTCAGCATCTGCCCAGTGTGTGTGGCATAGGATGCCTACCTATATTGCCCTTCAATCCATGCCTTTCAAGTTAATTCGGCCAAGGAAGGAGCTCTAGGAAATAAAAACTAGGGCGATTAAAATGTGGCGGCTGCAGGAAAACACTATAAAGTGTTCAAAGCCTTGAACCTGCTTTATTTGCCAATTTCGAACACTGGTGTTTGCTGAAAGCCTGGACCCATCAGAAATGTTAACTTAAGCTTTCCATTTGGGTTCCCCCCCCAAAAAAAGCCTTTGTTGCTTCAGCAAACAGGTCATGAATCCAGCACACCTACTCCCCAAACAAACCTTCCCCCCAATTATCTGGGGAATGAAGTGCATTTGACAAAGACATCAGTCTTCCCGAGACAGATCGCTGGGGGTGTGGAAGCATTCTGATTGTGCATGTCGGAGTTCTTGACCCCTGTCCTTCTCTTCCTTCATGGACCCCAGATAACCACTGAAAAAAGATTCTCCTTTGGTGTTACATCTCTGGGATTGGAAGAGCAAAGGGTTTAAGTTATGTGTAGGGTTGCCAGGGACCCAGGTGGCGCTGTGGGTTAAACCACAGAGCCTAGGGCTTGCCGATCAGAAGGTCGGCGGTTCGAATCCCCGCGACGGGGTGAGCTCCCGTTGCTTGGTCCCAGCTCCTGCCCACCAAGCATATCGAAAGCATGTCAAAGTGCAAGTAGATAAATAGGAACGACTCTGGCGGGAAGGTATGCCCATGCATGACCAATAAGGTGGAATCTGTTACTCACATTCTTCTATTCTGTGAATTTTACAGTGAAGAATGGTCTCGTCTTATATTACCCCTTTTATCAAAATTTAAACCCTTGCAATATTATCTGGAATTTATTCCCGAAATCCTACGCAAATTCCTTTTGGAAGACTCTTTGAGCTCAGTATCCTATGCTGTGGCCAAGTTTTGCACCTTAGCCATCAAAAAACGTAAATCACTTCTACTGGAAAATATACTATAAATTTCTTTTGCGCCATTGGTTTCCCCCCCTAATCCTTAGGATTTTGACGCCTTGTAGCGATATTCTGATCGCTGGTTTGGAATTATACTGTACTGTATTATATTGCTGGCTTTTGCTGTAATAAACTGAGTTGAGTTGAGTTTCCGGGCGTTGCTCTGGTTCGCCAGAAGCGGCTTTGTCATGCTGGCCACATGACCTGGAAGCTGTACGCCGGCTCTCGGCCAATAAAGCGAGATGAGCGCTGCAACCCCAGAGTCGGACACGATTGGACCTAATGGTCAGGGGTTCCTTTACCTTTACCTTTTTAGGGTTGTCATACATCTAGAATTTCCTGGACATAGCTGGCAATTTCCGCCCTCCCTTCCCCACAGGTGGCTGGGGCTTGCGGCACCGAGCGGGGCTTACCTGGGCGGGTACCTCCAACCTGCTTAGGTTGGCCTTCGACCTGCCCTTGGCCAGAGAGGACAATGGACTGACGGGTGCGGGGCTAAGGCCAAAGAAAAGAGGCATCTAG
Organism: Darevskia nairensis; assembly: GCA_034642065.1. NCBI lineage: Eukaryota > Metazoa > Chordata > Lepidosauria > Squamata > Lacertidae > Darevskia > Darevskia nairensis. Next base: position 219,079 of record JAWWNI010001066.1, read on the forward strand.
ATCAAGGGAAGTAATAGTACCACTGTATTCCGCTCTGGTCAGACTTCACCTGGAATACTGTGTCCAGTTCTGGGCACCACAGTTCAAGAAGGATATTGACAAGCTGGAACGTGTCCAGAGGAGGGCAACCAAAATGGTCAAAGGCCTGGAAACGATGCCTTATGAGGAACGGCTTAGGGAGCTGGGTATGTTTAGCCTGGAGAAGAGAAGGTTAAGGGGTGATATGATAGCCATGTTCAAATATATAAAATGATGTCATATAGAGGAGGGAGAAAGGTTGTTTTCTGCTGCTCCAGAGAAGCGGACACGGAGCAATGGATTCAAGCTACAAGAAAGAAGATTCCACCTAAACATTAGGAAGAACTTCCTGACAGTAAGAGCTGTTCGACAGTGGAATTTGCTGCCAAGGAGTGTGGTGGAGTCTCCTTCTTTGGAGGTCTTTAAGCAGAGGTTTGACAGCCACCTGTCAGGAATGCTTTGGTGGTGTTTCCTGCTTGGCAGGGGGTTGGACTGGATGGCCCTTGTGGTCTCTTCCATTTCTATGATTCTATGATTCTTTTGGCCAGGCCTCACTTGGTTTTCTTCCTTCCTTCCAGGATCACCCACCCACCCTCCCTCAAATTAATAATTTCTTTCCTCCAAATAATTCCATCCTAGGTCAGCGCTCATCAAGTTAACGATACTTTTTCCTCACAGACTAATATTTTGCGTTCCAGGTCAGCGGGTGCTGCTGCGGTCGTAAGATGGTTGCTGTATTCAGAACCGGGAAGGAATTTTCCCTGCATTGGAAGGTTTCACCTTCCCCGCAGCATTTCGTCACAACTTTGGCGGTTTTAGGCCTTGGCAAGGTATCCTTTAGCCTATCATCAAGTGGGGGGGGGGGTGCATTCATGCTCCCTTCCCATGCGGCGGCACTTGCAGGGCCCGTTAAATGGCAAAACTGGGAGTCCCTGGCCCTAGAGCAGCGGCATGTAGGTCAAACTCCCGAACCGAGGTTAGTGGAAGGGCATGCTGTGTAAGTTTGCGCTTTACAGTCCCCTCCCACTGCACCTCATCAGCCTGCATATCCTCAGCCCGATGGGCTGAGAGGGTTACCTGCCAAGGCCTATGCCAAGTTTCCCACTTCTGAAGCTCAATAAAGTTGTGGCCAATTTGAACCCACAATTTGAACTCTTGTCTCATTCTTTGGGGGAAGGGGTAGGCACCGCAGACAGGGTTTAGTGTGTGTGCCCGCAAATGGCCATCGGAAGTTGTGTCCGGGCCAAAATTGCTGAAACATCTAGGAAAATCTGGATGTATGGCAACCCAGTGTCATTTTTGACAAAATCTTAAAAAATAATAATGAAAAACTTCAATTTTTCAATTTTAAGCTCAACAACTTATTTTCACTTTTTTAAATATGGCAACCCTATGCAGTTGCATGATTCATTGTCCTGGAATCCACTGCTGTCACATTCAAAAACTCCCTGTCACTATTGTGCTACACCTCTCAATCTTCTTTGTAGAACCCACCTAGATGTGGTGATAGCCAGCAGCAGAATCTGACAAAACATATGACCTATTTGTGCAGACTGTCCCCAGTTTTCAAACTGATTGTTCAAAACAAATAGGAGGGGCGAAGTGGTTTCTATTTTCCCATCTCAAAATGGTCAGCTTTGCCCTTTGCAAAGAGCTGCTGCATTTACATTTTTGAAATGTGGCTGGCTCCGTCGCCTTAGAAGGGACTAGGTGTCTGTGGTTTGCACCCAATCCTGGCAGCATAGTGTTCAGAGTAGACCGAAACTGTGTCGTGTTCATTCATTCCAGTGGGTCTCCTTTGAGCAGAACCACTCTTGCATTCTATAAAAACTGAATGTTCCCTGCATGAAAACCAATGGATGGACCTGGCTTGATCTGCACCGGAGGAGCAACTTTGCCTGCAAATTTCATCCACTTATGTGAAAAGGGGAAGGGGAAAAACAAACAAACCCTTACAGCCATTTTGAGATTCTCCATTATCGTCAAAGGAGGTGAAAGATCAGATTCAAATAAGGGATTGAATCAGAATGGCACAGATTGGCTATGAAACAGCACACCTACAGTATATAGATAAACAAGTAAGGCTACATGGGGATTTAGTTTTATCTGTCACAGGAGATTGAAGTAAGAGAGACCTATTATGGAAGGCTGGGTTTTCCCCTTAAACAGGGCTCTGGAAACATGATAGTCTCAGCTGAAAACTATTATTTCTTTGACAACCTGCTTTTTCATTTCCTCTGAGTTTCAAAAGCTGTTTATCATACACAGTGAAGAGGTTGTGTTTTGGAGAAAGAAAAGTCTACAGAGCCCCAGATGAGTGTGTGGAACAGCACGCGAGGCCCTGGTTCAGTGCTGTACATTCCTCTAAGCAGCTTTGAGGCCCTTTTGGGTAAAATAAGAAGCAGCAGCCCACTTAGCCCTACTAAAAATATCTTGCACCAGATTCAACTAAGCAGGAAGCAGAAAGACTCTCACAGTGGGGACTTCCCCCCTACTCACTTTGCCCTATGCCTTCTTGTGCCTCCCTCAAAGCTGGTCTAGAGGGTCAGGAGAACCCCTATGACATCAAGGAGGTGTAAGAGAGGAAAGATCATTCTGCCGGGCAAGCAGATATTTTTTTTTAATTAAAGTTTTATTAAATTTCAATTTTAACATTCTCACAAACAACATATATCCATATCATTCATATTCCATTCCCTCCTCCCTTCTCTCCGGGCTTCCGCCAACACTTCTGTTTCCCCCCCACTTTATTCAACACTGCTATATCTAATAATTTTAATATACTATTTTCTTATTAGCATATCATACTACTAACATTGTCAATGTTTATTTAAATCCTGCCATCAAGTCCCTGGTCTTATTCTGTTTCTGCAAATAGTCTATAAATGGTTCCCATTCTCTTTCAAAGTCACTGTTGTCCTCCTCCCATAGTCTGTTTGTCAATTTTGCCATTTCTGCATAATTCATCAGTTTTTCTTGCCATTGTTCTTTTGTTGGTATTTCTCCAGTCTTCCAGATATTCTTGCGCTGATCGGACAAACCTCTTGGCACTATGTTGACTTCCCAACAGTGTAAAACCCAAGATCGCCTAACCCCATTTATGCCCATGTGACAGCTTTAATCAGAGCGGGCACTGCTGCAGCTCCTACATAATACCTGTTTTGAATTTCCAAAAACTTGCACTTTGGAACTCACTGCCGATGGATGTCAGCCAGGCGCTTTCACCGTACTCTTCTTTGATGCCAGCTAAAAACATTTATTGTTTAGGCAAGTGAAGGCAGATGTTTGGAAAGTTGATGCAAGTTTTAACCTGTCTTTAGTTCATTCTATGAAAACTTGTTGAAAGACTTAAAAATCATTGTTAATTGTTCCTATTGAAAATGTTATGGTTATATCTTTTTTGTACAGTGCTTTGAGGTTGGCTCCCCCCTCCTGTCACAGTCAAGCGATGCATAATTTTTATGAAATACAGTGGTCCCTCGACTTACGAATTTAATCCGTTCCGAATGGACATTCGTAGGTCGAAAAGTTCGTAAGTCGAAAAAAGCGATTTCCCATAGGAATGCATTGGGAGAAAAAATATTCAAAAAAATTTGTAAGTCGAAAAAACCGCATCTAAAACCGGCAACGATTTCCATTCGGATGCTGAAAAATTCGTAGGCATGCGGCCACTTTTTTCGTTTGTAAGTTGAAAAATTTGGATGTCGAGTATTTCGTAAGTCGAGGGACCACTGTAAATAAAATAAGCATGGATGTCCACAGTATTTTTTCCAGGGTGGGAATAAAACACTGAACGGGGGAACTGGCTAATTTCTCTCTTAACCCAAAATGAGAATAATGCCTGACTGTATATTTAGCCTCATTTCTCAGGTTCTGCAAATGCTGGGAACTTTTCTAAAAACACGAAAGCTGGGAATCTGGAGATTATGGTTCATTGGGAGGGGGAACTGTCTCCTGCCCTGTGGATACACAACCAGGGGTATTAAAACTCTTGGGAGGAAAGCAGAATATTCGGACATGCTACCATAACCTCATTGGCTCCCAGGAATGACAACCAACAAATCATGAGGCTGGGGGATGCTAAGCATTGCCGCCCCATGTCACAAAGAAAGGGGGAGATTGGTTGGTACTTTGTCTCTCTGGCCCAATTAAGAGAGCGCATAGCTTAATTTCACAGGGAAGGTTCTGACCAAAGCTTCTTTGCCTCTCTCCTCCTCCACCACCTCTCCCCTCTCCTTGTTGAGAAAGGGCATGAGCAATAAAGCCATGTTCTCTGGTGCTTGCATGCGCAGGGCTGTTTGCATGAAAAGCATGGCAGATCAACTGATAACAGGGAAGCCCATAAGAGGGGACAGCACCCATTGCAAATCTCACCCAGCTTGAGTGACGCATGCAAGTCAGGCGAAATTCATACTGAAAATGTACAGACAGCTCATTTCATCTCTTGTTGCTTTTGAAACAAGAGAGACGGGTAGATTCCTGGTAAAAAGGACACAAGTATTTTTTTTTTAGAAGAAGAAAAGGGGAGTCAGTTCAATGCATTTTAGGGTTTTTATTTTTGTGACACAAAATGAACATTTTACAGGAATCGCCAGCTCAAGGCTGCCCCACCTCCAGTTTCTTCTTTTTGGCTTAACTTATAGTGTCAAGTGCTGATGAAACCTTGAGTGGTTGCCAGTTGAGTTGAGAACTCACTGCTTCATCTTTCTTCCTCCTGCCCCTAACTGTGTTTGAGGCTCAAGCTGAACATTATATGGAGTTCTATGACCCAAAGCAGCCTCGTCAGGCTGAGAGTCAGAGCAGAGGAACATAAGATGTCATCTTTTGCTGAGTGAGATGGTTGGTCCATCGAGCTCAGTATTGTCTACATTGACCAGGAGTGGCTCTACAGGGTTTGAGACATGGGCCTCTCCCAGCCCGACCTGGAGATGCCAGGATTTGAACCTGGAACCTTCTGCATGCAAAGCAGATGACCCACCACTGAGCTGCAACCTTTTTCACTTGTGGGTAAGGATGGAAGAGGAATTTGAGTCAGTGGTGAAACCATAGGAGAGCCATAATTCTCTGCATTTTTCAGCACAGTTCTCCAGCCCAATATTGCTTACAATGATGCACATAGTTGGGTAAATTGTACCCAGAGATGCATATCATACAAAAATCCATTAATTTTGGGGGGAAATGCTTTGCAAAATTGTCCACAGCAGGCACGGTTGCACACAAATGTGTATATATCAATGATCACTAAAACAATGGTGCATTTTTGTGAGGACTTTTTAAATTTTTAAAAATTGCAAACTGATGCAGAAATGTGGAGAACTGATAGAGAAACCTCAAATTTTCAGAGTGAAATGGACAGATTTGCCTATATACCAAATCATTGTAGGGTAATACAGCTGTGATTCCATGGGGAGGCTGACTAGCCACATCACTCTTTCTCCTCTGGTTGTTTTCAAACTCAAAATCACCCTCCCCAAGATGTTTCACCCACAGGGAGAAGAAGGCAAAGATCTGCAGGCTGTGAGCCTGAGTGTAGGAAGAGTACAGAGATGGAGAGATGAAGCTGCCCAACCTTTTCTCCTGGGGTTGCCCCCCAAATCACTCCCTGCAAGCTGTGTTTTCAAACAGATGGCATAGATAGCATGGGGACGATAATGGTGAACTGCCATAGCTCAGTGCTTCGCATGCAGAAGGTTCCAGGTTCAACCCCTTACCATAGCTGTCAACTTTCGGATTTGAAAATAAGGGATTTTTCCAAAATTCCGGATTTGAAAATAAGGGATGCCGCGAGGGCGGTGCAATGGCACCAAGTAGCCTCGCCACCCTGCGCTCCAGAGGCTGCGCGCAAATGGGTGAGCGAAAGAGCGAGCGCATAGACGGCAGGTAGGCTGTCTGTCTGGTTGGGCGTGAGGGTCTGGCTGCACAAGGCATGCAAGCTCCGCCCCCAGTCGGTCTCAGACTCCTTATTGGCAGCCGAGCAACGCAGCTGAGGAGCCTCCCTGGCCGGCAGGGAGGGAGAGGAGCTGCTTCCTTTGAAATATGGGAAATTTAAGGGATATCAACAATCCGGGATAGCAGCGGGAAACGTCATTGGAATAAGGGAGTTTCCCGCAAAAAAGGGAGGGTTGACAGCTGTGCCCCTTACATCTCCAGTAGGTCTGGCAAAGACAAGATGGTGTCTGTGATTTCCACTGAGTTTGGGATCATGCTCTTCCCCAGGGGTAGCCAGATGCTGTCAGACTCCTACTGCCATCAACCCAAGCCAGCAAGGTCAACAAGTGGGGAGATGTAGCCCAACGGCATCCAGAAGGTACCACATTGGCTACCTCACCTACTAAGCACTAGGGGAGATTTTTCTTCTTGCTAGTGAAGGCTCTCAAGAAAGTGTAAAAAGAGTTGAAAACCTGCCGTGTGCCCTTGCTATGTGCGATGGCTCACACGCGATGGTTTCCCCTCCACAGGGAATTTTTACAGCATGCAAAGAGGCCCTCTGCTTGCGACCTAACCAGTTTTTGAACCAGCCAGTCGGGATTTTTTTGCTTCTGCGCTCCCTCCAGGGCTGTTCAAGGGAGAGTTTTGAATTCTGCAAACATTTAGGTCAATCAGCATCTGATCGTAGGAATGAGAGTGACAAAGGAAGAGTAGGAGCTGCAGAGGGAGGTGGGAAAGCGAAGAGAGAGAGAGAGAGAGAGAGAGAGAGAATAATAATAATAATAATAATAATAATAATAATAATAATAATAATTTTTTATTTGTACCCCGCTCATCTGGCTGGGTCCCCCCAGCCACTCTGGGCAGCCTCCAACAGATATTAAAATACATCAAAATATCACAGGTTAAAAACTTCCCTAAACAGGGCTTCCTTCAGGTATTTTCTGAATGTAGGATAGTTGTTTATCTCTTTAACCTCTGCTGGGAGGGCGTTCCACAGGGCGGGCGCCACTACCAAGAAGGCCCTCTGCCTGGTTCCCTGTAGCTTTGCTTCTCGCAGTGAGGGAACCGCCAGAAGGCCCTCAGCGCTGGATCTCAGTGTCCGGGCTGAACGGTGGGGGTGGAGACGCTCCTTCAGGTATACTGGACTGAGGCCGTTTAGGGCTTTAAAGGTCAGCACCAACACTTTGAATTGTGCTTGGAAACGTACTGGGAGCCAATGTAGATCTCTCAGGACCAGTGTTATGTGGTCCCGGCGGCCACTCCCAGTCACCAGTCTAGTTGCCGCATTCTAGATTAATTGCAGTTTCTGGGTCACCTTCAAAGGTAGCCCCACGTAGAGCGCATTGCAGTAATCCAAGCGAGAGATAACTAGAGCATGCACCACTCTGGCAGAGTGAAAGAGAGAGAACACCTAGAGGCATCTGACACCCCATCTGCTCCTTGGACTTCTAAACAGTCACACCCACCAAGGGCGCATCTGGTTCCAGGGACAGAAAGCAAGTCCTTTCACTTTCAGGCTCTTGTAATTGCAAAATGCAGAGGAAGAGCAAATGGGAAGCCATCAATCTCGGCGGCTTGCCGTTACCCGGAGGAAAAGATTTGCTCTCTAATTTCCAGCCAGTGCTGCAGAGGGGCCCTTAAGGAGCTGAGCCGGGAAGCGGGGGTGGGGGGGTCGGGGGAGGGAAATGGACTTCCTTTTAATTATGGATCATGACAAGCATTTTTAATGAGATTGACAGAGATGATCGGCTCGTCCATAATGGCATTAAAAAGGCACGTCGCCTTCAATGGGAAATGGAAATGGAAACTGCAGGAACCCGGGACAAATTCACTTGTTTTGAGATAATAAGGCATCTGGGTGGTATTCAACTAAGTTTCACACAGGGAAGACTTTTCTTTCTTTCTTTTTTGTATTTAAAAATTGTTTATTTGCCACAGGATATATTTCAAACATTCTCATAATCTTAAAAACGGTAAAATAACGCATAATGTGCTCCAGCCTCATTAAAAGGAAGGAATACATTGCATCTATAGCAATTTGAAAGGTTAAAATGTATACTTCAAGTATTCCAAACTATGTTACCCACCCCTAACACTATTCACCCCAAACACACAGGGAAATCTTGCTGAAATCAAGGGACCAAACTTTCCCATGTTCATTCATTTCAGTGGGGCCATTGCCAGTGAAACTTAATTTGAATGCCATCCATTGGCTAGACCCATGGCTCTACTACTGCTGGATCCACCCATCATTTTGTTTTAGTTTTTTAAAATAATTTTTATTAATTTTCCATTTAATATACAATCACATCATTATTATCTCCTTTACTTCTTTGGCTCCTTAGAGCCTGTCAACTTCCTTCCCTCCTGCCTCTTGGCTTTCAAAACTAACCTTTATATCACTAGTTACAGGTAGGTAAGCCGTGTTGGTCTGCCGTAGTCAAAACAAACAAACGAAAATCCTTCGAAACTTAGTTGGTCTCTAAGGTGCTACTGGAAGGATTTTTTCTTTAATTTTATTTCCTTATATCACTGTGTTTTATATATTTTCCAGTTGTAATATAACTCATTACAAAATACCTCACAGTTTAAATAAAAAAGAAAGGTAAATAATTCTCATTACAAGTCTTCAGACAACCCTACTAATGTTGTTAATTGCTTACAATGATCTTTCAAGTATTGTATAAATTTACTCCAGTCTTTTTGGAATACTCGATCGTGCTGGTTTTGGATTTTTCCTGTCAGTTTCGCCAGTTCCGCAAAGTCCATCATTTTCATCTGCCACTCTTCTTTCGTTGGTACTTCTTGTTTCCATTTTTGGGCTAAAAGAGTTTTTGCAGCTGCTGTTGCATACATGAACAATCTTTTATCTTTTTTTGGGTATCTCTTCACCTACTATACCCAGTAAAAAGGCTTCTGTTTTGTTTTGTTTTTTAACAAAAGTGCTTTAAAACATTTTCTTTAATTCATTGTGTCAGATTCCGTAACAGTTGCTCATGAGTAAAGACCAAGTCTGTCTTGTCTTCCAACTATTTTTATTGTGCAAAGCATGTACAGTGCGGAGCTATCCTAAAACATGACCACCTAGTCGCTAGTGGAATCCGGAAGTGCCCCCCTCCTGTTGCGGCGCCAACACTAGAGTCTTGGCACCCTAAAGTGCTGCCTCCTTTCTCCCCTGACCCTTCTGCGTAAAGCAGGAGCCGGAAATGGTGTCTCCCCCTCAGAGTGGGTCTGCTGAGCGGTGCTGTGTCTCTCTGCATCATCCTGGAGACCTCTTCCCACCTGGCTCCTTCCTGGTAACTCCTCCTCCCCCGGGGAGGAGCTGGCAGACTCACTGGGAGACGTGTCCGTCAACAACAAAGGCTGAGGCTGCCGGTACCCACTCAGTGCTGGACTGACAGGGGAGGGCATGTCCCTGACACTTTGTATATCATTTCCCAGAAAGCCTTTACTTCCTCATTTTGGGTCTGTGGTTAGAACAACATCCCATACCCTACCCTCCTTCCAAAGGTCTACTTCCACACACCCCTCCCAATAAGCTCAGTTCTAAAATTAACCTCCAATGTGTCATTCCACCAGCTGGCTCAGGGCTTCCACTGCAGGTGGAACAAGCAAGTGATATTGATGATGGTTCTGTAGGGTTGCCATATTCCAAAAAAGTGAAAATCTGGACACAACAGTTGTTGAGCTTTTTTTGAGGGCAAAGTTGTTGAGTTTTCCTTTTGGCCAAAGTTGTTGATCTCTTTTTGCAAAATCTCAAAAAAAATAAATAAAAAGGAAACTTTAGAGCTATTTTTTAGGGAATTCGCCAAAAAAACAACACTCCCAACATGCGTTGCCATAAGCCTGGGTTTCCCCGGACATTTTGGCCAATTGTCATAAATTCTGCCTGGATGCTATTTCCAGTGGACGAATCCCAGCTATGCCTAAGTTCTGGGCGAGCAGGAGGCAGGGAGTTTACATCAAAGACTCACAGCTCACGTCCGTGTCACACATTTGCATAACATTTGCACATGTAAACGTATTTATATGCAGACACAAAGCTAGAACTCTGGACAAATGCAGAGAGCGACTGACTCACTGTGCTTTGCAGGATGCAAACATGGAAGTACCTTTAAAAGGGGGATTATATTTGCATTGCTTCCTTTATCTGCTGGATAGATTGCTTTCCTCTTTATTGCACGACTGAAGATCTAATAAACAAAACAAATTAAAATGGGGAGGAGGGGGGCAAGAGATCAGTGCAACATGGCCACATCTCATCTCCTCACCTGGCCGCGCACCTGATGAGAGATTTAAAAATAATAATGGGGGGGAGGATTAAGCTCTCTTCTAATCACTTGGGGCTGAATAACTCATGCTGGCAGGATAGCTCTGGAAGGTTTCATTCATTCATTCATAGAATCAGAGTGTAGTGTGTGAAGCTAATGACCAAAACCACATGTTTCCCAGCGGTTAACACTTGTTCAAAGGTGATGCTGCTGGAGTGACTCAAATCTCATCGCAAGTGGGCTCAGGCTTTCAGTTTATCTTCTGTTAACGATTGACTCCACTCTGCAGCACCACCCTAACTCTCCCCTGTGACCCCCTCCCCATTCATGAAACTCCCTTCAGGGTTAATGAGAAACCCAGCAGATGGAGGAGGAGAGGACCGCTTGCATGCTGAGCAAACTCGGAGGAGGCGTGGCTGAAGAAGACTGGAAATCCAAAAGCCCTGGCTGGAAGGGGATCAGAAGAGAAACCCCATCTTTGAAGGGCAACTCTCTTCACCAGAAATCTGTCCACAGCACCGCGCTCATTTTCTACACTCTTCTTCAGGAAGAAAGCAAGGCGTGGAGCTTTTCGCTTATCCAGGACTCATTTGGCCAACATGGATAAAAGGTCCGTCCCTACCATTGGGTTGGCTGAGGCACCTGCCTCAGGCGGCAGTAATTATGTGTATGTGGTTGTAGCAGAGGCAGTTCTTCTTCTTCTTCTTCTTCTTCTTCTTCTTCTTCTTCTTCTTCTTCTTCTTCTCCTCCTCCTCCTCCTCCTCCTTTCATTCATTTTCCATTTCCCAAAAAATAACAAAAACGAGTAAAATTTTACATTCCATCAACATTCAAATAAACCATTCTGCTGCTATTTATAACATTCCCTTTATCACTGTACACCTACTTCCAACATATTTATTTAATTCCCATTTACCTTTCCTCGATATTTCCCTCACTACTCTATTTTTTGTCAATCCTGCTAACGTTGTAAGATTCTTACAGTGGTTTTAAAAAAAAAGTTCACAAAATCCCCCCATTCTATATTCAAAAGTCCTTCTTCTTGGTTTCTTATTCTTCCAGTCATTTCTGTGTATTCCATTAATTTTAGTTGCCAATCTTCTTTAGTTGGAACTGCTTCTTCTTTCCATCTCGGGGCGCATATCATTCCAGCCGCCATGGTAGCAAGGAAATAATTTCCTTTGTTCTCTTGGTACCTCTGAACCCAGAATTCCTAAAACGTACTGAGCCCTCTGGCTGTGTCTATCTGTTTCGTTTCCTGAGGACACAACCAGGTGTTTGCCATACCAGCTTGTTCCACAAATTCTATGCTGCATTCCGCTTTCCCAACGTGCATTTCTTTAACTGGTAACAGGTAGGTAGCCGTGTTGGTCTGCCATAGTCAAAACAAAATAAGAACATTCCTTCCAGTAGCACCTTAGAGACCAACTAAGTTTGTTCTTGGTGAAGAAGTGTGCATGCATACGAAAGCTCATACCCAGAACAAACTTAGTTGGTCTCTAAGGTGCTACTGGAAGGAATTTTTTAATTTTTTATTTTGTTTCCTTTAACTGGAGCATTCTTTGTGGCAGAATTAAGCAATGCAGTTGTTTCGCTTATTACAAGAGAAGCGCAACACAAGACACCTTTATGTTCTTCAATGAACTCCAACGCACTCGCTCAGTGCTGGCATAGGAGGGGCTTTTGAGGACTGACTGTGTTTCTGCAGTGGGTGCAGCACAGGCTCTTTGTACTATTGAGGTGGAACAAGGAAATCCCCTTCAAAAGGTCATTTAAAACCAGAACGAGCTTTCAGTTATGTATCAGAGGCACTGCTGGAACACAGAGATGGGATAGTGACTAAAACGGAGTAACCTGTGTTTCACCCCTGCTTTTTGAGGTCTAAATGTTGTTGTTTAGTCGTTTAGTCATGTCCGACTCTTCGTGATCCCATGGACCAGAGCACGGCAGGCACTCCTGCCTTCCACTGCCTCCCGCAGTTTGGTCAGACTCATGTTGGTGGATTCAAGAACACTGTCCAACCATCTCGTCCTCTGCCGTCCCCTTCTCCTTGTGCCCTCCATCTTTCCCAACATCAGGGTCTTTTCCAGGGAGTCTTCTCTTCTCATGAGGTGGCCAAAGTACTGGAGCCTCAGCTTCAGGATCTGTCCTTCCAGTGAGCACTCAGGGCTCCTGATTGGTTGCAGGAGCTTCCTGCAGCCGCGCTTTGGTTACCAAATGTTTTGGAAGTCGAATGGACTTCTGGAACAGATTCTGTTTGACTTCCAAGGTACGACTGTATTGCAAAATTGCTTTGGGATGTTCCACAGGAAGCAATTCAGAGAGGAAATAAATAAATACTATCTCTTGACTATCTCCCATCCAAGTACTAACCAGGCCTGACCTTGCTTAGCTTCCAAGATCAGACGAGATTGGAGGTGTTCAGGGTAGTATGGCTGTAGACATCTCTCGGCTATCTATCGAACTTCCAGCTTGGCCTTCATCCAAAGGCTTGGATCTTAGCCAAACCATAGTGGGCCTCAAAACGAATGAATGAATGTGACTAACCTGCAAATTGGTGGCGAGAATGGTAAGTCCGCTCCTAAAACCAGCAGCTTCCACCTTTGTTTGTGAGCTCCGCAAGCGCATGTTTATTGTTTTGTTTCGTGTGGCTTACGGAACTGACCTGGGCATGCAGCCAGCACCCCTTCCCAAAAGAGAGGGCAGTCAAATATTTGCAGAGAGCAACGGCTGCCTAGCCCTCAGGTCCTTATCTTCCCTGACAAAAGGAAGTTGCGGAACTGTGTTTCCCTGTCAACGGATGAAAAATGCAAGGAACTAGATGTAGCCAAGATGACATCACGGGGAACCTACTTGCTGACCTGGTTCAAGGGAAGTGAGGGGGGAGGGAATGCACATGCAATAAAGAACCTCTGTTTGAAGTGAGGAAAGGAGGGGAAACACACACACGGGACCCGGTAGCTTGCAGGAAAAAGATTAGGTTAGTGGATAAAAGAATAAAGTTGAGGTCAGCCAAAGGGCTTAAAGAGGAGAATCAGCCTACCAAGGAGAAGGAGCTGAAAGAAAGCGAGTCTGTGGATACGTAAGGAATTAAGACACATGATGAAGGGTTACAGCTCTACTTCGCATGCAGAAGGTCCCTAGTTCGATTCCTGGCATCTCCAGGAAGGGCTGGGAGGAACATCTGCCTGAAATCCTGGAGATCCACTGACAGTGTAGACCTAGGGAAGTCAATGTGTTTCCCCCCCCCCCTCAAAAATTTTATTGGTTTTTACATTTTTTTTAAAAGCACATAACATAACGGTTAAATTTCCATACTTCCCCCCTCTCACTGTGGGAAGCAACATTCATCCCCCTCTCTCACAAGGGTAAACATAATCATTGTACATTTAACCTTATTAACAGTGTTTAATATCATTGCTTGGGCCTGGCCCAATTCTGTGGGCCGGGTATTCCTTCTTTCCTCAATTTCATATTTCGGTTGACTTCCTCAAGTCCCCCTTTGTTGATTTCATCATCTATCCTCTCTAACAGTTTTCATACTCCTAACTTTAAAGTAACCTAAAAAACAAAAAATTCATTTTACTTAAAACAACTCCTTTTTCCAAACCTCAGCATCATAGTACTTCTGATCCTTCCCTCTAATCTTATCAAATTCCCTTACACCAACCTAATTTAAAACTCCTTATTTCATACTTTTTTTGCACCCTTGCCTCCCTCTGGTCTCAGAATTTTTAGCTAAATTTCTCCCTACTTAACTCCTAATTTTTAACATATAATCATTAATGCCAGTATCCAAGTCCGAACATCATAGTCCTTTAAGCCAGTAAGAAAACCAGGTTCAGATATGTCCTTTTCAACCCACCCCAACCCTCACGGCAGTCCAACTCCAACAGTCAATAAAAGCCGTATGGCACTCTTTTTCCTTGCTCTGCAGTATGGTGTCCTTCATGACTTCATCCTTGATCGAATCAAATCCTACTGTTTGTACATCTTTTTCCTTCTTTTGCATTTTCCTGTCCATCGTTTTCTTCTCCTTGACAGGTCCATCCTTTCCAAGGGAAGTCAATGTGGTGCCCACCAGATGTTGGGTGGGGCTTCAAATTCCTAGCTATCATGGCCAACATGCCAAGGATGATCAGAGTTGATCTCAGATCAGGTTATCAGAGTCTAGAAGCCTGTGGCTCTTGGAAGATGTGAGCATGTGACAGTGGCCACACCCCGGACACAGCTTCAATTTGTCTTCCAAACCAGGTAAGGGTAGCCAATGGGTCTCAACCCCTCAGTGAGTTAGGGGCCTCGCCTCCATGTGAAGACAGGCTAGGGCGGATTGAGTGGGTGAGACCATATTGGTCCAATGGTCAAGAAAGCGATTTCTGCATGTGCTGCAGAGGGAAGTGAGGGGCAGATGGGGCTCATCCACCTGAGAAAATAGCCCATCTAGGAGAAGGAAAACTTTGGTGCCTTGTGGGATATCTTTGGGAGAAGAAAATGCTCAGGAGTAAACCCTCCACAAATCTGGAGTGGAATCCCTAAGACAGTTGGATGGCGCCTTCCTTCCGGCAACAGCCAAGCTGGTGCCAAACGTATTGCTCTGCTTTCCTTTGGACCACATCAGTGAGGCCAATGTGTGTGTGTGTGGGGGGAGGGATTTTCCTCTAGGCAGCCCAGGACCTCCATACACACTGCCCAGGCTTGCTCTCTGGCAGGGGTGCCAACTTGAATAAAATATTGGGGAGCCTAGGAAAGCCCCACCCCATATAATCCATCTTATGACAAAGCACACACACTCCATTTCAATGGCAATGCCCATCAGTTTTGGAGGAGGGCTGGCCCCCTCAAATATTTTATTGGGGAGGCCGAAGGCACCCCGGGGAGGTCACTTCAGTGCTGCTAACACAGCAAAAACAATGCAGAATAAGCAGTTACGAGTTACTGGTCTCTGTAGCCGCAGCAGGCTCTGGGATTCTCCAACGCTTTGACTTCACCTACAGAGGTGCGCTCCCTTGATTTTGAGACAAACGGATGCCAACATGGTTGGGGACCAAATCTGGGACCTTCTGCATGCACAGCATATGTCCTAGCGTTGAGCTATAGCCCTCCTTGAGGGTTCCTCATGCTCTTTTGTGGTGTAGTGGTTAAGAGCGGTAGACTCGTAATCTGGGGAACCGGGTTCGCGTCTCCGCTCCTCCACATGCAGCTGCTGGGTGACCTTGGGCTAGTCACACTTCTTTGAAGTCTCTCAGCCCAACTCACCTCACACAGTGTTTGTTGTGGGGGAGGAAGGGAAAGGAGAATGTTAGCCGCTTTGAGACTCCTTCGGGTAGTGATAAAGCGGGATATCAAATCCAAACTCTTCTTCTTCTTCTTCTTGTGCCAGCTTTGCTATGCATCTTCTATTTTTTAATTTTTTTTTAAAAAAAATTCAATGCAAAATTACAACAAAAATTACAAACATAAAATCCAAACAAACAAAAACAAAAACAAAACAAACAGAAACAAAAAAAAACCATACCTACAAAGAAAACCATGCCATCATAATAATCTTTACGTACATATACACATATTGACTTACTTCCTCTGTTTTGAGACCTCAAAATTTTTAATCTTTCTGAATTGTTGTGTCTAATGTAAATTACCTCTATCTTTATACCTTTTGCACTGTTTTTCAATTTCTTTAACCCTGCAAAGCTTCATTCATTACATACCGATATACTTACTCCAGAACAATGTTTTTTCATATATTCTTTAACACATTCTTTTGCTAATTTTGGGTCTAATTTTTGCATCTTCTCAATGGCATGGATGACACACTCAGCTACTCCATAGACGATGCAAGCAATTGCAGGTTGTTATAGGAGCTGAATTTCTGTCTGCCAAGTTCTGCAGAGCTGTGATAAAACTCGAAAGTTTGTTCGGTTTGACAAAATACTAATTTAGCAACTCACAGCAGGCTTCTTTGTGTCGCATTAATAAAAACAGTAGATAGATACACACTTAAAAATATATATATGGTGTGATTGGAAAATGCAAGGAGTATTGCTCATACTGTATTGTTCTGTCCATTTTAAGGTGAAAAAAGCAGGTGTTTTTTCACCTTAAAATCCCCTCTAGCTTTTAAGATGTGTTATGATACTTTAAGACCATTTGAGGTCTTTCATTAACAACAAATGTTGTTCTCTGAGGTGGGGGGAAGTATAATCATTAAAGGGGTGGTAGAATACTGTTGAATACAGCACTCATTTGTTGCAGAGGAAACAGTCAGTCTAACCACTAATTTTTCATTCTTACAATCGACATTAAAGGAAATCATCTTTAACTGTAGCTGGTTCAAAAAATGTGGTTCCTCTGGGCAAGAAAGGAAGTGGCTTGGGGGATGTTGAGCTCTTTGCTCAATGCTTAGCGTCTAAGGCAGGGGTGGGGATGTTCTCGGACTCCAACTCCCATCAGCCTCAGCCAGCAACTCTGCAGATATGACATGAAGGCCGGCAACATCAACCCTGCACTGCCTGGAGATGGACAGTAAGGTCATGCATCCACAGCAATGACCAGAGGAGGGATGACCTCTGGGAGGAGCACAGAGAGAAGAAACGCCGTGGTGTATCTGTAGCGGCACAATCGGACGCCTTCATCTGCACCAGCTGCAACAAAACATGTCTCTCCTGTATCGGTTTCTACAGCCACAGCAGGCACTGCAACCTCCCAACAGTTTGACTTCACCCACGAAGGTGCCCACCTCCATCGTCTCCTGAGACAGACGGATGCCAACCACATTGACAGTTCTCAGCTAGATTGCCGATCATGTTGCTTGGTATATGGCAGTTTCACAGATATAATAATAATAATAATAATAATAATAATAATAATAATAATATTAATAATAATAATTTATTATTTATACCCCACCCATCTGGCTGGGTTTCCCCAGCCACTCTGGGCGGCTTCTAACAGAACACTAAAATGCAATAATCTATTAAACATGAAAAGCCTCCCTAAACAGGGCTGCCTTCAGATGTCTTCTAAAGGTCTGGTAGTTGTTTTTCTCTTTGACATCTGGTGGGAGGGTGTTCCACAGGGCGGGTGCCACTACCAAGAAGGCCCTATGGAACGCCCTCCCAGATATATAAATGTCTGTTATAATGAAGCCCCTTGTTATGTACTGAGCTGAATCCTAGAACTATAGATCCAAAATGTAGCAGTCTGATTGGTCCTAGAACAATAGGATCCAGAATGCAGCAGTCTGATTGGTCCGCAGGAGCCACCCAATCCAGCTCCAGGTGGAAGTGAATCAGCGACCTGATTGGCCTGCAAGAGCAGCCAATCAGGCTCCTGGATGAAGTGAATCCGCAACCTGATTGGCCTACAGGAGTAGCCTGGAATTAGCCAATCACATGGGACCCATTGTGTAAATAATGTATATATAGCAGCCGTTTTGGGGAGAGATTGATTCCTTGCTACTATGAGCTGAATAAAGAGCATGAAATTCACTCCTGTAAGCAGAAAGGAGAAAGGACTCTGATGCAGCGATGATTCTGAGCTGATTAATTCAGGTCTCAGCTGAAAGCTCACTTGGTGATGTACTTTTCGGGGCCTCCTCTCTGCCATTTACATAATGTG
The DNA here is from genome assembly GCA_034642065.1 of Darevskia nairensis. Lineage (NCBI taxonomy): Eukaryota > Metazoa > Chordata > Lepidosauria > Squamata > Lacertidae > Darevskia > Darevskia nairensis. Next base: position 236,916 of record JAWWNI010001066.1, read on the forward strand.
ATATCCACATGTTGGCTGCTTTATTTATATTCCATTTACTTCAAGGCAAAGGGAAGCAACATCTGGAAGGCTGAGATAGAATCCTCCCCCCCCCACACACCAGAGCCTGGCCCTGCATTCCCCTTAGAGGTGATAAGCTTTTATCACCCATTTGGAGTGAAAAAGAGATTACCCCCCCCCATGCACAACCTTGTCCCCTAGTGATAGGATCCATCCTTTGAGCACACATGCAGAGGAGAGGAGAGGAATAATGTTCCTAGACTTCATTAGCCCTGCCTGTGGGCTAAAACATTACTCATTCTGATCAATTTAGCTTTTTGTGGCTCACTTTGTGGGAAGGTGCAGAAAAGTTTGCTTGGTAGGAGATGAAAATAAAATGCTAATTGCAGCTGGTTATGCTACCCTCTTGGCTTGAGTTTGCCCATCAGAGTCCCCGTTGACTTTGGGGAAACATAGGCCAGAAAGCATTTTGCAGCTTAATTGTGGTCTCAGGAACTAGGGATGGTGGAACCTGTCGATTTAAGTTTCTCGTATTTTTCTCATCTTAAATTCAGTTCACCATATTCCTGCATCAGTTTGCAATGTTTTTTTTTTTTTTAAAAAAAAAAATGTAAAAAAGTTGTCATGAAAATTCATCGGCACTTTAGTGCACATGTTCCCCTCATATGCACATTTTTGGCAAGCAATTTCCCTTAACACAATGCATTTTTCTATGTTATTTTCACAAATATCTTCATTTTTAAGAATATAACATAAGAACATTAATAATAATAATAATAATAATAATAATAATAATAATAATAATAATTTATTATTTATACCCCGCTCATCTGGCTGGGTTTCCCCAGCCACTCTGGGCGGCTTTCAACAGAGCATTGAAATACAATAATCTATAAAACATTAAAAGCCTCCCTAAACAGGGCTGCCTTCAGATGTCTTCTAAAGTTCTTATAGTTGTTGTTCTCTTTGACATCTGAAGGGAGGGCGTTCCACAGGGCGGGCGCCACTACCGAGAAGGCCCTCTGCCTGGTTCCCTGTAACTTGGCTTCTCGTAGTGAGGGAACCGCCAGAAGGCCCTCGGCGCTGGACCTCAGTGTCCGGGCTGAACGATGGGGGTGGAGACACTCCTTCAGGTATACTTTATATTAGAAAGGTAAAGGTAACGGCCTCGGCCCAGTATACCTGAAGGAGCATCTCCACCCCCATCATTCAGTCCTGAGGTCCAGCTCCAAGGGCCTTCTGGCATAAGGTTACCAGATTTTTTTCAATGAATCTGGGGACACTTTTCAACTTCAATGGATTTTTGTATGGGGACTGATTTGCAAATCCGGGGACCCTGGGAGTGTTGATTAAGTGGAGAGTGGGCAATGGATTCTGATTTAATTGAGGATTAATTCCTTCGGGAAGAGAACTTTCTTCCTTAGAGAGAGTCCTTTTTTCTTTCTTTCCCAAACCTGACAAGTTTGCTATCTGTGGAAGTTGCAATGTTTGGAAATGGACTTGAATGAGCTTGATCTTCTTAGCACAAAGAAGAGTTTAATTCCTCATATGTGATTTTTGCAGCTACAACTCTTTATGCAAAAGAACAGAGACAAAGCAAAATTCATCCATTCATTCATGGGTGAACTAGGAAAGAGTTAAGGAATGTAGACAAAGAACGGGTTGTTTTTTTAAAAATAAAAAAAACAGTGAGAAAAATACATCCTTCTGTTAAGTTCTGAAAAGATCGGAATTGAAGTATTATAAATGCGATAAATTGCTTTCCTTTATTGTAATGTTGCTTTGATTTCCTACTTTTGTTGTGAATTGCCAGGCTTTAAGGGAAATTATGAATAAATAAAAACCCACAAATGTAGGGAGAAAAAGAAAATCAAAATGTGTTCCAGTAATTTGATGAACCCTGAATACTTGGATGAGAGAAAGATTACCGGTAAATCATGTGAGGGTTGTTGTTGCTTAAAAAAGAGAGAGAGAGAGAGATCATTTTTATATAACTTTATGAGAATCACAGCCAGTAAATAATAACACTGTTTATAATCAGGGCTCCAGGACGTGATGCACAGCCCTGCTAGATCAGGCTGAAATCCAGCTAACCCTGTATTCTGTTTCCAACGAGGGTCAGCCAGATGTCCAGCAGGGCATGAAGGTGATGCCCATCATAGAATTGTAGAGTTGGAAGGGAGCCCGAGGGTCATCTAGTTCAACCTCCTGCAATACAGGAATATGCAGCCAGTGGCGTCGCAAGGGCGGCGGGGGGCGGTCCGCCCTGGGTTCCAGGGGAGGGGGGTGACACTTGGGCTGGCCCGGCCCCACCCTGCCCAGCCCGCGGGCCTCAAGCAAGCCGCGGAGCGAGGCCGCTCTGCGAGGCCGCTCGTGGGGGTGCCCTGCCGCTGCTGCTTTTCGCGTGGCGGCTCATAAGGCTGCCGCGGAAGCAGCGGCGCCAGTCAAGATGGAGTGCGCATGTGCGAAATGCCGCGCGTGCGCACTCCGCCGCTGGGCCGTCGCTGCTCCCGGCGGCAGCGGCCCAGCGGCGGAGTGTGCATGCGCACTCCGTTGTGACGTTGCGTCATGACGTCACGACATAATGTCACGACGCCCTGCCCCCAGGGGGATGCCTCCGTTCGCCGCCCCGGATAGCGAGGAGGCTTCCTCCGCCCCTGTATTCAGCAGTCCCATGTAGAGATCGAACTTGCGACCTTGGTGTTATCAGCACTATGCTCTAACCCTCTGAGCTACCCAGTAGTGGCATAATAACATAAGAAAAGGCTGCCTGGTGGATCAGGCCCATGGCTCAGCCGTTCTATCATGCTGTTCTCACAGCATTGACAACCAGATGCCTAAGGGAAGCATGCAAGAAGGATGGCACTTTCCCTACTTGTAACTCCCGAGAAATATGTAACCTGCAAACAGCGGAGGAAGAACATAACCATCAACAAGGCCATTGATAGCCTTATCATCCATGAATTATTTCATCTTACCACTTGTTGGTTCCTGCAATAGCCGCAGTAGGAGTATTGCATAACTCTAATATATGCAAACATTCTCTTAGAATCATAGAGTTGGAAGAGACCACAAGGGCCATCCAGTCCAACCCCCTGCCAAGCAGGAAACACCATCAAAGCATTCCTGACAGGTGGCTGTCAAGCCTCTGCTTAAAGACCTCCAAAGAAGGAGACTCCACCACACTCCTTGGCAGCAAATTCCACTGTCAAACAGCTCTTACTGTCAGGAAGTCCTTCCTAATGTTTAGGTGGAATCTTCTTTCTTGTAGTTTGAATCCATTGCTCCGTGTCCTCTTCTCAGGAGCAGCAGAAAACAACTTTTCTCCTTCCTCTGTATGACATCCTTTTATATATTTGAACATGGCTATCATATCACCCCTTAACCTTCTCTTCTCCAGGCTAAACATACCCAGCTCCCTAAGCCGTTCCTCATAAGGCATCGTTTCCAGGCCTTGGACCATTTTGGTTGCCCTCCTCTGGACACGTTCCAGCTTGTCCGTATCCTTCTTGAACTGTGGTGCCCAGAACTGGACACAGTATTCCAGGTGAGGTCTGACCAGAGCGGAATACAGTGGTACTATTACTTCCCTTGATCTAGATGCTATACTCCTATTGATGCAGCCCAGAATTTACTTTGGCATCTGTTGCTTAAATGATTCTTCATTCACACACCAACCAACTAATCCTTCATCTCTCTCTTTTTGTCGTTATGTTATTGCTATTGGCCTTTATTGTTTTTGCTTTCTAATACAGCACAAAGGGGTCGGGTAGGTAAGTTGGTTGGTTGGGGGGGGGAGCCCCATTAGCCAATCTACCTCCAGGCCTGCCAATGCAAAGCAGCTTTCCATCCAAATTGTATTACCGTAGTTGGAAGCAGAGCTTTGCATAAGTGGTTTGGACAATTGCTCCGTTTCCCTAATTACTTTTGGGATTAATAATTAAACAGGAAGACCATTCTCCCCCGGACAGCAATTTTCTGGAATCGTGTACGGAACGGGCGGTAAATTAATAAATAATATCTCCTGGGCTCGTGGTGCTCAAATAGTGGCTGAGTGCTAGAGAGTCAATTGCTTAAAAAAGAAAAGAAAAGAAAAGAAAAGAAAAAACCCAGTTGGGATCTGCAAATGACAATTCAATAAACAAACTTAGTTGGTCTCTAAGGTGCTACTGGAAGCAATTTTTTTATTTTGTTTTTTCAATATTTTAAGGGCTTGGGAGTGCATGCATGCACGTATGTGTAACTGTAATAAAATGCTATTAGTACGAATGATCCCGCAAAAGTTGTTTTTCCAAGGGGAAACCCCAGCATGGAACCGTGAGTCCAACTTAATAGAAAATGTTAATGTTACCATCATTAATAGAATCCTATGCATATTTAGAAGCAAGCCCCACTGTGTTCAATTAGGCTTCCTCCCGACTAAGTGTCTCTCAGATTGCCGCCTCCGGGTGAGGGTGGGGGAAGGGGTTGGCCACATCCATGCCGTACATTTAAAGCACCGTTGTGCTCCTTTAACACTCACGCCCCCCAAGAGTCCTGGGAACTGTAGTTTGCCAAGGGTGCTGACCTCACAGACCTAAGAGTTCCTGGCACCTTTAACAAACTGCAGTTCCCAGGGGTCTCCAGGACTGCTGAAACGCTGAAAGCAGGGCCGGCGCGTCCATTTAGGCGAACTAGGCAGTTGCCTAGGGTGCCAAAATGGAGGGGGCGCTGGCCAGCCTGCCCCTTGCCCCCCGCCGCCGCCCGGTGCTGCCCCAACCAGCAGCGAAAACCGCGGCGGCGCGGGGCGCCCGGCAGGGCAGGGGGCGGGGCACTGTACGTCATGCGCAATGACGTCACATGGCCCGCCCCCTCGCCTAGGGCGCCAAAATCCGTGGCACCGGTCCTGGCTGAAAGAGTGCTCTAAGGTTTTCAGAAAGAGAGAGAAAGAGGTAGCCTCATTATTTGGGGGAATCTGACCCTGCTCGCTGCTAGACTGTATCTTCTGAGAGATTACCCCTAAATGCACGCAGCCTTCAAGGAAAGAAAAGCTTCTCTGCTCCCACTCAAAAGAGAATGGTGCTACATTCAGAATATATAACGGTAAATAATAATAATAATAATAATAATAATAATAATAATAATAATAAATCTCCCGATCACTCCATGTGAACTGCCTATGCACCCTGGAAAATGTTCTGGGATCCACAATGCGCAGTGGTCCTGGGGACAGGACAGTCCAATGGGCTCCTTAGCAAACAATGGATGCGTGCGACTTCTGTTAAGTCATTTTATCAGGTGGGTTCCTTTTAATCATAGATGTCAACCCACCCTTTTTTGCGAGAAACTCCCTTATTCCAATGCCGTTTCCCGCTGCTATCCCGGATTGTTGATATCCCTTAAATTTCCCGGATTTCAAAGGAAGCAGCTCCTCTTCCTCCCTGCCGGCCAGGGAGGCTCCTCAGCTGCGTTGCTCGGCTGCCAATAAGGAGTCTGAGACCGACTGGGGGTGGAGCTTGCATGCCTTGTGCAGCCAGACTCATGCCCAAGCAGACAGACAGCCTGCCTGCCGTCTATGCGTTCGCTCTTTCGCTCACCCGTTCGCGCACAGCCTCTGGAGCGCAGGGTGGCGAGGCTACTTGGTGCCATTGCACCGCCCTCGCGGCATCCCTGAGCCGTCTGCCTGTTTGAGAAGGGGCCCCTAGCTCGCTCTGCTTCCCCTCCTCAAGTCACCGTGGACAGACTTACTTTGCATAGCTGTCAACATTTCCCTTTTTTTGGTGGGAAATTCCCTTATTCCGAATAGGATTCCTCGCGAGAAAAGGGAAAGGTTGGCAGCTATGTGCTGATCCCTTATTTTCAAATCCGAAAGTTGACAGCTATGCTTTTAATGCAAACCCAGAAGCCCCAGTGTTTCCCTCTTTCACCACTAACAAGGGTGTCCTGGAAGCAGAATGCTTGAAATAACCACTGCTGTGTGAAATATCCCTGCTGCCCTTTGCTGCAACTTGCGTTTCTCATTGAATTCTCCAGCTTCCCTCCTTCCTGGGCTTTGACTTCTGGCTTGCAGAATCCACCCCGAGTGCCGCCCACGACGCACCCCCTTTGTCTCCCCTGGCAGCTACATCCTCAAAGGATTCCAGGGAGCTAATGAGCCGTGCCTTTCCTTTCCCTGCAACCATATTAGATATCCTTAATTAAGCCGTGCTTTCCCAAGTGTCACTCCCAGGTTCTCTTTCAAGAGGCCTATGTCTTCTCCCCACCAACCAACCCGCTTGCCCCCTCCCATGTGACAGACCCCCTGCGACATCGCCGCATGTTCCCCGCTTTCAGAAAAGGAAAGGAAGAGGAATGCCACACAGAGAGGCATTGTCTCGCTTTCGTTGCCCAGATTCAGAGGGGCTCGCTGGGGATACAAAGAGCAAAGTCTTAGGTGGAAGACCCAGAAGTTGCGGGGGGGGGGTCGAGTCAACAGAACAACTTTGCTTCCAAATATCTGAGGGACTGCCCTTTTCCCTATGGACTTTCCTGGGGGGAGTTCAATTTTCGAAAGGAACGCAGACCCTCTGTGAGTGCCTGGGACCCCATGAGCCATTGCCACAGATCAGGTCCCCAACTTTTGTAACAATATTTTAGAACCCACTCCATATAGTTAAAGCTATGGTTTTCCCAGTAGTAATGTACGGAAGTGAGAGCTGGATCATAAAGAAGGCTGATCGCCGAAGAATTGATGCTTTTGAATTATGGTGCTGGAGGAGACTCTTGAGAGTCCCATGGACTGCAAGAAGATCAAACCTATCCGTTCTTAAATAAATCAGCCCTGAATGCTCACTAGAAGGACAGATCCTGAAGTTGAGGCTCCAGTACTTTGGCCACTTCATGAGAAGAGAAGACTCCCTAGAAAAGACCCTGATGTTGGGAAAGATGGAGGGCACAAGGAGAAGGGGACGACAGAGGATGAGATGGTTGGACAGTGTTCTCGAAGCTACTAACATGAGTTTGACCAAACTGCGAGAGGCAGTGAAGGATAGGCGTGCCTGGCGTGCTCTGGTCCATGGGGTCACGAAGAGTCGGACACGACTGAACGACTGAACAACAAAAAGAACCCGCTCTGTTCCTCCAGTTGCAATTGTCTTAAACTGGGGTTGTTTTTTTAAAATAATGTTATGTTTTTAATTTTTGCAACCCGCCCTAGGACCTTATGGTGAAGGGCAGGCAATAAATAAAAATAAAAGGATAATGGTTGCAACTGGTGCTATTTTTTTTTTTTTTTTAGAAAAACAGGTGCTGGAACTCACCATTCTCCACTGTAAGCTGCTGCAGAACAGACTGCCAGCAAGGCTCAGCAAATTAAGAGATGGTGTGTGGAACAAGGAGTGCGAAAGGATGGAGCTGGACCTCATTTCAGAGTCTAGGAAGTCCAGAACAGGGGTTCTCAAACTCTCAAGCAATCCACTTGAGAGTCTTCATGGATGACTTATGATCCCCCCTCCCCGCCTGCTGTAGACACACCGTGCAAGACTCTGTTTGATTTTTAACTGCATTTTTATTGCTTCTTTTATTTCTCGTGCGTTGCGTTTTATTGCATTGCGATTGGAATTCCATAGCACTCAAACCGCAATACAATCAGATGCAGTACATAAGGAATAAAAGGAGCAATAAGAATGCAATTAAAAATCAATATGGACATTTAAGGCAATGGAAGCGCCGTCTCCTGTCTTCAACCACAAAGCCACAGGCATGCCACATGGACCACCTCTATGAAGCTCATGGGTCTGCTGGTGGCCGGGAAGGTCTGTGCGCATTCATGTTGCTGGAAATTAGAATGAAGCAAAACCACGACTCTCCCCTTTCCTCTTTTGCACCAACAGAGTTGCTACCTGTTCCAAATTCTTACGGATCGCTCATACCTCGGAAGCCATAGCGCGATTTCCATGTTTTCTCATAAAATCCCACTGGGCCACAGTGAATTTCACATGATTGGCAAATTATATATTTGCCGCTGTGACAGAGAGTGAATCGAGTTATTTGTCTTCCCTTGGCATAGGGTGGCCGTCGGCCCTCCGTCGCTCTGATCCCAGACAGGGAACTTTCCCTTGGTGCTAGGACAGGGGTCAGCAACCTTTTTCAGCTGTGGGCCGGTCCACCGTCCCTCAGACCATGTGTTGGGCCGGACTATATTTTTTGGGGGGAAATGAACGAATTCCTATGCCCCACAAATAACCCAGAGATGCATTTTAAATAAAAGCACACATTCTACTCATGTAAAAACACGCTGATTCCCGGACCGTCCACGGGCCGGATTGAGAAGGTGATTGGGCCGCATCCGGCCCACGGGCCTTAGGTTGCCTACCCCTGTGCTAGGAGATGTGAGGGCTGGGAGGAGAAAGGGAATGGGGGGAGGGACAACCTTTGCATTTAAATGTCAAGCTACCTTTCCTATAAATATTTCTACACAAGAAGGAAGGAAGGAAGGAAGGAAGGAAGGAAGGAAGGAAGGAAGGAAGGAAGGAAGGAAGGAAGGAAGGAAGGAAGGAAGGAAGGAAGGACAATATGCCCCTTCAGGTCCAACTCAAAGCCAATCCCCAAACTCTGTACCACATTGGGACCTTCAGCTAGAGTTCTCACATAGCTGCAGTTCCCAGAGTTCCTTGGGAAGAGAGATTGATGTTAAACCACTCTGGGAACTGTAGCTCTAGGCAGGGAATAGGGGCTTCCTAACCATTTTCAACATCTTTAACGATCTACAGCTCCCATAATTATTGGCAAGAAATGGTATCAAAGAGATTTAAATGCATGGCATGAATGCGGCCTCAAATTGCGTGGCTCTGTGGTCTAAACCACTGAGCCTATTGGGCTTATCGATTGTAAGGTTGCGCGACAGGGCTAGCTCCCGTTGCTCTGTCCCAGCTCCTGCCTACCTAGCAGTTTGGAATCATACCAGCATGAGTAGATAAATAGGGTCTTTCTTGGAGAATCTACTCTGTTTTGGTGGATCTGCTCCCTTGACGGACATCCTATTTGCTTCTGCTTGGGCAGTGTTGGACTACAGCTCCCATCATCCTTGGCCATTGGCCATGCTGGCTGGGGCATTATGGGACCTGGAGTCCAAGAACATTTGGAATGCTTTAAGTTTCCTATCTGTGACGTGCTCTGGTTCCACAGAAGCAAGTCAAGCAAATGCTAAAGGAAACCAGCCCAGGGTAACCAGACTTGGGTATTGCCACCCAAGAAACTACTCAACACTTCCGGGAAACTGGGAATGTCACCCACACACCATATGTTTAAAGCACATGGTTTCCCCCAAAGAATTTTGGGAATTGTAGTTTGTTAAGGGTTCTAGGAATTGCAGCTCTATGAGGAGGTAGACTCCATTTCCCAGGGTTCTTTGGGGAAGACAGGATTATTAAAGTGGTCTTTCAATGTATGGTGTGTGGATGTGACCTTAGAGCTTGACAACGACCATCACCAGTCCAGGTTTTGTGCTTTCCTCAGCCAGCTGGTATCTTCTCAACTTTCCTGTTGATTCAGCATTGTGAAGGCAGTTAACTCCGTCCTCCTTAAAGGCTCTTCAGAAAGATGTTATGATATCTTCAGGGATTTGCGGGGGGTGGCGAGCAGAATTAGGTGGGGTTGAATAAGCATAATGAGACAAGCCACTCATGGAGGAGTTGAAAAGTTCAGTTATTCTCAGCGCAGTCTAGACGACTGCAGGCTTTGGCATTTGCATGGTGTGACGAGGGCTATTTCCCCGTTCTATCATTGCTGTAACAGAAAAATCAACCTTTTCCAGAAAGGCAGGCCTGGGTGTCTGTCCTTGGGATATTTCGTGAAGCTCGGGGAGCCAGCATGTGGAATTGCTGTCAGAGGATGGTCCTCAGTTTGAAGTGCTGTCTGGTCCAAATCTGACTTAAATATAAGACTGCCTGCCCATGGGTAGACCTGTAAGATCACTTAGACCAGTGGTTCCCACACTCTTTTGGAGCACCACCTCCTTGGTTCCACAAACTCATTCCCACTGCCCTTGCCATATAAAAAGTCCTATTCTGAATAGCGGATCGCATGACCCACAGAGGAAGATAATAGCACAATAACATGCCAAACAATAACAAGCAATGATGGTAAAGGTAAAGGGACCCCTGACCATTAGGTCCAGTCGTGACTGACTCTGGGGTTGCGGCACTCATCTCGCTTTACTGGCCGAGGGAGCCGGTGTACAGCTTCCGGATCATGTGGCCAGCATGACTAAGCCGCTTCTGGCGAACCAGAGCAGCGCACGGAAACGCCGTTTACCTTCCCGCTGCAGCAGTACCTATTTATCTACTTGCACTTGACGTGCTTTCAAACTGCTAGGTTGGCAGGAGCTGGGACCTAGCAATGGGACCTCACCCCGTCAGGGTTTTTTGAACCGCCGACCTTCTGATTGGCAAGCCCTAGGCTCTATGGGGGTTGCGATGGAGGAATTGTGCCCCAATGAGGTACCTATTTATCTACTTGCACTTGACGTGCTTTCGAACTGCTAGGTTGGCAGGAGCAGGAACCGAGCAACGGGAGCTCACCCCGTCGCGGGGATTTGAACTGCCAACCTTCTGAACGGCAAGCCCTAGGCTATGTGGTTTAACCCACAGCGCCACACGCGTCCCAACAAGCAAAGCTCATACCAAAAACAACTTAGTTGGTCTCTAAGGTGCTACTGGAAGGATTTTTTTATTTTTATTTTGTTTCGACTACGGCAGACCAACACGGCTACCTACCTATTCAGTTTAATTCAACAAAATTGATGCACTTGTCCAGCAATGACGGGTTTCCAAAGTCTTATAGTTATTTGCAACTCCAAGCCCCCTTCCGCTGCCCCTGCCTCTTAGTACTCCACTAAGTAATCCCCCCAGCGGGTAGTGCCACCCACTTTCCCCCAATATCTGGAGGGGTGGCTTTTGCAATTCCGGGATTGTCGCTGAAAAATGGGGACACTGGGAGGGTGATTAAATTATATGGGGCTTCTATGACCTCATCTTTTTTAATAGTCCAGGGCTGCACCAATATGGTCCCTGAACACCCACAGACACCCCCCATCCGCCCTGCCAGAATGCAAGAACTGCCAGCAAGACTTTGTGCCGAGGTGCCTTGCGAGGCGGTTCAGTGTTATTTCAATTCATTATTCATGCCAGCCACCTAAGCTCAGCTAAGCCAATTCCGATCCTGACAAATTAGCTACCGGTGCCTTTCATAAGTAATTTATCACAAAGCCTTGTTAAAACTGGCCCAGTTTTACATACAAGAACATTGGCTGCAGACAACGGGGACCCTTGTTTGACTAATGGCTTAGGCTGTGCGTAGGCTTGGGCACATCTGCGGGGGGGGGGAGGGGGGAAAGAGTCCTGAAGATTTTGCAAAACATGAATTAATTAAACCCGACATAACTCCTAAACTGAACCAAAATGTGTGTACCTGTATTTGCTCATACCTCTCCACTGTGATCTGGCTTTCTTCCTCTGCTGCTGCTTACTCTGTAATCTCTTTGGGATGGGAACAGGTAGCACTGTGGTCTAAACCACTGAGCCTCTTGGGCTTGCTGATCAGAAGGTCAGTGGTTCGAATCCCCGTGACGGGGTGAGCTCCCGTTACTTGGTCCCTGCTCCTGCCAACCTAGCAGTTCGAAAGCACACCAGTGCAAGTAGATAAATAGGTACCACTGCGGCGGGATGGTAAACGGCGTTTCCGTGCGCTCTGACTTCCATCATAGTGTCACGTTGCACCAGAAGCGGTTTAGTCATGCTGGCCACATGACCTGGAAAGCTGTCTATGGACAAACGCTGGCTCCCTCGACCTGAAAACGAGATGATCCCCGCAACCCCATAGTTGCCTTTGACTGGACTTAACCATCCAGGGGTCCTTTAGGTAAAGGTAAAGGGACCCCTGACCATTAGGTCCAGTCGTGTCCGACTCTGGGGTTGCGGTGCTCATCTCACATTATTGGCCGAGGGAGCTGGCGTACAGCTTCTAGGTCATGTGGCCAGCATGACTAAGCCGCTTCTGGCGAACCAGAGCAGTGCACAGAAACGCTGTTTACCTTCCCAGTGGAGCGGTACCTATTTATCTACTTGCACTTTGATGTGCTTTCGAACTGCTAGGTTGGCAGGAGCAGGGACCGAGCAACGGGAGCTCACCCCGTTGTGGGGATTCAAACCGCCGACCTTCTGATCGACAAGCCCTAGGCTCTGTGGTTTAACCCACAGCGCCACCCGCGTCCCTTTACCTTTACTTTTTTACCCAATCTCTTTGGAGCAGACGCCTGTCTTTGTTTCAGATGTTACCCTCCCATGAGTAGTTCTATAGGTGTAAGAAACAGCAACCTTAACTGTATTTGTTTCTTTAGTTTCTTTGGGAATTGTAGCTCTGTGGGAGGGAGGGTCTTCTCTCGGCACCCTTTAACAAACTAGAGACTGCGGCTGCAATCTCCTGGGTGATGCAGACACTATTAGGCAGTTGAATGTGCATGCGTACTCCATTCATTTCCCTTCCTCTCCCCACGTGTGGCCCTGGGCACTGGCAACCCACGCTACGCCATAGAGATGACCCTTGTAGTCCCCTTCCAACTCTACAATTCTATGACATATTTAGGTGTAGTGCTGTCTTTTCTCTCTCACTTTCTGCCACCTCCCTTCTCTTGTGCGAGCCCCACGTTGGTCAAAAGATTCCTGCATTACAGGGGGTTGGACTAGATGACCCTTGGATCCCTTCCAGCCATAGCTGTCAACCCTCCCTTTTTTGCGGGAAACTCCCTTATTCCAATGCTGTTTCCCGCTGCTATCCCGGATTGTTGCTATCCCTTAAATTTCCCGGATTTCAAAGGAAGCAGCTCCTCTCCCTCCCTGCTGGCCAGGGAGGCTCCTCAGCTGCGTTGCTCGGCTGCCAATAAGGAGTCTGAGACCGACTGGGGGCGGAGCTTGCATGCCTTGTGCAGCCAGACCCTCACACCCAACCAGACAGCCAGTCTGCCTGCCGTCTACGCGCTCGCTCTTTCGCACACCCGTTCGCACGCAGCCTCTGGAGCGCAGGGTGGCGAGGCTACTTGGTGCCATTGCACCGCCCTTGTGGCATCCCTTATTTTCAAATCCGAAAGTTTTGGAAAATCCCTTATTTTCAAATCTGAAAGTTGACAGCTATGCTTCCAGCTCTGTGATCTCTGCCACCACCTCTCCCTGGCTTTCCCCCTCCTTGCCACCCACATGAAATTTAGAGCTACATGGAACTAAGCTAAGGGCCATATGGAGCTCTCACGAAACAGATTGCCCGTCCCTGGTGGAGACCCCCAAGCCCCCAGGCACGACTTCTGAGCAAGCATGAGCTTCCAAACGACACCCAGCACATCCTTCACCCTCCCAGCTTTTCCTGCTGCGCCATTATCGGTGCCATTTATCAATAATTAACAAAATGTTTGAATAACAGCAAAGAAATAAATACACCGCAGGATGCCATTTCCAATTAGCGAGGGTCACATCCCCTGCGGAGATTTGCTGTGCAAAGAGAGCGTGCAAACGAAAGCTCCACATCATGTTTGGGTCTCTCACCTTTCTCTGCCGGTATCCCTGCATGGGATCAAAAGGGGTCGCCTATACGGGATGAGGCAGCCCATGAGCTATGTTACTGCTTTTAACAGTGTTTCCCATCTTGACAAGTTGGCTTTCTGCAGCCCGGCACAAGCTGAGAGAACCATGAGGCACAGGGAGGGAGAACAAAGCCATTTGGTATGGCTAATGTTCTAGTCCTTATTGTGGAATCACAACCACCTCTGCAACCCGGGCCGTTGGATTTGGGCATCGTGAAAGGGCAGCACACTGATACTTTCTAAACGTTGCTGTTGGCATCTGTCTGTCTCGGAAGACAATGGAGTGCACATCCAGGGGTCAAACCGCTGCGTTAGCAGCACTGAAGTGACCTCATTGGGGCACAAGTCTGGACAGTATGTATGAAGGTCCTGGGCTGGCCAGATGACAAGACCCCCCCCCTCTCGGCCTCACTGATGTGCAGTGCTGGATTTACGTATAAGCTAAACAAGCTATACCTTAGAGCCCCACTCTCTTGGGGGACCCCAAAAAAATTAAAGGAAAAGAAAAACTGGATGTACATTTCCAAAATATAAGATAAAAAACAAATAAAATAAAACCTACATACAGCAAAAGTGTTTTGTAGGCTCCTGTGATGCAAGTAATGGGCCCCGCCTGCTAGCCTGCTCCCTAAAATATCACTGGTTTGCTCATTTCTATATATAGGGTACCTACATTCTGCATGTGCAAATGGCTTTAGATACCTATTAGGTCCATAAATTACCATATAGCATTTATTCCACACAAAAAACAGCAACAATTTGTTGTTGACAAAGGACAGCTGGACATGTAAACGGCCCCATTACCTTCAGTAGCTTAGGGCAGGCACCCCCAAACTGCGGCCCTCCAGATGTTTTGGCCTACAACTCCCATGATCCCTAGCTAACAGGACCAGTGGTCAGGGATGATGGGAATTGTAGTCCAAAACATCTGGAGGGCCGAAGTTTGCGGATGCCTGGCTTAGGGCCTCATCAACCCCAAATCCGGCCCTGCTGATGTGGTCCAAAGGAAAGCAGAGCAATAGGTTTGGCACCAGCTTGGCTGCAGGAGTTGCAGGAAGGAGGCGTACAAGGTGGCATCCAACCGTTTTAGGGACTCCACTCCAGATTTGTATAGGGTTTTCTCCTGAGCCTTTTCTTTTCCTGAAGATGTCCCGCAAGGCTGCAGAGATCTAGGACCAGAGTTTCCTTCTCCTAGATGGGCTACCTTCCCGGGTGGATGAGCCCCATCTGCCCTTCAAATACAAATGCAGAAAGAGCTGCCATGCCAATCAGGGCCGTCTTAGCCATAGAGACTAGTGGCGCGGGGAAGCACGGCGCCACATTCTGGAGGGCGCCAGGGAAGAGGCGGAGGCTGGACGCAGTGCTTCCCGGCATCAACTCGCCGCCCTTGTCCGCATCCGCCATCCTCCAGCGCCACCGGCAGCGCCGCCCTTGCCCGCCTCTGGCAGCAGCCCTCTCCAGCCAAAGCGGAATACCTGGCTGCAAAGTTTGCGCCAAGCCCTGCAGCCCTCCTCGTGTTTGCTGCGGAGTAAAGCGCCGCGTAAACACGCTGAGTCCACATGCCTCGGAGGAGCAGGCTGCGTGGCTGAAAGTGCAGCCATGAACTTACTTGCGAGGAAGCATGCCCGCCACCCCCGTCTCCCAAATGCAATGGGGGAATGTGCACCCTTGGCAACTCCAGACCCCCTTACTTTGGCAGGGGGCTCGTGAGCTGCTGCCGCTGAACTTTCTAGTCTTAGCAACCTGGAGCCTCCGTTCTGCCAAGGAGCCACTCTCCAGCTGCTGCCCGCCCAGAGGGAAACGTGGGGGTGGGGGGTGGGCGCAGGAGGGATCCTTGCACCACGGCGCCAGATAAGCTTAAGACGGCCCTGATGCCAATGCAGTCTACTTTGAATACACCCTCCTGTTCTCATAGTGGCCAAGTGAGATAGGAAGTCTGAGTGCAAGATTTCAGTGCAACAGCACCCTTCTTGCTTCCTATTCCCAGTAACTGATATTCAGAAGCATTGTTGCCTCGGACAGTGGAGGGAGAACACAGTTACATCCTGCATGGATACAGCTCATCCCGTTTTAAAGCCATTCAAGTTAGTGCCTGTCAGGGATCTGCCAGCCCCTACCAGTCCAGCTCTGAGTGTTTATAGAGAGCCGCAACCTGTGTTAACAACAGATTCATCTTCGAGTGAATCTGGCAGTCCCGTCTCGGGGGAGGAGCAGTTAGTGGCTGGGAGCCAGGGAGTGTCAGGTGTCCAGGGCGTTAGTGGGAGGACCTGGCACCACCCAGCAGACTCGCTCGGAGGGGGAAGCGTCAGTTCCAGCGCATATATCACGTAGGAGGAGAAGGTGGCATTTTAGGATGCCGAGACTTTGGTGTTGGCGCCAAAACAGGAGGGAGGCACTTCCGGATTCTGCTAGTGACTGAGCAGACATGATAAGACTGAGCTCTGCACTGTAAATAGCTTGGCACTGAATAAAAAGACTTAAAGACAAATGGCTTTGGCATTCCTATTGAACAACCGATAAGAGAACCTGACAGTGCCCATCACACCTCTTGGGGGAGGACTGGCTCCCGAAATCTCAGAGCGCTGCTGCCAGCCAGTGCAGGGAACACAGAGCCAGACAGACCAATGGCCTGACTGAGTAGAAGGCAGCTTCTGATTTTAAATCAACCCTTCATTCAGTTCCTAGAAGGCAGTTGCTATTTTCAGACATGCGTCCCCGAGCCAACCCACTCCTCCTGCCATAAAAATCCACAGCAAGAAATAGATAGGCATGCAAAAACCTCATATATAATTAAGTCGCAGGCTGGTACAGTGGAAGCTTAAAAAGACAGGCTCCAGCTACGAAGCGCAATCTGGTTACACTCCCCAGCCCTCTCATTACATTCTCTGCATGCTAATCCATCTTCCAAACAGCTAAGTAAACTTTACATCTCCAAGGGGGCTTTGCCGAGTTACGAGACGCATCCCTCTTTTGCTCCTGGCTGGCAGAAAGTTGATATTTTGAAGTCGCCCAGTGTTGCGTAGCATGAAATGGAAGAAGAAGAAGAAGAGTTTGGATTTGATATCCCGCTTTATCACTACCCAAAGGAGTCTCAAAGCGGCTCACATTCTCCTTTCCCTTCCTCCCCCACAAGGAGGAGGTGAGTGGGGCTGAGAGACTTCAGAGAAGTGTGACTAGCCCAAGGTCACCCAGCAGCTGCATGTGGAGGAGCGGAGACGCGAACCTGGTTCACCAGATTACGAGTCTACTGCTCTTAACCACTACACCACACTGCCTCTCCCCAGATTATTCCCCATACCTGACCCGCAGCGGATGCTGGGCCGCCCCAAGACATGTTGCTACCGGTACCTGAAATGGAACATGTAATGGAGCCACCACCCCAGGTCAACATGCATGCTTGTGCCCAAGGCTGACCACGTTGTTTCAGCACTGAGTCAGAATATTGCACCAGCACACCTCCCCAAGATTAGAAATATTAAAACTGGAGGGATAGTACCTCTGGTGGGGGACATGTCATGCTCCTTCTGGGGAAGAATCAGAGAACTGTAGATTTGGAAGAGGGGCACCCCCAGAGGCGCACTCCGTTGTCTTTTGAGACAGATGGATGCCAACAACAGAGTATTTGAGCTTTCACACAACAAAGAAGTTGCTTCTGGAATCTGGGTGGAATATAGGGCAAGTTCAGCGCTTATGTCCAAGTTATTTGCTTCCCGAGAAGAATTGCAGATAATATGGAATATTCCACTACGGTTCCAGAAATGGCTTTTACATTGTGCGGAACCTCAGACAGAATGTAGAAATTAACCGTTAGGGAAACATCATGGAAATGGAATAAGCTATGTGAATGCAGCCTAAGCAGGGGTGTAGCTAGCTGCTCCGGCACCTGGGGCAGGGTGATCTGCACACGGCGGGGGCACGGTGATCCATTTCGGGCAGCACAGGGCCCCGAGCCACCGCGTCACTCCCAGGAAAGACGCATGGCTTGGGCACACTGCAGGCCAGGCCATGAAGTAAGTGCCGCCCCCTGCAGTGTGCCATTTTGTCACCCCCCTCAAGGATGACACCTAGGGTGGACCGCAACCCCCACCCCCCTTCCTACACCCCTGAGCCTAAGTTACAGCTCCATTGCTGCAAGGTTTCCTATGCATCCCCTAAACGCATTGAATGGTTTCCCCCCAACCCCCCAGTGCAGAATTGGGAAGGAGAGCAGAGTAGGGGAAGTCCCATTGCACAAGTCGAAATGATGGGCTGATAGGACACTTTACTTGGTTACCACCCTTGATATCCATGTAGATCAGGGCTTCCCAAACTTGGGTCTCCAGCAGTTTTTGGACTACAACTCCCATCATCCCTAGCTAGCTGGACCAGGGATGATGAGGCAGCATAGAGAGCATTCTTACATACTGTATCTGTGCTTGGTTTGCCAGTTGCACAGTCACAGACAGGAAAATTCTCCAGAAGGTCATAACCACAGCCCAAAAGATTAGCGGTCATCCTCTCCCATCTTTGGATTAACTATATAGGTCCTGTTGTCTCAAAAAAGCAAACAACATTTTGCAGGATTCATCTCATCCTGGATATGGTCTGTTTGCACGGTTGCCTTTGGGCAAGAGATACAGAACAATTAAATCAAGAACAAATAGACTTAAAAACAGTTTTTATCCAAGAGCTATAACTATTTTAAATGCTGTAACCAAATGATATGATCTTTGGGTAGTCGTGATGGATGGTATGTATGTGTATGTGTGGTTGTAAATGTATAAATGTGTATATGTGGCTGTAAATGTGGGATGGCATTCAATTTCATTGTACTACGTACAATGACAATAAAGTATCTCTCTATATCTATCTATATCTATCTAACTATCTATCTATCTATCTATCATCTATCATCTATCTATCTAATCTATCTGTCATCTCTCTCTCTCTCTATCTATCATCTATCTATCTATCTCTATGTCTGTCTGTCTATCTATCTATCATCTATCTATCTATCTATCTATCTATCTATCTATCTATCTATATCTATCATCTATCATCTATATCTATCTATCTAATCTATCTATCATGGGAACTGTAGTCCAAAAGCAGCCTGGAAACCCAAGTTTGGGAAACCCTGCTGTAGATGGACTTTTGGCCTGATCCTGATCTTTTTTTTAAAAACTGCTTAATCTCAGGTGGCTAGTCTAATTGAGATATATGAATGGGTGATGTCACTTTTCACTTTTTAATCTGTAGCTTATTAGAGTTTCCATATTATTACAACAGAACAGTGTTGTCCCTTATTCCTCCTTCCCTCCGTGATCACCAGGCATTTCATAAACCATGGCAATTGTGATTTATTTATTTTTAAATGCTAACACTCCTCAAGTTGCCTTGTCATAAACAGGATTATCTGTCAGTTCCACTGTATTATTTCTGCAATCAAGCCAGTGACTTAGACAAGAGCAAACCCTCTTCATTTCCTGTGATAACCAGTTAGCAATGCTACCTGGAGATGGCCAGAATGAATATCCATTCGTATTTTGTGGGAAAGGAAGGTGTGATTTCCAAAGCTCAGGCGATGTCTCTATGCTTCTTTGCAAAACTTTGTTGAAAGTTTTGCTCAAATTGCGTCTCTGGCTTCTGTGGAGAGAGAAGCCCAGGAGAAGAATGGGCTTCTATGAAGCAACAGTAGGCGAACTTTCTTGACCACAGCTGAGTAATGCAAGATAACTCAAGCTATTCGAAAGTGTCCACCCTTCGGAAGGAGTGACTCATGCAACCCTGAAAGGAGGTATGAAGGGGGGAAAGATTAATACCGTTAATATCCAGAAACAAGAAGTTTTAGGAAAGTATGATGTCATGCTAGGAAAGTAAGCTATACACATGAGAAGGCCTCTCCCAGCATTCTTTGCCACTCCTCCAACATTCCATCACACTTCAGCATAATCAAGAAAACAGAACCCACAATGTGGCTATACAGATAGGAGAGGGATTGGTTTAGTTACTGGGGGGAGGGAGGAATAGTTTAGGCTGCTCAGCTTGAACCAGCCACCAATCCTAGACATATCTACTCAGAACACAACCCCCCTCCAAAGTGGGTTTAGGATTGTGGTCTAAGTTTGGTCATCAGCATTGAAAAGATGTGGACCATTATTGTACACAGCTATGGAGAAGAAGAAGAAGAAGAAGAAGAAGAAGAAGAAGAAGAAGGAGGAGGAGGAGGAGGAGGAGGAGGAGAAGAAGAAGAAGAAGAAGAGGAAGAGTTTGGATTTGATATCCCGCTTTATCACTACCCGAAGGAGTCTCAAAGAGGCTAACATTCTCCTTTCCCTTCCTCCCCCACAACAAACACTCTGTGAGGTGAGTGGGGCTGAGAGGCTTCAGAGAAGTGTGACTAGCCAAGGTCACCCAGCAGCTGCATGTGGAGGAGCGGGGACACGAACCCAGTTCACCAGATTACGAGTCCACTGCTCTTAATCACTAGACCACACTGGCTCTCATGGAGCACCATAGACATATGGAATCAGATATCCAATGCGGAATCAAACAACATTCTGGTTATCTTACTTTTTGTATTAGAAAGGAAGGAAGGAAGGAAGGAAGGAAGGAAGGAAGGAAGGAAGGAAGGAAGAAAGAAAGAAAGAAAGAAAGAAAGAAAGAAAGAAAGAAAGAAAGAAAGAAAGAAAGAAAGAAAGAAAGAGTTGTGGTGGAAGATTGTGACCTGCAATGAAAAGCTAAAAAATTAGATAACATCCTGTTTGTTTGTTTGTTTTATTCCAAAAGAAATCTTAATTGCTTTATATTCAGAAGAACCGCAAAGCAATGTACAAAACAGAAATCAACACAAAATAAAATAACATAAAAACCATTGCTCCATAACTGTGGTGGCAGCTACTCTTCGGAACTGCCTCCTGTTATATATCAGAGAAGCCCTATGGGCTCCTACTGAAGACCTTGGTTTCGACAAGAGTTTTAAGTGGGCATGTTTATTCCCGCATTGGATTTGAATTCCTTTTTATATGGGGAATGGTTTTATAGATGAACTCGTTTTCTTTTGTTTTTACATACAACGTTGCTTTCTAGATGGTGTTATCTTTGGCACTTTTTCATTAAATCACTTTGCGATGTTTCATAGGCAGTGGAAAACAAAAAACCCCAATCAAACCCTGTTACCACACACTGGAATAAAAAATAGCCATAGATTTGGGTTAAAAAGAGCACAGCAGAATAGCCAAATACCGGCAGCAGTTGTTTGCTTTTCTCCTCTACCAGAGACAGCTTAAAACATGAGCTAACTCTACCACCAAATTTATATCAGTCAAGAACTCTTCCTTACATAACCGCCCAGTAACTGACCAATTCCAGCTTTATAGGAGAGGCTCGCTCTCCCCCTCCAAAGACATAAATTGGCAGTTTACCGATTTGCACTCCGTGACACCCGAAGGGAGGACAGGCAGCTCAGAGTGCCATTTTGCTAATTTCATTTCTTGCCTTGGAACAATCGAGCCGCAATCTGAAAACGAGAATAGGAACCCACTGTGAGAACACTCCGTAACACGAGCTCATCAGCTCGGTTCCCAGCTGAGGGCAGCCTGTGCTCCAGTTGGAAGACAGGGATCCACCCCCCTCCATTAAAGCAGAAGTGGAATGTGAGATAGCGACTTAGGCGTTTTGGGTTTTTCGAGGGGTTTGACAGAGCTGCTTTATTCACAGATGGAGAGGTTCGGATCAGAACAGACTCTGCGTTCTTGCTATCCCCCCATCATCCAGCAACGCGCCCCTATGTGCTGCCTGGCAATAAATATTTCAGCAACTTTCTTTCTTCTTTTTTTAATTTTTGGCAGATCACAGAGTGCTATTTTATTAGTCCTCGACTTGTAAAGCTAGATGCCAAGTCTCTCTCCAATTCAAACATGCCACGAGGGATTGGAGTACAGGACACAATGCGCCTAGCTTTTTGTTTTTTAAAAAAACCATGCCTAAGTGATGGGAATGACCCTATCCCCATCCATCTCATTGCTCAAGAACAATCCATTGCAGCAATATACGACGAGTGTCGGAAATTCAGCATTTGCTGGTTGACACTCAATACACAGCTTTGATGTGGAGCGGTTGTTGTTGTTATAGCAGAACTTGAGAATTATACAGTGGTACCTCAGGTTACAGACTCTTCAGGTTACAGACTCTGCTAACCCAGAAATATTACCTCGGATTAAGAACTTTGCTTCAGGATGAGAACAGAAATCGGGCAGCGGCAGCGCAGCGGTGGTGGCGGCTCAGTGGCGGCGGCGGGGGGCATTAGCTAAAGTGGTGCTTCAGGTTAAGAACGTTTTCAGATTAAGAACGGACCTCCAGAACGAATTAAGTACATAACCAGAGGTACCACTGTATTTAATACATTCAGTGTTATGTATTGGTTTAATATGTATGCATGAGTTTCACTGTTAGTTCTGTAACTGCCTTTCCCGCTCCAGGGTGATTCAAACGGGTGCAGGAACAGTTGCTATTGGTTAACTTGTTAGCACAATTTGGATCCTTACTCTGATTGGGTCCCGCCAAAATCTAAATGTATCCTTTCCCCAACTCCTGTTCCTGAGAGTATAAAAGGTGCTCGCCCTTTCCCTCCAGTCAGTCATGTTCCTACTGCAATAAAGGAGATTGTTCTTGTTAGACCTGACTCCTAGCATATCCTTGCTAGCATGCTGAATCACTACTCAGAGCTGATTACATGAAGAGCTGAAATCATATAGACACTGCACCCACGACAGAACATTTAGTGTGCTATTTGTGAGGTTCACATCTTGGTTCTGGATTTCAAACCCTGATACTTTTACAGCAGGCATCCCCAAATGTGACCCTCCATATGTTTTGGGACTACAACTCCTAACAGGACTAGTGGTCAGGGATGATGGGAATTGTAGTCCCAAAACGTCTGGAGTGCCGAGTTTGGGGATGCCTGCTGTACAGCAATGGCAGATGGAAACCCCAAGGCAGCTTCACGGGCCTCCTTTCACATAGATGAAGCGTTGGAAGTCCAATCCCATGTGAAGGTGGAGGCATGTAAGAAGAGCCCTGATAGATCTGACCAAAGACCCATCTAGTTGACCACCCTGTTTCCTGGATTGACCCACCAGATATCTCTAGGACTCCTACAACAGACCCACCAACTGTCCCATTTTAAGTGGGGCACCCTGGATCACAGATGCCAATCCCAGCTTCTGTTTCCATCCTGGAATGTCCCGTTTTTTGGTCCGGCGCTGAACGAAAAGATGCTCACTCTGGAAATGTAAGGAAAAAGAAGGCACCTTTTATCATATGTGGTGGAATTGTAAGGTGGTAAAAGGACTTTGGGAAATGATATATAATGAGTTGAAAAAAATGTTTAAAATTACCTTTGTTAAAAAGCCTGAAGCCTTCCTTTTAGGAATTCTAGGTGCCGAAATCCCAAAGGAGCAGAAAAGACTATTTATGTATGCGACCACGGCTGTGCGGATGTTACTGGTCCAGAGATGGAAAGAAGATGAAGTCCCTACCAGAGAAGAATGGCAGATCAAGTTGATGGACTATGCTGAAATGGCTAAAATGACCGGAAGAGTCAGAAATCAGGAAGACCAAAATTTTAATAAGGAATGGGGAAATTTTATAACTTATCTTAAACAGTTAAAATCGTTAGTAGGATTGGAATATCACTTGTAGTTTAAGGTTAATTCTGGACATAATGTAAGAAGTAAAAGGGTTTAGATTATCATAAAAGATGCGGGAGGAACTGATTAATAATAGGACCCACAAAGGGGAGGATGAAAGTCCAGGAGATTCCTTGGAATCTTGTTTTTATTATTTTTGTTTGATATATCTCTAAAGATTTTAAATTGAAAAACCAAATAAATAAATTTTACAGAACAAAAACAGAAGACGCTCACTCTGGTGATCGTCAGCAGCATCACACCAAAGCACCTTCCAGTCCAGTGCTCTGCTGCGTCTCTGTTGACCATTGCAAGAATGCCAGACGAGAGTTGTGAGGGTGGCACAAGTGAGTGGTGTGGGAAAGAGAGGGAGATGAGGTTGAGATTGAGGTTGAATCCTGACAAGACAGAAGTACTGTTTTTGGGGGACAGGGGGCGGGTGGGTGTGGGGGATTCCCTGGTCCTTAATGGGGTAACTGTGCCCCTGAAGGACCAGGTGCACAGCCTGGGAGTCATTTTGGACTCACAGCTGTCCATGGAGGTGCAGGTTAATTCTGTGTCCAGGGCAGCTGTCTACCAGCTCCACCTGGTACGCAGGCTGAGACCCTACCTGCCTGCAGACTGTCTCGCCAGAGTGGTGCATGCTCTAGTTATCTCCCGCTTGGACTACTGCAATGCGCTCTACGTGGCATTTGAAGGTGACCCGGAAACTGCAACTAATCCAGAATGCGGCAGCTAGACTGGTGACTGGGAGTGGCCGCCGGGACCACATAACACCGGTCCTGAGAGAGCTACATTGGCTCCCAGTACGTTTCCGAGCACAATTCAAAGTGTTGGTGCTGACCTTTAAAGCCCTAAACAGCCTTGGTCCTGTATACCTGAAGGAGCGTCTCCACCCCCCACCGTCCAGCCCGGACACTGAGATCCAGCGCCGAGGGCCTTCTGGCGGTTCCCTCACTACGAGAAGCAAAGCTACAGGGAACCAGGCAGAGGGCCTTCTCGGTGGTGGCGCCCGCCCTGTGGAACGCCCTCCCAGCAGAGGTCAAAGGGATCAACAACTATATGACCTTTAGAAAATACCTGAAGGCAGCCCTTTTTAGGGAAGCTTTTAATCTGTGATGTGTTGATGTATTTTAATGCTTACTGGAAGCCACCCAGAGTGGCTGGGGAGACCTGGCCAGATGGGCGGGGTAGAAATAATAAATTATTATTATTATTATTATTAAGAGGCTGAACTGTGAAACGTGGACTCCTAGTTCTTCTCCCATTTTCCAGGGCCATCCTAAGGCATTTTACTGACTTTGGAAAAGGAACAAGACAGTGTTTACTCCCTGTTCCGTGTACGGAAGCTGACTGGACTGGCAGCTGACTCTTTTTCAACGCTGGTGTTGGAAGAGGAAGAAGAAAAGAAGAAGAGTTTGGATTTGATATCCCGCTTTATCACTACCCGAAGGAGTCTCAAAGCGGCTCACATTCTCCTTTCCCTTCCTCCCCCTGTGAGGTGAGTGGGGCTGAGAGACTTCAGAGAAGTGTGACTAGCCCAAGGTCACCCAGCAGCTGCATGTGGAGGAGCGGAGATGCAAACCCCGTTCACCAGATTACAAGTCTACTGCTCTTAACCACTACACCACACTGGCTCTCAGTGGAGGGGCCTCCACAGCACCTGAGGACAGCAGGCTACTTTGGGGGTTCAGGACAGGCTGTGTATCCCAGGCATCCCCAAACTGCGGCCCTCCAGATGTTTTGGTCTACAACTCTCATGATCCCTAGCTAACAGGACCAGTGGTCAGGGATGATGGGAATTGTAGTCCAAAACATCTGGAGGGCCAAAGTTTGGGGATGCCTGGTGTATCCTCACTGCGAGAAGCAAATCTACAGGGAACCAGGCAGAGGGCCTTCTCGGTAGTGGCGCTCGCCCTGTGGAACGCCCTCCCAGCAGAGGTTAAAGTGATAAACAACTATCCTACATTCAGAAAATACCTGAAGGAAGCCCTGTTTAGGGAAGTTTTTAACCTGTGATATTTTGATGTATTTTAATATCTGTTGGAGGCCGCCCAGAGTGGCTGGGGAGACCCATCCAGATGGATGGGGTACAAATAAAAATTGTTTATTATCCTATATAGCACTGTCCTCCAACGGAGGAGAATGGTCCTGGAGCTTATGAGGAACAGCCAGAGGGCTGTTGTCACTGTGCAGCACCTGTGGCCTGAGGCTCCTGCAGCCTGAGGCAAGTGCTTCACTTTGCCTAATGGTAGGGCTGGCCCTGCTATTCTGTAATATTAATGAGCTGTTTTTTAATCCCTTGTGAACACAATTTAAAATTCAATATCGGAGTGCTTTGAACCCTTACCTTAAATACACTTCCAGAGGCCCTGGGCACAGTTTGTTCAGGCCTGCTGTGGAATAGTTTGGTTTTCTGTATATTGGGAATGTTTCCATTTCAACCCCCCCTCCCCGATTTTATCAGCCTATTGTTGATAATTATTTTATATTATCTTACGCAAATGTTCATAGATCTTTGTTTCGTTAAGCAGTTTTCTAAATAGTAGCAAAATAAAACTTATATTTCGAGGACGTTGGATGAAGAGAGTGGGAGGCTGTGACCTTTTGAGGAAGGAGCGGCTTATCTCTCCTGAGTGGCTTGCCCCAAATGGAACTGTTTACAAAAGTAAAATCTTTATTGGGCTTTTAGTGAAACATGAAAGAGACAAGGCAGAGATGTAGGGTGGGTTTTTTCGGGTGGGGTGGGGTGCGGGAAAGACAGACCAAGGAGAGCAACCCTAATTTTACTGTGGCAGCTTTTGAGCTCTGCAAACTTACCCACCTCACGAGAGCCAAGCCTGTAAAATAAATTACCAGTCAAGCAAATGTTTGAAGGAAGGCGAATGCAGGTTCTTCAGAGATGCATTTTATCCCTTAACGTTCCAGGAAGAGTAATTCCTGAACGTGCTTCTTCATTACTAAAATGAATGGTGCCGCATAGCAGCGCAATGCAAGTCCATAAAAACACTGGGAAGATGTAGCCAGTCATATGAAAGTCATAGCTGGGTACTGCCCTGTTCTTAACATTAAGAAGAATTCAGGAGGCCGTTGCTAGTGAATATTTATTTGGAGAGCCTGTGTGGTGTAGTGGTTAAGAGCAGTGGACTCGTAATCTGGTGAACTGGGTTCGCTTCCCCGCTCCTCCACATGCAGCTGCTGGGTGACCTTGGGCTAGTCACACTTCTCTGAAGTCTCTCAGCCCCACTCACCTCACAGAGTGTTTGTTGGGGGGGAGGAAGGGAAAGGAGATTGTTAGCCGCTTTGAGACTCCTTCGGGTAGTGATAAAGCGGGATATCAAATCCAAACTCTTCTTCTTCTTAAAGCTCACACTGACTGACTTCCAATTGCTTTCACTCCTCTACCTCCTCTATACCTTCTGGAAGCTCACAGGTCCATGTTTGTGTGAGGTTTTTTTTTAAAATTAAAAAAGACTTCTTTAATTTGCATACTTTTAAAGATTCTGTGTACCTAGGTAATACTAAAGTATGTAGAATCCTCCCTCCCTTCTTTTTGCTATTAAAATCTAGGGCTTCCTAATCTACAGGGCCGGCAAAATGCAAAATGAGGCATGCAGCAGCCATCACCCTATCCTCAGGGCCACCTAAGCTATGCTGCTGCTTTTAGCTACAGTGGAGGAGGTTGTCCCAACATCACTGATGCATACCTTCCAAGTGCCCAGGGGGAAAACGGGACATCCCGTTTTTTCCTCATGATAGCTTGGTGACCGTTTTGGGTGCTGCAGTCTCTGATACTCTTGTGCTGTGCTCTTGCCCCTTGCCCAAAAGCACTTTTTAATGGGGCTACGATCTTGCGCAGTGACCAAAAGCATGCGTTTTGGGGGCACTACGTGAGATCTCGCCCTCCCACAAGTGCTTTTTGGGGGAGTGAGAGTGAGGCACAGGTTACATGACTCACCCAGGTATGCAGCCCAGAAGATGCACATCCTAGTTTTGAATCAGAAAAAGTTGGAAAGTATGCTGTTGAAGTAAGCATACTAGCCTGTTCAGATACTTTATGTGGAACTGGTTTGTGTGTGTGTGTGTCATCTTGTCCTCTGCCTCAAGCAGCAAAATGATTTGATCTGGCCTGGCTAATCTATTCATGGGATGCCAGATGAATAACTTGGTGGATATGAATAGTTACAGGTAGGTAGCCGTGTTGGTCTGCCGTAGTCGAAACAAAATAAAAAAATTCCTTCCAGTAGCACCTTAGAGACCAACTAAGTTTGTTCTTGGTATGAGCTTTCGTGTGCATGCACACTTCTTCAGATACCTATCTGAAGAAGTGTGCATGCACACAAAAGCTCATACCAAGAACAAACTTAGTTAATATTTTGGTGGATATGAAGATATTTTCCAATTGGGCATAGCAATAAATGAAGGAATAAACATCCTCCAGAATCCTTTTATCTGAGAAAATCTCACTGATTTTCTCCTCTGTTCAACTCTCTTTCTCACACACACCAAATACAAAATACAAAAAATAAAAAAATAAAAAAAATGCTTGTGCGTAGCATGCCAAGTAATCTGACATATTCATTATTTAACACAATTTGCAAGTTACTTCAGGGAGAATGTCTTGGTATGCATGTCACTTGAGTTGTCAGGATTACATCTGAATATGCAATTTGTGCTGCTACATCTGCAATTAATTATTAGACGTGGCTGATAAACGTAACAAACCCAGCTGCCCTGCATGATGTGAATTTCAAACAGTTAACTCGATTGTCAATACCAGCACCCATTCCAGGCCGCATCATCCACCCATCCGCTGTGTGTAAGAGCAACACCAATGTAGTGGCCATCTTTATCGCTGCGAAAGGGTCTGTCAGCTGTTTAGCCGAAGGTGCTGTTCCTTCACTAATCAGGAATTCAACGGAAGAATGCTAAGGTGCCTTGATTGCTGGGAAACGCTTTCGAGCCTGCGAATGCCTCTTTAATAAAATTGCTAAGTTGGAAGGGACCATGAGGGTCATCTAGTCCAGCTCCCTGAAATGCAGGAATTTTTTGCCCAACCTGGGGCTCGAACCCACAACAATGAGATTAAAAGTCCCATGCTCTACTGACTGAACTCCTCGTAGAATAGTAGAGTTGGAAGGCACACCAAGTCCAAACCCCTGGAATGCGGGAATCACAGCTAAAGAACCCCCGATACCACCTTCTGAGGTAGTCTATCCCATTGTCGAATAGCTCTCAGAGTTTTGGAAGGCGATAATAATAATAATAATAATAATAATAATTTATTATTTGTACCCCGCCCATCTGGCCGGGTCTCCCCAGCCACCCTGGGCGGCTTCCAGCAAATATTAAAAAAACAAAACATTAAAATATCACAGATTAAAAGCTTCCCTGAACAGGGCTGCCTTCAGATGTTTTCTAAAGGTCATGTGGTTGTTTATTGCTTTGACCTCTGATGGGAGGGTGTTCCACAGGGCGGGTGCCACTACCAAGAAGGCCCTCTGCCTGGTTCCCTGTAGCTTCGCTTCTCGGAGTGAGGGAACCGCCAGAAGGCCCTCGGCGCTGGATCTCAGTGTCCGGGCTGAACGGTGGGGGTGGAGACGCTCCTTCAGGTATACAGGACCAAGGCCGTTTAGGGCTTTAAAGGTCAGCACCAACACTTTGAATTGTGCTCGGAAACATACTGGGAGCCAGTGTAGATCTCTCAGGACCGGTGTTATGTGGTCCCAGCGGCCACTCCCAGTCACCAGTCTAGCTGCCGCATTCTGGATTAATTGCAGTTTCCGGGTCACCTTCAAAGGTAGCCCCACGTAGAGCGCGTTGCAGTAGTCCAAGCGGGAGATAACTAGAGCATGCACCACTCTGATGAGACAGTCTGCGGGCAGGTAGGGTCTCAGCCTGCGTACCAGATGGAGCTGGTAGACAGCCGCCCTGGACACAGAATTGACCTGTGCCTCCATGGACAGCTGTGAGTCCAAAATGACTCCCAGGCTGCGCACCTGGTCCTTCAGGGGCACAGTTACCCCATTCAGGACCAGGGAGAACTCTGAGAACTAGAGAGGAGGTCAGAGAATGGGTGTGACCAGTTTTGCAGTTTGAATGTGAACAGAGGGAGATCCCTGCCAAATAACAACAACAACAACAACAACAACAACAATTTATTATTTATACCCCACCCATCTGACTGGGTTTCCCCAGCCACTCTGGACGGCTCCCAACAGAATATTAAAAACACAATAAAACATCAAACATCAAAAACTTCCCTAAACAGGGCTGCCTTCAGATGTCTTCTAAAAGTCAGGTAGTTGTTTATTCCCTTGACATCTGAAGGGAGGGTGTTCCACAGGGCGAGTGCCACTACCGAGAAGGCCCTCTGCCTGGTTCCCTGTAACCTCATGTCTCGCAGGAAGGGAACCGCCAGAAGGCCCTCAGAGCTGGACCTCAGTGTCCAGGCTGAATGATAGGGGTGGAGACGCTCCTTCAGGTATCCTGGGCCGAGATACCATTTTTTATTATGCATGCCTGCTGATTTGTGCTAATGATGGTCTTGGGGCCACCATAAACATGGTTCTCCTTTTAATCCTGTTTGAACCTGGAAAAGTTTAAGGGCAGACAAACAGCTTGGGGGGTTCTCACAGGCACCTGATTGGCCATTGCAAGAAGAGGATGCTGAACTCAAGCGGCCATTGGCTTGATCCAGCAGACTCTTCTGCTGCTTGCCTTCTATCACTGTGCCATTGAGAGCGTGCTCACTTATGGTTTATGTGTGTGGTACGGAAGCTGTACTTCAAAGGATAGGATAGGGTTGTGCAGAATTGTTAAAACAGCAGAGAGCATTATTGGCTGCTCACTCTCCACCTTAGAGCACATTTATACCACCAGGTGCCACAGAAAAACACTAGACATATCAAGAGATCAATCGCATCCTGATCACCGTTTCTTCGAGCTCCTGCCATCGGGATGGAGATGCAGGACGATGAAGGCAAGAGCGAGCCGTCTCAGGAACAATTTCTTCTCCAGAGCAATTTTGGAACTTGAATGGAAAGTCTGGACTTTGAAGTCATCTTATTTTACTTGTTATACTGTATCATATTGTACTGTTTTAATTAGTGTTTTGTAGTTATTTTAAATTTATGTGGAGTGCCTTATCTGAGTGGATAGAGCAATCAAATAATTTCGTTGTTCCCGCAAGGGGACAATGACAATAAAGATTATCTTATCTTATCTTCTTATGTTCTAATGCTTTGGTTCCAAATCAGTGCGTGTTACACAACCGCCTCCTGAAATTCTGCAACCTTTTACACCACAAATTTCAAGGTGGTTTCTTGTACTATTTCATTGCACTGTGGCACAAGAGTGCCCCCCCCCCGATAGCAACAATGAAGTAATGCCGGGGAACCATCACAGAACAATGATTAAAGTGGAGTCACGTGTGGCTGGTCCAGTATGAATCCATCACTAATCCATCACTTTATTCCGTCAATGTTGTGTTGCCGGAATCAACTTGCCCCAAAGCACCGCTCTAATGAGTGAGCTGGGAGTTTCTAGACAGCTGCAGTTAGTTCCGACTACCCAGCCTAGACCTCCCATCTGACCATGGCAACCTTGGCTGATTTTGTAAATCAGGATTAGTCCGTCCATGCAAAACAACCCCTTTAATGAATCGAGGGCAGTGGTCTTGACGAACCCCTTTTAGCATCTGAAAAAAAGATGCATTAATCATCTTGTCTACATTTGTAATCACACATAGAATATTCACTGCGATGATTCCTCGCTGGAAACAGCAGGCATCAATTTGCTTCATTACAAATGAATGAAATAATAATCTGCTTGGATGTGAGTAATCCAGTAAATATTGGCTAAATAATGTAAAGGTTTCTGTGGTTTTTGTTTTTTTAAAAAAGAATAGCCTACATTAATGCATGGGCTGCCCAATCCAGCAAACTGGGTTTGCATTATGAAGGAGAAATACAGGAAACTGTTTTATTCTGAGTACGAACATTAGTCCATGTACTTATCATAGAATCATAGAATTGGAAGAGACCCTGGGATCATCCAGACCAACCCCCTGAAATGCAGGAATATGCAGCTGTCGCTTATGGGGATCGAACCTGCGACCTTGGTGTTATCAGCACCACGCTCTAACCAACTGAGCTATCAGGTCTATTGTCCCTTCTGGGCAACTCTCTGGAGGCCATGTACCAGAGGCAAAGTAGGTGGAACAGTGAGTATAAACATCACCTTTGCACAACAGAATCATTTCTACACATAGATTATTCACTGCGATGATTCCCCTCTGAAAACAGCAGGCGTCAATTTGTTTCATTACAAATGAATGAAATAATAAGCGGCTTCGATCATTTTGGCCAGCGGCTTCGATCATTTTGGCCAGCGGCTTCGATCATTTTGGCCAGCCTTTTCTGAACGCTTCCCAACTCTAAAACATCATTTTCGAGGGGAGGAGAGCAGAACAGTACCCAGTATTCCAAATGGAAGTTGCAGCACTGATTTGAATAACAACTCTATATTGACGACACCTACCCTTGATTGCAAGGGACGCAGGTGGCGCTGTGGGTTAAACCACAGAGCCTAGGGCTTGCTGATCAGAAGGTCGGCGGTTCGAATCCCCACAACGGGGTGAGCTCCCGTTGCTCGGTCCCAGCTCCTGCCAACCTAGCAGTTCGAAAGCACGTCAAAGTGCAAGTAGATAAATAGGTACCGCTCCAGCGGGAAGGTAAACGGCGTTTCCGTGTGCTGCTCTGGTTCGCCAGAAGTGGCTTTGTCATGCTGTCTACATG
Source organism: Darevskia nairensis (assembly GCA_034642065.1). Lineage (NCBI taxonomy): Eukaryota > Metazoa > Chordata > Lepidosauria > Squamata > Lacertidae > Darevskia > Darevskia nairensis. The sequence goes on from JAWWNI010001066.1 coordinate 268,970, forward strand.
ACCTGGAAGATGTACTCCGGCTCCCTCGGCCAATAATGCGAGATGAGCGTGCAACCCCAGAGTCAGTCACGACTGGACCTAATGGTCAGGGGTCCCTTTACCTTTACCTTACCCTTGATTACAGGGTCTAGTGTCAATCTAGATTGAAAGCAGACTGTTGCAGACAAGCACAAATGATTCTGGTTTGAGATAAAAAAAACCCCTACCTACAAAACCCTACCTTTTTGTTTGCCTACAAACAGGTTTTGCCCTCACACCCAGCCAGCTTTCCAGGGGGCTGCAAGCATCTCCACCCCCACAGTGAGTTATCATCACTTGGTAAATGGTCAATTGGTATTCAGGGAGAGACACTCCTCTTTCCTGTTTACACAGCCCAGTCTCATTTTAAATAATGAAATAGTCTGCTGTAGGTTCCTCCCTGGACATCTTATCTAGGTATTAATGATGCAGAGCTCTTTCAAATACGCAAGACCTCTGCCTGGCCGCTTTAATAAACGCCTTTAAAACTGACAGGGCACCTTTTTGTGCCTTTTCACAGGGTGGCGGGGTCTTAAAGTCACCCCACGCATTTTCCATGCGAGCCAGACCCCATCAATCACACAGGTATCGGCTCAGCTCTGAAGAGAAGTTTTTTTTAATTAGAGATATTTAAGGCTGTGGCGGATAATGAGAACCGCGGGCAAGGTAGCATGGTGACGGTGTGATTAATATAAGGTTTCAATAAAATATTCATTGGAAGGAATGGGAATCATTGCCAAGCCAAAGGTGCGTGTGTTCATGTGTGATAGGGGAATCCTCCTTTTAAGCAGTTTGGACACCATTTGGCCCTCTTAGTGTTTTATTAATTAATTACACAAGATGCCCCTCATCCATAGCTGTCAACTTTCGGATTTGAAAATAAGGGATCAGCAGCCTCACCTGTCCTGGGGACAGTCTACAGTTCTCGGGGACAGTCCACGTCGTGGTAATCCCCCAGGCTACAAATTAATTTACACCAGGCTACACACCATCATCTTTCCCCACCTCAGGGTCTCTTTTCCAGGGAGTCTTCTCTTCTCATGTGATGCTTCAGGATCTGTCCTTCTGGTGAGCAGCCAGGGCCGATGTCCTTCAGAATGGATCAGTTTGATCTTCTTGCAGTCCACGGGACTCCAGCGCCACAATTGAAAAGCGTCAATTCTTCATGGGGGGATCGATCAGGTTCACTCTTTTGGCTCTCTGGCATCCATTAATGACTTATTATACAAACGTGTTGCAGACTTTGCATCCTTTGATACTCTTTTGGAAGGAGTGTATTTGTGGGCTGGGCCAGAGCGGTTGATTTTACATGCAAGCAAAGCACAAACAGTGCTGTTGTCTAATGACATCCTATTCTCTGTAACTATTGGTGAGCAACGCAGCTGAGCAATGCAGCTGAGGAGCCTCCCTGGCCGGCAGGGAGGGAGAGGAGCTGCTTCCTTTGAAATCCGGGAAATTTACGGGATATCTAACAATCCGGGATAGCAGCGGGAAACGGCATAGGAATAAGGGAATTTCCCACCCAAAAAAGGGAATGTTGACAGCTATGCCCTTATCCAAACACACCGGAGTTAAACAGAAGAGGCAAAGAAAAGCCCTGCAGAATCAGGCCAATGGCCCATCTAGTCCAGCATCTTGTTCTCACAATGACCAACCAAATACCTCTGGGACTCTTTAAAGCAGGACCTTATGATTTCCAGCAAGTGGTATTCAGAAGCATATGGCTTCTGAGACTGGATGCGTTGCATAGCCACCAGAACTAGTAGCCATTGGTTACCCTCCATGTATCTCTTTTAAAGCCATCCAAGTTGGTGTCCATCTCTACATCTTCAGAGAGCGCATTCCAAAAATTAACTGTGTGCTGTGCGAAGAGGGCTTTCTGATCCCTCCATCCCCGTCATGGTTGTTGTGGTTGCGGTGCTTACCTGACCTCCTGTCATTGGAGATCATAGAATCATAGAGTTGGAAGAGACAACAAGGGCCATCCAGTCCAACCCCCTGCCAAGCAGGAAACACCATCAAAGCATTCCTGACAGGTGGCTGTCAAGTCTCTGCTTAAAGACCCCCAAAGAAGGAGACTCCACCACACTCCTTGGCAGCAAATTCCACTGTCGAACAGCTCTTACTGTCAAGAAGTTCTTTCTAATGTTTAGGTGGAATCTTCTTTCTTGTAGTTTGAATCCATTGCTCCATGTCCGCTTCTCTGGAGCAGCAGAAAACAACCTTTCTCCCTCCTCTATATGACATCCTTTTATATATTTGAACATGGCTATCATATCACCCCTTAACCTTCTCTTCTCCAGGCTAAACATACCCAGCTCCCTAAGCCGTTCCTCATTAAGGCATCGTTTCCAGGCCTTTGACCATTTTGGTTGCCCTCCTCTGGACACGTTCCAGCTTGTCAGTATCCTTCTTGAACTGTGGTGCCCAGAACTGGATGTTAGATGCGGATTACTGGGAGGGAAAGGGACAGGGACAAGGCAATGGGAAGGTCAGGGCATTGCAAACACACCAGCAGGGGTGCTGGGTTGGCTCTGTGTTGACCTCATTGCTGCCTCTCCTTCTCAGTGTTGCTGATTATGGGAGGTCAGGTAAGCGATGACACCCTGCTGACCACTACTGCCCTCTCCACATGGTCATTGACACTCTCAAAGAACTCTGAGGGAGTGGTTAACTGTGCCTGCTTGAAAAGGGACTAAGGTGTGCCCTGAACTGCATTCCTAAGCTTTCTATTTTTATGGTATACGGTATGGTTGTACCTGCCCTAGTTCTCTTTGGGAATCCAAAATAGCAAGTTTTATTTATAGACATTTATCTGTTCTCAACCATTTTTTTTATAGAAAAAAAATCAAAATCAAATACTCTATTCCATTTAGTAGCAATCCCATCTGAAATGTCAGGCTCATCACTGCGGCATTCTAATTAAGTCCAGGGCTTATTAGGCTAAGTTTTGTCAGCTCGTAGATAAGGCTAAAGCTATTCATAGGTCTCTGTGCCGGCAAAGCACTTGAAAAATGTTATTTTCCTAACCTAACAGCTGCCTAAGCAGCCTCTAACTTCATCATGAAGTCAAGTTTTGCATCGTTCTCCTTATTAAATTCAAGCTTGAAATCCAGGGTTTTCCATCACTGGCGTGGCATGCAAACAAAAGAGGCACGGAAGGCATCCTTGGAAAAGAGACTAAAGACAGCTCCCAGCTCCATATAAGAGCTGCAAATGAAAATTATTAAGTTACTAGTCAACCACTTCACTTTCCTACAAAAAGAGCGATAATTTCCTTACTACTGTCCCCAATGCACCACCTCTTCCAAACTAGGGGAAATTCAGGAATTGGTTTCTCTCTCTTCTGAGCAATGGAAATGTCACATTGAAATATATATGGACTTGCTTCAGCCCCACTCAACATCCCTTCCCTTTCTCCTCCCTCTCTCACCATCCTTTAATTTTGCACAGATCGTTTAGCAATCCATCTTTTGGTCTGTGTCAAGCAGGTGCATGATCATATTTGTAATTCCACTGCCCATTAATCACTGCTGGGTGACGTGGACCAATCCTGATTATCTACAACAACTTCTTTCCTTCGGCTCTGCCTCACCAGTGCAACGTAGAGGAAGAGGAGGAAGAGGAAGAGCGGAGGAAGAGAATATAAATGATGTACTGCTCAATTGCCAAGGAGGCGTCTAAGACACTTATTTATATTTATTTATTTATTTAATATGTCTACCACCCTTCATCCGAAGATCACCAGGGGGTTCACAACGTAAAACTACAAAATGAGAACACAAAACGCATGATAAAAATGAGCAAGAACAAATTTACAAGTATAAAGCCAATTGCAAATAATATAAACACATGTAATTAAAACACAAAATAAACCAATTTCATCAAAGCATTAAAATAAAGATCCACAATTAAAATGGACAATAAAACAAGCCCATTCAAACAGCTCAACAATTAAAAGAGTTAAAGCAATTTAAGAGGGTCAGGAGGTCAAGGGAATGCAGGTGTGTCTCCAAGAGTCGGCAGAATGCCAATACTGATGGTGCCCTGACTTTGGCAGCATCCTTTCTCAAATTGCTTACCTTGATCTAGCAAGAGAAATCTATGGGTGTAGCCTGGCTGGGGGAACAATGCAATGCTTGTTGGGTTTCCATTGAACATGGTTATACAAGTGTGCCATCCTGATGGACCACTGGCCACACGCCACTGTGAACAACTAGAACTGGATTTGGGCTATGGCATAGGAACATAGGAAGGTGCCTTATACCGAGTCAAATCATTGGTCCATCTAGCATTGTCTACAACGACTGGCTGCAGCTCTCCAGGATTTCAGGCAGTCTCTCCCAACCCAACCTGGGGATGTTGGGATTTGGGACCTCTTGCACTCATGACTCATAAGAACGTAAGAAAAGCGTGCTGGATCAGGCCAATGACCTAACTAGTCCAGCACCCTCTTCTCACAGTGGCCACATGGATGCCTGTTGGAAACCTGGAAGCAGGAGCTAAGCACAACAAACATCTCCAACTCCTTCCAACTGTGGATACAGAACAGAGCCATCATGGCAAGTGGCCATCAATAGCCCTCTGCTCCATAAATTTGTCTAAACCTCTTGTAAAGCCATCCAGATTGGTGGCTTCCTGTGGGGCCAAGTTCCATAGTTTAACTGTGATGCAGTACCGGGTACTTTCTTATACCTATCCTGAACCTTCCAACATTCAGCTGTCCGTAGACAGAGGGGGGAAACTTTTCTCTACTAACTTTCTCCATGCCATGAACGATTGAATAAGCTTCTCTCATGTCACCTCTTATTCACTTTATCTCTAAACTAAGAAGTCCTGAATGCTGCAACCTTTCTTCATGGGGGAGACATTCCATCTCCTTGATCATTTTGGCGACCCTTTTCTGAACCTTTCCCAGCTCTACAATAGAAGTGAGGCAATCAGAACTGTACACAGCACAGTTGCTGGATCACGGCAATGGCCTCTACATATCCTTTAACACAAGATGATCCCAAAGATGATCCGCAGCGATTTGCAGCCAGCACGTAACATTAGAAATTTGCTCAAATTCTTGACCTTCATACACAGAAAATCTATCTGAATTTTCGTTTTTGAGAAGTATCGGCTCAGGGCAGGCAGAGGTGATTGTATCGCTCTTATTTATTATTGATCTGAAGTGCAGAAACATATTCCTGCAGCAGTTTTATTCTTTTCACACATTGACTTATCCCTGAAAGTTACCTTTGCCTTTTTAATAGGGGTGGTTCTCTAACAGGTATTGATTGAAGTGTATGCCACTGTATTTTATGTAAAGATTTCCTGACAACCGAAAATAAGAATCCGAGAGCAAAAGGCTCTTTGAGTGGACCTGGTGTTTTAGTGATGGCTTATAGTCAAAATAATAAGAGGCCAGGGGTTTATAGTACCTTTGCGGTCCTGTAGCAGATTCATCAAAAGAAAGAACAGATGCTATTGCCATTGGATAACTTAAAAACCTCAATCACAGTGTTTTCAGGAAAAAAACCTCATGGAGGTTATTTATCGTGTCCACTACACATGGCTGTTGTAGTCCTGACAGACATTTCACGAATGAGCCAGTAGGGTTTGCAATTTCAAATGACGTAACGGCGGTAAGGAAATATGCAGTGTACACCCTTGTGCAAATTGAAACAAAGCGTGTTTTCTATCTTACTCGCAATCCTGTACCACACTCAAAACAAACACGAAAAGTCAGTTGATCATTATGGTGTCGGAAGCCTGCAGCCAATAGAAGGAACGATGTGCTCGCCACAATATATTGAGGTTCTACAAAAGAGAAACAAAATAAAAATAATTCCTTCCAGTAGCACCTTAGAGACCAACTAAGTTTGTTCTTGGTATGAGCTTCCGTGTGCATGCACACTTCTTCAGATTCACTGAAACAGAAGTCACCAGACCCTTATATATAGTGAGAGGGTGGGGAGGGGTATTACTCAGAAGGGTGGTGGGAATGGGTGATAGGCTGATAGATGAGGTAAACAACCTGTTGACGACGACTGCAATTGGTCTTGCAGGAAAAAGCAAGGGGTGAGATGGCTAAAAAAAGCTTTGTCATGTATAATGAGATAAGAATCCAATGTCTCTATTCAAACCAGGTCTCTCCATGGTTTTAAGTTTGGTAATCAGTTGCAATTCAGCAACTTCTCTTTCCAGTCTATTTCTGAAATTCCTTTGTAATAAGACAGCTACTTTGAGATCTTGTATAGAATGTCCTGGGAGATTGAAGTGTTCTCCTACTGGTTTCTTTGTCTTGTGATTCCTGATGTCAGATTTGTGTCCATTTATCCTCTGGCATAGAATAACTCTCTATGAAAGAGAGTTATTCCAGAGCTGGAAAAGAGGTATCCTGGCGGTACTGGGATATTGCAGCAGGACTTAGCCCCCTGTCACACATCAAAAGTGGTGAAGAAATTCACAACAGAGCAGCAAATACAGGAACTTGATTGGCCAGGGAATTCCCCAGACGTAAATCCCATTGAGAATTTGTGGGCTATATGCAAAAATCGCCTCCATGCTGTAGACTGTACGACTATGGAGAAGCTCATTCAGGCGCTGATTCAAGTGTTGTACAGGGATCTGAAAATCAACAGTGACTGTTCAAAACTAGTAGACTCCATGCCAAACCGTGTTCAAATGCTGCTTATAAATAGCGGAGGTCATATCCATTACTAATGTACGTATATTTGAGTTTTGTACATGTATATGTGAGTTTTGTACAATAAACTACATTGTTTGTTTCAATTAATTAGCACAAGGGTGTGTGTGTGTATGCACTGAGTGTGGTGCGTGTGCATCGAATGTGTGATGTCACACACATGGGGCAAGCCCCCCTCCCAATGTCGTGTGGAACTTGGTGCCTCTGTTACTCAGTACGGACTCCCCCCCCCCAAAAAAAACCACACACACAACAAAATCACAAACTATTACAGAAATAGGAGAACTTAAAATTGGATGAATGAGAGACATAGATGTACAAATCCATCCATTCCCATGTAGAACACAGCCCATGCTCCCCGGTAATTGTGTTTTGCGGGGGGAGATCAGTAATGATGGACAAACTGCCTTTCATAAAAGCTTGACTGATCTTCTTATCGAGAAACCCCTGGGCTAAGTCAATCATCAACTGACTGCAAAGGGGAGAGAAGGCTCCATCTTCCATTAAAAGACAAAACTGAGCACTAGGATTTACTTTAAACATTTTAAATTCTCAGCTAGCTATTAAGCCCTTAATAGTATCTTAAAACATTTAATAGCTATGCAGAATCTACAACATTTAGAAATTCCAGCACTTAACGGTTAATGGGGAAATTGTGCAAATTAGTAAGTTTTGCACACAGACACCAGAAACTTTCCTCTGACTCATCCAGAGTGCTAAACGCAGGAATGTGGTGCAACAGGTATAGGAGGCGACAGAGGACACTAAAGGGTAGAATAGGGGCTGCATCAATGCACGCCGAGTTCTAGAAGCACAAGCAGCACCCTGCTTAGGTGCCCAAAGGGAAGAAAGTAAGATGTTTAAGAAGAACTACGGCACTGTGGGTTAAACCACAGAGCCTAGGGCTTGCCGATCAGAAGGTCGGCGGTTCGAGGCCCCGCGACGGGGTGAGCTCCCGTTGCTCGGTCCCTGCTCCTGCCAACCTAGCAGTTTGAAAGCACGTCAAAGTGCAAGTAGATAAATAGGTGCCGCTCTGGCAGGAAGGTAAACAGCATTTCCGTGCGCTGCTCTGGTTCGCCAGAAGCGGCTTAGTCATGCTGGCCACATGACCCGGAAGCTGTACGCCGGCTCCCTCAGCCAGTAACGCGAGATGAGCGCCGCAACCCTAGAGTCGGACACGACTAGACCTAATGGTCAGGGGTCCCTTTACCTTTACAGTGGTACCTCTGGTTGTGAATGGGATCTGTTCTGGAGCCCTGTTCGAAGCCTGAAAGGTCCGCAACCTGAAATGCCATATCTGCACATGTGCGCGGTGCAATTTGGTGCTTCTGAGCATGCACAAAGCGAGATTTAGTGCTTCTGCGCATGCGCGAAGCATGGAACCCGGAAGTAACCCGTTCCGGTACTTACGGGTTCGGTGCGTTCATAACCCGTGCCGAACGAAACCCACAGCGAATGCAACCCAAGGTATGACTGTATTCCACAGGTTGTACCTGCCCATGAATGTCTCAACTGCCGTCATACTGTTTCATTATGAAGTTAGAATGGTTCGTGGTTTGCCTGGAGTGAGGCAAACCATGAGCCCAGGTTCAGAAAACATGCAAAATCATGGCTCAGTGCACAGCAGCACAGCAGTAGCAGAACTGTAGGAGGAACAAAGTGGTTGTGATCTCCACTCCGGGAGCCCACAAGTTTGCACCAAACCATAGTTTGATTTAGCGCCATGCACAAACCATCACACCAATGACCCAGACGATCTATGGCTGCCCCGACATGTTGTCAGGCTCTCATCAGGCCACAATACACAGCTGGTGGGCTGCATTTAGCTTGGTGGATTGCAAGCTGTGTTGTGTCCTAAAATATCTTTTTGCGGCTGCCGAATGTGACTCCAGATATCAGGGCGATGCTCTGGGTACCATCCCTCTGCAGCCCTATCGGAGGTTTGACTGATCAGCACTGACTTGCAGCCACAGAAGCAGAGATGTAAGATGTGTCAGTGAGGAAAATAGTAGCGTAATTATTTACATTCCCAAGCTGTTCTGAATTATAGAGTGTTTATCTGAAGTATCATGTTAATGGAACTACTAGGAAATCAATACAAGGACTGGGCCTGGGTGCCATTTAATCTGTTCTCTCTGACCATACATCAGGGAACTTTATTTCTCTCTCCAGAATTGCTCAGGCAGCCCTATCATCCGCCAGGCATGCTGCCGTGATTGCAATACCTCTAAGAGTTGACAGGCACTGAAATGCTAGTTCAGATCCACCTATCTGCCCAGGCTACCCATTTGAGAGATGTCTGGTTTCCCTTCCCTTTTCAAGCCCTTATCTACTACCTTCCATAATCTATGTATCATATTGCATTTGTGGCATCGAGACGTCTCACAATGATTAGCTGAAGCTCTGCTCAAGGAATGTGCCTTCCAGTTTCTGTGAGTGTAAGGGAAGTTGTCAGTTTGGTTGGGACTAAACCTCTCACACAGGCAGACTGGAGGTTGGGAAGGGGTTCCGGGAGGTGTCGTGATCTGTAGGGACACCCACCACCAAGGAGGGCGATGTTCTAAGTGGTGTTAGAAACTGAGATATGAAAGCTAGGACCTAAATGGCACCTTAAACCTAGATTATGGGCACAACAATGGAATGTCTAGGTGCTTTTTTTAATAACAAGAATGCAAAGCTGAAGATGAATGGACTGCAGCTAAAATATTATGTTATTCACATGGTCTAGTCCTTCCCCTGCCCACCCCCCTAATATTCTTAAGAGGGTCTCATCTCCAGTCTTCAGAGAGTAGATGGAAGTGGGGAGGCCGAAAAAGGTCCTCCTTTCCTTCCACTCTGCAGTTTTAATCTGAAATCTTAGGCGTAGTACTGCACCCAGAGCTCAGAAACTGCTCACGCTAATGAAATTCCCTGTCGCAAAATGCGCCTAGAACAATGGGAGCTTCGAACACTGGTCCTAAGCAAAGGAAGGCCAGTAGTTCCTTGTTCCCCAGGTAGGCAGGACATCAAAGCAAGACAAAACAAACACTTATGGCTTCCGCCCAGCGATTCCTGAGAGCTATAACTTGTTAAGAGTGCTGAGAGTTGTTAGGAAACGCCCCAATTTCCCCTCCAGAGCTACAGTTCACAGAGTCCCCTGGGCAGAGGGATTGATTGTTAAACCGATCACCTTGGTGGCAGGTGTCCGCACAGATCACAGTGTGAACGTGACCAAGCTGTCAGCCCCATGGAAGGAAATCAAGGTGCAGGTTCAGGACCACAGACAGCACTGCTGCCGACTGAAGCCAAACACACAAGTTCTCTTGGCAAAATCCTGGAGTAGCAAGCTCAGTTTTATAGCAGGGCTAAGTAATCACTGAGGGGAGGCCCACTCACCTGAATAATAATAATAATAATAATAATAATAATATTTTTTATTTGTATACCGCCTTTCTATCTTACGATACTCAAGGCAGTTTACAAGCAGAAGAAACAAAAAATCTCATGTTATAATAAAAATATGTTATAATAAAAATATTATAATACAAAACTTCAAAATAAACAAACTACATCAAAAAGTAACGTTCAACAATCATTAGAGTAATATATGCCTCCAGGCCAGTTAAAGGGCCAGTGCTTCCTTCTGCAATCATCACCTCCTTTGGTGTGATGGTGTTTCCTGCCTGGCAGGGGGTTGGACTGGATGGCCCTTGTGGTCACTTCCAACTCTACGATTCTATGATTCTATGAGGTAATGGGCTTTGCTGCAGTGGGGATCTATCGCAAGGGTTTCCTTGATCCCACAAGGAGTCTGTGGGCCAGATCCTAGAGTCTTGTGGCAGAGGTGTCTCCCTGGAGTTCAGAGGAAGGGAGTTGGGCTCTGGAAGAGACCAGAGTATGGTTCTATACCTCTTTGGAGCTCCAGTTGCTGGAGAATTCCAAGTCTTGGTTCAGGGCCTTGATACCAGACAGGGAGCATGGAGTGAAGGAGCCTGAAAGAAGGGTGCAGAGAAGACAATGGGTTGATAAAGAGGAGGCTGGAGGAAGGAAGGAAATTTAAGGGAAAGGAGAGAAGAAATTGTAGTAGGGAAATGAGCCAAGAAAGATTTCCTCCACTGTAACGGGCATCCCAAGCCTTAACATCCACCAGAGTCTTGGTGGGTCTTGCTGACAGGCAAAGCCTGTTATCAGGTGTTGCAGGGCCTTCTCAGTGGTGGCACATCAACTATGGAATTTGTTAGCCTTCCTCCAGTAGCTTCAGAAGGCTTCCTCAGTGCTGAGTTTTAGATCAGGGGTAGGCAACCTAAGGCCCGGGGCCCAGATGTGGCCCAATCGCCTTCTCAATCCGGCCCGTGGACGGTCTGGGAATCAGCGTGTTTTTACATGAGTAGAATGTGTCCTTTTATTTAAAATGCATCTCTGGATTATTTGTGGGGCCTGCCTGGTGTTTTTACATGAGTAGAATGTGTGCTTTTATTTAAAATGCATCTCTGGATTATTTGTGGGGCATAGGAATTTGTTCTTCTTTTTTTTCAAAATATAGTCCAGCCGACCACATGGCCTGAGGGACGGTGGACCGAGCCCACAGCCGAAAAAGGTTGCTGACCCCTGTTTTAGATGGACACACCTCTCCACTCAAGCTTTTGTGAAGGTTTGATGTAGCTCAGAAGTAATGCTGTTCTTTGGAAGTTGCACAATTAAGGTTATTTTTAAAATGTTTTGATGTCTTTGTGGTTTTATTGTACTTATTGTTTTAGATGTTGCCTCCTGGTGGACGAAGGACAGCTGGCGGATGTATTTATCTCTTATGCTTATGCTCCCACCCTTTCCTCCAAGGAGCTCAAGCTGGTGTGCATGGATCTCCTCCTCTCCATTTTATCCTTACAACAACTCTATGAGGTCGACTAGGATGAGAGAGTGGCCTGGGGCCACCTGGTGAAGTTCATAGCAACCCAAGAAATAAATGAATGGGGGTGGCACTGAGGAAACTTCACAGTAGTAAAGATGAGGAGGGTCTCTGTGCAATGGGAAGCGGGACAGGAGAAGGAGAAGGAGAAGGAGAAGAAGAAGAAGAAGAAGGAGAAGAAGGAGAAGAAGAAGAAGAAGAAGAAGAAGAAGAAGAAGAAGAAGTGGTGTTTGGATTTGATATAATAATAATAATAATAATAATAATAATAATAATAATAATTTATTATTTGTACCCCGTCCATCTGGCTGGGTCTCCCCAGCCACTCTGGGCGGCTTCCAGCAAATATTAAAAAACAATACATTAACATGTTACAGATTAAAAACTTCCCTAAACAGGGCTGCCTTCAGTTATTTCCTAAATGTTATGTAGTTGTTGATCGCTTTGACCTCTGATGGGAGGGCGTTCCACAGGGCGGGCGCCACTACCAAGAAGGCCCTCTGCCTGGTTCCCTGTAGCTTTGTTTCTCGCAGTGAGGGAACCATCAGAAGGCCCTCGGCGCTGGACCTCAGTGTCCGGGCTGAACAATGGGGGTGGAGACGCTCCGTTTTATCACTACCCGAAGGAGTCTCAAAGCAGCTAACATTCTCCTTTCCCTTCCTCCCCCACAACAAACACTCTGTGAGGTGAGTGGGGCTGAGAGACTTCAGAGAAGTGTGACTAGCCCAAGGTCACCCAGCAGCTGCATGTGGAGGAGCGGAGACGCGAACCCGGTTCACCAGATTACGAGTCTACCACTCTTAACCACTACACCACACTGGCTCTCAGAATCATACTCAGAAGGCCAATTGAGAATAGGTTGGTTAAATGAAGAAAGACATAAGGGAAGAAGGGAAAGCAAGATCCCACTGAAACAGTGGTGGAACAATGGAACTGAAGTAAAGAATCTCATCTTTGCCATGCACTCAGAAGGTGCCTTCCTCTTTCTTCATTGGTTTCCCCATGTACATTATGGAGGATAATAATGCTTCAGGAATTGGCAAATCTGTCAATTTCAGTTTCCCTCAGTTTCTCCTTTTCCTAGTCCTAAATTCAAATCTGGACATCTCCTCATCAGGTTTTTCTTTAAAAAGTCTTCATGAAAGGTCAGCATTATAGTGTGAATTTCTCATAATATTCCCCCCCCATGCAATTTTGCCTAATATGCACAATTTTGCAAAGCACTTTCCCCTAATGTATTGCATTTTTGCATGCTATTATCATTAAACTATTCGTTTTTATGCATGCTTCACTTTAGCATATGCATTTTTTAACCCATTACTCAACTGGAGAAGTACATTGCAAAGTTCAGAAAAGTGTGAATTTCAAAAGATGGCTGTGTTTCATAGAAGCATAGAATTGTAGAGTTGGAAGGGACCCCGAGGGTCATCTAGTCCAACCCCCTGCATCTATGACAAAAGGCCATCTAATTTCTGCTTTGGAACCTCCAAGGAAAGAGAATCCACAATCCCCCAAGGGAGTCCGTTCCACTGTCTAACAGCTCTTTCTGTCAGAAAGTTATTGTGCATTGTTTCAGAGAGTGCAAATGAAGTAAGATCACCTTGAAATGAGAACTGAATAAAATCCATCTCTCTCCACCCTCCATACCTATAATACTTGCAGGGCAGTTGCGAGTTCGGGAATGCATGTAAATGTTCGCAAGCACTATACAAATTTTGGAAACTGATATCCTACACATTCATGCTTTAAGTGGCGAGAGCAAAAGAGCCCATTGATCCTCCCTGCGGCTGAAATAGGGCCACCCCAGCCTCACATGTGACATGCAGGAGAGAACGCAACGGTCCTTGTGTCTCAAAACACAACCCTGGGAGACTGAAGAGGCTGCCTCGGTTTCCAATTAGTATGAGAAAGATGTGCTCTTTGTGACTTCTCCTTTATGCTTGTTTGAGGGAAAGGAGTTAATTTAGCTACAGTTAATTTCATGCCCTTCATAATGGTCCCAATTATATCTTCCTAATTATTTCGAGGCCTCGTGTGCTTTGGTCGAGTGCCTTTTTTCAGAAGGGGATATTAAATAACTATCATCTTCCTCATTAATACAATCCAGCAGGACGCAATAAAGAGAAACGAGAAAAAGAGACGGGCAAGGGATGGAAATGTCGAGGGCCAAGGCAGGATATGTTGTGCAAGACTGGCCGTCCTCTGCCTTTCCTCTGGAATAGCATAATCATTTTTTCATGAAAATAATAATAACTGCATGTGGCTAGTTAAGACAGGGGACGCGACGGCAAAAAATAGCCCGCTTTGGTGGTGTGTGACATTTCGGTGAACGAAGGCAGAGGAAGGAAATGTTTAAAACTTGATTGCTAGCATTTATTAATTTTCGTTTCGAGAGCTAGCCTGGTTCTTGTGAATTCAATTGCTCTCGAGACGACGCTGGAAGGCGATCTGAAATGCGGCAGCTAATGGGAACCAATAAAATAAGCATTAAGTAAACGTTTGTTCTTGCTTGCTGTTTTCAGTATAATAGTTGACGATGCTAAAACTGGGCTAAAACTGCCTGTTCCCTCATATGGGTGCTGGGTCTTAGCTGCTAGAGTTGGAGGCAGCAATGCTTTTGAACGGCAGTTGCTGGAAGCCACAGGAGTGGAGAAGAACAACGTTCTCATGCTTGGGTCCTCCTCGTGAGTTTCCAACAGGCATCTGGTTGGAGTAGATAGATCGTGGCCTGATTCAGCAGGTTTTCCCTGCTTAAAATCTAAAGGTCAGTTCTGATTTCTGCCTGTGGCTACTTCTATATCACTGCTACACACCCACAAGGGTTGTTGTTGTTTTTAAATGTGATTAATTAGAGAAAAGAGCCTATCATTAGAATGTGAGTATTTATAGGCAAAACCAGCTCTTCTCTGCAGGGATTTCTGTTCCCATACTGGCATGTTTTGAAAGTGACTCACCCATGAGAATGAATGATATGAGATGCTCTCCCTGTGAATGAATCCTTGGGAGGCATCGAAGGGACACGATGCTGAAGGGTAGGGAACCTTAGGTCCAATTCCCATCTAGGCCCCTTTATCCGGACCTTGATACTCCTCCACATCCTCCCCCACTCCTCTACTTCATACTCTCCTTGGGTGTTCTTGCCAGGTTGGCACAAGCCCGCTGGGCTCTGGCCATAGCTGTCAACTTTCGGATTTGAAAATAAGGGATTTTTCCAAACTTTCGGATTTGAAAATAAGGGATGCAACGAGGGTGGTGCAATGGCACCAAGTAGCCTCGCCACCCTGCGCTCCAGAGGCTGCGCACGAACGGGTGAGCGAAAGAGCGAGCGCATAGACGGCAGGCAGGCTGTCTGTCTGGTTGGGCGTGAGGGTCTGGCTGCACAAGGCATGCAAGCTCCGCCCCCAGTCGGTCTCAGACTCCTTATTGGCAGCCAAGCAACGCAGCTGAGGAGCCTCCCTGGCCGGCAGGGAGGGAGAGGAGCTGCTTCCTTTGAAATCCGGGAAATTTAAGGGATATCAACAATCCGGGATAGCAGCGGGAAACAGTATTGGAATAAGGAAGTTTCCCGCAAAAAAAGGGAGGGTTGACAGCTATGGCTCTGGCACACGAGGGAACTGCAGAGGCAGCTTCCTTGCACGATAGCCCAATGCTGGCAGCTGGTCACAGCTCCACACCCAGGTCCAGCCTGACCCATGTTAGAAGCCTCAGAGAAGAAGAGAGGTGGGGCGGCACCTTCACTCTTCTCTGCTGGACTCTGGCATGTGAGTGCACCCTCCACCACTTTGTGAGGCTGGGATCAGACAGTCCGACCCCAGCAGCGTGAGTACCCCCCTTCAAATCAGTCCGATCAGACTGATTTGAAGCAGCGGTGTCGGCGGTGAGGGCTGAGCTGGTGCGGCTGCAGTAGGCTCTTTCCACCAGAGTGCACGTGTCTGGTCCCTGGCATGCATGCACCTGCCCTGGGCAGCAGCAACACCTGCTACACTACTGAGGGTATGGGCCACCTTTGAGCTGAACCTTAAGGGGGAAGAGCTGGGATTAAGACCTGCTTGGCCCCCTGCAAGGTAGGCTCACCCATGCAAAGCAGGCTTAGGAGCTTGAGAGAGAACGGGGAAACTTCCTGCACATGGTCTATTTTTAAGAAGCCCTCGAGTTTACTATTTCTCAAGTGGCCCCCGTTTACCTCTGTGCCTGGCCTCTTTATTTCCAATCTCCTAACGCAAAAGTCCCGATAACACTTTACTCTGAGCACTGAACAGAAATTTGAAGGGGAAGGAAAGAGAAAGACCTGAGGTCCGAGCCCTATGGAGCTCAATGAACAACACCCTTGGCAGTAGTCCATGGCTTCACTCGGCAGAATGGATAGAACAGCCCCTTGCAACTCGGGCTGGCTTACTCCATGTTGAAATGAGTGATCCAATGCTATTACCATCTAAAGAGCACTGTCGCTCCCAACTGGACCATTCAATCCAGGATCTAAAATTACCTAACTGTACTACTGCATGACATAAAGATAGCCTTACCAATCTCTTTCCCCCTCCCCCCGCAACCCCCCCCAATCCAGGCCATGTATTTCTGACTTCTAACAGGCAAGAGGGGATTTCTGTTTGCTGAGTCACTTCTTGGCACAGGCTTGCGCCTTCCGCGACTGTTTTTAGCAGATGAGATGGGGGGCGCGTGCCGGTCCCCCTCCGAGGAAGCAGTCCGCCTGCATTCACGCCGAGGCAGCCCAGGATGCCTGCAGCCATGAAAGGGAAGGAGATGAGCTATTGGGGTGGAAACAAAGAGACCGCGGGGTGATAGTCGGGGAGGGGAGAAGAAAGTATAGGAGGCTGGAACGAGGCAATAAAGAAGTGCTTGTTCCATGGAAACAATGACTCCTTTAATCTGGGATGCAGTTTGCAGGATGTTTCATCAGCCAAGCACCTGCTGTACTGCTAAGCAATGACAGGCACAAAACGAGACTGCCCCAGCCAGGTGAACACCAGAGCTGGCAGCTCGCAGATGAAATGCATTTGGCAAAGTTCCCAGAGCTGAGCTCCATTCCAGATTAGGCTCAGCTTCCACTTGCAAGTGAGGAGTGTGTTACAGCCATCGCTGTCCCTCCTTAACGGATCAATACTTCATGCCCAAGATAGCTCAACATGGGTGGAAGGGAGGGAGATCTTTATCACTGTGTCGTTTTCATCAGTGGCGTGCGGTCAGTGGACTAGGGGGTCTAGGCTGCTCCCCTAAATGTTCCCGGTAAATCAGAGTATTAAGGTATTAAAGCCTGGAGCCTCCTTCCCAAATCTGGGAAGCTTCTGCCTGGCTTAGGGAGGGAGGCGCAATGCTCCGACGGGGTCCAAGAGCCCTCCTGCCACCTTCCCCATGCCCGCCTGGTGGTGGTGATTTCATTTGGAGTGGCTGGTATCCTGCCATGCCTCCAAGAAGTTCAGGGGAGTAGGCCTGGTTCGACACCCCCATTTCTCCCCTCACAACCCTGTGAGACAGTTTGGTTTAATGGTTAAAGTGTTCGACTAGGACCCGGGAGACCAGACTTCAAATCCCCACTTATCCATGAAGCTCACTTGGGTGACCTTGGGTTGATGAGTTGCTTCTCAACCTAACCAACTTCACAGGGTTGTTGTGAGGAGGCGGAGAACCATGGATGCCACCTTCAACTTAGTGGTGGCTGGTGCCCATCATGAATGGTAAGGCAGAAGGTTAGGAGCAACAGTAGGTGGGGGCACAGCTTGGCAGAACCAATTCACTGTGGGTTTGACCTCATTCTCTCCTCGTTGAGCTCTAGCCAGTGTGGTGTAGTGGTTAAGAGCGGTAGACTCGTAATCTGGGGAACCGGGTTCGCGTCTCCGCTCCTCCACATGCAGCTGCTGGGTGACCTTCTTTGAAGTCTCTCAGCCTCTCTCACCTCACAGAGTGCTTGTTGGGGAGGAAGGGAAAGGAGAATGTTAGCCGCTTTGAGACTCCTTCGGGTAGTGATAAAGCGGGATATAAAATCCAAACTCCTCCTCCTCCTCCTCCTCCTCTACAAGGGACAGCACAGATGCTAAAATAACAACAACAGTCTGAGAGAGAATGACCGGGGCAAAAGATCATTCATGGAGGATACAGCTCTTGATGGTTGCTAGCCATGGTAACTATGCTCGCCCTCCATAGCAGCAATGCTTCTGAATAACAATGGCTGGAAGCCACAGTGCGGGAGGGTGCTGCTGTCCTCGAGTCTTGCTTACAGGATTCCCACAGGCATCTGGTTGACCATGTGAGAAGAGGAGATGCTGGACTAGATGGGCCATTGGTCTGATCCAGCAGGTTCTTCATATGTTCTTATCCAGTTTATTTCATGGCCGAGTAGAGATCTGAACCTGGGTCTCCCCATTCCCAGTCCAGCACTCTCGCCACCATAAGCTCAACAACTACAGTGGTACCTCTGGTTAAGTACTTAATTCATTCCGGAGGTCCGTTCTTAACCTGAAAACGTTCTTAACCTGAAGCACCACTTTAGCTAATGGGGCCTCCCTCTGCCGCCGCGCCGCCGCTGCCCAATTTCTGTTCTCATCCTGAAGCAAAGTTCTTAACCTGAAGCATTATCTCTGGGTTAGCGGAGTTCTTAACCTGAAGCGTATGTAACCCGAGGTACCACTGTATTTGTGTCCAGATTTTTACTTCTTGAAATATGGCAACCCTAGTTTAAGGATATACATTTTGAAAGATAATATAAATAAACTCAGCATCAAATTGAACAGCATGTTGGGAAGTAATACTTCATTGCCACCCTAAATTAAACTGTGTTTTTTATTTCTCCCGGACATCCTGTCTTAAGGGGTCAATTTCTGGTTTCAAAAGCCTGGCTGGCCTATTGGAAAAGGTTCAGCTTTTCATGTGGTAACCGCAGAAAATGCCAAGTGAAAGGAAACTAATATATGTTTCCTCTCTAAAGAGACAGGTGTGCGATTCTGTTGCCTTAAGGGCTGGCGTTTAACAACTGTGGCTCCCAGACAGCAATCAATGGTATGAGGATGGTTTATATAAATCACATTTATACTTTCTTCTCACCCAGAGGGAATCTTGGCAGAGATGCATCTTTTGAAGGCACAGACTCCCAGGCACAAATGTCATGTTGCATAATTGCTTTCAGAAAATTGGTGCCACATTCAAAAAAGCCTGAGCTGACTTAACGACAGACTTCCTTCAATTGCCCTGGGATGTTAAGTGGCATTTCTGTGGGCATAAGGTTTAAATACATGAAGCCAGAGACGGGCAGGATTTTGAGCTGGGGAGGGAAGGGGGGAAGTGTAGGAAATAGCAGAGGTTGGATTTCCTTTCATCAAGTTGCTCAGGGAACCAGAACCCATCTTTGGCCATGGCATAGCCTCTTCCAAATTTTGAAATGATGATGATAATAATAATAATAATAATAATAATAATCCTAGTATTCAAGAATTTTTAAAATACTAAATTTAGAGAGCCTTTCTAGCCACTATGGGCAACCATGGCAGGAACCAGATGCGCTGAGTCTGGCCCCACATTGTGAATGATGTGCTACACATGTGTGTGATGTCACACGTGTCACATGACTGTCGCCAGCACGGGCCAGGCTGCACAGCATCTCCTCAAGTGGCAGAGGGCTGGTAAGAGAGGGAGGAGGGAGGGGTGGGGTGGGGCTCAGCCCCATCCCAACAGACTTGGCAGGGGTGTGTGTGGGAAAGACACCTCAGCCCTATACAGCTAGTGCCCCTGGCAAGAGCACAGGGATGATCCTGGCAACCTTTCCCAGAATGCCTGAGAACAAGGGCTCTGTGGCTCTTTCTCTGAGACCAGGCACCCACAAAGGTGGAGGGTGGCAGAGCTGCTCAGCTAGGCAGCTACCTTGGAGGATGGGAGCCAGGCCTAGTGGTGACTTAGCAGGAAGAAGGGGCATAACTAGGTGTGGTCAATTGGCCCCCACCCCATGGCGCAGGTCCAGGAAGGGGGCACAAAAACCACACTTCTCCCCTCTTGCTTAGAGTCACTGGTTGAGCACTAAGGGTGCATACCCTTCCAGCATCCCGATTTTCCCAGAACATCCCAGAATTACAAAAGCCACCCTGGCTTCTGATTTGATCCCAGAATGTCCTTCCGGCACCCTTGCCACCAAGCTCAGGGAGGAGGATGAGCTGGCAGCTAACTTCTGTAGCAGCGTGGCACCGAAAGACAAGCATCCCGGTTTCCAACAGAGGAACGTTGGAGGGTATGAAGGTGACAAGAAGCAAGCTTTTAGAGTTTCTGGTCCATGGTCTCTGCTGGCTTCAGAGATGCCAATACAGCACCTTGCCAAGGGGGCAAGTGAGCCTAGGTATGCCTCTGCCCTGGGGCAACTGGCAAGTGCTTGACCTGACAACTGCTGGCAACAGACAGAGGCCCTTTCTGGGTGAATCCATGCCACGTTCATAACACACACTCTGAGTTTTGTTTGGAAACTTCTGAGTTGCTCCAGAACAATAGGGAAAAGAGGTTTATTACATACAGGGTTGCAAGTCAATAAGCCTTGTATACGCAAAGGAGCATCTCCACCCCCATCGTTCAGCCCGGTCCCTGAGCTCCAGCTCTGAGGGCCTTCTGGTGGTTCCCTCCCTTCGAGAAGTGAGGTTACAGGGAACCAGGCAGAGGGCCTTCTCGGTAGTGGCGCCCACCCTGTGGAATGCCCTCCCATCAGATGTCAAAGATATAAATAATTACACAACGCTTAGAAGACATCTGAAGGCATCCTTGTACAGTGGTACCTCGGGTTACAAAAACTTTGGGTTACAAACTAAACCGGAAGTAGTACCTCGGGTTGAGAACTTTGCCCCAGGAGGAGAATGGAAATTGTGCGCCGGCGGTGCAGTGGCAGCAGGAGACCCCATTAGCAAAAGCGCGCCTGAGGTTAAGAACGGTTTCGGCTTAAGAACGGACCTCCGGAACGAATTATGTTCGTAACCTGAGGTAGTAATAATAATAATAATAATAATAATTTATTATTTATACCCCGCCCATCTGGCTGGGTTTCCCCAGCCACTCTGGGCGGCTTCCAACAGAATATTAAAATACAACAATCTATTAAACATTAAAAGCTTCCCTAAACAGGGCTGCCTTCAGATGTCTTCTAAAAGTCTGGTAGTTGTTTTTCTCTTTGACTTCTGGTGGGAGGGCGTTCCACAGGGCGGGCGCCACTACCGAGAAGGCCCTCTGCCTTGCTTCTTGTAGCGAGGGAACCACCAGCAGGCCCTCGGCGCTGGACCTCAGTGTCCGGGCAGAACGATGGGGGTGGAGACGCTCCTTCAGGTATACTGGACCGAGTTACCAATGTATAGGGAAGCTTTTAATGTGTAATGTTTTATTATGTTTTTACATATGTTGCAAGCCGTGCAGAGTGACTGGGGCAACCCAGTCAAATGGGCGGGGTACAAATAATAATAATAATAATAATAATAATAATAATAATAATAATAAATAAAGCTCAAACACCTGCAGTTAAACGCAGGTGATTTTTGCCCTTAATGGCTGGGCATGAGAGCCCTGTCATGTCACGGGCAGTGCAATTGACACGAGACGGCCATCTGGGAAGCTGGAAATGCCACATTGGAGAATGGGCAGGACAAGATGTTACCAATAATGGTATCATCTCTCTCTCTCTCTCTCTCTCTCTCTCTCTCTCTCTCTCTCTCTCTCTCTCTCCCCCCCCCCCGAGCCTGATGCAGAGAGAGATGCCTTGTTCCTATTAATATTTCATGTAGCCAGCTGGCCCCCTGATGAATCCCGGTGAACCTCATTTTAACCCCCTTCCCTCTTTTTTATCTTCTTATAAATGTGATCAAGTTGATGGATACTATTTAATGGAACATTTTCTGCAGCCACCCCACCCCACCCTGCCCGCCCACCCAACACCCGCTCCTTCCCCCCGCAGAGGCTGACATTCATCAATTGAGGAGGTCAGTAATTTGCATCCAGCTGAGTGGCTGCCTGGCTTTAATGAGATGATTTGTAATCCCCGGCACTGCACTGCGGAACTGTTTGGGAAGGGATGCACACTCGCGAGCTTACCATCACACCCCAGCCAAGCCAGAGAGAGAGGGAGAGAGAAGGAGAGAGAGAGAGAGAGAGAGGGAGAGGGAGAGGGAGAGGGAGAGAGGGAGAGAACATCAGCCAAGAAGAGAGTGCTCAGACATCAGAAAATGGAAGATGAGAAGGTCTGGCGTAAGGAGATTAATGCCATGTAATACAATCACACCCAGTCTGGCTGATGCAAGCCAGCGCAAGTGTTGTCACCTGGCATCAGGCGGCCGGTCTGGGCTGGTGCTGCTTTACTTTTTAGGAACGGATGAGGCTGCCTTATACGGAGGGAGTTCTTCCCGATGACCTGTTTATCAAGCGTTCTTCCTAATTTCTTTACAGGGAGATTAGGCAACCTTTGCCTATTTGAAATATACTCGGAGTCGAGTGTGGATTTCATGCTCTTTATTCAGCTCATAGCAGCGAGGAATGAAAGTTTCCCCAGAGCATCTGCTTTATATACATTATTTACACAATGGGCCCCACGTGATTGGCTAATTCCAGGATACTCTGGTAGGCCAATCCGGTTGTGGATTCACTTCCACCTGGAGCTGGATTGGGTGGCTCCTGCAGACCAATCAGACTGCTGCATTCTGGATCCTATTGTTCTAGGACCAATCAGACTGCTGCATTCTGAATCCTATTGTTCTAGGACCAATCAGACTGCTGCATTCTGAATCCTATTGTTCTAGGACCAATCAGACTGCTGCATTTTGGATCCTATTCAACTCAGTACATAACACTATTTAATGAGCATTCTTTCTTTTCTGCTTGCAGGGAAGTTAGGCGACATCAAAGCAAGTCCTAGCCCACATTTCCCAGTATATTTCCCCATCACTTTTATTACTTTTTAAAAAAATTCCTTTTTTTATTAAATTTTTATCCCGCCCTCTGTCCAAAAATCACAGGGCGGTTCGCAGCATAAAAATACAAAAGGAGAAGGCAAATTGCACAATAAAGAGGAAACAGAAACCAGCCCATCACCTCCCTCCCACCAATACATTTAAAAGGCCACAGAATGTTAATCAGCCAAAGGGCTGGTTATAGAGAAACATTGTTTTGCCTTGTGTCTAAAAATATATAAGGAAAGCCCAAAGCTATAAAACAGAGCTTTCCAAACTTTTCATGCTGGTGACACACTCTTTAGATGTGCATTATTTTGCGACACAGTAATTCAGTTTTACCAGCAAACCAGAGGTTAAACGAGCCCCTTTTTCAGCCCCGGGAGGAGCACAGGGATTGTTTGCCATACACACCTACACACTGCAGCCGACACACTAACGTGTGCGACACACAGTTTGGAAAGTTCTGCTATAGAATCATAGAATTGTAGAGTCTGAAGGGACCCTGAAGGTCCTCTAGCCCAACCCCCTGCAGTGCAGGAATCTCAACATGCAGCCCCCCCATCCAATTTGAAGCCATATTAGACCCTGCTTAGCTTTGCAAATGTTCTAGCATTTCCCTATCTGATCTTTCGAAGAAGCAGGTTTAATGTGCACGAGCTCCCAATCAAGAATATATAGACAGTCGCATCTAGGAAGTCAAACGGAATCTGTTCTGGAAGTCCGTTTGAGTTCCAAAACATTCAAAAACCAAATTGCTCCTGCAGCCAATCAGAAGCCTGGGAAGCCCCATTGGATGTTCGGGTTCCAAAAGAACGTTCGCAAACTGGAACAACCACTTCCGGGTTTGCAGCGTTCGGGAGCCAAACCGTCTGAGTCCCAGGGCATTCGGGATCCAAGGTACGACTGCATTTCTGCAACCTGTATTTGCCACTACGTGACAGAATCCCACTTCAAAACAGAATAAAGTCTAGTGAGACCATTGGCCCACCTCTCCAGGTTTTCAGGTAAGGGTCTCTTTCAGCACTGCCTGGGGAATTGACCCTGGGATTTTCTACATGCTGCTGAGCCATGACCCTTCCTAATCTACAACTCTTTAGAACAAAGGACCATTTAGTAAGCCAAGTCCATATATTGGGCTCTGCCACTTTAGCCTGGATAAGAGCCTTGAGGATAGCCCAGTTGGTAGAGCATGAGACTCGTAATCACAGGTTGATGGGTTCGAGCCCCACATTGAGCAAATGGTTCCAGCATTGCAGGGGGTTGGACTAAATGAAGCACTGAATATATCACGCTTGAAATCAAAGCAAAATCCTCTTCTCACCAGGAGAACCTGCTGCCCCACTGCAAGAGGAGCATTAGCTGAAAAATTGTAAGAATAAGGCTACAACCCTCTGTTCACTTACCTGGGGGTAAGTCAACTCTTTGTGACTTACTTCAAGGTAAGCACATGTAAGTTTGCTCTGTTAATGTGATATAAGTTGTAACGCAGTTGTAAAAGTGCTATATATTTTGTTGTTGTTGTTCATTATCAAAGTTTAATTGACAAGACTGATTGATCTTACAGAATAGAACAAGGAGAATAATTGCCGGACAAAGTTACACTTAAAAATATTTCAGCAGTGCACGTCTAAGACTTAATGTTCACCCAGCCTCATTCATGCCTTCCTTTCCCATAACCGGCCCTGGAAATGATAAACTGCTGTTCTGCAGAGGACCTGGGATGAGGGTGAACAAGGCCGGGCTATTTGGGATAGACACACTGCCTGCCTAGCTTCTGCCCATGTAAGGAACCGGCTAAGATTCAAGTGCAAGAATGCACTTCAAAAAACAACATCAAGAAGAATGAAGCGGCTGTGTGTCTTTTTCTTTTTTAATAGAGAGAAATACTAGAAAGTATCGCTAAGATCACCTGCATATTCTGATTCTTCTAAATGTGTCTCCAGTTTCAACAAAAGAGTTTCCCCTTTCCTGCTTTGTAATTTACTGTCTCATCCTGCAACTGGTTGCCAGAATAAACAGGAATAAGGACAGGGTACATCCTTGTTTTACTTTTGTGTTTACTTTAAAGCTAATTGAATGAAATGCATATATAAATGCAGGAGCCTGGCAAGAATGTGTGCAGACTATGGTAATATATGTGGATGAATGGCCCAAAGGGGAAGGGGAAGATCCCACATGAGTTAGAAGCACTTTAAAAAATGACTGCAGAAAACTAAGGGTGAAGAAGGAAGGAAATGAAAGAGAACTCTGGGAGAATTTTGGAATGACCTTAGTGGAACTGACATCTCAGAGCATTTATATCCCACCTTACTTTGGAGAGCCAGTGTGGTGTAGTGGTTAAGAGTGGTAGACTCATAATCTGGTGAACCGGGTTCGCTTCCCCGCTCCTCCACATGCAGCTGCTGGGTGACCGTGGGCTAGTCACACTTCTTTGAAGTCTCTCAGCCCCACTCACCTCACAGAGTGTTTGTTGTGAGGGAGGGAAGGAAAGGAGAAGGTTAGCCGCTTTGAGACTCCTTCGGGTAGTGATAAAGCGGGATATCAAATCCAAACTCTTCTTCTTCTTCTTCTTCTTCTTCTTCTTCTTCTTCTTCTTCTTCTTCTTCTTCTTCTTCACCTCTCCACTTGACCAGATCCAGGCCTACTTGATAGCCTCATAAGCCTTCAGACCATATCCTGGGATTCTTTGGGCCTCTATTTTGGGCACATCCTTACTTTCAGAGATACCACTTAACCGAGAGTCAATATCAGGGAAGGGCTGCAGCTCAGTGGTAGTGAATCTGGTCCCAGGTTCCATTCACAGCATCTCCAGGTAGGGCTGGTGTCATGGACTGGTTGGATGCAGATGAAGGGTGGGAGGAACCAGCTGAGGAACCCCCCCCCCAAGGGAAGAAGGCTCAGAGCCCAGGAAGAGGTGGCGGGACAACTTAAGAGGGAGAAGAAGGAGAGAAGGAGGTGTCGGAAGCTAAAGAGGTAACGGGCTAGTGAGCTGGGAGAGTCTGTGGCAGAGAGAAGTCCAGAATCAGAGGAAGAAGCTGAAGCGGGAGGGTGGGAGGACAGAGGTCCAGAAGCAGAGATGAATCAGGATGGTGAAGAGTCACAGGTATCTCCTGCTGCTGCTGTGATAAGCTCCCCTTCTCCCTCGTCTCCCAGAATCAGAGGAGGCATGAAAAGGGCAGAGGAGAAGTTAGCTTCATGCCAGCACTGTCTCCGATTGCTTGGAAAAATCCCTGGAGAGGAGGGGGATTAGGCGGCCATGGGGGGGGGGACCTTCGGTATCAGCAACTCCTTCATGGGAGGCACCACCTACCAGCAAGTTGCACATCACACTGTGCAAGTTGGAGTTAGCTCTTTATAATCTTACTCGCTGTGTTCAGTAGGCCTGACACTCCTGTGCAGATCCTGTATTTGCTAATAAAGAGCTAACTCCAACTTGCACAGTGTGATTTACTGCTGGCTCGCTCCTGACAGCCGGAAATGTTTCCTGCCTTCAGCCCTGGAGAGCTGCTGCCAGTCAGTGTAGACCATACTGAGCTAGTTGGACCAATGGGTTGACTCAGTATAGGCCAGCTTCCTACAGTATGTCCCTGACCATATTCTGCTCACCATGACCTGCTGTACAGCACACTGTACTAAGTAGAGAGTTGAAGACGGGAAGGAAGGCAGGAAGGCAGGCAGGAAGGAAGGAGACACAGACAGAGGCCATTTCCCAGGAAGACAGAGCTGGCTTCCTGTGGCAGGCGGCACCCTGATTAAAAATTACACCACGACATGCACTCTCCGCCCGAGCATGAAACGATCATTGCGAATCACCGCATAAATAATACATGCTAAAATGCTTCCCTGCGCCATCAATATTGACCTTGCTTAATAATTGATAGTGGGGAAGATGCTCCCTTGAAACTCTGCCGAACGACGGGCTCCTCTTCCTCCTGTTTTCCCTGTTGGGGTTTTCAGCAGTGATTTGCAAGAAGAAGGAGCCCCGCTTTGCTCATCCACCACAACAAGCAGATTCTGGGTTAGAGAGCGGAGTCTCGACCCCCTTAAATCTGGATTCTTTTTCTTCCGCCTGAAAACTGGGCTGGAATTGCGATTCAGGATGGTGTGGAGCAGGTGGAATGAAGCCACAGAGTCTGTGATCATGAGAAATTGACGTGGCAGGTCTCCAAAGGGCGCAGAGGATGGCTTTGTTCCATCCCAATGGCCACCGTGTGGATGTGGCGGTGGAATTTAAGGCTGGGATCCTTATCGCACCTACTGGGGAGTAAACCCAATTGAAGTCAACATGACTTGCTTCTGACTTGGTTCAAACTGCATTGCTAGTCCAGTCAGGGATTTTCCAGGCTCCTCCCTAAACTGTTCAGCTTCTAAAGTTTGTTTGCCAAAGTAAGCTTGAGCTCAGCTTGCAAATCAGCCTAATCCAGTGTTTCCCAAACTTGGGTCTCCAGCTGTTTTTGGACTACAACTCCAGCTAGCAGGACCAGTGGTCAGAGTTGATTGGAAGGGTAGTTCAAAAACAGCTGGAGACCCAAGACTGGGAAACACTGCTCATTCCAAACTGAGAAAGTTCATGGTCCACACTGTCTACTTGTGAACGCCAGCCGTTAATGTCACTTGCGGGAACTCGAAGAACAGCAGCACTCACAAGCTGCCCGGATGGAAATTCCAGTAATGGTATCCGAATGGGAAAGTAGCAGGGCTCATGCTCAACATTAGTCCCAGGCTGATAGGTAATTAATGAAATTGCCAGCGTTCTCGGTTGCAGCACTTGCTAAAGATGGTGAAGGGGAAGACATTAGTTGGACTGAATTGTAATGCTCCTTTTAAAGACCTTTTTAAATGAAAAGAAATCTGATGATCCTCTATGTTGTCAAGTTTTCTTCTTCTGGAATCTATACCCATCACTCCTTGCGAGGGCTGTTGTGTCCTGGAAGGCAGTCCAGAAATCTTTTCGTGTAGAAGGATATTGACAAACTGGAACGTGTGATGAGGAGGGCAACCATGGTCTATGGTCTAGAAACCAAGCCTGATGAGGAATGGTTGAAAGAGCTGAGTATGTACAGCCTGGAAAGGAGGAGACTAAGAGGAGACATGATAGCCATCTTCAAATATCTCAAGGGCTGTCACATGGAAGAAGGAACAAGCTGTTTTCTTCTGCTCTGGAGGGTAGGACTCGAACCAAGGGCTTCAAGTTACAAGAAAGGAGATTCCGACTCATCATCAGGAAGAACTTGTTGACAGTAAGAGTGGTACCACAGTGGAACAGACTCCCTCGGAAGGTTGTGGGCTCTCCTTTCTTGGAGCTATTTAAGCAGAGGTTGGATGGCCATCTGTCATGGATGCTTAGGTTGAGATTCCTGTTGGAAAAACGCCCTGGGTTGCCCCTGCAGCTCCTGAACTCTGAGCGTCCTCTGGTATGTGCAGCTCTGGAAAAGGCATTTCTCTTCTTCTCCAGTGCGCTTCAGCGAAATATATCAAATGATATATGCACACTAATCTTCTAGCATAACACAGCAAGAAGCGTGATACATTGTAGATCTAATCTACATACTTATTTACACACTATGTACAGACAAAGGAATTATGGCGTCCTCTCTCTCCAGCTCCGAGAGAAGAACAGGCAGAAGTAAAAGCAAAAGTACAGTACAATAAGTACATACAGCTGAAGAGATAAGACTGTCTTCCATTCCCACACTCTTCCCAGACAGGCATGTGATTTACACCACTCATCTGCAGCATCAGAGGCGTGAAATACTAACAATTCCAGCATTGCAGGGGGTTGGACTAGATGACCCTTGGGGTACCTTCCAACCCTACAATCCTAGGATTCCATGATTCCCAAAGAAACCAACTTCAGGAATCTCACAAAAAGGACATAAATGCTATGGCCCTTCCCTTTAGTGTCCCCCAGCCACTGCCTCTGAACTTGGAGTTTCCAGTTCAATATCATTGGTAGTAGCCAGTGATCAGTCTATTTCCCCATGAACTTGTTTGATTCCCATCAACTCAAGATATATTGAGTCAGAAGCTACCTCTTGTAACACAGTATTCCCAGAATGAATTAAGTCTTGCATGAAAAAGATACTGTATGTTCCTCTTTCTGTGCTGAATCTACAGTCGATCTGTTTCAATGGGTTGTTCCAAGTTCTGCTGCAAAATACTAGCTAAAGGTGTTTGAAGCTGTAATGATCCTCTTAAGTCAGGGGTGGGGGAGCACATTCCCAGGGCCTAATCTTCTGGAGAATGGTGTGGAGTGCAGGCTAGTTGTGGGCAGGGCAAAAGAGAAAATGGTTTGTGGAGCTGAAGCCAGTGCAAGGGCATGTGGAGCCTGTGAATTTAAAACTAGACCTGGGGGTGCATGTAGCGTGACCCCTGAATCTAGCAGCAATGCAGACACAGAGTCAGAGGCTGCAGAGGCATCAGCTAAGGAGCTGGTCCAGGTCCAGGGTGATCACTGGGTCTGCTGCTGACAGAATTCCTGCAGAACAATCTCCCATAGAGCCAGTGTGTGTACAGCCGGAGCCAGGTCTCCACAGGTGTCTTCTCCTGAGTCAGAGGAATCTGGTGCTTCCCATAGCACTTTGCTGGTCCACTGGCACAAGGAGTGCCCCAGACAGGAGGCCATAGAACGTAAAGATAGTGTCCATCTTTAGGAGTCTTGGCCCTTTAAGACTATAGGTACAACATAAAGGGGTGGAGCCCGAGGAAGGTAGTTTGGAGGGGCAGGAAGTGGCTGTCAACTCCTGAAGGAGCACGCTGCTCACTTAGAGCTATCCATGGTCCTGATCTCCCTTGCCCCATGGGGCACAACAGCATGAAACTTACTAAGCTGATGGTCACACACAGGTCCCCTGTTGCTGACCACACTTCTGGCACATGCTTGATCCGCTCCCTGTTGGAATCATGTCATTTTATACAAAGCACTCATTCCGGATGCTGCTGCTTGTATTGTAGTGCGCTTTATAATTCATGTAATTCTGTGAAGACTGTATGTTTAACATACAACCTTAAGACTACAAAACCCGTTATGCAGCATGACTGCGAGCAAAGCTGCATTGGAAGCACTTCAGCTGAAGCCAGGATGCCGAGGACCGCATTGCAAATCGAGTCGCCTGAATTTTAGCAGGCAAATGGATTTTCCACGGATATCTACTCTTTGAGGCCAAGAAAAAGGGTTTGCAGATCTAATTCCTTCTGCAAGTTTCACACATATATCTACCCCAGGGCCCCGGTGACTTGCGAAGATGGGCTACAGTTACAATACAATGAAGCCAATCTCTGGCAGAGCTCCATGCAAATTTGCCTTTGGAGCTTTGGGGTGCAATTATAGTCAGTCATAGGGGGGCAGAGGAGAAGCACATCTCTGGATAAAAAATGTTTTGCAGGTTGTAACTGCAGCCAATCACTTGGTAGAATAGGGGAGCTGGTTTTTAAATGGAAAAGTGGTTTATCCAATCTACCGGTGACCAGCTAATTTAACAAAACAAAACAAAAACACTTCCAAAACTCCTCTGGTTGTGCATCTCATCTGCCCAGGTGAGGGCCATCTTGAATGGTGACCTTGACCATCCCACCCTGAGCAATCTATTCAGGACGTGCCTCCAACTTTCTAACCTACTGCAGGACAAACTCCACACCATTTTAATTGATATGACAGCCCAAAGTTTCTCACGTTGGTCCTCCCTCTCTTTGGCTAAAATGAAATCTTAAATATTCTGCTCCTGACCTTTGGTGGAAGGGGGATTTAATTACCTGGACAGTTTACATAAATTATATGGCCTGTTTGTCTAAGATTAATCCTTTGCAGAGATCAATAGAAGCGGGGAACGTCCAGAGAAAATGGCTCCTTGAAAATGCCACCAAAGGTCATAAGAATCTTTCAGTACAAAAGGGCAGAGAGGAGTGGGAGAGACAGTCTGTGACACGTCCTTGTCATCATCAGCGTGGTGTGTGTTACTCGTCCTGTCTGCTTTCTCCAGCCATGGAATGATTTATCAGTTTAGAGGACACAGGATACAAACTTAAGATGGATCAGAACGGATACACTTCTCTGACCACTCTCAGATCAAATGGTGGATCTTTCTTGAATGTTCTGAGGCTAAGCTACCCATGATTATTTTTTAAATGATTGTTTTGATGTTTTTGAAAAACCTCACTCTTAAAAAAATAGACTCCTTGAGAAATGTTCGCTGATTCATTTGTTTGCCCAGACTTGACTCTTTCAATCAGCGGCATCATCTGACTGTCCTTGTAGCACTAGCAGGACTACGGGTCCTCCTTGAGAGTTTCCCCATGGTTGGTCACTATGAGAACAAGGATTTTTGATTTGATGGGCCGTTGGCCTGATTCATCAGGCTCTTCTCCTATTCTTAGGTGACACCATCCAGTGTGATTCCTGGTTGGTTGAGATGACCCTTGGCTGATTGGCTGGGATGGTCCTCCTTCTCTGCTGCATTTATTTACCCTCAGTGGCATCTTCAGCTGACAAATCAGGTTAGTTACAGAACACCATGCTATTGTTATGTTCACTATAAGGAATAAGGAATAATTTATTGGCCAAGTACCAATCATACTTGGAACTTTGCTTCGACTACATTGCAATGTAAAAGAAAAACGTACCTCATACAAACACTATTCCCCTTACGCTACAACAGCACAGCAAAGGAACCCCATACATACCACCAACTAACCTCCCTTCCGCACACAACTATGAATTTAACAGTTTGATGGCACATGTGATCTCTGATTGGCTAGGGTTAGCCAAGTGGCTCATGCCATACCTGAACATTTGTGCAATCAAAAGTGTGTTTAAAGAACTACACTAAAATACCTCTTTGTGGTAAAACAACAACAACAACAACAACAACAACCTAGAGAATATTTGGCAGTGCTAATCTTAAATCAAATTGAAACCCAAATCTTTGGTTATAGAACCCTGCAAATTATGTGACACAAAAGTTTCAGGCAAGCCCTTCAAAATATGTCTAATCCCATCATCAGATTATTAATGGAATGACAATGGTCTAGCTCAGTGGTTCCCACTGAGCGGAAAAGCTGGTATCACTGGGTCAAGTTCATCTGTTTCGTTGAATCAATTAAACTAAAAGGTTTTAATTGGATTTGGGGAGGGGGAAGTGCAATTAATGGCTACTGTTTTGAACTTGTGGTATTATCTTCCTTAGTAAGTTGTGCAACCACTATTTTGAATAATGCTTTTTTATAGGTCTTGGTTTGTTTGTTTATTGGATCTTGGGTGGCTCACAAGATAAAATACAAGGTAAAAGCACAGATAAATAGTTAAAATGAAAACAACAAAACAATAGTCACCCCTCCCACAAAGACATTTAAAAGGCTGTAGAATATTAATCAGAGTAGGGTAGAGTTTGAATTTATGGAATGAAGGGGTGATGGCCTGAAAAAAGTTTGGGAACTGCTAGTCTAGCCCTTGAGATATTTAGTTGCCTTTGCAGCAAAAACTCTGTGTCAATTCTTTACCGTGCTCTCTGTCTTTAGGTTCCGAGAGCATCTTCTCTTGCATTAATGACTTTCGTATTATTGCAACTGGTTACTCCTTTAATTGCAGCAACAGCTGTTCTCACCTTTCTTGATTCTTCCCCGGCCACAGTTGCTTCTAACATCTGCCCCTCAACATGCTACTGCTGTGCAATCACATCAGCATGGGGGCCTGTCTTTTGCCAGCTAGGAGCCTTGTGGGGACATTGGATACGACTGGCATATGGGCTGGAGAAGCAATTACTTTGAACTTGTTCGCTGGTCTTTTATTGCTGCTCATAGATTTTAATGGCACTTTCAGACACCCGTTAAATAGGTGGCACTTTAGGTTAGGCTGGAGGCCCCGAGGTGCTTAAAAAAAATAAATACTGCCCCCTCACCTTTCTTCAAAGCAACATGACCAACCTAGGTTATCTCAGGGTCAACCAAGGGGCAACATGTCCCTGAGTATGGTGCATCTTATCTTACTATATAATAAAAATGCAAAGCTGTTGTCATGCAGCCCCCATTGGAGGATTTGTAGTGCCTCATAAGAGAAGTGAACTAATATCCGTGTACTGGAAGAAACAAAGATCACCAGTGTCGAAGCAATGATTCTTCACCATCAACTTTGTTGAATTGGTCATGTTGTTCAGATGCCTGATTACCATCTTCCAAAGCAACTACTCTATTCCCAACTTAAGCATGGAAAGTGATGTATAGGTGGACAACAAAAGAGGTTTAAAGACACACTCAAGGCAACTCTAAAAAAATGTAATATAAGCACTGATAATTGGGAAACACTGGCCTGCGAGCGCTCCAAATGGAGAACAGCCTTACCAAAGGCATCATGGACTTCGAAGAAGCTCGAACTCAGGACGAAAGGGAGAAACAAGCTAAGAGGAAGGCAAGTTTGACAAATCCTCACCATGATCAACTCCCACCCAAAAACCCATGTCCCCTCTGTGGAAGGACGTGTGGATCCAGAATTGGCCTCCACAGTCACTGATGGACTCAATGTTAAGACCGTGTTCATGGAAGACAATCTTACTCAGCTACAAGTGATCACCAAAGAAGAAGAAGAAGATGGGTGTGATTGAGTATTGGTGAGTGGAGTGAACATAGGATCAGCCCCAATTATTTATTATTTTTATAGCGCCATCATGAACATGATACTTTAGAGAGAGATACTCTTATACTCTCTATTTTCTTATAAAGAGGTTCCTGCCCGATATTTGTGAAATGCTGTATTATTAAGAGGTTCCCATTTTTATTTCTATTTTGCTAACTCATAAGGTTGCCATAATCTGTGCTTCAGTAGCAGATCTCACTGCCAACAGTTAAAGAGGCTTAAAGGCTGCAGACTTTGTTTACCATTTGCTTCCCCTGCCCTTTTCTCAAATGTATCTGATAGGGAAGTTAATTGGCAAAACCGCCATATTTCTGCATATCTCTGCATGTTCTCTGCCTTAATTTGATACTCATTTGTCTCCTTAAACCACAGTAATTGTGTCCAAAGATCAGCTAACACTGGCTTTGATTTTGCAAATGCATGATGGACCAGTTCCCATACTCCACTCCATCCCACCTGCAGAACCGCTTTCTTCATTGTCACCACATTTAGGAGTTTTGTTAGCTGGTTTCCAAATACTTAACTAACTAGGAACCTTGATTTAGCTGACGCTTGCTTTCTCAAAGGAAAAAGATGTGAGACAGCTCATCCCCCCTGCCATCAAACAACAGGCTTGCATGACAAGTATGAAAAAATTACTGTCCAAATTAACATAATCCACTGCTGGGCATGTTACTAAATTAATCCAATTGGATGTGTGACCTCCTTTTGCTGTGTTTACATCTGACCCCTATGAAACTATTATCTTTATGATGTTGGTCAGTGAGCTACCTTTTTAAAATATGCATATCCTTTATAGCAGGCACGTCCAACAGGTAGAATAGAATAGAAAATATTTATTGTCATTATCCCCTTCGGGGACAACGAAATTACAACGAAATCGTGATCTACCGGTAGATCACTGGACGTCTGTGGTAGATCACTGGTTGATCACTGGCTCCCCCCAAAGAAGCTCAACAACTTTGGCTCCCCTAAAAATAGCTCATTTTTTTGCCCTGCACCCCCCAAAATGGGGCTTTCCTTTTCCCTAAAAAAAGCTCAACAACAACTTTGATCTGAATGCCTAAAAAACGGCCTCATCCCCAAAAAAGCTCAACAACTTTGACCTGAACCCCCCAAAAGGGGATAGAGTTTTTAACTCTATTGCAGTCTCTTGGAAGTTGGCCACCCCTGCTTTACAGTATGGAAAGATCTGTGCTGCCTACTCCGCCACCCCAAATCCCCAGCCAAGATTGTGCTTCCTTGTGACATCAGCTGGCTCATCTGACAAGGGGACGTCTCCTTCTACAACTGTACGCTTTGCATGCTTTAGGCAATTCTTGCAACTCCTTTGGTCCGGGTTTTCTTGTTGGCTTTAACTTCTACCTGCTCCCTGCCTTTGTGACAGATGCTACCTATATAGCTCAGGAGGTCTGTGCCTCCCTTTGTGACATTTAAAAGGAACCCAAAGCCCGTTTGTGTTAATTTCAGGGGTTACTGTTATGGAGGAGCAAAGAGCTACTGACCTTGAGATGACATGCATGGAAGAGACGGAAGCAAACAAGCAGGTTAGGAATAAATGCTATCATTTATTGGAGGGCAGAAGCAGTATCACACACACACACACACACACACACACACACACACACACACACACCCACACACACCATACTTCTGTTTCTTGCCCATTTTGCTGCTCCAGGCTTCTTTTTTATTTGGGGGATGGTGAATGGAAAATGTTCCACTTTTAGCCTTAGGGAGGCTGTAGCTCTGATCTTGTAACAAACACATGATCAGCATTCAAGTCCTTCTCATAGGCATCTGGTTGGCCACTGCGAGACCAGGATGCTGGAAAAATTGGGCTTCTAGAAGGACAAACTGGGCTTTCAGCAGGACTGTGAATATGTTCTTGTTGTGGTGCCTGAGATGAAGGACAAGATGGTGCCCCATCTCAATGTATAGAAGCCCATTTGACTTGCAGTTGAGCCTTGCTTCAGCCCTGGAGATGGGATGGTGTCCTCCATCACATCTGGGGCAACTGGCACATTACGAGGTCCAGAAGAGGCAACATATGAGAATTGCTGGGAGGCTCAGGAGGAACAGTTGGGGATTGGTGCTTCTGCTGTCCTTGAGCACCTGCTGCTTGAGGCAGCTGCATCGCCTTGCCTAATGGGAGGGCTGGCCCCATCATCTTGCATAGCAGCGGATGGCCTTGCAGTAGGAGCAGCGTGGTGTCTGTCCGTCTGTCCGTCCGTTAGTTTGGTTTATTGTGTTTAGCGAACAGCCATTACACACATGAAAAAAATAATAACAAGAATACTGCAGCTAATAGTGGTTTTATATTTCTACTCCCCAATGGTGAAACTAAGTGTGCCCACACTCCAAAATCCCAAGGGAGAAAGGATTTTTGCATATCCCAGACCACCAACACAGCTGAATCAGAACTCACCATGTCACCAGCATATCTAAAGTGCAGTAGACAACTACCTATAAGAACATTTCACCACCTAGAGTAAGCAACTGGCAGCTGATGGGCCAAATCTAACCTCTGACTATATTTTGCTTACAACCCACACTGATCCTTTTAGTTTATGTCATGAGTTCCTTATTCTGTCCTTTCCCCCTCCCATCAGTTTGCCCTCTTCCTCAGGATGCGTAAAACTAAAGGGACCCCTAACCATTAGGTCCAGTCGTGACCGACTCTGGGGTTGGGGTGCTCATCTCACTTTATTGGCCAAGGGAGCCGGCGTACAGCTTCCGGGTCATGTGGCCAGCATGACTAAGCCGCTTCTGGTGAAGCAGAGCAGCGCACGGAAACGCTGTTTACCTTCCCGCCGGAGTGGTACCTATTTATCTACTTGCACTTTGACGTGCTTTTGAACTGCTAGGTTGGCAGGAGCAGGGACCGAGCAGGATAGCCAGGTACAAAGTCTGCTCTACCATAGCTGGGTTGCAAAAGGAATTTCCATATAAGACGAACCTGGCAATATTTCCTCTTCCTCTCATTTGTAAGAACACAAGAAGAGTGTGTTAGATCAGGTCTGTGGCCCATCTAGTCCAGCATGCTGTTCTCACAGCGGCCAACCAGATGCCCGTGGGAAAACCACAAGCAGGACCCAAGCACAAGAGTCATCTCCCCTCCTGTGGTTTCCAACAACTGGTATTCAGAAGCATTACTGCCACCACAGCTAGAAGCCACTGCTAGTTGAATCATCCATGGATTTCTCCAACCCTCTTTTAAAGCCATTCAAGTTGGTGGCCACCACTGACCTCTCTGGAAGGAAGTTTCGTATTTGCTGCATGAATAAGTACTTTCTGTCAAGATTCAGCTTCATTGAATGTCCCTGTGATGAGAGAGAGAGAGAGAGAATATTTTCTTTACCCACCCTGACAGCACCGGAATCTACCTTTGCCAAAGGGCAAAGTACTTCTGGGAGGTGAGGGAGGGGCCCAGGATGCCCAGGCAGATGTAGAGTGAGATTTGAGATGAGAGCCTCTGTCCAAAGTCCTGGATGCTTAGGGAACATCTTAATCAGGGGTAGGCAACCTAAGGCCCGTGGGCCAGATGCGGCCCAATTGCCTTCTCAATCCAGCCCACAGATGGTCCGGGAATAAGCATGTTTTTACATGAGTAGAATGTGCCCTTTTATTTAAAAAGCATCTCTGGGTTATTTCTGGGGCCTGCCTGGTGTTTTTACATGAGTAGGATGTGTGCTTTTATTTAAAATGCATCTCTGGGTTATTTGTGGGGCATAGGAATTCATTCACCCCCCCAAAAAAAATATAGTCCGGCCCACCACATGGTCTGAGGGACGGTGGATCGGCCCACGGCTGAAAAAGGTTGCTGACCCCTGATCTTAATAGTGGGACAGCCCACTCACAAACGCCCATCCCCTCGCAGATCAGCCTTTGTGATGCAGCCAGCACTGTGCTACAAAACACACAGAAGCCCAGCAAAACAAAACAAAAAACAAAACAAACCTTGAGATGACTCAGGCAAGGAGCCATGCCACCTATTGAAAGCCGTGATGTGAAGAAATAAATAAATAGATGAGAGTCACTGCCCATTATGTAACTATGCAGGGGGAATTTGGTGAACTCATGAGCCTGAGTCACAGAAATGGAATGGAATTCAATAGCGCCAAGTACAAGGTCAAATCTTTGTGGGCAAACAGGAAGTGTTCTTGTCAGGGCTGGAAGCAAATGGGGTGGAAAGGGAAAGGGTGCTGGTTGATCACAAGATAACTGTAAGCCACCATTGTGATATCACAGCAAAGAGGGCAAATTCCATTCTTGGGATCATGCTCCTAAGAGGTATTTTTTTTGTAAGGAGTGGAATGTACTCTCTGCATACAAAGACCTGATGTTCAGGATGTAGCCAGGATGCGTCACTTCAACCTGGAAAAGGTGCAAAGAGCAGAAAGGAAACTCATGTTTTCCCCAGCCCCCTTGTAACTACGGCTAGAACGTTTAGTTCATTGAGCCTGCAAACCTAAATGCACTTACTTAAGAGTATGTTCCATTGATCGCAACAGATCTTACTTCAGAGAACAGGTGCACAGGATTTCACTGTAAAAAATGAATCAACTAATAATCTTTCCGTTGATTAAAAGCTGCCCTGGGTGAATTGTGTGCCTGATGCTTCTCTTTCTGCAGGCCTGTCTGAGACATCAGAGAGGCATAACCTACTGCAGGTGTACAGGGCCAGATTTATGTATACGCTAAACAAGCTATAGCTTAGGGCCCCACTCTCTTGGGCCCCCCGAAAAAGTTTAAAGGAAAAAAAACCTGGACGTACATTTCCAAAATATAAGATAAAAAACAAATAAAATAAAACCTACATACAGCAACAGCGTTTTGTGTTGTGGAGGCTCCTATGATGTAAGTAATGGGCCCCGCCTACTAGCCTGCTCCCTAAAATATCAATGGTTTGCTCATTTCTATATATAGGGTGTCTACATTCTGCATGGACTGGTTGCAAATGGCTTTTAGGCTATTAGGTCCATAAATGGCTATTAGGTCCTAATGGCTATTAGGTCCATAAATTACCATATAGCATATATTCAACACACACACACAAAAAAAAAACAGTGACAATTTGTTGCTGACAAAAAACAGCTGGACATATAAAGGGCCCCATTACCTTCAGTAGCTGAGGTCCTCATCAAACCTAAATCTGGCCCTGCAGGTGTCAGCACTCATTTTAGGTCCATGAGCATAATTGGATTTTCAAGCAAACACCATGGTTACCATCGGCTCTGGTCACTGATTAGCCTGCCCCAAAGAGACAGAAAGGGAATATAAATAAGACCCAGTAGAATTAATCTGAGGTTTGAAAAGCACATGGGGAAAGAGGAAGTGGGAAGGAGTGCCACTCTTCCAACTTCCTCCTTCAACTCTATGTACTTTTCAGGGGAGAACAAGGTAACTACCCTCACCATCTCATGACCAAGGGAACAATGTGTGTATGTAGAGGACCAAATCTGGTCCTAACCAATCATAGAATCATAGAATCATAGAATCGTAGAGTTGGAAGAGACCACAAGGGCCATCCAGTCCAACCCCCTGCCAAGCAGGAAACACAATCAAAGCATTCCTGACAGGTGGCTGTCAAGCCTTTGTGAGCACCAAGAAAAGCCCTCATGGGCACCATTTCACCCATGGGTGCCATGTTGGTGACTCCTGACCTACTGAAAAGTAGGCTCATTCAATCCAAATTTTTCATGGTTAGCCAATAAAGTAGTACAATAAAAATGGAATTCACTCAAAGGGGAGGTTTTTGACTTTGTTTGGATACAGCTGGGCACAATTTTGAATCAAGATGGCAAGCTGACTATTGAGCACTGAATTGAACCAAATTTGGCATGACAGTTCCTCAGATCAATTAGCAGGTCTTCAACTATGTTTTGACACATTTGGACACCATTTTGAATAAAGGTGGAGGATCAAACCTTTCAGAACTGCACTGGAACTTACTGCCAGGTGTATAGCAGGGGTGGGTAGCCTGTGGCCATCCACCCGTTGTTGCACTCCAACTCCCATCCTCGCTGAACATGCCAGCTCAGGCTGAGGGTAGGTGAAGTCCAATGGCATAGCTCAGTTGGTTAGAGCGTGGTGCTGATAACACCGAGGCTGCAGGTTCAATCCCCATATGGGACAGCTGAATATTTCTACATTGCAGAGGGTTGGACTAGATAACCCATTGGGTACCTTCCAAATATGATTCTAGACACAAAACCTTGTATATTGTGTGTATAGATAGATGATAGATAGATAGATAGATTTTTTTAAATTAAAAGAAGTCAAATAAAATTTGACTTTATCGGCATAGTCTTATTTTATGTTGTTCTGTGTAAAAAGCTTAGACATTCTTGTTGATGAAGTGGTATATAAATATTGAAGACAGTCCTGTTTAGGGAAGCTTTTAATGTTTAACAGACTATTGTATTTTAATATTTTGTTGGAAGCCGCCCAGAGTGGCTGGGGAAACCAAGCCAGATTGGGGGGGGGGTATAAATAAATTATTATTATTATTATTATTATAATTATTATTATTAGATAAATATATTCCCAATCTGGTTCCTCAGGAAGAAGGAAAAGCGGGGAGACACAGCAATGTTAGGAAGAGAATGACATCAATTTTCCCACTCTCACTGGCCAAAGAATGAAGCACCACAATGAGCTGCATCCGATGAGTTTTTCCCCAGGACATGGAGCATGTCAGTGATGACGGCTAACATCAGCTGCTGCAGGAGGAAGTTGTCTTTTCTGGCTCCAAGAGGGCAGCATAGTTTGGCTCTGATGTGGCCTGTTCTCATTTGGTATCTGAGCATGCATTCCGGAATGCAAGGGAATGGGCAGGGCACGCTGGAAAAGTTGACCAGGCAGCCTTTTCAACTCTCAAATCTTTTGCAAAATTAGCCACGAAGTCCCTGTGGAGATGTGCTGCTAAATTCTCTGCCGTGAACTCATTGGCAGCCTAAGGCATGCCAACATCTCTCATAGGACTGCCAGCAATCGTTTCCTTGCTTCCCATACACTTTGATTGCTTTCTGAAACTTGATACTCTGCCATATTATTATTTTTTTGTAATATGGTGCAATAAAAAAATAATAGAGAGACAGTGCGGTGTAGCGGTTAGCAGCTCCTTAAGCACTGCTGCTGTTAGATTTATATCCCACCACTGAACAGGTCAATTTTTGATCAAATCTGACTCTGAAGGGGGTCTGCATTCAATTGGTGAACAGCCTTTATCAAAGGTGTCATGGGCTCGAACTCAGGACAAAAGGGAGAAATGTGCTAAGAGGAAGGCATGCTTGGCAGACCCTCACCGTGATCAACTTCTGCCCGGAAACCTATGTCCCCACTGTGGAAGGATGTGTGAATCCAGAATTGGCCTCCACAGTCACTTACGGACTCACTGTTAAAACCGTGTTTATGGAAGACAATCCTACTCAGCTACGAGTGATCGCCAGAGAAGAGGGACACGGGTGGCACTGTGGGTTAAACCACAGAGCCTAGGGCTTGCCAATCAGAAGGTCAGCGGTTCGAATCCCCGCGACGGGGTGAGCTCCCGTTGCTTGGTCCCTGCTCCTGCCAACCTAGCAGTTCGAAAGCACGTCAAAGTGCAAGTAGATAAATAGGTACCACTCCGGCGGGAAGGTAAACGGCGTTTCCATGTGCTGCT
Organism: Darevskia nairensis; assembly: GCA_034642065.1. NCBI lineage: Eukaryota > Metazoa > Chordata > Lepidosauria > Squamata > Lacertidae > Darevskia > Darevskia nairensis. Next base: position 309,773 of record JAWWNI010001066.1, read on the forward strand.
CTGGTTTGCCAGAAGCAGTTTAGTCATGCTGGCCACATGACCTGGAAGCTGTACGCCGGCTCCCTCGGCCAATAATGCGAGATGAGTGCCGCAACCCCAGAGTTGGTCACGACTGGACCTAATGGTCAGGGGTCCCTTTACCTTTACCTAAGCACTGCTGCTGTTAGATTTATATCCCACCTCTGAACAGGTCAATTTCCGATCACATCTGACTCTGAAGGGGGTCTGCATCTGACCCCAAATTGACTCCAGAAATCTGGCTTCAACCTCCCAATTTATGCATTCTTAGAATCATAGAATTGTGGGTCTGGAAGGATCCCAGATGATCTTCTAGCCCAGGCACGTCCAACAGGTAGATCGTGATCTACCAGTAGATCACTGGACATCTGTGGTAGATCACTGGCTCCCCCCAAAGAAGCTGAACAACTTTGACTCCCCTAAAATAAACTCAACATTATGGCCCTTCACCCCCCAAAAACAGGCCTTCCCTCCTCCCTAAAAGTAGCTCAACAAGTTTGACCTGAACCCCCCATAACAGGGCTTTCCTTCCTTAAAAAAAGGTCAAAGTCTTTGACCTGAACACCCAAGAAACGGGCCAGTCTTTAACTCTGTGAGTAGACCGCAGTATCTTGGGAGATGGCCACCCCTGTTCTAGCCCAACTCCCTGCAATGCAGGAATCACAGCTAACTTCCCCACCACTCAAAGCCCCACTAATGGCGAGAAGATATTGCCCTAGGCCAAGTGAGAGCCTGGGAAGAAATGGACAAACAGAGTTTCAGCCAAACACTTTCTCCTTGGACGGAGATTGCTGCGGCTGTGTGGGTCTTGATGACGCCGTGAGCCCCACCCCAAAAACAACTCACCCCTATATGTTTCGGAGACAGGTGCACGGTGCTTTTAAGTAGCACAGTTTCATTTGCAAAAGGTCACATTTATATTGAGTAGCTTCACTTGTATACGTCGAGGCCACTTTCCTTTCCATCCTGCAGCTTGTTCCCTGATCAATATCGCCGTCTAGACTCAAATGTCTTTGGAATCTTATTGCAGCTTAATTTCCCCCAAGATCAGCTGGCTGGGCTGAAAATGCTGCGATAGGCAGCCCTGAGAACGAGGAGCCAGAGTGGCGAATGCCTCTGCAGCACAATTAACACAGCCGAGCGCCTTGCTCTCCTGGCAGGGCAGTATTTCCATTGCTTCTCTGGAAGAATTAACCTGTCAGGCTTGTGTTTTATCTGCCAAGCCAAATAACAAAAGAGAGCCAATTGCAACTTCTCCAAATCGAGCCTAGGATGACCTACAAAGGTGCCCTTTGTGGAAGCAGCTCCCGGGGCAATTTTTGGATCTTTGATCCCCACCCCATATCGTGCAACATTGTAAGAGCATGGCAAGAAATGCTCACTCTGCACACAGAATCTGTTGTATAGCAGGACCCTCTTAGAGATAGCTACAAAAGGCCGATTTATACTTTGTAAGAGCAGCCAGGGGCAGATCTACTATGAAATGAATGAAGCTTACGCTTCAGGGCTCCTAATCCCAGAGGGGCCCCAGAAGTGACTCTGGATCACATTGTTGTCTAGTAGACCTGATTTGAGTCATGCAACTCAAATTGATTAGTTTTTGTTGTTGCGTGTAGAGGTCACCAAGCCATTCCCACCAATAATTCACACAAGAGACATAATTTTTGTTTGGGTTTTTGGCATAGTTTTGGCCACAACTTTATTGAAATACAAAACATGTGAGTGGTTGCGTAGGTATTGGTTCAGACTAGCTGTCCGACGGGACAGAGCTGACCACTGGTCAGCGAAGGGAAACCAAACTGGGGAGAGTTAACGGAGGCTGGGAAGCAGAGACCTCCCCCTCCCCAGGGGTCCACCGGGGCTCATGCGCGGCCCTGCAACCCTACCGGGTTCGGACAAGCATGTCGAGCCCCTGGATTCCTTTAACGGAATTCCCATCACACCATCATCACTTTTGGAGGACTACCGCCCTCCCATTAGCCAACATAACCAATGCCTACCCGCCAATCTTACAAGTTGTGACTAGTTGCTACGTAGTAGGCGAAAACCAAGTGGCACAGCCAATCAGCCAAATGGAAAAATTCCTACTAGGCCCCTGCCTCAACAGCAGACGACCCCATGACAGGCAACAGCAAGGTCAACCAGGCCTATACCGGGGGGGGGGGTGATCCGAAGCTCGCAGCAAAGAGGAAGGTTGCATCACGTGCATACCAATATAAAGGACGCTGGGCTGTCCATCACCAGTTGATACATGTGATTTTCCCCAGCAACAGTCTGGGTCAATACAAGCTGTGGCCAGCAAGCCAAACCCCCAGCTACAAGGGGAGGTGGCTTTCCTGCCCCCACCGCAACACGAGCTCTCTTTGTAATGGAGAACTCGCTTTGTATATATTTCAACAATCCCAATGTTTGAGAGTTGAGAGCACCAATGTTGTAAAGGTGTGGTGATCTGTCATGGAAAAAACTCATTGAAGAAGATAGTAGCGGTTACCCAGACCTCGTTGTTGGTTGCAAAAGGGCCCCCCAATTACAGCACAAGCTTCAGGGCTCCCCAAATGTAAGTCCACCACTGGGGCCAGCTCTACCGTTAGGGGGACTGTGTGACCAACTGTAAGGTCCTCTGTTTGAGGGGCTCCCAGATGCAGTCCTGAGCAATAGTCAACAAAGATGTACTCAGAGTAAATCCACTGAAATTAATGAACAGTTAGGTCCATGGATTTCAGTGGATATACCCTGTCCAGTCTGATGCACATCTAAATATAAAGAATCACAAGAACTCACCAAAATAATTTCCAACATGGTTTGAGGGATGCTGTGACAGTTAAAATGGAGGGAGGAGATGGCAATGCCTCCTACTTTACAGAATATGGTCCTCCATTGGAATTTGTAGTAATATGGTTTATACTTGTGTATTTTCAGCACTGTGGGTTGTGATTTGACAAGTCTGCTCTTTTTTAAAGTCTTTAATCCAGACTTGTACTAAAGAGCAGACTTATCAAATCGCAACTCACAGTGCTGAAAATACACAAGTATAACTACAAATTTAAAAAGCCTCACTGTAACAAAAACTAGCAGAAGGAATTATTTGAGCAGATGGAAATTATTCAAAGGACGTCAAGGTGGTAACCCTTCTTCCCCTCCTGTGTCCTCTACACTTCGCAGTTCAGTATACTACTCTGCATGACTACACTTCTCAACCTTCCCTGAACACGCCCTACCGAAATGCAATTTCAATGAATGAATGGGAGTTAGAACCCACATGCACCCATCAAGTGACAGCAAAGGACTTGTGCTTCCAAGTCCAACACATTAAACCCTAGATTAGTTTTGAATATTTTATCTGTAGATATACATCTGGAATTTGGAGGCGAGCCCACAAAAGACAAAAGGGCCCTTGTCAGTAGGGAAGTATATTATCTCATTGGACAACACTCCCATGGCTTACTAATTCTTCCGCTTCCCACATCCTCTCTTCTCTTCTTTTCTCCCCCCCCCCCTTTTTTTGGAAAGAGCTAAGCCTTTGCAGTTCCAGAACAATTGTGCCAGAGAGAGTCCTTATGGCTCATTTGAATTTTGGTTGCCAGCTTCCAAAGCTGGAACTTCAGCCCCATAAACTGACAGCTGAGTTGAACTTTCGGGAACAAGCCCACAGACAAGAATGTGAAACCAATTGTTAAAAGGCCTGGCCTGAATCTCTGTGCGTTTCGATTTGCTTCTCAAAATTATGAGGTTTTTTAAAATAAAAAATGCCAGAATTTTTCACTGGGCATGTGAAAATTCAAACTATCGTGCTGTTTTTCATCTGCCTGGGATCTAAAATCAAGCTTGAGGGCCATCCTAATGCCAGAGCCAACCAAGGAAAATCTCACCAAGGATGCAACTGTGGTTGCTGCAGCAGCAGCAGTCAAGACATGCATCAATTTGAGTGGCAGAGGCAGTGCTTTAGGCAGGTACCACTCTCAGTCCCTCCCATGCAATGTAAGGGGGGGAAGTGTCCCTACCAAACAGCTGGTGCACATGGACGAGTCTCCAGGGATGCTGCCTGGTTTTCCTTATGCAAGTTCCTTAGGGAATTGGCCTTAAACTTTTAACCTGGACAATTGACAGGTCTTAAACTGCCTTAAGGACCCAGGTGGCGCTGTGGGTTAAACCACAGAGGCTAGGGCTTGCTGATCAGAAGGTTGGCAGTTCGAATCCCTGCCACGGGGTGAGCTCCCGTTGCTCGGTCCCAGCTCCTGCCCACCTAGCAGTTCGAAAGCACATCAAAGTGCAAGTAGATAAATAGGTACCGCTCTGGTGGGAAGGTAAACGGCGTTTCCGTGCGCTGCTCTGGTTCGCCAGAAGCGGCTTTGTCATGCTGGCCACATGACCTGGAAGCTGTACGCCGGCTCTCGGCCAATAAAGTGAGATGAGCGCCGCAACCCCAGAGTCGGTCACGACTGGACCTAATGGTCAGGGGTCCCTTTACCTTTAAACTGCCTTAAACTCCTCTCACCAGTGTGGTGTAGTGGTTAAGAGCGGTAGACTCATAATCTGGTGAACTGGGTTCGCATCTCCGCTCCTCCACATGCAGCTGCTGGGTGACCTTGGGCTAGTCACACTTCTCTGAAGTCTCTCAGCCCCACTCACCTCACAGAGTGTTTGTTGTGGGGGAGGAAGGGAAAGGAGAATGTTAGCCGTTTTGAGACTCCTTTGGGTAGTGATAAAGCGGGATATCAAAACCAAACTCTTCTTCTTCTCATGCCACCAGTTCAGGCCCCATTAGCATATATGAATTTAGGATCTTTTGCTTTGATGGGCGGCACTTGCAGAGAATCACGTTTGCTTTATTTACTTGTGTTTATATCCCACATTTTTCTCCTAGGTAGCACGCCTGGTTCTGGCCCTCCACATTTAATCCCCTGCCACAACCCTGCAAGGTAGGTTAGAGGCACAGTGACTGGCCCAAGGTCACTCAGTGAGCTTCAAGGATGAGTGGGGATTCGAACCTTGGTCTCCCAGGTCTTAGTCTGAACGTCTAACCACTACACCACACTGGCTCTCTTGCCATTTCCCTTCCCATTCGTCTGATTTGAAGATACCCCTTTTTTAGCTTCTTGCAATCCCTTTTCGTTTTAAATACCTTGAACACTTTGGTACCGTTGCAAACCTGGCTGCCCTCTTCTCTTCCCTAATTCTAGAGAAGGGTCTTTGCATCTCCCTGCTCCTTCTGATTGGAGATGATGGGAATTGAACTTGGGACTTTCAGCATCCATGGCCCCATTGACACCACTGAGATACAGCCTCTATTTTTCTCTGTTATGCTTTCCTCTTATTTAAAAAACCTTTTCTTCCACTGTGGAACCTGAGTTCCTCACAGCAGGCATGCGGCTTGCTTTGCTTAAGTTGCTCTTTGAAACAGCATTTATATTTATGGTGGTACTTTTAAAAAAAGAAAAGGCATAACAATATTTGAGATTGCTCAACAATATTCACACACACATACAGAGAGAGAGAGAGAGAGAGAGAGAGAGAGAGAGAGAGAGAGAGAGAGAGAGAGAGAGAGACTCAGCACAATGAAAAGCTGGAAGTCATCCCTAAATTTGGCATCAGCCTCTGCAAATATTGTGCTTTATAAAAATGATTTTATTTTGTTTAAGCCATTAGTTCCTTAACATAGGGATCTTTCTGGAGGCTGAGATTATTTCTTGGCTTTTAAAGAAAGGGCTTTAAATGTGCAAGGTAGTAAGAAAATTTATTGTAGCACCCTTGCCACATTTACCACAAAGAGGTGTGTGTGTGCCGACAAATCCCCCACACAAACTGCACTCTTGGTATTATGGATTCATAATATGCAAATGTGCAGCATCATTAATATGCATTTGCTGCAGATCCCTTCTCTAATGGGGGGACGGTACAGGAATGCAAATGAAAAGCAATATATCTGAATCAGCAAAATCTTAATGTGCCTTTGTAGGCACCAGCCCTTATTCATATAGGGTTTTTTTTTTTCTCCTTTTCGTTCTCCTTCACAACAACCTCTGCACTTCATTCTTCCTCCTTTTATTGGCACCACCACGTTCAGAGACAATTTTTTACTGTTATTATTCTCTCAAATCGAAGCTGCTGCCAGACTTTAGGGTACACTTGGCAAATGGCCACTGAGGGCTCCCCACTGCCAAAACACACTCTACCCCCAATGTGGTCGCACAGTTGCCTTTTTCTTCTGCCATTGCCATGACAACAGCATCCACACTGCTTACCACCCTCCTCCAGGTGCCAGTGTGGTGTTTTAGCACTCGGTGGACAGCGACACCACTTTTGTAGATGTTTCAGCCTGGCCATTACACCTTGGGCGATTTTAAAGTAGCAGGGAGATCCGGTGGATGGCTGGATTTAGACACACCCAAAAAGGAGGGGAAGGGACGAGGCGGCAGGGAGGTCAGTGTGGTGCAAACACCTTGGCAGAGCCAACTTTGTGCTCCTGCCAGTGAGCTTGGACAAATAACTCACCTGCCACAAAACTAGTGGAGCAGCCCTGTCCACCTTGAAAAAACATTACTGGATGCAGACATGTGCAATTGGCAGGGCTTGGCAATTGATTGCTCTGTCTGTCCCTAAGTTTAAAAAGGGTAAGTAAATAAGTAAGGATGCGGGTGGCACTGTGGTCTAAACCACTGAGCCTCTTGGACTTGCTGATTGGAAGGTTGGCGGTTCGAATCCTCGCATCGGGGTGAACTCCCGTTGTGCTGTCCCAGCTCCTGCCAACCTAGCAGTTTAAAAGCACACCAGTGCAAGTAGATAAATAGGTATCGCTGTGGTGGGAAGGTAAACGGTGTTTCTATGCGCTCTGGTTTCAGTCACAGTGTTCTGTTGTGCCAGAAACAGTTTGGTCATGCTGACCACATGACCCAGGAAGCTGTCTGTGGACAAACACTGGCTCCCTCGGCCTGAAAAGCGAGATGAGCGCTGCAACCCCATAGTCGCCTTTGACTGGACAACCATCCAGGGGTCCTTTACCTTTATAATAATAATAATAATAATAATAATTTTTTATTTGTACCCCGCCCATCTGGCCGGGTCTCCCCAGCCACTCTGGGCGGCTTCCAACAAATATTAAAATACATCAAAATCACAAGTTAAAAACTTCCCTAAACAGGGCTGCCTTCAGGTATTTTCTGAATGTAGGATAGTTGTTTATCACTTTAACCTCTGCTGGGAGGGCGTTCCACAGGGCGGGCGCCACTACCGAGAAGGCCCTCTGCCTGGTTCCCTGTAGCTTTGCTTCTCGCAGTGAGGGAACTGTCAGAAGGCCCTCGGATCTCAGTGTCCGGGCTGAACGGTGGGGGTGGAGATGCTCCTTCAGGTATACAGGACCGAGGCCGTTTAGGGCTTTAAAGGTCAGCACCAACACTTTGAATTGTGCTCGGAAACGTACTGGGAGCCAGTGTAGATCTCTCAGGACCGGTGTTATGTGGTCCCAGTGGCCACTCCCAGTCACCAGTCTAGCTGCCGCATTCTGGATTAATTGTAGTTTCTGGGTCACCTTCAAAGGTAGCCCCACGTAGAGCGCATTGCAGTAGTCCAAGCGGGAGATAACTAGAGCATGCACCACTCTGACGAGACAGTCTGCGGGCAGGTAGGGTCTCAGCCTGCGCACCAGATGGAGCTGGTAGAAAGCTGCCCTGGACACAGAATTAGCCTGCGCCTCCATGGACAGCTGTGAGTCCAAAATGACTCCCAGGCTGCGCACCTGGTCCTTCAGGGGCACAGTTACCCCTTTCAGGACCAGGTAGTCCCCCACACCCGCTCGCACCCTGTCCCCCCAAAACAGTACTTCTGTCTTGTCAGGATTCAACCTCAATCTTTACCTTTTACCATCCCTAAGTTCAACCCTCACCTAGCAGTTGCCAGTCACTGGACCTCTCATGGAGGAGACACACAAAGAAGGGCCTCAGATGATGATCACAAGGTCCAGGTGGAGACAGTCCTTGAGGTTTTGCTGTCCTGAGCCATTTAAAGCTTCATAGGTCAAAACCAGCACTTTGAATTGGGCCCAGAAACTAATTGGCTGGCAGTTCAGTTGGGTGAGGACTGGCGTTATATGCTCAAACCATCTTGCTCCAGTGAGCAACTTGGTCTCTGAAATCTGCACAAGTTTCCAAACTGCCTACAGAGGCAGCCCCATGTATAACATGTTGCAGTAATCTAGCCTAGAGGATACCATATACTGGGGTTACCATACTTCAAAAAGTAAAAATCCAGGCATAAAAGTTGTTGCAAAATCTTCATTTTTGACGGTCGAATCCCAGCTATGTATGGCAGCCCTACCATATACCTACTATATGGAAGTTAATAACAGGGCAACAAAAATGGATTTTATGCACTCTAATGGTAACCAAGAGACTGATTTTGACCGAATAAAGACATGATCTCCTTTAATCAGTGGATTGATAATATGATAACACTTGCAACTTATGAACGGAGTGCTTACAGATATAGACTCTGCTTGGATAAATACAATATTTGGAACAATTTTATACAAAATGTAGTAGGCTATTAATATTAGTATTAGGATAGTAATATCAAATTTATAAAAGAATGTATGGGTTAGGATGTTTTTGTATATATTCATATAATGTTTTCCCCCTATACACAGTTTTCCCCCTTTTTGTATCACTTTATATAATAATAATAATAATAATAATAATAATAATAATAATAATAATATATTATTTATACCCCACCCATCTGGCTGAGTTTCCCCAGCCACTCTTTATTGCTTTATAATTGATTTTTTCAATAAAATATCAATAATAAAAAAATTAAAATAAAACAAAACAAAACCAGAGAATAGACAACAGAAGTTAGGCTCTCCCTGTCCAGATATGAGTGTAGCTGGGCCACCAGCTGAAGTTTGTGGAAGGCATTCTGTGCTACCAAGGCCACCTGAACCTTAAGTGACAGCAATGGAGAGCTTGGATCTAAGCTGCACGAGGCTTTATAGGTCATAATCAGTGCTTTGAATTGGGACTGGAAACAGACTGATAGCCAGTAGAGCTGTTGTAGGAAGGGAGTTGTGCTCCCTATATGGATATGGGGAAGCCAGGATGGAAAAGACTGCCGGAGACCTTGGAACGCCACTGCTGGTCAGAGTAAACAGTAATGACCCAGGTGGACCAATGGCTTGACCCAGCATAAGGCAGCTCTGTGTGCTCACATCCTTTGTGCCTTTGCCTCATTGATGATGCTATTGGCGGCTGCCGCTGTCTGTTTTATTGGTGGTTTGACTGCCTGGCTGCTTCCCGCTCCTTGCAACCCCTCTCCGCAGCCTGCTTTTGTCTATGGCATACAAAACATCCGCCACATTAATGGCTTCCCCATCGTGAGTTAGGCGGACACTGACGGCAAGCGATTAACCTTTCCCAATCTGGCACGCTTTCCAGAGACCTTTGGCCACTCTTTGCTTTTAATTTCCTCCTGGAAATGAACTTGGGATGCCTTTGATTAAGAGGATGTGACTAACACGAGAATCGGCCCCAACAACCCAGAGCTGCTGTTGAGGGTTCTTCTCCCGGTAGCTGATAATCAGGAATGCACAGTGGCTTCGGCCGGGCGGCAGTCACCAGTGATCTCAAGCCTTTTGGTATTCGAGCCGGGAGGAAACTCATCTGATCCCTCCGTTGGGCAGTGATTCAGCCTGAGCTCACGGTGAGGTAATGGGCCACTGATGCAAAGTGCAGTCAGCTGGTATGTTTGGATAAGTCACATGAGTGCCAAGCAGGAGACACGGCTGGAGGAAAGTGAGGGCCTCATGACACAATGCCCTGTTGGGGTTTGCGATTAACGACACTGCTGTAAAAGTGAATGACTGGCCTGAAACAAATGGCTGCTTTGTTTTTGGAATAAGCATTTTGTCACAAGCTGTGATCAGGGGAGCTCCCCCCCCCCCAGGACCAGGACCACCAATGATACTTATGTCTAGGCAGGATTGGGTCCAGATAGTACAAGGAGACAGGGGAGTCAAGGGTTAGAAATGGGAATACTCTAAGGGATGGTCTAGATCAGGAGCAGTCAACATGGTGTCTTCTAGATCTTGCTGGTCTACAACTCCCCTCATAACTCCATGCTGGCTGGAGGTCTTGTCCAACAATATATGGAAGTCACCATGTTGGCCGCCCCTGGTCTAGATTCTCAACTGGGAATCTGATCTGGAAACTGTGGCCAGCATCTGATGCTCTCATTCCATCGAAACTCCCCACTGTTTGCACCTCTAAACAGAGGTTTGGGGAGAAAACCCAGAAGAGATTTAAGGAATGCAAAGGGGGAGAAGAGGGAGGAATATTATGTTGTGCAAGCATAAATCCCTGTGCTAATGAAACACATTGCCTAGCGTCCCATTGGATGCAACCCAATTTTTCAATCGCAGTGTATGAATTTCTGGAGTGGATCCAGGACCTTTTTAACAGCTCCCCCCCAAATAAAATAAAATGAGGTGGACTTATCAAAGGGCCAGGTGGTCGTTCCCTGTCAGAGCCAGAATCTGTAGCAATGTCAACAATCCAAGGGCATGTAAGTAGCCCTGCTCCAGGGAAGTAGAGTTAAGGCAAAGGTGAGTTCCTAGAAGCATCACACCAAGTGCATGATTTAGGGATGATTCATGCATTGCCAGCAGCAGTGTCGGGGCTGCTTTCTCATAACTTCTTCATAAACCACTCCAGTCATGTTTGTATCTATGTATTACACGGGGAGGAGTAGTCTCATAGTTCCTTCTGTTCATCATTCTGCCAGGAGAAAGAGAAATGCTCAGAACCACAACATTAGCATGCTGAGATAGTTCTTGGGTACATATGTTAATGGAGTGAGTGGTGTGGAAAGAAACCACAAGGAAGGCTACCCCACACTGGTGCTGGTAACACAGCCATCTCTCCAAAAGACTCTTGCGGTTGTGACCTGTTGTGGCAGGGGCAACCCATTGCAGTTCAATTAATTTGCTGTTTTTGTGCTGATCTATCTGTACCACATGGGCACTGCTAAACTCAATGTTATCCTTTTTATTGAAACAGCTCTTTTTCCAAACATGCAATACATTTACCGAAAAGAGACAGGAAATGCAGGGGGGGGGTGTATGTGCAATCAGTAGTAGATCTTGCCAGGCCGCAGGTGTTGTATAATACCTGCCTGAGACAATGAGAGAAAGTTATGGCTTCATAACTAGGAGTAGTACTAGGCTGCCACTGGAAGAATCTAACAGTGTGACACTGGGAATAGAATGCAATACTCTGAGCACGGAACAAATCTATTGGCTCTCCAAGTGCAAAGCTGACCATTCTGATCAGTTGCAGTTCCGCAACACCTTGGGCAAGAAGAGTGCACCTTCTAATAGGGGTCAGATTACTAGAGACATCAGGTACTGAGCCCATGCTCTACCTCTTAGATCTGGTGCCAACATTCAAAATGTCAAAGGGTGAGCCAGCAGTAAATCACACCATTCAAAATTGGGTTAACTCTTTCCTGGCAAAACAAACACACAAACTTCACAGGCTTGGCTGAGTGTCAGACCTAATGAGCACAGCAGTTCATCCCCAGTAGAGGATGAATCCGTTGCAGAGACTGAAAGTCCCTGCCTTCCCACAGCTGTCTAAGTCTCCTTTCCAGGGCTTTCCCCAAGCAATCGGAGACTACGCCTGAGTGCAGCCTGTCACAGCTCTGCTCTTTTCAGACCTCTTCTGGTTCTGGGAGACAAGTAGGAATGGGAGCTTATTGCAGCAGGAAGAGGAGACACCTGTGGCTCTTCACCAGCCAGATGCCTCTTGGCCTCCCTCCTCCCACTTGACTGCTTCAACTTCTGCCTCTGATTCTGGACTTCTCTCTGCCACAGACTCTCCCTGCTCACTAAGCCCTGTTACCTCTTCAGCTTCCGACACCTCCTCTTCCCAGTTTTCTCCCTCTGATCACCCATCATTTTCCCACCACCACTTCCTGGGCTCTGAGCCTTCTTCCCTTGGTGATTCCCCAGCTGGATCATCCCACCACTCCTCTGTGTCCAACCAGTCCATGACACAAAGTACCTACAACCAGACAAAAAGGACACAACTGCTTTTAGCTCCTGTCCTAAAGGCTGATGCACATGAACTGGGCTTCAAAGACAAGTGCATTGAAAGAGATTGGAAATGTAGGCCAACACAACTCACAATCACCAAGCTGAGCACCCACCATCAAGATACCTTCTGGTTTTAAAGGACAAGGTTATCAACAGCTACCAGCCATAATGGTTGTGTTCTTCCTCAACTGTCTCTGAATATCAGGTGCTGGGAATCACAAGTGGCCAGAGTACTGCTGTGCTCATGTCCAGCTTGCACGTTTCCCAGAGGCACCTGGAGAGCCAGTGTGGTGTAGTGGTTAAGAGTGGTAGACTCGTAATCTGGTGAACCGGGTTCGCGTCTCCGCTCCTCCACATGCAGCTGCTGGGTGACCTTGGGCTAGTCACACTTCTCTGAAGTCTCTCAGCCCCACTCACCTCACAGAGTGTTTGTTGTGGGGGAGGAAGGGAAAGGAGAATGTTAGCTACTTTAAGTCTCCTTAAGGGTAGTGATAAAGAGGGATATCAAATCCAAACTCTTCTTCTTCTTCTTCTTCTTCTTCTTCTTCTTCTTCTTCTTCTTCTTCGTCACTGTGAGAAAGGGATGCTGGACTAGATGGGCCAAAGCCTTGATCCAGCAGGCTTATCTTGTGTTCTTATGTTCCTATGGTTCCTACTCTATACAAAAAGACCACCAGCACTGCATTGACCATCTTCAAGACATTTTAAGTGCTCTGCCTTTTGGGTTGGTGGGTCGTGACTTCTCAACGTGTGAGAAAAGTGCCAAACTGTTCGGGAATGCTGCAGCCATTGGGGAACATATGGCATCGAAGCTCCACGAGTCCCTCATTTGCTTTAGTTATTATTGAGTAGCGAGCAATTAATTTATCAGCTCTGTTATCAGCTTGGCAGGAACAACAGTAGATTTTGCATCCAGACGGATCCAACTGTGCCAAAAGTTATGGGAACAACATCTATATGCCTTTGAAATATAAGCACCAGCTGTTGTGTGTTATCACCCAAACTACAAAGAGAGTGAAGAAGAATGATATTGATCCAAGTGCAAGGAGATAAGCTTGAAGGAGATAAGCTTGAAGGACATTTGATTTTATGTTCTGGAGCCTACGTACCTTGGGTTAACCCTGTTCCTAGCTTTCAGAAACTTGTGGGGGGAAACGATGAAATGGCGATAAATGGCCCATATGAACAAACCTGCCTTTCCGTTCCTGGAAAAATATATTGGAATCTGCTTGCACCACAGGTTGGGTAACTTTATTGTATTCCTTTGTCAACAGTTTTATTTTGCTGCTCTCCAGAAAAGCAAGTCCTTGGACTGACAAAAAATTTAATAAAGAGAGAGAGAGAGAGGGAAAAGTGGAAGCAGAATGCAATCAAAAGATTTTGGGAACACATGAAAAGAAGTCTTCAAAAGGGCATAAATTGGACCTCCTGGCATCAAAGTGTTCCTCAGCTGACAACACTGGCAACGACCAAGGTCTCCTCTACTCCAAATACAAAGGAGACCTCTTGGTCACACTTGCCGAAAGAATCACAGGCCACACCTGAGGCCTTTGATCTACAAAGCAACAACTTCAGAGAAACTGGAAGCGCTACGTTCAGTGTGACACAAAAGGCAGTGGAGACCAATGAGCCTGAACTTGAGTGGCTGACTGCAACATCAAAGAAAACTTGCAGGGCAAAGCCAGCAGACACCAGGGTGGCCCCTTATGCATTGCTGATCATGGGGAAATGCATCACCATAAAGGGGTGGGTGGGTGAAAGAGGGTGCTGATTTGCATAAAATTTACATATGCTAATTTATAGGTAGTGTCAGATTCGCTTAACAGTTGCTCATGAGTAAAGACCAAGTCTGTCTTGTCTTTCAACTATTTTATTGTGCAAAGTATGTACAGTGCGGAGCTATCCTAAAACATGACCACCTAGTCGCTAGCAGAATCCGGAAGTGCCCTCCTCCTGTTGCGGCGCCAACACCAGAGTCTCGGCACCCTAAAGTGCTGCCTCTTTTCTCCCCTGACCCTTCTGCGCAAAGCAGGCACAGGAAACAGTGTCTCCCCCTCAGAGTGGGTCTGCTGAGCGGTGCTGGGTCTCTCTGCATAATCCTGGAGACCCCTTCCCACTTGGCTCCTCCCTGGTAACTCCTCCTCTCCCAGGGAGGAGCTGGCAGACTCACTGGGAGACGTGTCCATCGACAACAGAGGCTGAGGCTGCCAGTACCCACTCAGTGCCGGACTGGCAGGGGAGGGCACGTCCCTGACATTCAGGGAGTACTAGAAACACAATGCAGCTCACCATAATGTGGAGCCAAACTCTGACCAGGTGACCCGTGAGCCTGCTCAGTCTGCCGTCTAGGTATCAACTATTGATGTAGCTTCTAGGTTCCCCCTGCTTTCCCTTCTTATGTTATATATAGAGAGAGACCAGATTTGGAGCAGACAGACCTCCAAATAGATGATTCCTTCAAACAGAGGCCACCCAGCCACCCTAGAAGCCACCCTTGATTGTGGGTAATTTTCTGCACCTGTCCATGCTGTTCTACCATTGACCAAAGCTGTCAATCTACACCACCTGGTTCTTGTGTACAACCTGCTTGTTTCATTTAAGAAATATTTATGATGCATGACCAGGAATCAAACCTGTGGGTTTAACTATGCAGATCTCTACCACAGCATCAATTGGTATGGGCAACTGAAGCTGCAGTCCTATGCACTGAAACCACTGGAATTTACTTTCCTATACATCTGCGTATGATTGGTGTCCTGTCCTGGTCCTGAAGAGGAGACCACAGGGCAAAGCTGTTGTCCGGAACAAAGGAGGGCTCCAAGCGAGTCACTTACTCCAATGAGGGCTGGAGGAGCCTCAGACCTCCTGCATGACATCCCCTTTGTTGGAGAACTGCAGAATCTCAAGGAGCGATCCTTCTGGCTTGGCAACAGGTGCTTCTTCTTTGCTCCAGTGCATCCCACCTGGTACCCTCCCTGCACCATTGCACTCAGGTATTGCTTGCAAGCTTTCCATAGGCATCTGGTTGGCCATTATGAGAACAGAATGTCTGAACAGATGAGCTCTTGGCTGATCCAGCATGGCTCTTATCTTGTTCTTTGGCTGATGGATGGGCCTGATAGGCGTGGGTTTCTTGGGAATCTAGCAGTATACTTCTGAATTCCAGTTGCTGGGAATCATGAGTGGGGAAAGTGCGGTGTTCCACTCAGGTCCTACTTGTTGGACCTGATCCAATCCTGTGACCTCTGACTTGGTGGCTCAGTCACTGCTGGACTCCATTATCATGAAAAT
Organism: Darevskia nairensis; assembly: GCA_034642065.1. Taxonomy (NCBI): domain Eukaryota; kingdom Metazoa; phylum Chordata; class Lepidosauria; order Squamata; family Lacertidae; genus Darevskia; species Darevskia nairensis. Next base: position 325,164 of record JAWWNI010001066.1, read on the forward strand.
TGGGCTCTGTGCTACATCATTGGCTCATCTCTACCTTAATTTTGGAATGAATGAAAGCTGAGCAAAATGGTCCCCATTCGGTTAAATCAGGGTTTCCTAAACTTGGTGTCAGGGGGCTGCCCCCCCTTCCAGCCGGGAGTGAGTACCAGGAACAGCCTGCAATCTTGAAGACAGATTCTTCCTCCGATTCGAGGGAGAGCTCTGGAGAAGGGGAAGTGCTGGGAAGCGCTCCAGCCAGCCAGGCAGAGCCCTCGCAACGTACCAGGGGGACGAAGGAAGAGACGGACAAGGTGCTTTCATTTTCCATGCTGGGGTTCCTGGCGTGGCGGGAGAATCTCCCTGGCGGGAGAATCGCAAAACGGCACTTCCGGAATCTGATAGTGACTGACGAGATGTGTTTATGATGTACTCCGCATTGTAAAGTAATTAGCCTAGATTAAAGCTTAATAGCTTAATGGCTCAGAGTCTTTCTGTGAACGACCGGCTAAGGAAGGGACCCCACGCAGTCTGACACTTGGGTTTCCAGCTGTTTTTGGACTACAACTCCCACTATCCCTAGCTAGCAATACCAGTGATCAGGGATGATGGGGATCATAGTCCAAAAACAGCTGGAGACCCAAGTCTGGGAAACCCTGTATCAAATGATCATTTGTTTTGAAATGAATTCACACACCTGCAGCTCACAATCGTAATTCATTTACTTACTTGAATGTTGCACCGCTGTTTGTTTTATGGGAACAACAACAAACAAATATTTTAGGAAGTCACAGTCACTGTTTTTCAAGGAAGGCTTATTACCAAATGATGCGTTGAGTATCTGCTTCATATTCCTGGCCCAGGCAAATGTCCACAACATGCATGATCAGTGATCCCTCCTGTCTCAGAAAGTGCTTTCTTGCCTCGTTCTTCCCATTTCCCCTGCTGACCAAACTGCCACATACATTGTGGTTTTGTGCTCTGAAAAGGGAGCATTAAGCTCAAAGACACCATAAAAACTTGCGGGGCGATCCACCTCCCTAAAGTTAATGAGCAACATTTTTTGACAGAGGGGTGATTGAACGTTCCCAATTTCAGTCAGTCACACACTTTTCAGAAGTCAACTGATGGGAAAGCTGGGACCTATTAAGAGAAAGGTCAGCGAGCCTAATCATAAATATTAAAGATCCTTCCCTCCTTCCCTCTGTTTGTGTGCCAATAAACAGAAAAGTTTGGAAGAGGCAGCTCCAGGTTTGAGAGGCTGCCCATCAAAATGCCTCCTGGTGTTCGTCCCAACCGTGGGCTTACCCAGTAGAAGTTTCTGGGCGTGGTAAGCTGCTCACCAGAGCTAGGAACTCCTGAAGAAGCAGTAGATGGATAACTCCATCTCGGTGTAAAAACTCAGCAGGTAGGCAGGGTCACTTGTTGGAAGAACTTCACAGCTGTTGAGACTCTTGTCACTGATCTTGAACTGATGAACCCTGGTTCTTGCATCTAGACCAGATCATATTCCTGCTAACCCTTTGGAAGAGTTCCTAGACTATATCAGGACTGGACTGTCATACCTCGGGTTATGGCTGCTTCAGGTTGTGTGATTTCGGGTTGCTCACGGCACCAAACCAAGAAGTAACGGAATGGGTTATTTCCAGGTTTCGGCGCTCGCGCATGCGCATATGCAGAAGTGCTAAATCGTGTTCGCAACCCAAGCATCCACTGTATCTGGTTCCTCCATGCCTCTTAGTCTGTATCGATCACCTGCTTTAATAAATCACCACATCCTTACTTATAAGCAAGAGCGCTTGCTGTCATTTTTTGGGCGGGAACCAAACAATATCCATTTATTAGTGCATCTCAGACTTGATCCTAGAACCTCAGGTTTTGAGGCTGGGATATAACCCAGTAAGAAACTCGGAAGTACGTGTGCTTTGGCACCAGAGCCCTCTTCAGGCATATATATGCAAATGTGTAACTCCGATGAAAATGCATATTTGCCGTGGCTCCTAAAGGGTTATGCTAGCGACAAGCCTCCGTCTCATATCAGAGAAAACAATTTGCCGTGCTGAATATCCCTCATCAGAAATTCATTGCATTCCTTGACTCCTGACGTGCTCCGCATCATCTGTCTTGCTGACTCATTGACTTATGACGTCTTTCCTGATCATTCTTTGAATCATAATGACTCCCCCCCCCCAATATTTACCATTTATACCCCCCTCCACTCCTTTATCTCCTCCCTACCCACAATTCTGGCCATCGCTGGGGTGATGGCAGTGCAGGAGGAGGATCCAAATCATTCTCCTCCAAAATCAAAAGCTCCATAAAAAATAACTTGTCAAGAGATCTCACAGGAGCACCACCAGAGGGGAGAATTATGATAAAAGGCAAACACATTTCATGTTGACAGCCACATACGCAAGTCAGTTATGCTAATGGGTTCGCAATGAATATACAGCACTTCCATTGAACTCAGCAGGGCTCCAGTCCTCTGACTGGCTAGTGCAGAAACTCTCTAGGTCAGGGATGAAGAATCTTTGGTCCTCCATATATAATTGGACCCACCATCCTAACCAAGGGTGCTGGCTCCTGGGGGTCAAGACACTATAGGCCCCCTGATCTCTTTTTGGAGGGGGCCAGGCCCCTTCAATATTCAGATGGCCCCACCCGCGATGTCAGGACGTCGTGTGACGTTCCACATGGGACATCGGGACGTTGCGTCGGGCTCCCTCAATCATCCAGAGAAGCTGGCAGCACTGATCCTAACCCTAACCATTACCTGTGATGACTGGGGGTGTTGGGAATTAGAGTCTAACAACTTATAGAGGGTCACAGCTTCCCCAGGCCTGCTCTGAGTCATCAGTACATAGAGAGCAGGAGGTGAGGTGTATTTTTTCCCTAGATTCTTTGTCTGCTTTCAAAAGCTGTAGTGATGGTCACCATCTTGGAGGGCTTTAAGAGGGGAATTAGTCCAATCCATAGAAAATAAGGTCATCAATGGCTGCTTTGTGGCCTACATGTTCAAAGGCAACATCCCTCCAAATACTGGTTTCTGGGAAACAGCAAGAGAAGATTCTTATTTCATACCCTCCAGCGTTCTTCCAAGGAAAATAGGGGCATTTGAGTGCCAAATTTGAGTGCTCTGCTGCTCATGATGCTGATTCTGTTTGCCTCTTCCACCTATGGCTGCTATTTACATCGTGGGGGAAGGGGAGGTGGAACCATATGCATTAATTGCATCCACACAATTAAGAGAATGTCTGGCCTGGCCATGAATCTGCCCTCTTTCTCATCTGAAAATTAAGATAAATATTTAAAAGCACCAGAAAGCCAGGAGCCATTGTCTTAGCTAATGACTTCCCACTGACTTATTCATTCATTCATATATCCAGTCATCAAGTACAACTGTAGCAAATCTCTGAGATTGTAGAACCACATGGCCATATCCTGATCGAGGAATGGCATTGCCTGGGTATATTGGGAGAAGCAAATCTGATTTCCATCAATGTAATGAGAATTTGTTCTTCTGCCATCCTGATAACGCAGGCATGAACTTGGGAGATAAATACACCGGGACCTAGGGATAAATTCAATTATTTTACATCAACACCAGCCTTATATCAGCCGGAAATGTGACTTGTCATCTGCCTATCTGAGTGTGTGTAACAAAATGGCTCATTGTCTCCGAGAGCAAGTTATTCTAGTGCCCACCTTTGCGTGACGTGAGCTTGTGATTAGGATCTGATTGAATCAAGGGGAAGGAGGGGAGGAAGAGACAAAATGGAACCGGTGTTAAATGCCATATATTCCGCTCAGATATTGGGGCGAGGCCGAGGTCTGTCTGAATGGAGCTCCGTTCATAAAATGATGGATGATGAAGTCCAAGCATAGGCCCGTCTGAAGGATGTCACTGGTCCCTAGACAAAAAACCTAAATTTAGGTAAAACGTGTGCCTTCCCCTATACGCAGTGTCCTTCCACAGTTGGAGGCAGCCCAGCAGTGCTTCGGAATACAAGTTGGTGGAAACAGCAGGAGGGGGAAATGTTTTTGTGTTAAAACCCAGATTGCGGGATTTTCACAGGCACTGTCCACTCTCGTTGGAAGCAGCTCTCTCGGGTCTTGGGCAGAGAGGAGGAGGAGGAGGAGAAGAGGAGGAGGAGGAGATTGGATTTGATATCCCGGTTAATCACTACCCGAAGGAGTCTCAAAGCGGCTAACATTCTCCTTTCCCTTCCTCCCCCACAACAAACACTCTGTGAGGTGAGTGGGGCTGAGAGACTTCAAAGAAGTGTGACTAGCCCAAGATCTCCCAGCAGCTGCATGTGGAGGAGTGGAGACGCGAACCCAGTTCACCAGATTACGAATCTACCACTCTTAACCACTACACCAGGAGGTGCCAGGGATAGAACCTAAGACTTTCTGTGTTTAAAGCACGTGCTCTATCAATGAGCTAAGTTCCCTACATGCATTGACTGAAAGGTAGACTGCAGGTTTTTAATATCAGTTTGCCTTTCGACCAATGCATGTCGGAAACTTGGCTCACAACTTTCAAAGCATTCTTGTTCTGGGTGTGCGTCAGATTAGAACGAACCCAAAAGCCTGAGGTAAAGTCGTATGTAACAGGAGCATTTGTTTTGCCTTGCCAGAAGGAAAAGGGGTGGATCTCTATGAATAAAGCACAAGTAGGAACAGGGACCCCTGCCACACTTAAAAAAAATGCTGTCGTCGCCCCACTGAAGAAAGCAGAACCAATGTTGCTCCCATACAGGGCCGGTGCGTCCATTTAGGCAAACTAGGCAGCTGCCTAGAGCGCCAAAATGGAGGGGGCGCTGGCCAGCCCCCCGCCGCCCGCCGCTGCCCCAACCAGCGGCGGAGCAAGCAGCTTGGGGCGAAAACCGCGGCGGCGGTGGTGCCAAAATGGAGGGGGTGCTGGCCAGCCTGCCCCTCGCCCCCCGCCGCCGCCCGGTGCCACCCCAACCAGCGGCGAAAACCACTGCGGCGCCAGGCGCCCGGCGGGCAGGGGGCGGGGCACTGTACGTCATGCGCAATGATGTCACGTGGCCCGCCCCCTCACCTAGGGCGCAAAAATCCCCAGCACCGGTCCTGCTCCCATAAAGCCAGAGCGAGCTGATGCAGGGACAGCAAACACCAGAACGAGGAAAGAGTGAAGGGACTTCTGTGTTGCGACTGACAAGTCAGGCTTGCAATCAGAGGCAATGGTTTTATCTGGAAAGGGAATACTTTTTAGTTTTTCCCAAACCAGGATCAACTTTAACAAAAACCCTGGACATATATGACTGCAATTTTGGCAGGTTGGTTACACAGGACCACCTCTCTCATATCCGAATCTTTCAGACCAAGATTATGTGATTCCCTTTTCAGTCACCACAAAATTGTTGCAGGAAAACAACTGGAGCTATCCTCCTGAAAGAAGTTACCTTGCCGGCAAATTTCATCCGATTCTGCCTCACATAATAAATTTGAAGCAGAATCTAAAAATATTTTTTTAAAAAAATAAAATCAAAATTAAAGGTGCCCAGCACAAAAGCCCCTGGACCTATTTGTCAGCTGCCTATTTTGTAGGCTTTATCTACTCTACTCCTAGTTTTTAAAGGAAAAACATTATTAAAGCTGTTTCTCTCATTTCCCAGTAGTGAATGGTGGGAGGTAACAAAGCAGACTTGGAGAGACTACAAACAACCTCAGACCAAGGTTGACTGTTTTCCAAAGCACCAAATTGGAGTCCTGACCAAATCTCGTGGTCAGTGCACACTCTCAATTCCTGTAAACTTTTGGATGATTGCATCATGGGGAATGACACACAGTCATTACAGGAATAATGGTGTGATTACAATTTTGAGAGCACAAGGTCTGATCTGTACATTCCTCTCGTCTTGTAAATCCTCCCTAATGGTATTTTGAGGTCATCATCAGAGGTCATCCTCTCCAGTTCCTTCCACCATCTGTGGTGCAGCAGATGGACACCAGAGGGAAAGTCTTTTCAGTGGTGGCCCCCTGGCTTTGGAACAATCTTGCCTGCCACCTACTCAGTTATCTTTCTGAGCCCAAAACCTTTTGATTTCTACAGCCTTAAAAAAAAAAAGAAGCGCTTTCAATTTACTTGATCTGTTTTCTTGCAATTATTTTGCTGTTATTTTTGTGCTGCTTCCATAGATTAGCTGTTTTCAGATTGTTTTATCTATTCTTTCCCTGTGAGGTGTCCTGACAACATGCCTGAAGAGTGGTGCACACATCCGAACAATAAATAAACAGATTTCTGTTTTTGTCGGACACAACAGAACAACATAAGCCTAAGCTAGGAAATCAAAGTTAATACTGCTCAGCTTTGGCTGTGCCGTGCCTTTAAAAATGTTCCATCAGCACTTAATTCAGACAACAGAAATTTCATAACTTTTCTTTCCTCCCTCCCTCCTTTCCTTCCTTCCTGGCTCCCATGTTCAGATCTTTTTTCTTTCTTTCTCCTAATTGACTCGTGGTCTGTCACATGCTGATCTTTGATCTGGTCTTTCTCGCCAGCCCTTCAAAATCACGCCTGCCATCCTGGTATCTTATTTCCATATTGCGTCTGTGAAAGGACAGCAATTATTTCCCCTCTGGAACTGGCTTCAGAGTCACAGCATTGATTAATCAGCAAAGGTTACTATAAAGGGAAACAGTCAACATTCTTGTTGCCTCTTGTCACAGGGAAAATAGCAGATCTTTAATATATGGGGCCTGGGGGCAATGGCATTTTTTTTGCCTAGGTCTCTCAAAATCCTCTTGCCTCATTAGAATAGGTCTTTTGTGTGAGATGACCGAGGACTGTGCGGCAGGGCGGGGTGTGTGTGTGTGTGTGTGTGATCTGCGATCGCTTAGTTCTGTTGGAGCTGCAGGAAGGATGTGCGTTCACACAGGACAAGCCTCCTAATTTGTTTCTGGGATCAAAAAAAGATGCTTTCAAAGCAGGGATGTGAACCTGCAATCTTCAAGAGAATATTGGACTCCAACTCCCATCAATAGTCAATGATAATGGGAACCTGAGCCTAACATGAGCCTATGGAACTCCCTGCCAATTGATATCAGGCAGGCACCTTCACAGCACTCTTTTCGGCACAGCGAAGTGGTGTTCGTGTAAGGTAATTAAAGCATTCTGGGAAATGATATATAATGAATTGAAAAAATAACCTTAAAAAAAAAAAACAACCAGAAGATTTTTCATTAGGAGTTGTAAGTACCAATATCCCAAATGAACAGAAAAGACTTTTTATGTATGCGACCAAAGCTGCACAGATGCTGCTAGCCCAAAGATGGAAAGAAGACAAAATCCACACTGAAGAGGAATGGTAAGTCAAGCTGTTGGAAGATATCGAAATTTCAAAACTGACCGGGAAGCTCAGGAACCAAGAAGACAAAAATTTCAATAAAGAATGGGAAAAATATATAATTTATTTAGGAGACTACTGTAAGCCGATGATAACATTGGCAGGATTTTAATAACACTTGTAATGAAGCAAATGATATGGATAATATGGAGAGATTTAAAATATGGACTATGAAATAATATGCAGTTGAAAAGGTTGGCAAACAGGACCCCTGGAGGGGGTGGTGGGAAGTCTCGAGATTCTGAGAAATCTCTAAATATTGATATCATTCTATTTTGTATTGTTATAACTCTGCACTTGTGAAATCAAATAAATATTTTTGCTTAAGACAAGCCTACCCAGATATTTAGAAAGACTGTGTGAGTTTTAATCTGCTTTTAGTTCATAGTTATTTTAACTTTTTGAAATAATATTAATGATAATAATATTATTAATAATAATAATAATAATAAATTTTTATTTGTATCCCACCCTTCCCTGCCGGAGCTGGGCTCAGAGCAGCTAACATCATATTAATAACACAATATATATATTTTTTAAAAGTCTTAAGTCACCATTGCTAATTCTTATTATTGGTAATGTTAGTGTGTGTGTGTGTGTGTGTGTGTGTGTGTGTGTGTGTGTGTGTACATACCGGTATGTGTATATATATATATATATATATATATATATATATATATATATATATATATATATAAATTGCTTTGAGCATTGTTTTTGTTGTTGTTTACAATCAAGCAATGTATACATTTTATGAAATAAATAATCTGGAAGGCCTAATTCTTGCTTTAAAGTCTTAAACAGCTTTAGACTTGGTTGACTAGGAAGGAAGGAAGGAAGGAGAAGAAGAATGCAGATACAGTGGTACCTCTGGTTGCGAATGGGATCCATTCCGGAGGCCCATTCGCAACGTGAAAAGCCCGCAACCTGAAGCACGGTATCTGCGCAGGTGCGCGGCGCGATTTGGCACTTGTGCACATGCACAAAGCACGATTTAGCGCTACTGCGCATGTGCGAGTGGTGAAACCCAGAATTAACCCTTTCCGGTACTTCCGGGTCGCCGCGGGACGCAACCTGAAAAAACGTACAGTGGTACCTCGGGTTAAGAACTTAATTCGTTCTGGAGGTCCGTTCTTAACCTGAAACTGTTCTTAACCAGAGGTACCACTTCAGCTAATGGGGCCTCCCACTGCCGCCGCACGATTTCTGTTCTCATCCTGAAGCAAAGTTCTTAACCCGAGGTACTATTTCTGGGTTAGTGGAGTCTGTAACCTGAAGCGTCTGTAACCTGAGGTACCACTGTAACATGAAACAAACGTAACATGAGGTATGACTGTACTGAATAGTTTGTGGATATTCGGTAATGCTGCAAAGGTGCAGAAAACATCTGGAATCCAAATCCACAGAGCAAATTCTTATCACCTGTATTCTTAGCAAGGGATGTGCAGGGATGCTTGACCTGAGCTGCTACACGCATCTATAAGTTCATCTCCATTCTAGAAGTGATGGAAGCTGAGACACGAAAGCAGCAACCAGCCGAGCAGTGCTGCCCTTCAGCTAAGGACTAGAGATTTGTGAAACATCAGGCATTTGCTCAGGGAGCCAAAGTAGCCCCGCAAATCCCCGGAAGAGGCGTACAGAGTGGAAGATGCGGCAGGTTTAATGCTGTGCGCAGCAGAACCACTGTTCCCTGCTGGATTCCAAATCACAGCTGAGCTGTTTTTGCTTTAATAGAGGCAATATTTTACTCTGGAAATGTGAGAGCGGGACTTTGAAACGTTTCCCTGCAGGGAAAGCATATTCATCCCTGGCATTGGGTTTTGGAGGTTATAAGCTCTCGCTGGGGCCAAGGGAGGTCTAGGGATTTCTTCCTGAAGAGTTGAAAGAAATACTGCTGTCAGCACAGCAGACACACGGTGTGTGTTTTAAGCAGGGGGGAAAGAGAGAGAGAGAGTAGGAAAGCCTAATATACCCAAACCTTTATAGATCAGACTCCAAAAAAAAAAAAAAAGAGGGAGCCCTGGCATAATAAATAATGACTAGTAGCAGAGAAATTATTTCATAACATGATGCTCTCATCCCTTATTCCTTAAGGTTGGGTCTGTTTTTTTAGGATTGGTTCGGGATACAAGTAGGACCTGCAACAAAATGTTGCAGTGTGAGGGCTTCCAGTTGTTCAGGGCTCCAACCACCCAGCTCTGCCCTTTCCCTGGAAACTCCACATCCAAAGAACCGAGTTTACCATTAGCGTATATGCCAGGGGCACCGCCAACAAAACATTGCAGTGTGTGCCATGTTCCTGTTCAGTTAGGTGTGCTAGTTTTCACTTCCTAAGTCCACCTGGTTTTATAGTTGGAATATAGTATATGCCTGCTCCTTCTAAATTAGCCTTTTTATTATTATTACTTTGTGAGAAGTCACCAGGCATCATGTAACCTGATATACAGCGGTGGCAGGGAAAGAAAAGATAAAAACCCAGGGAAAATATGCCATCGCTGCACCATCATCACATGTGACTTTCTAACTCAGAATAGCTGAAAGATATGTCCGCAGCAGTACCTGAGATTCCTTAGCTCAGCACTTCCTATTTAATAATGTTTGCAAGAGGATTTGAAATAAAAGACCCAGGGAAGGTCATTTCTCCTGTACGCTGGGCTATATTTTTTCAGCAGCCAAGAGTATGTGCCCTTTGAATTATACCGTATCTGTCTAGCTCATAAAATATCACCTTCCTTGTTCTGACCAACGATTCCCTTTGTGTGTGTGTGTGTGTTTTAAATTTTAGGGTGCAATCCACACCCACCCAAATGTTTTCAGGGGGGGGGATGTTGCACAAGAGGAGGAGGTGCCTGGATTGACTTCATGTCAGCCCAGCTTGCAAGCAACAGAGGTGGGAATGTGAGCTTCACTGGAAGACTGATGAGGACAAGGGCTTCTGTATCCTGCCTTTGACACGCTCAGTTCCTCTGCCTCTTTAGAGAAGCAAGGACTAGGAGATCCCCTGTGATCGCCTAGAAAGGACAGCTCAATACACTTCCCTGACTGAGGACAAGGCAGAAGAATTCCCAGCTCTATCCCAGAAGCCAACCAGACTAGCACTTCTGATTGCCTGTCCCAAATGAGGGACCCAGATGAGGTCAGCTTGATGCCAGGGCACTTGATAATAAAAAACAACCCCTGTGTTGCAAATCAAAGTCCAAACACTGAAAAAGGAGGCAACACGTTGGCCAATCTTGAATGAGAAATTGGTAGATTTAATCCGTAGTAAATCATAAGTAGTAAATTATAAGACAGCCATCCAGGTAATCTGCTGTTTCGACTGATACTTCGTCAGTTATATAACTACAACAAATCAAACAAATGTGAATCAATAATCATATTTCAATATGTTGCTAAATATAACCAGGTAAACAGACGGCACAAATATACGACTAACAAATCATATCACTTATATAATACAGCAATTCAGGAAGATACAGTCATGAAACAAACATACAATAATGAAGAACAATAAAAATAAAAATGCAACATACCTAATATTTGTGAATATTCCGTGGAGCAAGGATCATAATCATATGTAATCCCTGCTGCCAGTTGCAAAGAACAAAAAACTTAATATACACTAGCCCCACAGGTCACGCCCTAGTTGACCGGGGTTTACTGAACACTTAAAGTGACATGCATCCCAAGATCCTGCAAGTACTCTGATTAAATAAAGCAACTCAAATCAAGTTCAGAATTTAACCCCTCCAGATGGAGCGTTTTGAATAAGAAAATGAACTGCGATTCTTTCTGTCTTAATAGACTGACGTAATCCCGTTTAGTGTTCCCCTTCCTTCTATTGACCCACAATACAGTATACAGCATATCTGAATCGGAATGGTTATTTGCTAAAAAATGCTCGACCAGTGGAGCTTCCAGGACTGCATTCCTAATAAGGGCACTTGATAAGACACAGGTCACATCCCAAAAAGGTGGGTCAATAAAGGCAAATCTGAGCTTTTTGTTCTTGGTACTCCTTATACCTCCAGTTTATGTTTGCGTATCTCTTGTAAGTCACGTTGTAAAGGCCTGTTGTGCTTCAACGACTTGGGTGAAGGAATAGAGGGAGTGCTTATCATATTTGCAGTGGTAGCGAACACTGCAGAAGACAGAATCAGAATTCAAAATGACCTTAACAGATTGGAGAACTGGGCCCAAGCTAAAAAATTGAATTTTCAGTAGGGACAAATGCAAGGTTCTGCACTTAGGCAGGAAGAACCGGATGCACAAATATAAGATGGGGGGGCACTTGGATTACTAGCAGTACATGTGAAAAGGATGTAAGGGTCTTAATGGACCACAAGCTTAACATGAGTCAACAGTGTGATGCAGCAGCAAAAAATTGCTAATGCTATTCTAGGCTGCATCAATGGAAGTCTAGTGTCACAGTCAAGGGAAGCAATAAATTTGCACTATTCTGCCTTGGTCAGACCCCACCTGGAATACTCTGTCCAATTCTGGGCACCACAGTGGCCTTGGTCCAGTATACCTGAAGGAGCATCTCCACCCCCATCGTTCTGCCTGGACACTGAGGTCCAGTGCCGAGGGCCTTCTGGCGGTTCCCTCACTGCGAGAAGCCAAGTTACAGGGGACCAGGCAGAGGGGCCTTCTCGGTAGTGGCACCCGCCCTGTGGAACACCCTCCCACCAGATGTCAAAGAGAAAAACAACTACCAGACTTTTAGAAGACATCTGAAAGCAGCCCTGTTTAGGGAAGCTTTTAATGTTTAATAGATTATTGTATTTTAATATTCTGTTGGAAGCCGCCCAGAGTGGCTGGGGAAACCCAGCCAGATGGGTGGGGTATAAATAATAAATTATATTATTATTATTATTATTATTATTATTATTATTATTAATTAGCTGGAATGAATGCAGAAGAGGGCAAGCAAGATGATCAAGGGTCTAGAAACCAAGCCTTATGAGGAGCGGTTGAAGGAGTTGGGTATGTTTAGCCTGGGAAAGAGGAGAATGAGAGGAGATATGATAGCCATCTTCAAATATCTCAAGGACTGTCACGTGGAAGAGGGAACAAGCTTGTTTTCTCCTGCTCTGGAGATCACAATTTAACATTTTAAAATTCTGATATAAATTCACTTAAAAAAATAAAAATAAAGGCAGGCACATCTGGTAGTCAGCCCCAGCATTGCAAGATGTCCAGCGGGTCAAAAGGCAACTTGTCAGCACCCTGGACAGCTCAAGGTGCCCAGCATTGGCTAGGGCTCACTTTCTGAAGGCTTCTGTGGCCTTATTGAAGCTAGTGGGCTTGAACGTCCTACTGGGGCCGCCTCCCTCTGAAGACCTTCCATCCTTTTTTAAAGGGCCATTGCCCAGTTCTGTAACCGTGGGCTCCTATGGCATGGAGGTGGTGAGGAGTGAATTAGTGGGGTGTCCTTTAAGGGCATAAGAAGAGCCTGCTGGATCAGGCTACTAGTGATGATGGCTGAGTTCTGCCAGCACGTTCAGAAACACTAATGCTTCTGAATACCAGTTGCTGTAAACCACGGGGGTGTCTAGGCACTATTATTGCACCTTTGACATGTTGCACAATACACTGAAAACCACCCGTCTGGCAGGGCCCTGAATGTTTGCCCTTGTGATAACTTCCATGCCATTTTGTCCCTTCCACAAACGAAAACATCTTTTTCATGCTGCTGCTTGGACAGAATCTTCTGCCTAGCATTTCTCCTCTTTCCTTTCATAGATCATGAGAGACCAATGGATGTCGGAGGTTGTTGCCACTGAAGTGCTGATGGGTGATGAGACGCTCTGAGTATCGACTGCTGCTGCTCCCTCCGGACTTCCTCAGTCTAGCTCATAAGAAGTGCTTATAGCACACGACAAAGGTGTCAGAAGCGGTGACCTTCAAAATGAAAGGGAAAAACCTATTTGAGTTTCTTTGGCGATTCTGTCATTTTATGGGGAAAGATTACACCAGAGTGAGTGTATCCTTTCGGAAATGAATGCTCTGTTGACCTCTTCTTCCCTTAAGTCCTCTATACCTCTCACTCTTCCAAGCCTCCTATCCTAGCTAGGGCTGGACAAGTTTGATTCTCTCCATTCCTCCCCCCCCCCACACAATATTGAGTTCAGTTCTCCCTGTTTTCAAATGAGGTTGCCATTTTTACTTTTTTAAAAAGTCCATTTGAAAACCCAGCAGCGTTTTAGTGTGAATTTCTCCTCATATAAGCACCTTTGTATGCATACAAAGTATAATGTATAATAAAAATTTTAATAATAATTTATTATTTGTACCCCGCCCATCTGGCTGGGTCTCCCCAGCCACTCTGGGCGGCTTCCAGCAACATTAAAATACATTAACACATCACAGATAAAAAACTTCCCTGAACAGGCTTCCTTCAGGTGTTTTCTAAATGTCATGTAGTTGTTGATATACAACAATAATGCAGTTTTGTATTCTATTCTCAATAATATATGCATTTTGATGCACACTTTACCCTGGTGTGATGTATTTCGGACATATTACTTGGCTCAAAAACTGCACTGCAAAATTCTGAGACGTGCACGTTTTGAAGGATGAGCTGTGTTTCAGTTTGCACATTCTTTTGAAAAGTGTCCATTCAGTAGGTTGGGCTATAAATGCAAACTGAACCTGATTTCTCCCCAATCCCTAACCCAGTGCCAGCCAAACTTGGCCCTCCAGCTGTTTTGGGACTACAATTCCCATCATCCCTGACCACTGGTCCTGTTAGCTAGGGATCATGGGAGTTGTAGTCCCAAAACAACTGGAGGGCTATGCTTGGCCATCCCTGCCCTAACCCTTGACTTGTTTCCTTCCCAAGTCCCTTCCTTCTCCTGCTCTTCGCTCCACAGACCTTTCTGTCAGCTTACATCTCTGTAGGATCTCAGCAGCTCAACTAGTGGTAGCCAAAGGCAGGGACATGCAAATTTGCCCATTTTGGTTTCCCCCACATTCTTATTTTTCTAAACTTAGGTCCAGGTTCTTGGCATTTCCACCTTGGTTTCTGATTTATTTACGTTTCAAAAGGCTTCATGAAAATTCATCAGTGTTTTAGTGGGAATCCACAGTTTTATATGCAATATTGGCTGTTAAATACATTTTTTTTTTGCAACCCCCCCCCACCAATATAACATACTTTTGAATTTCTCTTTCACCAATACATGCATTTTGATGTACACTTTGATGTACAGTAAGCCCTCAAGTTATGCACATTTAAGTTGTGTGCATTCAACTTAATGTGCTCAGAAAAAAATAATTAATACATAAAAAGTGGGCAGAAAGAGGGCAGTTGTCCAGGAAAAAGACTTTGGCAATCCCACCCACCATTGAACCCAATCGGTTTTGACTATATGTGATTTTGGAACGTATTCACCGTGTAAGTTGCAGACCTACCGTCTTTCCCTCTTTTTAAGACACTGTCTTATAATTTTTTTCCCTAAAAAAAAACACAGGGTGGCTTATTTTTGGGGTGATGTCTTATTTTTATTACGTCAGTATGGTACGGTACAGCCTCCCCCTGCGTGCTGAGCAAGCGGGGCAGAACTCCGCAAGAGGCGCATTTTCCCTCCGCGCCTCTCGCTGGTTCGCTGGCTCCCTGCGCACAGGGAACAGGCGGGGCAGGAAGAGGCGTCTCTCTCCCCCCCGCGCCTCTCCCTGCGCGCTAAGCAGGCGGGGCAGAACTCCGCAAGAGGCGCGTTTCCCCCCCGTGCCTCTCACTGGTTCGTTGGCTCCCTGCACACGCAGGAGGGGCTGAGGAGGCGACGGGAACAATGGCAGCACCACGGCTTACTTTTGGGGTACGTCTTACTTCTCACAAAGGTAAAAAAACCCTGCCATGGCTTACTTTATGACTACGTATTAAAAAAGGGGAAACAGGGTACTATATGTGCATTTTAGCACGCATCACCTGGCAGGAGAATGGCATTGCAAAGTTCAAAGAAATGCAGGTTTTGAAGGGTGCTGGGTCATCATGCAATGAAACACTGTTTCAATCAATCCTTTTTATTACGGTCAACGACCAGTATATACACGCATACACACAGAATTACATACATATCAGCTGAAAAAATATAGAATAAAAAGGGTCTGATGTTACTAAATAGAGGTGACCATCTTGCTATTAAAATAGGATTAATAATCATTGCTTTATAAGAATTGAAATTAAAATAATTATAAGAATCAACTGGTCATAGGATAGTGTTGCTTAACCCGAGAAAACAGATCCGAAGCCTCTTAATTGCGCTGCCCGAACACTGTTTTAAATAACCAAACAACAGGCAGATATTGAACAGGTGAAGCTTTCCCCCCTGAACTTCTGCCCATCATGCTGCTATTAAATGCACAAAGTCTGCTTGGGTTTTCTTTTTTTAAAAAAAGAAAAGAAACAAAATTTGTGTTTCCACACTTCTGAGCATTTGGAAAAGGCTTTGTAGCTGGCAATAATTCTTTTGCACCCATTCAATTTGACTAGTGTGCAAGGCAGCTCTCCATCAAGGAAGCTCTGCCCAAATGCCATATGGCACCGCATCCGAGAATCCTTTCCCACTCACCCGTTTCCCCATTCTTCTTTGTGGCATTTTGTTGTAGACAGATTCCAAAACGGTGGCATTGCTGGATGGCACTGGAGTCAGCCTCAGCAGCTGCGTGCTGGCAAATATTTCATAAACATATGTCAGCCACTTAGAAGAAAATGCGGTTTATTTATACATTAATTACACCGATGCTCTGGGAAAATATTTGCGCGTTGAGAGCTATTTAAACAGACAAGTGTGAGGAGCGCTTGCTATTAAATAAATGCAACACTTGCCATTAAACTAAAAATAAAGATGCCACATATGAAAAAGCTTATCTTTGCCACAAATGGAACCCCAGCAAAAATCAATAACAGAAAAGTACAGGTTTTTTTTTTTGTACTGTATGTTTTGCTTACAGACAGCTGATTATATTCATGACTGCGCATCCAGAGATCAAGTACTCCGAGGAAACCTATATTCTGCAGAAACCTATACAATCGTAGAGTTGGAAGGGGCCCTGAGGATCATCTAGTCTAACCCCTGCAATGGAGGAACATGCAGCTGTCCCAAACGGAAGTCGAACCTGCAACCTTGACCTTATCAGCAGCGTGCTCTAACCAACTGAGTTGTCAGGGCTATCCTGGCGAGATGGCTGACTCCCAGCCTAGGGGCCTGATACAGCCCTCCCCCAGTAAGTTTTTTCTGGGTAGGGTCCCACCAATTTGGGCAGTGAGAAATAGAAATGGACACAGCACTGGGGTGCCCAGCCCAGTGCTCTGATGGCTGAGATGGCCAAATCTGTCAATTTCGGTTCCGCCCGGTTTCTATTCCCCACCCCCACCCCACTCTTCAGTTCAGTTCTCCACCTTTTCACCCTTTTGCAATTCCCTCGCAAACAAGTCCTCATGAATTTTTCCATCAGCATTTCCTTGTGAATTTCCCCCATCATGCAAGTATTCGCATGCAATTTTGCCCATTATGCAGTTTCGCAAAGCAATTTCCCCGGGTGGAATGCTTTTTTTGTATGTTATTTTCACAAATCTATGCATTCGTATGCCCACTTTGTACACATTACTTGCCTGGAGGATGGTGCTGCGAAATTTGTAAAAAAAATTGTTTCAGTTGAAACAAAATAAAAAAATAAAAAAATTCCTTCCAGTAGCACCTTAGAGACCAACTAAGTTTTTTATTGGTATGAGATTTCGTGTGCACTTCTTCAGATACACGTGTTTCAGTGTGGGTTCGGTTGGCTTTCCTTTGAATGTGGAACTGAATCAAATTTCTTTTCTCCCCTTCCCTGGAATACTGTGTTCAGTTCTGGGTGCCACAATTAAAAAAGGATGTTGACAAGTGGAATGTGTTCCGAGGAGGGCAAGTAGGATGATCAAGGGTCTAGAATTATGAGGAATGGTTGAAGGAGATGGGTATATTTAGCCTGGAAAAGTGAAGACCAAGGGGAGATATGATAGCCATCTTCAAGTATCTCGAGGGCTGTCACATGGAGGATGGAGCAAGCTTGTTTTCTCCTGCTCTGGAGGGTAGGACTCGAACCAAGGGATTCAAGTTGCAGGAAAGGAGATTCCGACTAAATATACGGAAAAACTTTCTGACAGTAAGAGCTGTTCAACAGTGGAACAGTTTCCCTTGGGAGGTGGTGGGCTCTCCTTCCTTGGAGGTTTTTAAGCAGAGCTTGGATGGCCATCTGTCATGGATGCTTTAGCTGAGATTCCTGCATTGCAGGGGGTTGGACTAGATGACCCTTGGGTGGCCCTTCCAACTCTATGATTCTATGTTTCTAAGTTGTTGAGTGCCTTCTCTGATCTTAGTGATGTAAGCAGCACTCTAATTCTTAAAAGAGACTCTTTGTTGATCAAAGAACTGGACCAATATTTGGCACCAAGGCTAATATATGTACTGCGTGCATCTTAGCAGATTCCATTGGGCTTGTTATCTGCTGCAGATAGCAGCGGCCGTGTCATCCCAGAGAATAAAGTGCCATGCAATCAGCAAGGTGATACCCTTTTGCTATGCAAGTTTCTGTTGATTTAAGAGCATGTGAACTCTGCCTGGTGAAGAATTCTGTGTCACTTTGCTAGCTAATTGCAACGGTGAGGCTGCCCACCCTGAAACAGATGACTCAGCTGCCAAGGAAAGCATGATATTCCAGCTGGAGGGGATTAGATGTCACCTGGGCTCCTTTGGGGACATGAGAGGCTCTTAAAGGGGATTAACTTCCTCAAGTTCTGAAAGGAGAACAAGAAAACTGTTGCTGTCCATTTGCTGATACTCCCAGCTTCAGATTTCTCTCTCTCTCTCTCTCTCTCTCGCTTTCACACAACCATTCCAGTTCACAGGAATTCACCCGCAACCAGATTCTAGCCCAAGAAGAGTCTTCTGACTTCTCTTTAGGGCCCAGGTGCTACCTCTTCAAAGGTTGGGTAGCGGGAGGGCTTTCATGTTTACCAACACGGTAGTGGAAACTGCTCTAAGAAGTCTCCGAACATCAGAGAGCTTTAGGAAACCGCAAGAAGTTGAAGAACGACATGACAAGGTAGAAGGGCTTGTTTGTTTCCTGCTTGCCTCCTGTGAAAGCTCAACCCAACCCACATCCTGTGCAAGCGCTGAGACAATCCGGAGGCCAAAAGACATTTAAGTTTTAAAGAGCTTGATGAGCGCTTGTTATCCTCGGGTGACCTGTAGGTGAAAGGTATGAGAGAAAGTTGCTGGGCTTGGGGCACAAAGGAAGTTTATACAGAGTCAGGCCACAGTTCCACCAAGCTCAGGACTTGTCTATGCCAGAGATGGGAAACCTCTGACCCAAATGCGGCCCACCAAAGTCTCTCTGTCTGGTCTTCAGGATGCTCCATAGGCCACCCCCTCCTCAGCGGCACCCATTTCCTGCAGGCTCCAGCCTTGCTTTGTACCCTCCTCAGTTATTTCTGCCTGGTTAGAATGAATTCTTGGACTCGGCTCTTGCTTGCCTGGGTGGAGAACAGAGAGGGATGCATGAATAAATTAACACTCATCATTCACCCCCTTTTGCTTCTGGCTCTGCCCATCAACAACATGTGGCCCCTAGGAGGTTGCTATGAACACAATGTGGCCTTTAGGATGAAGAAGTCCCTGGTCTACATTGGCTGGTAGTAATAATAATAATAATAATACATTTTATTTATAGCCCGCCCTTCCCAGCCGAAACCGGGCTCAGGGCGACTCACATCAGTAAAACCACAACAATATATATATATATATATATATATATATATATATATATATATATATATATGAACCCCGTTAATTAAAATACAGGTTAAAAACAATTTAAAATTTTTAAATGCCGCTTCAGTTATCACCCCCCCCACAAAAAAAAAAAAAAACAAACAAGGGGAGGAAAACATCAGACTGAGTCCAACCCAAAGGCCAGGTGGAACAGCTCTGTCTTGCAGGCCCTGTGGAAAGATGTCAAATCCCGCAGGGCCCTGGTCTCTTGTGACAGAGTGTTCCACCAAGTTGGGGCCAGTACAGAAAAGGCCCTGGCCCTAGTTGAGCTCAGTCTAACAGTCTTGTGGCTCGGGACCTCCAAGAAGTTGTTATTTGTGGACCTTAAGGTCCTTTGTGGGGCATACCGGGAGAGGCGGTCCCGTAGGTACGAGGGTCCTAGGCCGCATAGGGCTTTAAATGTCAAAACCAGCAAGTAGCTGCCTAGGTTTCCGTTCCAGAAAGGCTCTCCTTATGTGTATCTTCAAGCTTCACCTGCAGATTCTGGGGGTTGAGACCTGGGGTCTTGTGCATCCAAAGGGTGTTTTCTACCACTGAGCTATAGCCACGTTCTTGGTGGGTCAGGGAGTGATAGTTGCCAGTGGCGTGAGGAGATGCAGTTCCAGGGGAGAGCTGTATGGGGACTCTTATAACAGTTGGAAGTGGGTAGCAGGGCTTCCAAGGATGGAGTGTGCAAGAATGTGAGAAGATTTATTTACTGATCCGGGAGACGATTTCAGGGTAAAGGGGAGATTCTTTGGGTTGTGAGCTGGCAAATGGAAGCCAAGTTAAATTTTTAGCACACGAAACTGTGTTTGCAGAGTGCAAAAGGGATCTGAAAATCAAACTGGTTTGTATGTGGGAAGGAAGCTTCCCAGCTGTTTGACAGGCTTACTTCCTCATCCAGCCAGAAGTCGTGCCCCAGAACAAGAACAAAACAATATTTTTATATACCTCTGTCACTTTCGCTCTTTGTCTTACACCGAGACGTCTTTCTCCCTTCCCTCTCCACTTTCTGACTGAAAGGCCCATCACAGAGAATATGTGAGACATGGAGCTTCTGGGGTCTTTATTTTTGGCAGCAAGTAACGTTAGCTGTCTGGCACTATACTGATTCTCTCGGTGATCCTGCAGTCTCGTCTCTCCCATGGCTTTTTGAGCTAGAAGGGCACTTGCAGCCTCCTCCTTTTATTACTTTTCTAATTAGCAACAGATTAACTGCACACAGCTCAGTGTGATCTTAAGCCTTGCTTGGGGCGCTGCATGGAGGCAGGGCACCATTTTTCTGGCCCACAGTGACCCAAGTTGGGAAATATATTGACTGAAATGCTAGAAAACAGAGGGGAAGATTGTGACCCTCTAGCAACATGTGCCTGGATTTGCTAGAGAGTGCTGTGGCTATTAGTCTCATCCCAGCCTTTCTGCTGCCTGCAGAAGCATGCATTCATTTTCTGACACTAGCAGAATGGAAACTTGGAAATTTCCTATGCAGCCATTCCTATGATATAGTAATAATGTTTATACGTTATAGTTAGAGCCAAATAATGGGTCCCATTGATGCAGTCGTTCTGAAACAGCAAGTGTTAGAATAGGAATTGCTTTCAGTGGATCTACAGTAGCTTTTGTTCTTCCAGTAATGAGTCATTTTCAACACCAGGACAATGAGTTCCCAATGATATCATGTATGAAAATTATGGACTCCTTTCCTCCATGATGAATTGCCATGCTGGCTGGAGATGCAGGAAGCTGGAGTCCTGCAGTATCCGGAGGGCCATAGATTCCCAGTGCTTGCTTCGGAAGTACAAAATCCAAAATTCAGTCTGCAACTGAAATAAACACGTGCAGGAACGTGCATAAACAGCAAGTCACTCCTGTTCCTATGACTCGCTGTGATGCTTTTGCAGGTTTTGTTTATGTTTGCATAGCTCAAATGGGAACAAAATCTGCAGAGGTATCACAGTAATCAAAAACATCAAAGTGAGTCATTAATGATTTCCAAGGTACGGCAGAGCGATTGAAACCAGACAAAATCTGAAAGGCAAATGCGTTTTCCAGGGAAATGTATTTACAGTCATACCTTGGAAGTCGAACGGAATCCATTCCGGAAGTCCATCCGACATCTAAAACGTTTGAAAACCAAATTGCGGCTTCAGATTGGCTGCAAGGAAGCTCCTGCAGCCAATCAGAAGCCGTGAAAGCCCTGTCAGACATTCGGGTTCCAAAACAACGTTTGCAAACCAGAACAATCATTTCTGGGTTTGCAGTGTTCAGGATCCAAAACGTCCGAGTTTCAGGGCATTCGGGATCCAAGGTACGGCTGTATTACATTTATATCCCAGCTTTCCTCCATTACATACCTCAAGATGTCAGAGACAATTTCAACATGTGGTGGGGCTTGCATGAATCTGCTGAAGGAGGAGAGGGCAGAGGCCATATGAAGAACCAGGCATGGAGCAATGTCCTTTTCCCATTTCTGAGACCTCCTGCAAAATTTACCCAGCCTACCATGTCTGGAATGGCATGTGGACAATGCAATTGACTGCCGAATGGGACACAGCTATGCACAGAATGAGGATGCTCTCTCCACCTTGGACTTGCCCATTAAAAGCAAGTCTAGAGGGACAGACTAGGGTGAAGTGAGGAGGTTCAAGGAACCAGAGGTGGTTTTAGGGTAGTGTGACCGGTTTGTTGTGCTGGGTGGGTGGGTGTGGACCAAAACAATGCTGTAGAACGAAGCACAAGAGACAGGAAGGGGCACCAAATTCTAGCATCATATAGGGTGCCGCTCTAACCCGAGAACTCAACGTTCTCCACTGAAGCTCTTTGGGAAATTTTTGTGGGTGGGCTGTGAGCTTGTTTTGTCACTGGGAGACAGCCAAATTGGATGGGTGGAGTCCTGGGTGAGAACCAAGGAGGCTGACAGGGGAGGTGTTGCAGAAGGAGAAACAATTGACATTGGTTTATGTGTATTAATAATTTTGTATTAATGCAAAAAAGTAACTGTATTTTTGTAATAGTTAAGCAAGAGAAAGTGACTGTTTCTATAAAACATAAAGGAGGATACAGATTCAGGGTTCTTGCATCGGCTTAGGACAGAAGTCTAAGGTTTCTGTGCTCATAATTTACACATCCCTATTATCCCTCTGCTCCTAAAAACATATGAATGAAAGAAAAATACACTTTAAATTAGAGTTGGGGGGGGGATGTGATCAAAGTGGGATTTACATCCCAAGATGGCTTTAAATGTTCTCAGAGCATTTAAATACAGTTGAAATCGTTTTTGTTACTCATGCCAAAGCTGTCTCATTACTTCGGTATATCCTGTCCTATGAAATGGGAAGTGGTTTTACAGACTTCCTTATATAGGGATATTAGTTTTTAAAACTCTCAAAGTCCCGACCCCACCAGAACTACGATAAGAAATCAGAAGTTGTGTTTACATACTTTTAACTCTGTGTCCTTTTATGTAGGAGAGAAACTTTTATTTCTCTTTGAAGGCTAAACAATTAGAATTCTACAAATAGCCTTACTGGGTCAGAGTAGGGGCCGATCAAGCCCAAATCTTCTCTCTCAAGGGGTGATGGTCAGCTGAAAGCCCACTCAGTTCTCAAAGCAGAAGACTGCTCTTGCAACTGGGCTTCCTGCATCTGCACGATGATATCACACTGAGGCCAAGATTTACGTACACTGAATTTCTAGGAACAGCTGGGGGTGCTTAATCCTTCCCCTGCTGCCCAGTTCTCCATACAGATACCTCCCTCTGGCTGCTTTTAATTATTTCCTTCTCTCAGCCAGTGTCTGAAACTTGAAGTAAGCTAGGCTGTGGGAAACGGTGGCCTGGGGGAATCATTTGCAGAGGAGAACTAGAGGCTGTGGAAGAAGTTAAGCAGAACAGCCCCCCAGTAACTTCCTTCTATAAATGCCCTCCATCACTAACCATGCCAGCAAGTGCAGGTTCGCGGGTATCATGTCCTGCTTTACAGGGCTGTTTGTGAGGATTACAAAGATAAAGCACATGGAACCACTTGAAGATGGTAAAATGGGCTGGATAAACACTCTAATCCTCTATCTCGCCTTGAATTTCCATAGCCGAAGAGACAGTCTTGCGAGACAGTCTGCGGGCAGGTAGGGTCTCAGCCTGTGTACCAGATGGAGCTGGTAGACAGCCGCCCTGGACACAGAATTGATCTGCGCCTCCATGGACAGCTGTGAGTCCAAAATGACTCCCAGGCTGCGTACCTGGTCCTTCAGGGGCACAGTAACCCCATTCAGGACCAGGGAGTCCCCCACACCCGCCCGCCCCCTGTCCCCCAAAAACAGTACTTCTGTCTTGTCTGTTGTTGCTCTGTGTGTTTTTAAAAAAGGATATTAGGGGGAATTCTTTCAAAACATGTACATTTAGGGAATGCAAATGAAAACGCTGATAATTTTTGTGATGACTTTTTTTTAAAAAAAATGTAAAAAATCTGAAACGGAAATGGAAATGTGGCAAACTGAATTTAAGATTGGAAAAGTGCGAGGAGCAAATTTCCATAGCCGAAGAGGCACTAGCAACAGAAGCAGCAGAGGTGGCGGGGAAGGGGTGGGGATGATCCCAGGCTAGCTGTAAGAAAATTGTGATCACGGGGAAATGTTTAAAGGAAAATTGAAATCCCCATCTTTCAAGGCTGCCCTTGGGTTTAGCTTTGGTTGCTACTGTGGAAACATTAGCTAACTGAGAATGGAAGAATATAAGGAGAGAGAGAGAGAATGTACAACCCATGACATATGGGTCCAGCCCTGCTATTCCATTATGTCCTGCATGTTATTGGATTTCCCTGGCAGATGTCCCAAGGTTTGCTGTATTCTGGAGTGGAGCCGGATGGCCAGAAGCTTTTCTTGAAGGGACTCGAATCAAATTGCAGCACCGACTCTCACTGCTAGCCACGTAACGTGATTTCAAGGGACAAGTGTTAGTCTAAATCAAACAATTTAGCAGATGGCCCCCCTCGCCCATTTCCAGTCCAAGCTGTTGACAGCTTGGATGTGTGGTACAGAGGAGTAGATTGCCCTGAGTTTTCAGAGAACCATAAAAGTGTAGAGTAGGAAGGTCTGAGGATCATCTAGTCCAACCCCCTGCAATGCAAGAATCTCAACTGAAGCATCCATGACAGATGATCACTTAACCTCTGCTTAAAAACCTCCAAGAAAGGAGAGTCCACCACCTCTCAAGGAAGTCCATTCCACTCTCAAACAGCTCTCTTAACTCTCAGAAAGTTCTTCCTGATATTTAGTTGGAATCTCCTTTCTTGTAACTTGAATGCCTTGGTTTGGGTCCTACCCTCCAGAGCAGGAGAAAACAAGCTTGCTCCATCTTTCATGCGACAGTCCTTTAGATATTTGAAGGTGGTTATCATATCTCCTCTCGGTCTCCCCTTATCCAGACATCAAATAGCTCTGACATCAAATAGAGGAGGAAAATAACATAAGCAGAAACCATGTGAAAATATGGCAGAAGGTATTTCAGGTTAGCACCTGGGTTACTAAAACTGAGGCTCTTCATGACCAAGTTTAGAAGCCTAATCCAATATGGGAAACAATGGATCTATGTTTCAATAACATCTGATGCCCTGATTACCTTGCAGTCTGTGCTGCTGAATAGCCTAAGTGTGTCAGGGTTCCTAACCGGTCTTATTCCATATAAAACAGCTTCCTAGGTTTGCTTCCTAGGTTTGTAAGCAAACTGAAATGCGACGTTTTTTCAAAACTCACTTTCATTCAATTTTGAGATATAGATCCCCAACCAAGAAATGTGTACACAGCTGTATCATTAGCAGAACGTGGGCATAAGAATTGCATATAGTAGTGAAAATCATGTTATAATAATAATAATAATAATAATAATAATAATAATAATAATAATAATTTATTTGTACCCTGCCCATCTGGCCGAGTTTCCTCAGCCACTCTGGGCGGTTTCCAGTCAAATGTTAAAACAATACAGAATTAAATATTAAAAACTTCCCTAAACAGGGCTGCCTTCAGATGTCTTTTAAAAATAGGATAGCTGCTTATTTCCTTGACCTCTGCTGGAAGGGTGTTCCACAGGGAGGGCGCCACTACCGAAAAGGCCCTCTGCCTGGTTCCCTGTAGCTTTGCTTCTCGCAGTGAGGGAACTGCCAGAAGGCCCTCGGCGCTGGATCTCAGTGTCTGGGCTGAACGATGGGGGTGGAGACGCTCCTTCAGGTATACAGGACCGAGGCCGTTTAGGGCTTTAAAGGTCAGCACCAACACTTTGAATTGTGCTCGGAAACATACTGGGAGCCAATGTAGTTCTCTCAGGACCGGTGTTATGTGGTCCCAGCGGCCACTCCCAGTCACCAGTCTAGCCGCCGCATTCTGGATTAATTGCAGTTTCCGGGTCACCTTCAAATGTAGCCCCACGTAGAGCGCATTGCAGTAGTCCAAGCGGGAGATAACTAGAGCATGCACCACTCTGACGAGACAGTCTGCGGGCAGGTAGGGTCTCAGCCTGCGTACCAGATGGAGCTGGTAGACAGCCGTCCTGGACACAGAATTGATCTGTGCCTCCATGGACAGCTGTGAGTCCAAAATGACTCCCAGGCTGCGCACCTGGTCCTTCAGGGGCACAGTAACCCCATTCAGGACCAGGGAGTCCCCCACACCCGCCCGCCCCCTGTCCCCCAAAAACAGTACTTCTGTCTTGTCTGTTGTTGCTCTGTGTGTTTTTTAAAAAGGATATTAGGGGGAATTCTTTCAAAACATGTACATTTAGGGAATGCAAATGAAAACGCTGATAATTTTTGTGATGACTTTTTTTTTTTTTAAGTAAAAAATCTGAAACGGAAATGGAAATGTGGCAAACTGAATTTAAGATTGGAAAAGTGCGAGGAGTAAAAATTCATCCTTTCCTATTCAGGAGGGATGAGAATCCCTATTTCGGATTTCATAAAAAAAATAAAAACAAACTTAGTTGGTCTCTAAGGTGCTACTGGAAGGAATTTTTTTAATTTTTTATTTTGTTTTGACTATGACAGACCAACACGGCTACCTACCTGTAACTTTAAAAAAAATAGATGTTGAAGCATAATCACAATTTGGACGTACTTGGCCATGGAAAAGAGTGAAGCTAAAACAAATGGTATTATCAGCCCTGTAGCGAGACTCTGATAGCACTGGCGTTTCACTGGGAAGGAAAGCTCCCTTTGATCCAAGAGCCATGAGAAAAGCTGCTGCCATTTTTTGGCGCCCGGAACAGTTGCACTCTGATCTCTTGTGCCTGCATCTAGCTGGAGAACCTTTGTCCAGAAGCTTGGAGTCCTTGGCTGTGGAGGGAAAATTGTCACCTGGCTACTAGTCACAAAAGGGTCGGATGGGACCAGGCTGATGTTTGTTAAATGACACCAGCTAATCGTTGCAAAGCGGCACTTCAAAGTCCACGGCAGAACTAGCACCGGTGCCACCTCTTCG
Source organism: Darevskia nairensis (assembly GCA_034642065.1). Classification (NCBI taxonomy): domain Eukaryota; kingdom Metazoa; phylum Chordata; class Lepidosauria; order Squamata; family Lacertidae; genus Darevskia; species Darevskia nairensis. The sequence continues at coordinate 351,781 of JAWWNI010001066.1, forward strand.
CTGCGGTCTTGGACTTTGGATGCATGAATTCGTGCCTTTTAGCCTCTTGTTTACAAAGCTCTCTCATACAGATAAAACCCAAAGCTGGTGTAATGAGCAAGGGTTTCATTCTGAGGTTGATTACATACACTAAAGTTAATCATGACTGATTTTAGGAATATAGGAAGCCTGCTTATAGGAAGCCAGACCATTGCTCCATCCACCTCAGGCATGTCCACACTGACCGGCAGCAGTTTCTGTTTGGTTTCAGCCAGGGAATATTCCCAACCCTATCTAGAGAAGCTGGGGACTGAACCTGGGACTTTCTGTGTGCAAGACAGTAATGTTCTACAAATGAACCATTGCCCTTCCTCAGAGATAGAAGAACAAAGGAAGCTGCCAAGTCAACCCACTTGGTCCATCTGACTTAGGATTGTCTTCGCTGGGTGGTAGGATTTCGTAGAATCATAGAATTGATCAGCTAGCACAAATCAAATTGGATTCAGCTAGCACAAATCAGAGGAAGACTGATGCAATAGCTTCATTTCATAGAATCATAGAACCATAGAATCTTAGAGTTGGAAGGGACCCCAAGGGTCATCCAGTCCAACCCCCTGCAACGCAGGAATCTCAGCTAAAGCATCCATGACAGATGGCCATCCAAACTCTGATTAAAAACCTCCAAGGAAGGAGAGTCTACAAGCTCCTGAGGGAGCCCGTTCCACTGTCAAACAGCTCTTACTGTCAGCAAGTTTCCCCATATGTTGAGTCGTAATCTCATTTCTTGTAACTTGAAGCCATTGGTTCGAGTCCTACCCTCCAGAGCAGGGGGGATCCATGGGGGATCGCCCTCTTCGGGCAAGAATATTCTTTGGGGTGGTACAATCTTTGGCTGAAGGTAAAGGTAAAGGGACCCCTGACCATTAGGTCCAGTCATGTCCGACTCTGGGGTTGCGGCGCTCATCTCGCTTTATTGGCCAAGAGCCGGCGTACAGCTTCTGGGTCATGTGGCCAGCATGACAAAGCCGCTTCTGGCGAACCAGAGCAGCGCACAGAAACGCCGTTTACCTTCCCACCAGAACGGTTCTTATTTATCTACTTGCACTTTGACATGCTTTCGAACTGCTAGGTTGGCAGGAGCTGGGACCGAGCAACGGGAGCTCACCCCGTCGCAGGGATTCAAACTGCCGACCTTCTGATCAGCAAGCCCTAGGCTCTGTGGTTTAACCCACAGCACCACCTGGGTCCCATGGCTGGTGGTACGGACTGTAAAATGGATGTGTTTATGTCCAAGGCTCAAATCCTTTATGCTCAACAATAAGAACAGAAAAAAGAAGGTGAGCTGTTTGACCTGTTCTGGTTATTATTCTTGATTAGATAGAATTGTAGACTTGGAAGGGAACCTTTTTGCCCAACGTGGGGCTCGAACCCACAACCCTGAAATTAAGGTTCTCATGATCTATTGGCTGAGCTAGATTGCTAAAGTTGTTAGGAAGCATGAATAATAAATAGCCATAACAAATTCTCTTAGACCATGCTGCTTCCTTTTAAACAATTTAATATTGAATTTATCCAAGCATGGGCATCTTGACCTTGGTTACCGTAAATCTTAAATCTATTTTGACACCCTCAGCGAACTGAAATACGATGCCTGTTCTTGCACGGAATGTAGTATTGCCAGCCTAAGATCAATAGATCAGCCTAAGAACAATTGACGAAAGACCTTCAGTAATATAACTGGCTTATAATTCTCGCTTGAAGCGAAAGACGGCCAGCAGAAATTCAAGAGGTTAAATCTTTTACTATCTTATGTATTTTCCTATTTTATTTAAACCACTCACATAGTTATTTATTAAGCAGTCTATACATCTTGCTCAATAAATAAGATACATTTCCTAGCATGGAAATACAGGAATAGGAAATGCTTCACCTATTGATATTCTCTCTGATAGAGATCTCATTACTCACCTGTGGCCCCTGATTTATTTCTGGGCCCTCCACCTGACCTGCAGAATAGGACACACATTTGCATATCATACCAAGCATACGCAAATTTCATATTTTTTAAATGAGTGGAGCAGAGGCCCCAAGTGTCCTGGGCTTAGAAAATCATGTTGGCATCACTGGACTTTTGACCAGGACTAATTACTTCCTAGTTTTCCATTAACCTTTGAATACTTGATTTCTAGTTCATTCATTGTCAAGGAACTAGCATGTGACCACAACCACGATGTACGAAAGTAACCATCACCCTTGCTCATATTTTCATCAAGTCTGTTATTAACCCAAGTTAGAAGGGAACTGGATTTGGAGCTGCTGGTTTACAGAGAGTCATATTTGATGCCCTTCAAAAGTGCTTCCGCCATCTTCATTTTATTCCAAGCTCCTTCTGATGGTGCCAGAACTCTCCCCCCCCTCCACAGAGTAGTAAAAACAAATATTTCATTCATGACCAAGTAGCTTAGTCATCTGATTCTCAGTTCTGATCCAAACTTTGGGAACAATGGCTGGCTGCCATTCTGTCTGCTGCTAGGAGACCGGTTCCCTGTGTAATCTTTTATAATTTTTAATATCCTTGATTTTATCATGGAAATTGATTTGCTAAATGTACACCTGGTATGTTTCCTCTAATAGAGGAGGAGAAGGAGAAGGAGGAGGAGGAGAAGGAGAAGAAGAAGCCTGTGAGAGAGGAAGGAAGGATTACAGATGGGATGCGGTGGAAAAGATGTTAGTTGCCTTTTGCTATGGATAAGGGCAGCTTCAAAAAAGAAGGTCATTCAGGGATAAGATTCAGAGCCTAAGTTATGGATTACTTTCTAGGACACAGATGTATCTGTGTCGCTCCATAATTTCTGCACTCCAACTCCTAACAGCACTTGCTGGCATGGCCAATGATGATGGGAGTTGTGGTCCAACAACATCTGAAAGATGGAAAGTCTCCCACATCTGTTCCAGGGTGCAGATATATGGAAGAGCTTTCATTTAGTATTCTGAGATTGCTCTCTGTCCCAACTATGCAGCCACTGCGTTCATACAGCGCAGCTCCATTGTGGGCCACGAAAGGGTCCACTGAAGGTGTTCAACCCAATTGTATACCATGGTTTTCCACCTGCAAAATTACCCAAGTTGTCATGATGATTCTGGTCAATGGTATGTCAACCTCAGCCTTCTGTCACATAGCAATAGTCAGCCAGATGACCCTGGGAAGTTCACAAGCAGAGCCAAATGCATTGTGTTCACTCCTGTTGTACATTCTCAGCATCCACATAAGAATATGAGATGAGGTCTGCTGGACTTGCCCAATGGCCCATCTAGACCAGCATCCTGCTCACATAGTGGCCAACCAGACATCCATGAGGATCCTGCAAGCAGGACCTGAGCACAACAGCACTCTTCCCTCCTGCAGTTTCCAGCAAGTGGTATGCAGAAGTGCACTGCCTTCAACAGTGGAGGTTGATGATGGCCATCAAGGTTTGTAGCCAATTATAGTCTTAGCCTCCACAAATTTGTACAAATCCTATTCTCTCTCAAATTTTCTGTTTTACAATTTAGAATATTCATTTAAACAACCTTATAATATCAATGACTTCCCTTCTTCTCTTTCCATGTTTCATTTTGCATACCATAAAACCCTGCATATTTTACATCCATCAAAACTTATTTACGCAGTTGAATTTATCCTAATGCTGCCAACGTTTTCAAGTGTACACAATTTCCCCCCATATATTCAATAAACATTTTCCAATCTTCTCTAAACAGATTTTCTTCTTGTTCTCTTATTCTATATGTTAGGCCTCCAAGCTGCGCATATTCCATCAGCTTAAATTGTCATTCTTCTTTAGTTGGGACCTCGCTCATTTTCCACTTTGGGGCTTACAAAGCGTGGGCCGCGGTAGTGGGATGCATAAATAACCTTTTTTGACACCTGGGAATTTCCGTCTGAATTAGACCCAACAAAAAAGACTCTTGTTATTTTTGGGAAAGTACTTTTAAACTTTTTTTTCAATTCATTATGGATTATTTCCCAATGTTCCTTTGCCCCTTTACAGGTCCACCACATATGAAAAAACAAAACAAAAACTGCTCCCTCAACCTCCTTGCATCTTCAGCACTTATCCTCTTCTAAAGCCATCCAAGTTGGTGGCCTCTACATAGCTTAACTCTGTTCTGTGTGAAGTCCTTTTTGCCTGTCCTGAACCTTCCAACATCCAAGCTTCGTTGGATGTCCACGAGTTCGAGAGAGCACATTCAGTGTGCTGTATTGGCAAAAGCGTTGGGCTTAAACTAGGGAGATCCTGCCCCACCACTAAGCTTGCTGGTCATGGTTCAATCACCCTCTCTCAGGCTAGCCTACTGCGATGAACCCCTTTATTTTCTCTGTCTCACTGACCCTTAGGGATGACTCTAGGACTCGAACTATCCACTTTTCCTTAGGCAAGTTCCACCCTCTCTTGAGTAGTCACCCATTTAAGTTTTTTTCAATATACTGATGGAATAACAAAGATGATTTTTCTTGGCACACAAAAAAAGGCGTGTTTTATGTTATCACAAACATATTTCTTGAGGATTCATAAGTGTACAATCTTAACTGTAGTTATACATCAACTCCGCTGAACTTCAACTTTAAGTTGCTCTAAACCTCACAAAAAAATTAGCCAACCCGATCTGTTCCCTACTCCTTTTTTCTTTTTATCTTGTCTTTCTCCTCTAGCTCTTCAGCTCCTCCCTCTCCCTTACTCATCCCCTTCAACTAATTCCTGGTTCTCTCCTTTTAAAAAAACGGGCACCGTCCCCCCTAACGGCCGCGCTGTCAGTTACGTTGGAAGTGAATTAACTCTTTCTAAGCCAGAGCATAATGAATCTTCCAACTTTGGACCAATCCATTACACCTACCTCCCAGGATTGTTGTGAGGATAGCGGATCATGTATGCTACTCTGAACCCTTTGAGGGAGGAGCATGGGCATAGCCAGGGGGCTGCCCCCCTTAAATCAAGTAAATATATTAAAAATACTTAACTAGAAGAAATAATCAGAATATTTGGAATTGAAATGCTCACTGAGGTCACTTGGATGATGTTGTGGGGCATTCTAGCAATGCAACTGGAAACCCGACTGCGCGATAGAAGTGACTTCCACAAACAGTTACAGGTAGATAGCCATGTTGGTCTGTCATAGTCAAAACAAAATAAAAAAATTCCTTCCAGTAGCACCTTAGAGACCAACTAAGTTTGTTCTTGGTATGAGCTTTCGTGTGCATGCACACTTCTTCAGAAGTGTTATTCCTTCTTTGTTATTCCATCAGTATATTGAAAAAAACTTAAATGGGTGACTACTCAAGAGAGGGTGGAACTTCTTTCGTGTGCATGCACACTTCTTCTGAAGAAGTGTGCATGCACACGAAAGCTCATACCAAGAACAAACTTAGTTGGTCTCTAAGGTGCTACTGGAAGGAATTTTTTTATTTTGTTTCCACAAACAGTGTCTGGTCTCAACAACTTTGGCAAAAGAAGCTCAACTTTCGCATCTGAATTTTCACTTTTTGAATAATGGCAACCCTAGGCTATGCCCATAAGTAGGTAGGGAATAAAATTAAAAAATTCCTTCCAGCAGCACCTTAGAGACCAACTAAATTTGTTCTTGGTATGAGCTTTCGTGTGCATGCACACTTCTTCAGATACACTGAAACAGAAGTCACCAGACCCTTATATATAGTGAGAGGGTGGGGAGGGGTATTACTCAGAAGGGTGGTGGGAATGCGTGATTGGCTGATAGGTGTGGTAAACCTGTTGACGACTGTTAACGACTGCAATTGGTCTTGCAGGAAAAAGCAAGGGGTGAGATGGCTAAAAATAGCTTTGCCGTGTATAATGAGATAAGAATCCAATGTCTCTATTCAGACCAGGTAGGGAATGTCATTGCAAACCTTTTCTCCATTGCAACCACAGCTAGGGCCACCCCATAGCAGATCTCTGTGCTCTCCTCTAGAGACCCTGAATAGATGGATGGCAGCAACCTGCATTGCTCTGTAGGTTATAGAGTTGCAACCCTACACAACGAGTCTGTTTTCTGTCCTAGTTCCCATACAGTTTGCTCTGTGCTTCTGACTGTCATGGATTGTGACTGACAATGTAAGATTTATTATTTGCTGGAAGAAGTCCAGTAATGGTTCAGAAGCCAGATATTACAAAAACACACTGAGTTCTAAACCTGCCTTTAGGCACCGTCCTGCTTGATGTTGGAAGAGCAAAAGGAGAGCAGCCAAGTGAATTGTGGGATTTTCTAATCCCGTCTGAGCTTCCGATTTCCTGTATAACTTTGGGAAAGTCCCTTGGCCTTTGCTGCCCTCAGCCAATCCAGCTTTGAAAGTGGATGCAAAGAAAACTGGGACCCCACGTAAACCATTTAAACCTCTAGCAGAAAACTGGATGGGGTTTGAAAATGTGCTGCGGTTGTTTGCCTTATGATGTGTGTTTCTTAAGATAACTGCCGGTGGGTTAAGAGAAGTCATTACTGAAAAACAAGTCTGATTTCCTGCTCTCTGAACAACATGTAGGCCTCTACAATTGCTTTTTTCTTTTTTTCTTTTGGCAGCAAAGGTGACATATATATTTCAATCAGCACGTAATTTGAGACTCATGCAACCTCCCCCAGAAAGAGGAGTATCGTTTACGACAGACGCTGCTCCTCTGTAATGCAGATGGTCATAAATGGACCACAGAATGGAAATTGCTACCTGCCGTTTCGCAGGGGGAGTCATTTCTTATGCTCTTACCGGAGTCAGTTTGTGGGAATAAGTGGCATCATCTTCTTTCTCATCTTAAATCTGGGGCGCATGACTCATTGTTTCGCCCTCTTCAGAAGCGGGAAGATGCGAATAAAATCCTCCCAGATCCTGCCAGTAAAATAAACGAGGGTTGCTTTGACACCATGCGCCAAGTCAGTGTTTCCCAAACTTGGGTCTCCAGCTGTTTTTTGGACTACTACTCCCATCATCCCTAGCTAGCAAGACCAGTGGTCAGGGATGATGGGAATTGTAGTCCAAAAACAGCTGGAGACCCAAGTTTGGGGAACTTTGCCCTAAGTGCTAATCCATCAGGGGGCGGGGCATATGTTCCAACCCAGGGGTGGGGAAAGATTATTCACATTTCCTAATAGACAACATCCAGGGAGACACATGCCAGGGGGAGGGTGCCACCATCTTCTGATCATTGAGGGGGCCTGATGCAACATCACAAGGAGCCAGGGGGAAGAGCTGAACACCCTCTGAAAACTGAGGGGCCCCCCCAAAACCCTCAAAATATGGCATCCATCTGGTACGCAGGCTGAAACCCTACCTGCCTGCAGACTGTCTTGCCAGAGTGGTGCATGCTCTAGTTATCTCCCGCTTGGACTACTGCAATGCGCTCTACATGGGGCTACCTTTGAAGGTGACCCGGAAACTGCAATTAATCCAGAATGCGGCAGCTAGACTGGTGGCTGGGAGTGGCCGCCGAGATCATATAACATATAAGACCTGAAAGATCTTCATTGGCTCCCAGTACGTTTCCGAAACCCAGCCAGATGGGTGGGGTATAAATAATAAATTAATTATTATTATTATTATTTATTATTATTATTATTATTAAATATATGTTGGGGCCCCCAAAACTGCCTTGGCCCCTAGGAGTCGGCACTTGTGTGTGTAAGGTAGGCTGCCTTGCAGCCACATGCAGGTCAGAGTTTTCCACACAGAGACATCTCTTTCTCTGTTGAGGCAAACAAGGACACAGTCTAGTCAGGCAGAAAGAAGAAGAAGAAGAAGAAGAGTTTTGGATTTGATACCCCACTTTATCACTACCCAAAGGAGTCTCAAAGTGGCTAACATTCTCCTTTCCCTTCCCCTCCCCCCACAACAAACACTCTGTGAGGTGAGTGGGGCTGAGAGACTTCAAAGAAGTGTGACTAGCCCAAGGTCACCCAGCAGCAGAATGTGGAGGAGCGGAGACGCAAACCCGGTTCCCCAGATTACGAGTCTACCGCTCTTAACCACTACACCACACTGGCTCTCATCCAAGAAACATCCAAGAAGGGCATGGAGCAAGGAAAGTGGGGTGGGGTGGGGTGGCCCGTGGAGAGTATTCAGGCCTGGAGGACCACATTTGGCCCCCGATCCTGAGTTCCCTAACCCATCTTGGGCCACATTCACACCATACATTTGAAGCACACTGACACCACTTTAAACAGTCAATGAATTCCCCAAAGAATTATGGGAGCTGCTCATAAATTAATGCTCATATTAACTTTGCTTTGGAGAAATCCTTGATATCTGCAGATGTTCGCAAACTTTAAATTGCATTCCTGCAGGCTAGGGACTAACAGATGGGCAACACAAGTGGATCCTTGGAATTGACATATATTTCAAAACTGGAAGGGTAACCCCCCCCCCAGCATCCGTTACGAAACGGACTGAAGATCTCACTTTTCTTCATTTGAACTCATATCTTAATATTCAATCTCATAGCTATGATGACATATGGACTGCTTACTTTAGTATATACATTTAAGTCAGGATTGAGGACTTATTTTTATTGCTAATGTTAGCTGATGCTGTTCCTTTCTTTTCTCTTTGTGTTATACTTTTATGCCAGAGTTCAGCCTACATATATGGAGAGTTTTAAATATCTCTCTGAGTGATTTATAATTAAAACACAACGATAAAACCAAAATGAACAAGATCATCCTATATAAGAGCTATTGATGCTGACGAAACTGGTAATTAGTAGAGCTGTACTACAAATCTCACTTGTTTGCAATTTCTGAGCCCCGGCTCTGATGCGCTGTAATTCATAATGCATTTGTAATTAAAAAGAAGATTATGAGATAATCTCTCTCTCTCTCTCTCTCTCTCTCTCTCTCCATCAGCACATTTTGCAAAGCTGGCCTGACTAGGCAGCCAAAGTAAGCCTATATCTCCTCTCAGTGTATGTTCAAGATGCTGCTTACTTTAATGGGGAAGGGAAGGAGAGAGAGAAGAATGTTCCCTGGTGCCTAGACAATGTACAGGACATACTGCCTTCCCTAATGTTAATTGCCTCTGGGAACAGCATCATTTTCATCAGAGCAGCTGATGGGGGCCAAAACATTTTGTGATGAGAATATAAAATTTCCGTTTTGTTAGTCATCATAATATATATGGAAGTTGATTAATGAACAATTATAATAATCTACACCCATTTCCCCACAAGCTAAACTCAGCATGAACCCACTCAAGCCGCATTCTCAGCATGCCTCTTGGTGGGGCGGATCTACACACATGGTTTTTAACGTTAAGGAAGGGTTAAGAAATGGTTTTGATAACATAGATCAGGGGTAGGCAACCTAAGGCCAGTGGGCCAGATGTGCCCAATCGCCTTCTAAATCCGGCCCGCGGACGGTCCAGGAATCAGTGTGTTTTTATATGAGTAGAATGTGTCCTTTTATTTAAAATGCATCTCTGGGTTATTTGTGGGGTACAGGAATTCGTTCTCTCCCCCCCCCCCAAAAAAAATAGTCCGGCCCACCACGTGGTCTGATGGACTGTGGCCCATGGCTGAAAAAGGTTGCTGACCCCTGACATAGATGGACACATGATGTGCTACTTTTTACGTTCATAATGCGCTATTACCTTGTCTTTTTTATCGCTTAATTTTTAATCGTTTTCTGCTGCTATATCGGTGAAACACTGCTCACATGTCCCTATGTAGTGTTTTACCTTTTTATGCATCCAACACCACTCAGAGTTTGGTATTCGAGGGGCAGATAACAAAGGACAGGGAGGGAGGGAGGATTCAAATGTGACATCAGTGGTGGAACAGAGCTGCCAGCAACCAGCAGCAGGGAAGGAAACAGTATTTTGGAAAATGGTGGGGCTGGGTATTACCTACATTTGAATAAAAAGACCTAGGTGAAAAATGTTTTAATTAACAAGTATGCCCTGTGATGTTTTAGAACAACATATCTAATATCGTTCTAATAGGGGGAAATAACGTTAAACAGATCAGTGGGTTGTTGTTGGTTTTTGGTTGTTTGTTTGTTTTGCAAATTATTTTTATTGATTTCCACAATTTTTCACAAACTGTCACCAAATTAATACAAATTCAACACACATTTAAAAGCTGACTTCCCACCCACTCCAGATATCCCCTCTATTTTCCTCCCTCCTTTACTGCTCCCAATAAAATAACTTTTTCCAACCATCATTTCAAAATACATTCACCCCTTCTCCCTACACACCACCTGTTCAGATACCAATTTCTGCTATGGCTTTTATACATTGCTGTAACCTGTCCTCAAAATAGTCGAGTCGAGTCAATCCTTTTTTACCTGTCTATAATAGTCGTTCGTGAACAGGTCAGTGTAGATCCAGCTTGGATCTATGAATTGGTCCCCAGTATGACATCACCCCAACCTGGATGGATGGGATCCATTACACACATGCTCCAGTGGTCAGTGTGACGTATGTTGGGGGCTTGGTGCCTTGAATCAACAAGGTTTACAGCCATAGCCTGAGAGATTGCGGCCTTCGCAGGCATGGAAAAGTAAAACCACAGGCTATTGTGCCTTGGGAAATGCAACGTTCTCCATGTAAGTGGTCAGTGGCTGTGGTTAGCTACTCCCGCCCTCTTTATTTGTGCAGCTGTTAGCACTTACAACACTCACACTTTCAGTAAGGGAAGGGAAGCTTGCCCATGTTCGGTCCCAATCACATATTCAGCAGAATAAAATGTTGTGTGTGAAATGGATCGTGCAGTGGCACTTAAAGATGCAAGCAGCCCCGTCTTTACTGAATGCAGGAACCTTCAGAGGAGGTAAGGGAGATAGCGGTAATGCCATGTCATGGGTTTGGTTGCTCTGGTGTCATGTTGCTGTGTTGCGAACTGCACCGAGAGCAATATATATGGGAAAGTAGCGTACAGTGCTACCTTGGTTCTCAAATGCCTTGGTACTCAAACAACTTGGAACCCAAACACTGCAAACCTGGAAGTAAGTGCACTGGCGGAGGAGGAGGAGTGCGGGGGGAGCGCATCGCCCCTGGGAGCGCGATCCCGGCGGGGTGCCATCGTGGCTGCCCCCCCGCGGGCTGGGGGCCACGCCCCATGGGCAGCATGCCACGCCCCTACGGGTGGCGTGCCATGCCCCCGGGATGCGCGCCAGCCCTGCCCCCACCTGCTCTCTGCCCCCCCCCAGTGCCGGAGCATGAAACTCTGCCACTGAGTAAGTGTTCTGGTTTGTGAACTTTCTTCGGAAGCCGAACGAGCTCCATTTTGAGTGTTCCACTTCCGATTTGAGTGGTGCACTTCCGTTTTGAGTGTTACTCTGAGGTCTGTCTGTTTTTGCTATTTATGTTGCGTTTTTGTTTTGGCTGCTCTTTTTGTTTTGTTTTTGTGACTGTGTGCAACCCAGTTCAGCTACTGATTGATTGATTGTGTGACTGCATCGTTTATTGCTTTCATTTTATAGATCAATGGTCTCATTAGATAGTAAAATTAGATAGGTTAAGTTGCTGTTTTAGGGGTTGTTTTTAAAAGTCTGGAACAGATTAATCAATTTTGCATTACTTTCTATGGGAAAGCGCGCCTTGGTTTTGGAACGCTTTGGTTTTGGAACGGATTTCCGGAATGGATTAAGTTTGATAACCAAGGTACCACTGTACAGAGAAATTGAGCTGTACAGCTGAATTTGTGCCTTGTCTGTCCTGCATCTGTTGCAATGCTGGTTCTCCATCTTTGAGCATCTGCCTCCCAGATGCAAGTATCTCTCAGTGCATTGGCAACATCACAGGCACAAGCTTTTATGGGCTATAGCCCAATTTGCCAGGTATACTCCACACGCCTAATGAAATGCCACAGTGCATTTGTCGGTCTTTCACAGCGCCATAGGATTCTTTACTGTGGTTAAAAGGAAGGGCTATAGCCACATCTAGACTACTCCCTCACTATTTCAGACCAAGAGGTTCACCCTGCTCCAAATTAAGCTATTGTTCTAGGAATTTACTCTTTTTAATAATAGCATTAAGGCTGATCAGGTGGTTATGGAGAATAATAGGGGCCCTTTGTGACACTAATGATCCTGTTGATAATTGTGCCATAAATTTTTAACCTCTGCATTTTAACCTCTCCCCAAACAATTGATCTCAACACAATAACATCGAGCTCTGCCTGGTGTCTCTCTAATCTTGGCAAAGGGGAAGCGAAATTGCAACCTTCATTTTGTGCCTTATGACTGACATATTTCACCGCATAATCAGATTGCTCCCTCTAAATTAATGTTGGCTCCATGCTGCCTCTTTCAATTTGCAGGCATCAATGAATAAATTTAAAGCTACAGATGGTAGGGTTTTAAATTAGCTAAAGGAATAAACATATCTACGTTCATAAATATATATCAACAGAGGGCTCTATATTCTCCCTTCCACGGGCAAACAGCATTGTTCTCATTAGCATTAATGGAAGCTAATGAGGAAGCGCTGAAAGCTAACTTGCATCCTTGACAGAATCTGAATACTCTTGGCTTATTTCTTTCTGGTAACAGTTCATTATTTTACTACTGACCGCTAAAACAAAAATATGGCAATTTTAAAATCCTACAGTCTGATTTGGCCTGGTTGGGGGCTTCCAACAACCTCAGCTCAACTTTTTCGCCAGCGTATGTTTGGCTGACCCAGGAGTGGGGACTTAACGCAGGCTGAGCCCAGCTGAGCCAGAGATTCTTTGCAACCTAAACTGCTCATCCAAACAGATGTTGCCATAGGCCTGCCCCATGGAGAAAGAGCAGAGAAGCATTTATTACCGGTAGCCATGCCCCTGCCATCACTTCTTATGCCAGTCCTACCCCTAGGCAGTCTATTGTTGGGGGAAGCCTGTTAGATTTTGGGTGGCAGGGGCAAGACCAGGCAGAGGTGACTTGAGCTAAATCCTAAACATGTTCAGCTCAGTCACATGGCCTGGCAACCTAGCATACAACACTATTTTAAAGGCTTGTTTCCCCTCTGCCAGGCATAAGGAGAGCAGCAGCCCCTCTGCAGAACGGGGTTTAGATCTGGTGTAACTTTAAAGGTAAAGGGACCCCTGACCATTAGGTCCAGTCGTGACCGACTCTGGGGTTGCAGCACTCATCTCGCATTATTGGCAGAGGGAGCCAGAGTACAGCTTCCAGCTCATGTGGCCAGCATGACTAAGCCGCTTCTGGCGAACCAAAGCAGTGCACGGAAACGCTGTTTACCTTCCCGCTGCAGCGGTACCTATTTATCTACTTGCACTTTGACGTGCTTTCGAACTGCTAGGTTGGCAGGAGCTGGGACCGAGCAATGGGAGCTCACCCCGTCACGGGGATTCGAACCGCCGACCTTCTGATCGGCAAGCCCTAGGCTTCACCAGCTTGAGCCACACCACCTTCTTGTGTGCAGGATTGCTCCCCGAGTGATACAGAGTGCTACAGGCAAACTTGGGAGACACATGTTGGCAGTCATAGCTTGCAACTGATTTGCCGCTACTGGGTTCACTTCTAGCCAGAGGTAGCTAGCTACTAGTCATGACGACTGAACAGGGACAGCCACACTGAAAGCCCTGCTCGGAGTTATTGTGCAGAGGGGTTTCTGAGATCTTTGGGTCTTATTTTATTCATTTTATTTTATTTATTTATTTATTTATTTATTTATTTATTTATTTATTTAATTTCACAGCCTGTAATGAAACCTCAAAGCAGCTTACAAAAAGGAGAAGCTCACCTGCAGACCGCAGTGGGTATATAAGGGATATGCTTCTGAAGCCCACTTGCTGGGTTCCACAACCGGGGAGAATGCTGTTGCACTCTGGGGTCCTGCCTGCAGGTTTCTCATTGGGGCATCTGGTTGGCCACTGTATGAACAGGATGCAGGGCTAGATGGGCTTTGGCTTGATCTAGCAGGTTGGTTAAGAGGCTGTGACTGGCCCAAGGTCACCCAGTGAGCTTCCTTACCGAGTGGGGATTTGAACCCTGATCTCCCAGGTCCTAGTCCGACACTCTAACCACTACACCACACTGGCTCCCTAGAGCACTTCGGCTATGTGGCAGCTATATGAATTAAGTAGGTAACGAAATATGGGGAAAGCAAAATCCTTAGAGAAGGATCTGAAATATTTTCCTTGGATCTTGAATTAGTTTTATTCTGGATTTTTTTTTTGTTTTTGATGTTTTAATGTGCCACAGATGCGGGTGGCACTGTGGGTTAAACCACTGAGCCTAGGGCTTGCGGATCAGAAGGTCGGCGGTTCGATTCCCCGCGGCGGGGTGAGCTCCCGTTGCTCGGTCCCTGCTCCTGCCAACCTAGCAGTTCGAAATCACGTCAAAGTGCAAGTAGATAAATAGGTATCACTCCGGCGGAAAGGTAAACGGCGTTTCCGTGCTCTGCTCTGGTTCGCCAGAAGTGGCTTAGTCATGCTGGCCACATGACCTGGAAGCTGTACGCCGGCTCCCTTGGCCAATAAAGCAAGATGAGTGCCGCAACCCCAGAGTCGGTCACGACTGGACCTAATGGACACGGGTCCATTATACCTTTATACAAATGAAATAGAAGAAGAAGAAGAAGAAGAAGAAGAAGAAGAAGAGGAGGAGGAGGAGGAGGAGGAGGAGGAGGAGGAGGATACCCAACTAATTTCAAATGAATGTAGACATTTTGAGAAGGGGACCAAAGACAAGGCTTAGGTTTTGCAAGAGAGAGAGAGAGAGAGAGAGAGAGAGAGAGAGAGAGAGAGAGAGAGAGAGAAATTACTAACATGGGTGTCGTTCTAGCTCAGCCCTAATGTGATGCATTAATGAGGTTAGTCTATCTGTTCTCACCATGTTATGCAAAATGGAAAACAGATGTTTGGAGGAAAATGCAGACTTGGATCAAGGTTTGGTTAAAAAAAAGGTCAACTCTGCTGGACAGATTAGCAAGGCTGCTATTTCATAGGTGTATCACTTATTTCCATGAAAAGCTTCACTGGTGCCGTGGAAATATCTGTGAATCCAAGGTTGGGAGGGAGGAGGCCTAAGTTCATCTCATCCCATCTGTTTATTTGTATGCCACGTTTTTGCAAGATTGTGCCCCAACTCTGGGTCTGCTGAACTCCAGTGGCTGGTGAATTCTGCTTCGAGTTCAAATGATGCCAACCAACAAAAGCATCAGCCTGCCCACCTGCCCACCACAAACCAGTTATCGCTGAGACAGCCTCAACACATTTGAATTGAGTAGCCAAAATGGATAGAGGGCTGTGGCTACATTTGCATACTCAACAGATAACCGGGAATGAGACTGTAATGAGCCATTTGAGTGTCACTGTACACAGAAATCTGAAATGCCCCTTTGTATTGTTTTAATGAGACAGCATCACACATTAAGAAGAAAAACAGCTTGGCGTAAGGAATTAAGCTCAAGGTAAAATATGACTCTCTGCCACCTCTTAGATTTTCCTGAAAATATTGGGGGGGGGGAGAGAGACTTGTTAACAGCAACGTAATAATGAACTTCATGTCATCTTTCTCTGCCAAAGCAATTTTCAGGAACTCAAATTGTGGTTGAACACTGCTAATCTTTCATTTATGCAAAATAATAACAAGGACCAGCAAATTGCTCTTTGGGCCATCAATTCAGAAGCAATGACAGCTTTTAAAATTGGTAACTGCTGGCATGGCGATGCTATACTCAGAGGCGGGGAACCTTTTTCAGCCTGAGGGCTGTGTTTCTTTATGGGAAGCCTTTCTGGGGGGGAGGGGCAGCAGGAGTTGCATGCCAGCGGCGAGTGTCGCCAGAGGCAAGAAGTGAATGAGACAGAGGTGGCCAGAGCAACAGGCATGACTTTATTTTGGGCAGTAAAGTACCGTATTTTTCTGTCGAAACAAAATAAAAAAATTCCTTCCAGTAGCACCTTGGAGACCAACTAAGTTTGTTCTTGGTATGAGCTTTTGTGTGCATGCACAATTCTTCAGATACCAGATCAGTATCCGAAGAAGTGTGCATGCACACGAAAGCTCACACCAAGAACAAACTTAGTTGGTCTCTAAGGTGCTACTGGAAGGATTTTTTTTATTTTGTTTCGACTACAGCAGACCAACACGGCTACCTACCTGTAACTGTATTTTTCTGTGTATAACACATGTATAAAACGACCCCTCTTTTTTGGGATCACAACAAAAAATGGGGGGGGGAGGATTGCCCAAAGGTGTTGAGCCTTTTTGGGGGGTGGGGGGAGATTGCCCAGAGTTGTTGACCGCCAAGGGAAATCTCATGCGTCGCCATGGCCAACAATCGTCTGCACGCTTAGCCCCAAAATCCCACCTGCCCACTTAACGAAACCAAAGCCAATTGCTCGCACGCCTCGATGCTGACGTCAATCAACAACCCAATTGCCAAAGCCACAGCCAATCCTCAGCAGGCCTTGCCGCAGCAACCAATCACACGCCCAACCGCTGCAGGCAATCTCCTGCTGGCTGCTGCCACCAATCACCCATTCCCCCCTCTGCTATCCGTGTATAAGACCAACCTCAATTTTTGCCTATTAGTACTAAGGAAAAAACATCGTCTTATACAGGGGTCTGCAACCTAAGGCCCATGGGCCAGAAGTGGCCCATGAAGGCTGTTTAACCAGCCCATGAGCTGCCCCCGAACTGAGCTGTCCACTCGGCGAATCCGCGCGCTCTGCACTAAACCAGCAAAATGCAGTGCGGGGACTCTCTTTCACGACTCCAGAAATTGTTTCTGTGTATGCCCAGATGCCAGAAATCGCTTCTGCGCATCCCCAGATGCACAGGTGCGGTTTTCGGCATCTGGACATGAGCAGACGCGGTTTCCAGTGTCGCGCTGCGCCAGCCCAGCTCACGGAGGATCTCCACGGAAGTGATCCAGCCCATGCCCGGTAAGCCTTGCCAACCCCTGGTCTTATAGATGGAAAAATACAGTACATTCCAGCTGCATGAAAATAGTTGCTTCCTACACATGCGCACTCATCTCTCCATCCAGCTAAGCAAGAAGCACAAGCAGGGCCGGCGCGTCCATTAAGGCGAACTAGGCAGTTGCCTAGGGCGCCAAAATGGAGGGGGCGCTGGCCAGCCTGCCCCCCGCCCCCGCCACCTCCCGGTGCTGCCCCAACCAGCGGAACTTCGGGCAAAAACCGCGGCGGCACAGAGCGCCCAGCTGAGCAGGGGGCGGGGCACCGCTCCGCAACGTACGTCATACACAATGACGTCACGTGGCACGCCCCCTTGCCTAGGGCGCCAAAATTGCTAGCACCAGTCCTGAGCACAAGCACAGTTGAAAGGCACATTCAAATCAGGGGGAAGCAATCGAGTGCAGAGCAGGACTGCTGAGGGATGTGGCCTGGATAGAGAGTCTCAAGCAGGGTTGGGGGAGAGAAGAGACTTGATTCAGTTTGCATTTAAGGCAAATCTATCAAATTCACATTTGCTGAAACAATACGAGAACCGAAACACAAATTCACACTCCTCTGAACTTACAGTACAGTACAGTTCTCCAACCAGCTAATGTGTGTGAGGGTGTATGGGGAAAATATTTTAGTAAAAATAATACAAAAATGCATTATATTTGTGGTTTTTGCTTTTGCAAAAATGTGTACAGTCATCAAAACTTCATACAAAAGTGTGTTTATTCTGAAAAATTCACACTGAAATGCCAATGGGTTTTCTAGCTTCTGGAAGTATAAAATGTGACTAGCTTTGAGGTTTTGGGTTTGTTTTGAATTGCTTGACAATTGCTAAGCCTCAGTAGCCCTGGTGGAACAGCTTCCACTCCACACAGCACAGACTTTGAAATTTGCTCCCCCAAGATATTGTGATGGCCACCAGCCTAGATAGCTTTAAAAGAGGATTAGACAAATTCATAGAGGATATGACTATCAATGGCTACTGACCCCGACGGCTACGTTCTGTCTTCACTGTAAGGGGCAGCTTGCCTCTGAATACCAATTGCTGGTAATCACAGGTGGGGAGAGGGCTGTTGTGTTCAGGTGTTGCTTATTTGCTTTCTATGAGCATTTGGCTGCCCACTGTGAGAAGGGATGCTGGACTAGATGGGTCTTTGGTCTGGTCCAGCAGGGCTCTTAAGTTCTTAAGATACACATGGAAATGCATATAGGACAATTACATCTTCAGACCACTGAGTAATGGATCACGGATTCGTATCCTTCCAACCTTAAAGTACACGACTCCTTGTACTTGGGAGGTGTGTGTCTACTTTTGTGGTCCATCTGTTAGTCTCCACATCACAGGAATATCATGTAAAAGTTTGTGACCATCAAGGATTTTTCCATGAGAAAGCTACTGACCAAGACACACCCACATCATATGCCTCAAAGAGGCAGGATCAGATTCTTTCTCCTTGTTAGTTAATTAACCCCCATAAGCTCCCTTCATCCTTTTCTTATTCATGCTGCGTCCCCCACCCCCTTCCCATGCCTGGACGGGGCTGTCTGGAAAAAGCAGTCCAAGGCTATTGCATTGTCATTCCTTCTCGTCTTCCCTAAAAGCCCACGTCCGCCTTGAGACGTGGCAAATCACTCAGCTGCTCTGTAGCAAGTCCTGTTTATTGCATTGATCAGAGACTGTCTCACGACTACCTCGTATAAACAATCAATATGGAGTAAATATATAAATCACTGTAGGATGTTGTCAACAGCAGCAGAAATGAGCTTGAGAAGTGACTGAAAATAATGCCATCACCAAGCGCACATACTCCACTCCACTCCACCCACCCCACCACTACCCATAACATGGAGTGTGTAAAACCGACAGTCTTCTCCCTCTGAGATTGCCATGACTCATGAGGGTATTTGTGCTTTGATGGATATGAATCCTGTTGCTCAATGCAGAAACCTGCTTTCAAACTGATAAATTGACTGATTGATCAAATTATTTTAAAGCAAATATGCATGTATATATTTTTTTCCAAACCAGGAAATTGAACAGATATATCTGGAGTTGAGCTGAAAACCTACCTCTTAAGCATTTACAGACTGTAAAGTTGCAACCCAGCATTGCACATGTGTACCCATCTTACAGTGCCATGTGCAATATGGGAAAATGTCCATGTGTGCTCAGATAACTGGGCAGCTTTTCCAATCTTCTAATTCTGTGCTGCAACATACTTTCAAGAGAAGAGAGTGGCACTCACCATCTCCAAGTCCAGCAGTGGCTTTAAAGCACATTGCAGCTTAGGACCAGGATACCTGTCTTCACCTTCCTATATACATAAAAATGTAATGCTGTTGTCACAGTGTAGTTCACGTGGCTGCCAGTAGGTGGCCACACCAACTCCAGCATGACAAAGGGCAGGGAGGCAGGCAGGCGAGTGTACAACACTAAGCTTCTTTAACCTAGGGGGAGAGGTGCTTCAGAAAACTGCTGCCTAAAGTGCCTCACCCTCCTTTAAAAGCGGGATGGAGGTGGGTGAAGTGTAAAGGCAGGGGAGGACAGGTGTGGGGAAAGGGAGGTTGACAAAGGCATTGGATGGGTTAAGAGGGGCTGAGGAGCAGTTAGAGAGGAGGCAGCTACCCCTAGAATATTCATTAACATCTTCAGCAGAGGTCCTTCTATGGAAGCCCCACCATCTGATGTATTTCAGCCATTTACTTGGGACATTCAGGGTGCCTCCAGGTTTTTCCTGTTTATTGAACATTTGCTCTGATCTATTTGCACAGAGCTTATATGATGTTGCCTCAAAACACAAGTCATCCCACTGTTTCTGATGCATTCTCCTGTCACTTTTCTTATTGCAAAATGTCTGATCTTTTGAGGAGTCGAGTTTGTTGCCATCAACCTTTCAATCAAGCGTAATTACATGATCTGAAATTGCTGGTATCCAATTGAATTCCACCTGAGAATTGGGACAGTCTAGAAGTACCCTTGGTGAATGGGTTTTGCCAAGCCTCAGAGCATAGCTGTTCACTGGAATGACAAAGGATTATTATTCTCAAACCCTATCCACTGCTATGATGCTGTGGGTATCAGTAGCTCTACCAAGCCACTTCCATTCCTCTAAAGCAGGGGTCAGCAACCTTTTTTCAGCCGTGAGCTGGTCCACCGTCCCTCAGACCATGTGGTGGGCCGGACTATATTTTGAAAAAAAATAATGAACGAATTCCTATGCCCCACAAATAACCCAGAGAAGCATTCGTATCTCGGCTGAATTTTGTACAATCTCCAAGAAATATGCACATTCCCCAAGAAGTATGCATAGTCTGCAAGAAGCATGCCTGTTTACTATTTCTTTTTCAGAAGTTGGAGATCTGTACCCACTGAACTGAATTTAAACCACAACCTAATCTTAAGTGGCCCATAGCATACCTGCTCAGCCACATAGCAGGAAGAAATGTGGGTTCAAATCAAGATCAACCTCATGAGGTGCATTCCAGCTCCCTTCTCTTTTTTTTCCCCAAGTAATATTTATTGAATTTTTTAAACACAAATATATTCAAACACACACTAAACAAACTAACAAACAAAATGTAAAATGAAACAAAATGTAAAATGAAATAATGTTGAAGTCATAGTAGTTTACAGAATTAATTTAGAATAGTAAATGAGTATTGAGAAGTAAGATTGTATAGAAGTTTTATAATATAATGAATTATGAAAATATAATTGAAGCCACATGATGCAGAATAGCTGAATTTTAAGAATTTTATTGTATGAAAGCTAAGAATAGTATAAGTATAGTATGAATATTGAAAATTTGAGAAGTAAAACAATTATCATAAGAAATGAAAATCAGAATAGTGAAATATAATGTTAAAAGGAAAGAATGAAATTGCCAATTGAAACAACAGAAAGAGAAAAGAAACACAGAAGGAAAGATAGGAGGAAGTCGAATTACAATGTTAAGGAAATTAGAAAAGGAAGATTATAGAAATTTGTTAAGTGTAGTGTGTTTATTCCAGCTCCCTTCTCGCCACTCTCAGCCGTTCCCCATTCAGCTGAGCAATGCAAGGTGGACTGCAGAGACAGGGAAGCCTTAAAACTTCCCTCTCTCCTCTCACAATTCTGTTGGAAATCCCCCACCCCTGTGCTGCTATTAAGCTTAAAGGTAAAGGTAAAGGGACCCCTGACCATTAGGTCCAGTCGTGTCCGACTCTGGGGTTGCGGCGCTCATCTCGCTTTACTGGCTGAGGGAGCCTGCGTACAGTTTCCGGGTCATGTGGCCAGCATGACTAAGCTGCTTCTGGCGAACCAGAGCAGTGTATGGAAATGCCGTTTACCTTCCCACCATAGCGGTACCTATTTATCTACTTGCACTTTGGCGTGCTTTCGAACTGCTAGGCGGGCAGGAGCAGGGACCGAGCAACGGGAGCTCACCCCGTCACAGGGATTCGAACCGCCGACCTTCTGATCGGCAAGCCCTAGGCTCTGTGGTTTTAACCCACAGCGCCACCTGGGTCCCTTATTAAGCTTAAGGGAAAGCTAAATAGCAGAATAGGCTCATTACACACACACACACACACACACACACACACACACACACACACACACACACACCCCAGACCCTCCAAGTCTCCCTATTTTCCAGGGATAGTCCCGGATTTACAGAAGCTGTCCCGGTTTCTAATTTGATCCCGGAACGTCCCGCTTTTCCTTAGGACGTCCCTATTTTCATCGGGGAAATGTTGGAGGGTATGGAGTTGTCCGGCCCCCCCAAGCCATCTGAAGGCAATCCTGTATAGGAAAGTTTTTAAAAAAATGTTTAATGTTTTTATTATGTTTTTATGTATGTTGGAAGCTGCCCAGAGTGGCTGGATGGGCGGGGTATGAATAATAAAAGTATTATTATGGAATAGGACGTCCCTATTTTCATCGGAGAAATGTTGGAAGGTATGCACACAGACAAGGGATGCAGGTGGCGCTGTGGTCTAAACCACAGAGACTTGGGCTTGCCGATCGGAAGGTCAGCGGTTTGAATCCCTGCGATGGGGTGCGCTCCCGTTGTTCGGTCCCAGCTCCTGCCAACCTAGCAGTTCAAAAGCACGTCAAAGTGCAAGTAGATAAATAGGTACCACTCCAGCGGGAAGGTAAACGGCATTTCCATGTGCTGCTCTGGTTCGCCAGAAGCGGCTTTGTCATGCTGGCCACATGACCCGGAAGCTGTACACCAGCTCCCTCGACCAATGAAGCGAGATGAGCGCTTCAACCCCAGAGTCGTTTGTGACTGGACTTAACTGTCAGGAGTCCTTTACCTTTACCTTTTATGCACACAGACGATGAAGTTAACAGACAACATAATTTGTCAACATTGCTGCTTCCTTTTGCGATATTTGCTCTTCAGCAAAATGGAAATGAAAGGCAAAATCACAGTCTTGCCCGTCATCCATGAAATCCACCTGAGACACCACTTCTGTTTTGATTCTCCAGCCGCTCCGTCCCTCCCTCCTGACTGCTCCTCTCCTTTGCAGGTGTGCTGATTTTTCTGACATCACTTCAAGCTTTGTTTACTCCGTGCACCTCTTCCTCTGCCAGATCCTGGCTGCCCTCCTCTGGCCTCTCCCTACTGTCTCTGTGCAGAAGAAAGAAGGGAGAGACTCTTCCAGGAGGGGGGCACAGAGGATGAGGCTGTTGGCTTGCATCCAAATCCGAGTCTGAGAGGGACAAGGCCTTTTCCTTTCTCATTTGGGAAACCTGGTCCTCAGGTGCCGTTGCAGCAAAACTTATTTTACCTCCGACGTAATACCCTCCAAAGTGTATTAAATGGCCCACAGTCCCATATTTCACACACACACACACACACACACACACACACACACACCCCATGGCTGCAACAGCGTCTAGGATTTTGGTGAGACGGGTTCTTATTATGAATAAATAAAGTATTCATTCATTTATACAGTGCCTAATGCCAAAATAGGTTACTAAGTGGGTTGCAAAGTATAAAAAGCAGTTACACACCAACACACATGACGAAAAATCTAAGGAGTAAACCCTAAACCATACACAATTCCAGAGTAGATTCTCTAAGACGGTTAGATGGTGCCTTGTACGCCATCTTCCAGCAACTCCTGCAGCCAAACTGGTGCCAAACATATTGCTCTGCCTTCCTTTGGACCACATCAGCAAGGCTGAGAAGGGGCCTCACTTTGTCACTGAAATTCTACTCAATATTGAGTAGAATAGCCTCTGCTTGTGGGGCTTGGGGCAAAAGCAAGGACAGATAAGCCTACTGGCTCTACCCAACTCCATAATCATTCTGACCACCAGAGGTGGCTGGCAGGGCAGTGCTGCTCATCCAGTGCTTCTCTTATTTCTCTTGTTGCATTTTCTTGTATTACAATTTGAATTCTGTGGGATGCAGATACAATAAAATACAGAATAAGAAATAAATGAAGCAGCAAAAAGTATAATTAAACATTGTACAGCATCTAGCACAGCACATTACCAATGCTACAACAGGTAGAAAAATCTACACACTACACCAGTGTGGTGTAGTGGTTAAGAGTGGTAGACTTGTAATCTGGTGAACCGGGTTCGCGTCTCCGCTCCTCCACATGCAGCTGCTGGGTGACCTTGGGCTAGTCACACTTCTCTGAAGTCTCTCAGCCCCACTCACCTCACAGAGTGTTTGTTGTGGGGGAGGAAGGGAAAGGAGAATGTGAGCCGCTTTGAGACTCCTTAGGGTATCAAATCCAAACTCCTCCTCCTCCTCCTCCTCCTCCTCCTCCTCCTCCTCGACCATGATCCAGGCAACTGCACTGCATGGGGAGGATGCTGATTTAGAGGACCTGAGAAAACCCTTGTGGTTCTCGCCCACCCCAACGGCAGGCCCTTCCAGATTGGCTCTGTAACCTCAGGAACAGCAAGTTAAATGGAAGACTGAAAATGGAAGTTAATGGAAGTTAAATGGAAGACTGAAAAGTTGCAATTCCCCACCTGACATCTCAAGATCCTCCATCCCTGAATAGAAGATGAGGACCTACACATGCTCAGGAACAGGGTCCTGCTCACGCTCTTCACAAGCCAACCGGGTGAGCCATAAAACTGCTCAGTCAGTGCTCAGCAGTTCCTGCTCAGCTCTCTGCTCCTAAGTTGGACAGCTCCCTTGCTATTTTGAAAACTTTGGACCCTGACCTACTACTGGACAGCTCCACTATAAGATGAGAGCACAGCAGCACTTTTCTACCACATGACCCACCTTGACTAGTGACTTGCATATAAATGTAAGGTGTGGACCCTTCTGGGCAACTTTCTATATTAAAAACCAACCTTTTCTGCTATATGAGTAAACCATGCCTCCAAATTTGATCCAAAATGACTGGGTTTCAGCTAGCACAAATCAGAGGAAGACTGATGCAATAGCTTCATTTCATAGAATCATAGAACCATAGAATCTTAGAGTTGGAAGGGACCCCAAGGGTCATCTAGTCCAACCCCCTGCAATGCAGAAATCTCAGCTGAGGGATCCATGACAGATGGCCACCCAACCTCAGCTTAAAAACCTCCAAGGAAGGAGAGTCCACAACCTCCCAAGGGAGTCCATTCCACTGTCTCTTACTGTCAGAAAGTTCTTCCTGATCTTTAGTCAGAATCTCCTTCTTTTAACTTGGATCCATGGGTTTCGATCCTACTCTCTGGAGCAGAAGAAAACAAGATTATTCCCTTTTCTATGTGACATCCTTTTAAAGACAACTATCATATCTCCTCTCTTTCGCTGTTTTTGCCAGGCTAAACCCAGCTCCTTCAACTGTTCCACATGAGGCTTGGTTTCCATTTGCCATGCTGAACAGCGTCACTTCCTCTCCCTTTTTTAATTTTTTTATTTGTGATTTTCAGTTATATACATTTCAATAGTTTTACAGTCATTTTAAAATTTCAAAACTCGACTTCCTTCTGCTGCTTTCTGCGGTTCCTTAAATTTATATTTATCATTTGTTGCATATTCTAAATTAACTTAACTTATTCTTTTATTCCCCTACTTTAATTATTTACTCTTATGAAACTGCAGGTTATTACAATAATCCTGCCAATGTCCTTATCTGTTTAAAATTTATTTGTACAGTAAGGTAAAGGTAAAGGGACCCCTGACCATTAGGTCCAGTATACATACAGATATGTAGAGAGGAAGTGTGTGCACTCTTTATTCCACTTTTATAATCATATATTGCTATGATTATTGTTTACATACATTGACATGCCATTTTATATATCTGTCAGGCTTCGGGGAATCGGCTTCCTCCCCCCGTGGCAGTAGATAAGAAGATCAAATGAAAGGAAAGTCTTACCAGTTAGAATCGTTAATAACCACAGTAAGAGAACAAAGAACACATCTCCTAGAAATGGCGGTGCTCCCAATTAAGGGTCACTCCCCCTTCTGTCCCTATTAATCTATGTCACTCCTAACTCATGTAATCTGAGTTTGTACCCTCTACGCTTTCTGTTCTAACACTTTCTGAGCTCTTCGTGACTTTGGAGAAGGGTGTGTGTGGATGCTGTCCAGAGGCTGTGTGTGCTGGTCCCAGGGGTGCCCAGCCCAGAGGACACTGGGTGGGAAGACCAGAAACTCACCCGGGGCCGAGCGGGGGCGTGGTCAGCAGTCCCGGACAACAGCGGTAGGTCCAAGTGAGTCAACCAAGTCCAGGAGCTGGGCGATAGCAGAGTCAGGTAACAGTCCATGGGTCTAGCTGGGTAGTCAGAGATCAGGAACATGCCGGAGGTTCGTCCACAGAGCAGGGTCAAAGTCCAGTCCAAGGTCCAGGAGTCCAACAGGGGGTCAGTCCAGCAAGGCAGGAAGCAGGGCAAGGTACAGGTCAGGAACAGGCACGAGGACACAGGCAGGCACGCGTTAGCAACTATGTTGCTCACACAACTTGGGTCTGGGTCTGGCTGGCCTTTATCTGCCCCGAGGCATAGGGCGGCCCCCATCCTCCGGTGACTCACCTCTCCTTCTGGCCTGGAGGCGAGCACTCCTCCTGCAGGAACTTAGTTCCCTTCGCCTCTCTGCTCTGAGCCTCCGCAGCTCAGGAGAGGCTGGTGGGTTACCGGACCCAGGGGCAGCCTCGGCTTCCCCTGACGGGGCTGGGAGTGGAGCACCTGCAGGTCCTCCATCCCATCAGGAGCCAGAGCAGACTCAGCTGATGCCTGCACCTGAGGATCCAGCACAGGTGAGGACCCTTCAGGCTCATGCCCTAGCCCCGGCTCAGCTGGTTTTGGAGGTGGGGAATCCTGTGCAGGCTGGGATCCCTCAGGTTCAGCATCTGAGTCCGAATCCCAGGCCATCACACTGTGAATCTGTTCACTCTCTCTCTCTTCTAGTGTTTCTTCTGCTAGCTGTTCCCCATCCATTTTCCCCCAGCTTCTGCCTTCTGAACTATGTCCCTCTGCAAACCACTGTTCCAAATCTATACTGTTCTCCTGCTCCTGAGAAGATTCAGAATCAGGATCAGGATCATGGGGAGGGGGTGTCTCCCACCATTCCTTCTCAGTGCAGCCCTCCTCAGCACGGTGCCTGACAATATCTATGCATTAGGACTTTCCTTTTTTCTTAAATGATTTAACGGTTGTGTTTATCACATAGCTATATATTGGAGGGTTTGGGGTTTTTTTTTTAATGTAAACCACCAGGATCTATTAATAAATGGCTTAAATAAAATTTTAAAATAAATATAATGAGAAACTGCAAGTTTTAGGCCGCATCACAATCACCTTCTCAGTGCTTCATAACCATTCATAATAGCATCTTAGGTCTGGATGCCACACTAAATGGTTTGTTCCTCTTTCATTTGACATAGGTTTGAATTAGATATCCAATTTTTAATGCAACTGCTTGGTGGTAAATCTGCAAAATGTCTGGCCTGCACAGTTAACAATGGCTAGTTTGTTAGCATTTATATCTTTGCAATGCCAGTTTGTGCTGTGAAAGCTGAAGATCCACAATGGCTAGAAATCTAGTCAATAAAGTAATATAAAACTGATGGATCTTTTTTTTTTTGGAGGTGGGGATCAATAGTCAATGTGTGTTTAAATATCAGTAGAGTGGAGTGTGGTTTGCCGGTTGAATCTTTTCCAAAATTATTTAAATGCAGAGCAGTTTTTAAAACTCTATCAAAACTAAATCTATTACTTGGGATGAACAACACTGTGTTGTATCAACAGCAGTCCCTGCCTGATTCATTCATAAAAGAGGAGGGCAGAAAAATAGACCTGGGTGTGGGTTTTCAATTCCACAAGTTTCTCTGGTTATTTATTAAAGGCTTCTGTTCCTCAAGCCGAATGAATTACTTTAATGAGGTGTCTTTGCTGTGCAGGTACATAGAAAGGAAGTGGTGCATGGTTTTCATGAAACAGGAAGTGGGCAGGAGGACATGTTCTCCTCTAAAAAGGCCACGAGAAAATTCTTGACCTAACTTGCAAGCCTTCGTGGGAAAGTGGGAAAACCCTTTTACAGATAACCACCCACTGAAACCTAAAATGTTGTCCCAGTAGCATCTCATCCTTCTCATCTTCCATTCTTAGAAATCTACAGCTGCCTTTGTGGTCATTTATAGCAGATAACAGATGTCACGATAAATGGCTCTCTCAGTATGGCAACCTTCTTTCAAACTATTGTTAAAATTCAAAGAAACACAGGCACAAAAATTCTAAGCGTGTTTACGCGGAACTGAATCCCACTGAGCTGAATGGAAATTACTCGTAAGTAGGTGTCTTTAGGACTGAAGCCTCAAAAGACAATATAGAGGCCGACAGATGGGGTTGGGGAGGGAATTTACTTGGAAGTAAGTCCCATTGAAAAGCACCCAGGTGGCACTGTGTGTTAAACCACAGAGCCTAGGGCTTGCTGATCAAAAGGTCGGCGGTTCGAATCCCTGCGACAGGGTGAGCTCCCGTTGCTCGGTCCCAGCTCCTGCCCACCTAGCAGTTCGAAAGCACGTCAAAGTGCAAGTAGATAAATAGGAACCGCTCTGGCGGGAAGGTAAACGGCGTTTCCGTGGGCTGCTCTGGTTTGCCAGAAGCGGCTTAGTCATGCTGGCCACATGACCTGGAAGCTGTACGCTGGCTCTCGGCCAATAAAGCGAGATGAGCGCCGCAACCCCAGAGTCGGACACGACTGGACCTAATGGTCAGGGGTCCCTTTAAGTCCCATTGAAGTCAGTGGGGGTTCTTTAGAGTAGAGATGAATATAATTGCAACAACACAACCTCTTTGTTTCACATATTTGCATGGCAGTTATGCAACTGATGATGACAGCGTTTGGAGACAGTCAGCAATTACTTCTTATTTCCTCTCTTTCTTCTTCCTCCAGCGAGTCCAGCCCATGAAAGGGAAGGCCTATGCCCACCGGATGGAATTACCATTGTTTACTTCTTTAAATTGTTTACAAAGGTGGGGTACCATAATTTTTAAAAAGAAAGCCGATGCAATAAAGTCAAGTTGGCATCATAATTACTAGAAGGAAACGGGGAGAGGGAAGCAGTGTGATAAATCAGAGCCAGCAACCAAGTCACAAAGGTTTGGAGAAATAGAAAAGCGTGCAAATTTGAAGTGAGGAGGCTAATGGATTTCTCAGGAGATGGAGTTAAAAAGATGTGGGGCCTCTCTGAGAAGGCCCTGCCTCCGGTACTCACCAGTCTGGTGGTGGGCCAAATAGAACATGGTCTATGAAATTAATCTTAAGACCCAGATAGGCTTCTTAAGGGTATAGGCTAATCCCAAACCTTAAATTATGAAACTAGCTCTTTGAGCTTAAAAACGTATAGGCAGCCAATGGAGGCTGCATGTACAGGCCATCCAAAAACAGTCTTGCGTGTCGAGGTCCCCAAACCACCCCTCAAAATGAAACACACTTCAGACAGAAATTTAAGTTTAGGGTTTTTGGCATAATTTGGCCACAACTTTATTAAAATACAAAATATGTGAGTGGTTGCTTAGGCATTGGTTCAGACTATCTGTCCCGCTGGGGACAGAACTGACATTCGTCAGTAGAGGGAAAACACTTTGGGGAGAGAATGGGAGCTGGGGGTCTGACCCTCGCCTCTCCCCAAATGCTCCCAGGGGCTCTTGCGTGGCCCTGGCCCCCGACCGGGGGATACAGACAAAAGCATGGCGAGCCCCTGGATTCCTTTAACGGAATTCCCCGTGCAGCAGCAGCATTGGAGGGGCGGCCACAGCCAATCCTGACCCCTCCACCAACCTAATTAATAACCAATGCCTAACTGCCAACCTTACAAGTTGTGACTAATTGCTACGCAGTAGACAAAAACCAGATGGCACCAGCCAATCAGCCAAATGGAAAAATTCCTGCCAGGCCCCTGCCCCAACAGCAGACAACCCCATGACAGGCATAGCAATGTCAACGCAGAGGCCTAATAATAGGAAGGGGGCGGGTGATCCGATGCACGCAGCAAAGAGGAATATCACGTTGCAAACCCACCAATATATATCTGCTGGGCTGTCCATCAATAAATTGCAACATACAATTCTCCCCAACAACACCCAGGGTCCAATCACAACAGTGGCCATCTATACGATCCCTCCCAGCGACAGAGGGGTGACTTGCTGGCCCCCACCGCAACACGTGCTCTCCATGAAGGAGAACCCGCTTTCTCCAATTGAAAACTTCTGGAGTGTCTTCAATGGCAGCCCAATAAAGGTCCTGTAAAGGCATTATAGTAGTTCATTCTGGGAGTACCCTGTTTCCCCTATTTTAAGACGTAGTCATAAAATAAGCCATAGCAGGATTTTTTCGCATTTGCGAAATATAAGCCGTACCCCGAAAATAAGCCATAGTGATAGGCGCCATTCTGGAGGGAGCCAAGGAAAACGCGGGGCTGTGCTTACGTAATAAAAATAAGACATCCCCTCAAAATAAACCATAGTGCGTTTTCTTGAGGGAAAAAAAATATAAGGCGGTGTCTTAAAATAGGGGAAACACGGTAATCACTGGAGTTGTTCATTCACAAGGGTATTGTGAGGATGAGATGGAGAGGGGGGAGAGCAGGCTTCCTCAAACTTGGCCCTCCAGATGTTTTGAGACTACAATCCCCATCATCCCTGACCACTGGTCCTGATAGCTAGGGATCATGGGAGTTGTAGGCCAAAAACACCTGGAGGGCCGAGGTTGAGGAAGCCTGGGGGAGAGTCATGCGTACACCACCTCAAGCTCCTCGGAGGAAAGGTAGGATACAAATATAATAAATTAATGAAAATGCCAAAAAGTTCACATTGTTTCAGGAAGAGGGAATGTTTCAGTGGCAGAGCTGAAGCTTTGCAGGCAAAATGACCCTGGTTTATCCCTGGCATCTCCCAGGGAGCAGGTGGTGGGAAAAGACCTCTCCCCAAGATACTGGAGAGCTGTGGCCAGGGATGATGGGATCTATAGTCCAGTGACACATGTTGGGCATCCGTTTGGGGAAGGCTGGAGTAGGGAGTGAAGAACTTTGTGGACCTTTCTACATTTTACTTGCTTTTACATTGCTGTGCCTCTCAGTATGGGCTAAAAAAAGCAATGATAATTAAAATATCACACGAGATTTTCACACATACTGCTTGCCTGCATTTTAAGCAGCAAGGTTTGGGACTCTGCTGAAGCCCCCTTCCACCTAAATCTCTACCAAGCCCCATCACCAATATTCCCCGAAATTTCAAACCACACCCCTGGGATATTGCAGGGTTGCAGAAGCATTTGTCCCAAGCTAACCTATTTCTCCCACCTCCTCTTCCGTTCTTCTTTTTATCTTCTTATACAACTGAACGTGTGTGTGTGTGTGTGTGTGTGTGTGTGTGTGTGTGTGTAACCATTTTGGAAACTATAAATAGATTTTTATGTTCAGTATTTTTTTTCCTGTCGCAAAACCGCTGTTTCCTGCCTTCTCTGAAAGTCACCTCCCCTCCTAGCAAACATTTTATGTGGTTAGCTATTATACAACATTCTCAGAGGCTTTGACACTTCTATTTTACACTCAACAACTTGCTTTCAAACTTGCATTCTCCTTCAGTTAAAGCCTGTATGACTTGCAAGTAAATACTGTCACATGCCACCCCAATTTCCAGGGTCCGTGTTTCCTTTTGGAAATGAGGCACAGAGAGACTTTGGTGCCTTCAGGATATATGGCTTATTTACACATATATACAACCTGAACCTGCGATGGAGGGGTTCACAGCACTGACACTCAAAGGGGGTCTTGCTCTCCCATGGCTGTGAAGAAATCCACCATGGCTCTCTGTTCCAGCTTGCTGTGTTTCACAAACTGCCACTTTCCCTCTTTCAGCTCATATCCTTGGCAACTGAAATCCTAAACCACTTGTGTTGTTGTTTAGTCGTTCAGTCGTGTCTGACTCTTTGTGACCCCATGGACCAGAGCACACCAGGCACTCCTGTCTTCCACTGCCTTCCGCAGTTTGGTCAGACTCATGTTGGTGGCTTCAAGAACACTGTCCAACCATCTCGTCCTCTGTCGTCCCCTTCTCCTTGTGCCCTCCATCTTTCCCAACATCAGGGTCTTTTCCAGGGAGTCTTCTCTTCTCATGAGGTGGCCAAAGTCTTGGAGCCTCAGCTTCAGGATCTGTCCTTCCAGTGAGCACTCATTTCCTTCAGAATGGATAGGTTTGATCTTCTTGCAGTCCATGGGACTCTCAAGAGTCTCCTCCAGCACCATAATTCAAAAGCATCAATTCTTCGGCGATCAGCCTTCTTTATGGTCCAGCTCTCACTTCCATACATCACTACTGGGAAAAGCATAGTTTTAACTATACGGACCTTTGTTGGCAAGGTGATGTCTCTGCTTTTTAAGATGCTGTCTAGGTTTGTTAATGCGTTTCTCCCAAGAAGCAGGCGAGTTTTAATTTTGTGACTGCTGTCACTATCTGCAGTGATCATGGAACCCAAGAAAGTAAAATCTCTCACTGCCTCCATTTCTTCCCCTTCTATTTGCCAGGAGGTGATGGAACCAGTGGCCATGATCTTAGTTTTTTTTTGATGTTGAGCTTCAGACCATATTTTGCACTCTCCTCTTTCACCCTCATCAAAAGGTTCTTTAATTCCTCCTCACTTTCTGCCATCTACTAAACCACTACTCTCCTTCTAATCTGGTCTTTCCCCTGCTAACTCAGAGCTGTCCACCCCCTTGCTGATTGGCAAAGTCTTTGCCTGCTTAATGGCTTTCCTAGCGGTCCATTACTATCCCTTTGTATTTGGTTAATGGCCCTTCTCCCAGGCGATTTCCTGAACAGGGAAAACTGGTTTGGCCTGTACTTTAATATTTTGCTAAATCCCGTGTCTGGCCCCCAGGAATTGGAAGGGTGGTCCAGGAATTTGAAAGGGGGTCCAGGCACCCCACAAGCCTATACAAATACATTTAGGACTAGGGTGCCACTAACCAGCACATCTCAAGTTATGCAAGGTGAACCTTTATCAGCTGGAAGGCTGTATTCCTTCTGCGTGTGTGTCACATATCAGTTGTGGCTGAAGCCAAAAGCAAAATTGAGCACAGTCAGAGATGAAGCTGAGCAGAACCAATTTGAATGTTACTTTTTACAGTAGCTTAGTTTCTACATACACGTATATTAGCTTAGTTTCTACATACACAGCCTCTTTAGGGCTGGATGAAATCTATTTCAGCAAGGTAGACATTTCCCCCAAAGGAACACTTTTGCATGAATATTCACCCTGCCAAATCTTGTTCAGTGCCATGGATGGTTCTCCTTTTTCATTCATGGTTCGGCTCAATGGGTGACCCCAGCCAGGAGACATGTTGCGAAAGTGATGGCCATGGGTCACATGCTTTGCAGGCCTGTTCTAAATGTAGCTATGAGCTGTGCTTCTGGAGTATCTCCTAGATTTGTCAGGAAATGCATTTGTTGTTGTTTTTCAGTTTAGTTTTCTCTCTCCCTTGCGAACAAAGAAGCTCAGAGATGGATCTGACACAGTCATTGACAAGACTCATTATTCCCCATCAGCAATTCATTAGGCTGTGCGTGGGATTTCCGATTCAGTTCCACTTGGAGTTTATTCGCAGCTCTTTGGACAGGAAACCCTATTAACCCAGCAGCTCTTTCCTCAAGCACAACACCAAGAATTTCCTTTAAGACAAAGGGAAGTTTCCTTTTTATTATTGACTCGATTCAGACCTTCTTCCGGCCAGTCCATAATCCAAGGCTGTGAAAACACATATAGCTTCGCATTAGCATTTGTCAAACAATCTAGTTTTGTTTGGCCAACGCCGAGACGCTGCAGTTTAGAAAAAGATGCACGTTTCCCCTGTCTGTCTACTTAGGTCTTAATTTTCAGATACCTGGATCCACTCCCAGCTCCTATTGACTTTGAGCAAGTGAAGAATGAAAAGCATGTCTATCTAGAGAGATTAGGAGGAAGGGGTTGGAACTAAGGTAGACGACAGGGGGATTATTTTTGTATTAGACTCATACATTTTACAACCATAGCAGGAAAAGTTAACTGACCTTTGCTCCCCTATGCTAGGATTTGCTGCAATGGCAAATCAATACTTAGAGTGGGGTATATCAACGGAGGGGTGGGCCGTAGCTCAGTAGCAGAACAGACAAATGTGCATATCACACTTATCACAGTGTTGCAGCACATCTTCACCTTAGGATGGATTAATCTCTCAGATTTGGTTCTCTGAATTCCTTATGTAACTACGTATTTTCTTTTGTCCAGACCCAGGATTTGTCACCTTGGGAATTGCTTTTGTATCTATGTATTAGAATTTTCTTTTTTTCTTAAATTGTTAAAGATTGTGTTTAACAATGGTTATTGTTAAGGGTGCTGAGAGACCCCATTCCCCTCACAGAACTACAGTTTCCAGAGTGGTTTAACAGTCAATCCCTCTTCATGGGGAACTTTGTTTTATATATATATATAATCATTTTTTATTAGTTTTATAAGAATACAATAATAAAATTCACACATTTATCTTTACATCTTATACCATTTTGGCTTTTTATAGCCGTGACTTCCGTCAAACCTTCCTCATGATATTCTAATATCTATTCCTTATTTCCTTAATCAATCATTGTTTTATATTATTACTTTCTAAAAATTAATCACTATATCTTCGTATTAACAACAATATTTCTTCTTACTCTACAAAGCTTCTTGCAGTCCTACCAACGTATTCAATTGAATACAATTATCCTTTAAATAGTCTGCAAATTTAGTCCAGTCTTTGATGAACTTCTGTTCCCGCTGTTCTCGGATTCTCCCTGTCATCTTATCCAACTTCATGGGGAACTTTGGGGTTTGTAGTTCTGTGAGGGGAATAAGGGGCCTCCAAACCACTCCCAGCATCTTTAGCAAACTACGGATCCCAGAATTCCTTAGGAAATGTCATCACTATTCAAAGTGGTATCATGCCTACATAGCCCTGCCTTGCTCTCTGTTTCTTGGTCACATGAGGGTGTAACAGAACTCTTGGAACTGTGTGTGTGTGTGTGTGTGTGTGTGTGTGTGTGTGTGTGTGTGTGTGTTGGATCAGGCCAATGGCCCATCTAGTTCAGCATCCTGTTCTTACAGTGGTCAACCAGATTCCTGTCAAAAGCCAACCACCAGCACAAGAGCAAACTCCCTTGGCGTGGTTTCCAGCAACTAGCATTCAGAAGTACTACTGCCTCTGACAGCAGAGTCACAGCAGCCACAGCTGGTCCAAACCTTTTTCAAAGCCATCCAAGTTAGTGGCCATCACTGCCTCCTGGGGGAGCAAGTTCCACAGTTTAACCATGCGCTGCGCAAAGAAGCGCTGGTTTTTCATAGGCACCCCATCATAGATTCCTCACCCTCTTTTTCTCCTCCTCCTCCTCCTCCTCCTAGCTAACTCTTACCAGCCACAGAGCTCTCATGAGAAGCCGAGAATTTACAGCCAGTGTTGTGTGCACGGGACCCTCGGTTTTATTGATGACACAGGTTGTTCGTGCCCATCTAATTCCAAACAAACCCATCCATCTTGGAGCATCCGCAGGGCACAGCAGCTGCCGGGGACGTGGAGAGACGGAGCGAAAGTGAGCTGCGGTGTTTTGGCAACTAGGCGTTATTGCGTAGGAGGACCCAAGGAGTCTTCTGTGTGAGCGATGCTCCTCATAAATCTGCTGGTTATCTAGCAGGTACGGCACCAACCCCTGCTAAATACATGCAGTAGCCTGTGTGCCAGCAGCGTTGTGTTTACAGTACACATTGCCTGCCAGTTATTTATACTGAGGTGGAAGGCAAATCTATTAACGTGAGCAAGCCTCCCTTTTTTATTTTATATTGCTCCTGGATGCCTCTTCCTCCTTTGCCTGGTGGTCACAGCAGTGCTGACGTGCCTGCTTTATCGCATCCTCGCCATTCTGCCTGAACGATGGGCCAGATGGTTATTTTCAGGCTCTAGCAAATCTCCAGCGTGGGAGGAGCGGTGCATTCTGCAAGTTCACTGCTCGAGCATGGAATCTGCTCTCTGGTGCTCAAACTGGTACCTTGGAGAATCAAAGATATCATTTTGGAGAAGCTTTTTAACCAGCCTCCCCCACTATGGTGCAATCAAGTTGTTGTTGTTGTTGTGCTGTTGTTGTTGTTGTTGTTGTTGTTGTTGCAGAGCCAGTGTGGTGTAGTGGTTAAGAGCGGTAGACTCATAATCTGGTGAATATATTCTCCCATGTCTGAGATTAGCAAGACCAGAGTTTCCTGAAAGACTGGAATAAATTTATGGTGTATTTGGAAGACAATTGTAAACAATTGACATCGCTAGTAGGGTTACAAGAAGTTTTGTAAGGCTAATCTCACTAATTATTGCAAACTATAATTTATAATTTGTTTATTTATGAAACGGACTTTATAGTAATAACTACAGTGGTACCTCGGGTTAAGTACGCTTCAGGTTAAGAACTCCGCTAAGAACAGAAATCGTGCTCTGGCGGCGCAGTGGCAGCAGGAGGTCCCATTAGCTAAAGTGGTGCTTCAGGTTAAGAACGCTTCAGGTTAAGAACAGACCTCCGGAATGAATTAAGTACTTAACCTGAGGTACCACTGTATAATAACAAAATGCAATAGCAGAGAGTAAGTTGGAAAACCATCAGTCGAGGAGGATGGAAGTCTTGGGCTGTTACAGCCAAATGTTTGCTATGTTATATATAAGTCGGATGTTATGTTTATAAATATGTGTAAAAACCAATAAAAATATTTTTAAAATAAAATAAAAAGAGGTTCAGACAAACACATGGAGGACATGGCTATCAATGGCTACTGACCCTGATGTCTATGTTCTGCCTTCACTCTTAGAGACAGCATGTCTCTGAATACCAGTGGCTGTGAATCACAAGTGCTCAGAGGGTTGTTGCACTCAGCTCCTGCTTGTAGGCTTCCCATAGGGATCTGGTTGGCCACTGTGAGAACAGGATGCTGGGTGAGATGGGTCTTTGGCCTGATGCAACAGGCCTCTTCTGATGTCAAGCGGGTGTCAGGCATCAGGGAATCGGCTTTTCTAGGGACTTCTGCTTATATTCAGTTAGCCTCACCTGTCATGCATACAGGTTGCATAATCCATCTGGCAGTGCAGGATATGGGTCACCATGTTGCAGAGTTTCGATCCTCAGAGACTCAGAAGCCTGTCACAGGGCTGGGCAATATACCAATATATCGTCCAAACCTGATTTGATATCATTATATCAGTTTCATAATTTTGACCTGGCAATATATCACGAATCATGATATGTGTGTGTGTTTTTCTATGCAAAAATCACAATGTAGAGGAAACCGTGAAGCCAGGCAACGCTTCTGCATAGCTCCATCCTTATTTCAGACATTGTGATATATCGCTACACAGTAGTACCTCGTTTTGAGTCCGCCCCGTTTAGTGTCCATTTCGTGGAATGTCCCTGGCAAACCCAGAAGTACCGGAACGGGTTAATTTCGGGTTTGCCGCCTGCGCAGAAGCACTAAATCGCACTTTGCGCACCCGCAGAAACGCAAAACTGCTCATGCGTGTGCGCAGAGTGGCGCTTTGTCGAGCATCCCTTTTGTTGAGCATCTCGGGCTCCAGAACAGATCCCGGACTCAAAATGAGGTACCACTGTATCACCATGTTTAGCTGGTGAAATATCACCATGTCGAAAACCAGATACCACCCAGCCCTACTGTTCGCCTTTACATAATTCCATCCTTATTTCAGACATCACGATATATCGGTATACAGTCATACCTTGGAATTTGAATGGCTTAGTTGCTAAACATTTTGGCTCCCAAACGATCGAAAACCGGAAGTGATTGTTTCGGTTTTCGAACGTTCTTTGGAACCCAGACGTTCTACGCCACTTCCACGGCTTGGGATTGGCTGCAGGAGCTTCCAGGTGGTTCCCGAACGTTTTGGAAGTCGAACGGATTCCCAGGTATGTCTGTATTGTGATGTTTAGCTGGTGATATATGCAGGGCCGGTGCCTCCATTTAGGCGAACTAGGCAACTGCCTAGGGCGCCAAAATGGAGGGGGCGCTGGCCAGCCTGCCCCCCGCCGCTCCCCGCCGCTGCCCGGTGCCGCCCCAACCAGTGGTGGAGCAAGCGGGTTGAGGCAAAAACCGCGGCGGCAAGGGCGCCCAAATGGAGGGGGTGCTGGCCAGCCTGCCCCCGGCGCCGCCCACCGCCGCCCCAACCAGCGGCGGCGCAAGCAAACTGCGGCGGCGGGAAGCGCCTGGACGGGAAGGGGGCGGGGCACCGCTCCGCAACGTGCGTCATACGTAATGACGTCACGTGGCCCGCCCCCTCGCCTAGGGCGCAAAAAGTGCCAGCACCGCTCCTGGATATATGGCGACGTTGAAAACCAGACATCGCCCAGCCCTTGGCCATAGCCACCCACAGCACAGGAGCTACAAAATGCTTATTGAAACGAGGAGAAAAAGAGAGAGAGAGCGGATCCTTTTCTCCTTCCTCTGTCAGAGAACCCTTTTCTTCCTCAACAAATGCTCCAATGACATCACCAGGAAGGGGCTGCTTGCTCATTCTCTGGAACATGACAAAAGTTAAGAGTTAAGGCCAGCTCTTGCCACTTGTCTGATCTGGCACGCTCCAGCCAACAGCTGGTGGAGGCAACTAATTGGGCCCCTGCTCCACTCAGAGCCGCAGAGTACAGCTTTCATTGGCAAAGAAAGGCAGGCCGCATCAGCCGGTCCCCCTCTTTTTATTAACAGAGGCCTGCGCCATCAGATTACCTTGGCCAGGCTCCAAGGCCTACATGTCCCTTGCCTGCCTGATTTTCTCCATGGCAACAGGGATGCTAGCTTTGCCAAAGAAGCAGCTGGTAGATGGTTGGTAGATTACCTGCCAAACAGATTTACTAGCCTCAGAGCGCAGCAGCGGGGCTCTAGGATGGGTTAAATAAAGACTAGAAAGAGGGAAAGGAAGAAGAAGAAGAAGAGGGAGGGGTTTTTTTTCTGTAACAAAAAGATGCTTATCCCTTTTTAAAACATCCCCCCAACCCCCAACCCCCTTTAAAGGTTTCCAGACATCCAGCTGCTGATTTGTGGGCAGACCACATCCCTATTCTTCTGGGTATGAAAGGCATTAAACAAATTAGGCTTTATCTTAATTTTAAGTCCCTCCTGGGCATTCATTCTACAAACAGAATGTGTGTGTGTGTGTGTGTGTGTGTGTGTGTGTGTGTGTGTGTGTGTGTATTACCTCTCTTTTCTAAAAGGCTTATTTCCATAACTGGATGCCCTGCCCAGTTTTGGGCGACATCTGTTGCCTTTTGCTCTGATTTTGACACGGCGGTTACAGATTCAGACCAGAACTTGGTGTATTTATTTTCGAGCGAAAGCCTGGTGTTAGCTCCGGCTGCGAGGCTGGAACAGTCAAATCCATGACGCAAATTAAGAGGCAAGCCAATCCCATAAAACGAGAGAGGGCTTGTCGTGAAACGGGGAGAACATTATGGGAATGCAGATGGTTTCATGGAAGTGCATACTGTAAGGATACAGTGGTACCTTGGTTCTCAAACGCCTTGGTACTCAAACAACTTGGAACCCAAACACTGCAAACCCGGAAGTAAGTGTTCCGGTTTGCAAACTTTTTTCGGAAGCCGAACATGCTCTGTTTTGAGTGTTACGCTTCCGATTTGAGCAGCACACTTCCGTTTTGAGTGTAACGCTGAGGTCTGCCTGTTTTTGCTATTTATTTTGTGGTTTTGTTTCTGCGGCTCTTTTTGTTTTGTTTATGTGGCTGTGTGGAACCCAGTTCAGCTAATGATTGATTGATTGTGTGACTGCAGTACATTGTTTATTGCTTTCACTTTATGGATCAATGGTCTCGTTAGTAAAATTCATGTTAAATTGCTGTTTTTTTAAAAGTCTGGAATGGATTAATCCATTTTGCATTACTTTCTATGGGAAAGTGCACCTTGGTTTTGGAATGCTCTGGTTTTGGAACGGACTTTCGGAATGGATTAAGTTTGAGAACCAAGGTACCAATGTACGCAGAAGTGAGTGCCACAAAAACAAGAACGTTCTGGGTCCCAGACACAGAGACAGGCATTTTGAAGGCTTTGGTAACAGTCTCCATCAATGTTGGGTCAGGATTTGGTCTCTCTAAGGATTGCAATAACCTGTTTGAGACCTAGGGCCACATTCCCTCATGAAAAATCTTCAGGGTTGATATGCCATGTTTGTAAGCTACATCACCCTGGTGTTCAATGATACCAAAAGAGACCGAAGTATGGAAGAAACGCTTTATTAGTGCCATGAAAGACTACAGCTCGTCTCAAAAAGCGTGTTCTCCTTCATGGAGAGCACGTTATTGCGGTGGGGGCCAGCAAGTCACCCCTCTGGTGCTGGGAGGGATCGTATGGATGGCCACTGTTGTGATTGGACCCTGGGTGTTGTTGGGGAGAATTGTATGTTGCAATTTATTGATGGACAGCCCAGCGGATATATATTGGTGGGCTTGCAACGTGATCCCCCTCTTGGCTGCGAGCTTCTGATCACCCGCCCTCCCTCCCTATATTTTAGGCCTCTGCATTGACATTGCTATGTCTGTCATGGGGTGGTCTGCTGTTGGGGCAGGGGCCTGGTAGGAATTTTTCCATTTGGCTGATTGGCTGGTGCCATCTGGTTTTCGCCTACTGCGTAGCAAATAGTCACAACTTGTAAGGTTGGCGGTTAGGCATTGGTTATTATGTTGGTTGGAGGAGGGGTTATGATTGATTGCGTCTGCCCCTCCAATTGTTGCTGGTGTTAGGGGGATTCTGTTAAAGGAATCCAGGGGCTCGCCATGCTTTTTGTCCGAACCCCCGGTCGGGGGCTAGGCGTTGAAGAGTCCTGGGAGCCTGAGGGGAGAGGGGAGGGTCAGACCACCCGGCTCCCTTTATCTCTCCAGAGGGTTTTCCCCTTACTGACGGTCGTCAGTTCTGTCCCCTGTGGGACAGATAGTCTTAACCAATGGCTAAGCAACCACTCACATTGTTTGTATTTTAATAAAGTTGTGGCCAAAATCATGCCAAAACCCAAAACTAAAATTCTGACTGATGTGTGAATTATTTGAGGGGTGGTTTGGGGACCCCGACACGAAATAGCCGCTACTCTAGGTTTCAGTTTTCTGTTGGTGTTCCTCCCAGCTACTTCCCCCAATACAGTGGTACCTTGGTTTACGAACTTAATCCGTTCCAGAAGTCCTTTCTTAAACCAAAGTGTTCTTAAACCAAGGCGTGCTTTCCCATAGCAGCGGGAGACTCAATTTACAAGTGGAACACACTCAACAGGAAGCGAAACATGTTCTCCTTCCAAGGCAAAGTTCATAAACCAAAACACCTACTTCTGGATTTGCAGCGTTCTTAATCCAAGTTGTTCATAAACTAAACTGTTCTTAAACCAAGATTCCACTGTACAGTATACCCATTCATGGAACTCTAATATCATTATAGGTCCCTCCCTCAT
This sequence comes from Darevskia nairensis, assembly GCA_034642065.1. Classification (NCBI taxonomy): domain Eukaryota; kingdom Metazoa; phylum Chordata; class Lepidosauria; order Squamata; family Lacertidae; genus Darevskia; species Darevskia nairensis. The sequence goes on from JAWWNI010001066.1 coordinate 392,627, forward strand.
AAGCAGGCTGTCAGAAAACAGACATAATTCATGAAGGATGGCGTATGCACCCTTCTGTCTGCAGTACGGCTGACAGAAATTAAGGAAGGTGAGCTTTCCCTTGCATTAAGACAAAGAGGCGGGGAGGGGAATGGAACATTTGTATAGTGAAGCATTGGGGAGCCTTTTCCAGACCAAGGGCCACATTCCCTCCTGTGCAAACTTCCAGGGGCCACATGCCAGAAGTGGGCACAGCCAAAGGCAAAAACAGTTCAGAGTTCAATGACATATTCCAGCCTGGCAAAAATACTTCAGGAAGGTGCAAACCTGGGCTGATAAGGAGTGTGGTCTCAGGAAAGTGGGGTGTAGCTGTGGAGGGGGGGATGAAGAGGGGAGGAGTCGGGGGCAGGGGAAGATTTGGCAGCAGTGGGGGGGGACACAGCATTTCCCCTTTTTTTGCCTCTGCAAAAAATGTTTTGTTTTGTTAATATATATTTAATTTTTATTAAATTTTCTGTTCTACAATCTCAAATAAACATTTTACAGACGTAAAATATCAATTACTTCCCTTCTTCTCTTTCCATGGTTCATTTTGCATATCTTACATCCCTGCATATTTTACAAAAACTATTCCAATCGGCTTTCCGCTTTTACACCCGTCAAATATTATTTCCTCTGTTGAATTGATCTTAATGCTGCCAGCGTTTTCAGCTGTACGCAGTTATTTTCCATATACTCGATAAAAGTTTTCCAATCTTCTTTCAATGTACAGTATGTTCTTCTATTGCTGCTGTTACAGCCAGCAAAATGTTTTGGGCCGGCCCTGATGTTTGGTATGAGAAGAGGGGTGAGTCTCTGTTTCCAAATCTCCATGCTAGAAGATGTGTCTTATCAGGAGAGAGAATGCCCAGGAAGCTGCAGAAATCTAAGGAGATCCCGATCCAAAACTGTGGGCCACACTCTGAGAGCCTCTAGTGCAAGAGAAATATTTGCTGCTTCCTGTTTTGGGCTAGGCAGTGGCAGATGGTGAGGACACCTGTTCTTCTCAGATCAGCTTTTTGCTCTTGTCTTCTCTCGCCCCGGCCCAAAGAGTGTTTGTTTATTGTGAATCCAACCTCTCTTTGGGGACAAGCGGGCGAAATCAGCACAATAGAACCTCTCTCTGTGTGTGTATGTGGGTGTGAAGTGCAACACAAAACCTTTACGGCGACAAAAGTCACATTGGGCTTTTTCTTTGGACCATAATGGTTTGGCGACATCCTGGCCACTTCAGATGGACAGAGCCAAGGTGCAGTTCTGCCGCCTCGAGCAGCCTGGAAAATGGCCCTAGCTTAGGAAAGCTTAATAAATCCATCTGCTTTAATTGTCGAGTTCTCGGGGCATGAAAGGCAGAGACAAAGGAAGAATGCTAAATGGGTCCTCCGCACTCCCTCCGAGCCCCCAAGGGAAGGGAAGTTTAAGGAGCTAAAGCAGAAAAGGATTCATTATTGCTGAGGCTTTTTTCTTACGATCCGTGCGTGAGCTTGCTTGTGCCGCTTTTCCTGTGGAGACAGCAGTTGTCAAGGTCGCGCCTTAATTACTTATCGTTTGGGGCGGGAGGAAGGAGAGGTCATCGCTCCAATGTCAGCATCAAATCCCAAAGGGTAACACGCAAAATGGCTGAGAGATACAATATTTATGAGCGCAACAATGCCTATTTTCAACACGGTGGAGGACCCCGTCTTATCTCTCCTTGGATCCGGGGACTTCCGATTTGTCCAGTGTCGGTTTAATTGGTACATCAATCAACTAAAATTTTCCTTTCAGCATAAAATCTGCACTCTGATACATCAGCAATGCTGTCGCCGGGGGTCTGTGCCACCCTCGCCTTCTGTGGAGAGTGCAAAGACCTGTTCCCTCCTTTCAGTGCCAGTTTTCATACTGGGGGGTGGGGGGTGGGGAATGGGAAGATAAATTTCCCTTGCCGGTTGATCTGCCAGAAATTTTGCATTTAGCTTGTAAAGGCGGCTTGGCTTTCCTTCTAGAAATAAGAAGCACATCACTGGAACTGATGCCAACACTTCTACTAAATATGGATATCATTGTACTGGTGGGATTTGGAGTAGTTTGTGGGTTTGGTTTGGTTTGGTTTTTTAAAGAGGTGCTTTGGTGTATCACTGCGGCAGGGTGTGCACTGGCACATTGTGTGGGCTGAATTCAGAAATATTTCCCTCCTTCCAAACCAAAGCATGGTGTCAGCAACAACCCCCTCCCAAATTAGATCAGCCTCCCCCCCCCAAAAGCTTGGTGTTGCTCTTGCCCCTTACAACTCTGTATTTTTATCTATCTATCTATCTATCTATCTATCTATCTATCTATCTATCTATCTATGTATCATCTATCATCTATCTATCTATCTATCTATCTATCTATCTATCTCTATCTATCTATCTATCTATCTATCTATCTATCTATCTATCTATATCTATCATCTATCTATCTATCTATCTATCTATCATCTATCTATATCTATCTATCTATATCTATCTATCTATCTATCTATCTATCTATCTATCTATCTATCTATCTACCTATCTATCTATCTATCTATCTATCTATCTATCATCTATCTATCATCTATCTATCTATCATCATCTATCTATAACTATCTTTATCTTCCTATATAGATAAAAATCTAAGGTTGTTGTCACACTGCAGCACGATGAACTGCAGCAGGCAAGTGAGCAAGGAGCACAAACGGCAGTCAACCCAGGTGAGCTGTTTAGCACAGCAGGGAGGTGTTTTGTAGTGTGGCTTAGCAAACCATTGTGTTAAGCGCCTCCCCCTGCCCCCATTAAACATGGCTGCAGCGAGGTTCACAGAGGTGGGGAGGCTCTTCATACAGCCGTTTAGCACAGCACACCTAATGCCTACAGCCAGGGAGGCCAGGTGTAAACCAGTGGAAAGCATGGTGATCTTGGGAGTTCTGGTCTACCCATTAAAAGATTTTCGGCTTGGAGTTGTTGCTGTTTGCCACGGCAGGTGACAGCATAAGCAGCAACTGTGTTACCAACCTGTCAGTCATTTTGCATCCTTCACGAAACCCGGGACCTTACATTGTTCAGGGGCGTTGTCAAGGGGGAAACAGTGGGGGGAACAAAAAAATTATCAGAAAAAGATGTCTCTGAGAAATTCTGGCTCCACTTCCAAGTGAGGGGAAGTGGAGGGGAGGGGAAGAGAAACAGGTGATCCCCCACCACAGAAGCTCATTTAAGTTGTGTGAATTTGGACAGTGTCTCCAATGACCTTTTGGGTCACGGGGGCTCATTACAATTTAAAGCTTCTTCCACTATTTCATCTCTTCTTGCAGGAAATAATGGCCAGTATGCTTAAGTTGCCAGCCATCGCTGGTACGGTACAGTGACTAGAAGGGTTGCTTTGGATCTCTGTTAAACATCCTTCTTCTGAGATGGACTGAGCATGCAGCCTTTAAGAGATCACTATCGTTAGACCTCAGTTTCCCCAGCTGTAAAGTGGAAAGAAACACTATCCTACCTAACAAAGCTGTTACCTGAGCAGTAGATGAATAGGCATCTGACTGGCCACTGGACTAGATGGACCATTGGCCTGATCCAGCAGAGCTCCATCTAGGATGCTGGACTAGATGGACCATTGGCCTGATCCAGAAGAGCTCCTTCCTGCATTGCAAGGGGCTGGACCAGATGACCCTTGTGGTCCCTTTCCAACCCTACAATTCCTCTATGATTCTTCTTATGTCCTCATGAGAGGACCTCATGGGGGTAGCCAACATGATGCTCTCCAGATGTTGGACTGCAATTCCCATCATTCCAGAAGATTGACAATACTGGCAGGGGCAGATGGGAGATGTAGCCTGCCAATACCTGGAGGGCGCTGTGTTAGCTTATCCCTGTAATAAAGATTATAAAGCACTTTGCGAAATCAAAGTGTAACATGCATGGCTTGTAGAGTAATATCAGCACATTTAAAAAGAATAGCACAGCTCTGCAGCTCCTTTGAAGTTTTCAGGTCAACAACAACAGCAAACCCCCCCCCCCAAGATCTCCTGCTGGTGTTTCCAACAGGTAGTTAAAAGCCACATTGAGTATTGTAACCAGCGTGCGAGGCATCTGCTTGACTTCACTCTTTAATTACATGAAAGGAAGCTAATCAGGTCAAAGAGCTCTATTAATAACTGATAAGCACAGAGCAAATATGATTAAAATTAATTACAGCGAGCAAAGCAATCTGCAGTTTTCAATAGCTCCGAGAGGGTAGAGAGGAGTTCTTGGAAGTTCTTGAGGCTGATGTGAACTGCAGCAGCAGCAGTACGAGGTACCCAGACAGATGTCTGTCTTGTGGATGTGATGGCTGGAATACCTGCTACCATGGCTCATCAGTATTCGCAAGCTCCAGTATATGGACACTTTTATGACCTGGCTTCTTTGATCTGAGCAATCTTTGCCAAGTGTTTGGGCTGGCTCTGATGTGCATCTTTGCATTCTCCCACGAGGAATTCCAGCTTGGCCTCTTGGGAGCTGCCAAAACTCAAAGAGATGGAGCCGTATCCCGTGGTGAAACTCCACTGGTGCAATGGAGCACCCTCTTCCTTTTCCTGTTCCCTCCAGCTCACTGGGCACTCTCGAAATCAGCTCTGGAGGGTTGGTGGACTCCCTGGAACTGGTTTGGTGGGGCAAGTAGTGGGAGGAGAAGAGACGGAAGCACGATTGCACCAGTAGACCCCTGCTGGCACAACATTGGATACAACCCATGTGGGTCTTTGTCCACATCTGCACTATAATAATAATAATAAAGGGGTGTCTTAGCCACTCTGGACAGCTATACATCGAAAGCACTATCAAGTCACTTTTATGGCCATCGCTTCCCCCAAAGACAATCAATGCCTCTTCCCAAGAAACTCTGTGAAGGGAATAGCGGTCTACTAACAACTATTCGCACGATTATTAATAGAATTGTAGAGTTGGAAGGGACCCTGAGGGTCATCTTATCCAACTGCCTGAAATGCAGGAATGTCAGCTAAAGCATCCATCACAGATGACCATCCAAACTCTGCTTAAAAACCTCCAGTGTTCAACACCTTCCAAGGGAGTCCGTTCCACTGTTGAACAGCTCTTGCAGGACAATCACATACTTGCAGACTACAGTTCCCGGGATTCTTTGGGGAAAGCCATGAATATTAAATTGGTATAATAGTGCAGATGTGGCCTGCATGTGATAGTTCAGTGTCGTAAGCCACCAAACTGCAAATTGCTGCATTGCAATAGGCAGCAGAGTTCCTCCAGACCTTGGACTGACTCCATCCATCCAGACAGGCCACTGAATCCTTCCAGGTGTACAAGAGGACCTTTCATGGGCAACAAAGTCTACCAGAGATTTAGTGAGGCTCTGCATCCTTTGGTTGCTATTTGGTCCTGCCATTTTGTATGACAGCTGCCATTTTGAATTTCCCCAAATTAAAAAATAATAATAAAGTTGCCGAGTACAAGCTAAGTACAATGACTATCCTGTTGGAGCTCCAATTTGCTCCCCAAAACAATTTTGTCTCCCCCAGTAAAATGTAGCCAAATCAAAACAACCAATTTTGAGAAGGGCACAATAGCTGAGAACTGGCCTTTGTCAATTTGCTACATCTGATTCCGCTCTTAGATGTCAGCTTAAGCTTTCTGGAGTTCCATTTTTTTGTGTGTGGAATAGCTCATAGCATGTAGTACATAAAAGATAGATTTTGATGAATAACTAAGATTTCATTATCTGAGAAGGCAGGAGGCTGAGACTGATCTGTAGGAGTTTGCATAAATCATTGCAGGGGGGAATGATGAAAAGCGCATGCCAATTCTAGCCAAAAATGGGTAAATCTCTCAATTTTGATCCAGATTTATTAATAAATCAATGCAGAAAGCAGAGCTGAGATGTGAAACTGAAGAGCAATTAACTAAGCAAAGTGCCTGACTCTACGGCTCAGTTTTATATATGCATTGTAAATTTCACAGGTTTTCCTGCAGGATGTGAAATGGCAGAAAAACTATTTTCCTTCTCACCTCCCACTTGGAGCTGTTTGGTGTTGTTGAAATGCATCACCAAAAATGCATAACATAATTCCAAGCAGGGAAATGGGTGGCGCTGTGGTCTAAACCACTAGCCTCTTGGGCTTTCAGAAGGTCGGCGGTTCGAATCCCTGCGACGGGGTGAGCTCCCGTTGCTCGGTCCCAGCTCCTGCCAACCTAGCAGTTCGAAAGCACGGCAAAAAGTGCAAGTAGATTAATAGGTACCACTCCGGTGGGAAGGTAAACAGCGTTTCCGTGCGCTGCTCTGGTTTCGGTGTTCCGTTGCGCCAGATGCGGTTTAGTCATGCCAGCCACATGACCCGGAAAATCTGGCATCATTTTACTTCCTTCCCTTGGCCAAAGATTATTTTCCGACAGCGGAATAGTGTTGCAAATTCTTTACTCTGGTGTGTGACTCAGATTGAGTTCCACACAATGTAGTTCTTTCCCATCAAAAAAGGAAAGGAATGGATTTCATGAATCAGCACCAGGGATGGGCAAATATGTCATTTTGTTTTTGATTTTCTCAGATGCTCAGATGATTTTTCTAATCCTAAATTCAGTTCTTCACATTTCTGTATGAGTCTGATTTAAAAAGAAAAAGAAAAAAAGTTTTCATGAATGTACACTAGTAAAAAGGTAAAGGTAAAGGGACCCCTGACTGTTAGGTCCAGTCGTGACCAACTCTGGGGTTGCGGCGCTCATCTCGCTTTCCTGCCTGAGGGAGCTGGCATACAGCTTCCGGGTCATGTGGCCAGCATGACTAAGCCGCTTTTGGCGAACCAGAGCAGCGCACGGAAACGCCGTTTACCATCCCGCCGGAGTGGTACCTATTTATCTACTTGCACTTTGATGTGCTTTCGAACTGCTAGGTTGGCAGGAATATGGACCGAGCAACGGGAGCTCACCCCATTGCGGGGATTCGAACTGCCAACCTGCTGATTGGCAAGCCCTAGGCTCTGTGGTTTAGACCACAGTGCCACCCACATCACTAGTATTTTAGTGCAAATTTCTCCTAATACAGTGGTACCTCGGGTTACAGACGCTTCAGGTTACAGACGCTTCAGGTTACAAACTCCACTTACCCAGAAATAGTACCTCGGGTTAAGAACTTTGCTTCAGGATGAGAACAGAAATTGCATGGCGGCAGCAGGAGACCCCATTAGCTAAAGTGGTACCTCAGGTTAAGAACTTGTATGGAGAAGTGTAAATTTTGAGGGATGCCTATATTTTAGTTCACATCTTGTTTTGGAATGCATGAATTAGGTAAAGTTCCCTTAAGGTGCAAAGTGACTTGAATTCATCTGCCATCCCTATTCTGCACCTAAGTCTGGGATACCTGTACCTTACTTTATGTACTAAAAATAACTATAGAGATTTTCATGCATTCTAAAAGTGCACATTAAAAAGATTCCCACTTATATTAATATGCATCCAAACAATGTTTTATTATTTCACCACTGTTTGCTGCATGGAATATCAAAATGTAGTAATTGGCTTCAGTATACTCTGTCTAGTTTACTGCCTCGTATATTTCATTCATTGCTAGTAGTGTCAAAGCAGGGTATGATGTCAATGAACAGAATAAAAATATAGCAATATATCAATAAATTGCATCAACATAAACAAAACCAAAATCTGCATTTGACAGCAGAGCAGCCAGCTCTAGCCAAAGACCTGCGTGAACAGGCAAGTCTTCGGCTGGCATCAAAAGCTCAAAAGAGTCAAGTTGTTAAGTGAAATATTGACTTAGGCTGCAGTCCTCTATCCACTTATCAGGGAGCAAGCATCACTGAAATCAATGGGACTTACTTCTGAGTAGACATGTATAGGACAATGCAACAAAATAAAAAAAAGTTTGTTATTGGTAGGAGCTTTCGTGTGAAAAGATGTCAGTCTGTACCTGCTTGGCAAGGGGTTGGACTGGATGGCCCTTGTGGTCTCTTCCAACTCTATGATTCTATGATTCTATGTACCAATAACAAACTTAGTTGGTCTCTAAGGTGCTACTGGAAGGAATTTTTTTATTTTGTTTCGACTATGGTAGACCAAATGTTGTTGTTTAGTCGTTTAGTCGTGTCCGACTCTTCGTGACCCCATGGACCAGAGCATGCCAGGCACTCCTGTCTTCCACTGCCTCCCGCAGCTTGGTCAAACTCATGTTGGTAGCTTCGAGAACACTGTCCAATCATCTTGTCCTCTGTTATCCCCTTCTCCTTCCGCCCTCAATCTTTCCCAACATCAGGGTCTTTTCCAGGGAGTCTTCTCTTCTCATAAATAGATTTAAATAGGACAATGCAGTTAGTTATCCATTAGAAAGAAATCCCTAGCTCCCTCAAATGGCCATTAAAGGCAGGGAGGTAATTTGATTTTAGGGGAGGAGAACATTGATGTTCTTGCTTTGATTAACAAATAAATTTTTAGGAATTATCCTCACTAATTAATAGCTTTATAATGTTTTACTATCTTTGACTTTTTTCTCCCATTGTTCATTGAAGCAATCTCCCAAATGTTTGTGACTGGGAATGAGCCAAGGGTTCAAGCATTCCTTCCATCCCTCACCCCTGCCATCCTCTCCTCTTGTGCATGGCTTACTCAATTGCTAGCAGATTTTACCAAACTGCCCTGGGCTCCTTTGGGAGGAAGAGTGGGATGAAAATGGAATAAATTAATACATTTGTAATAATAAAGAAGAAATTAATAAACCATAGTTTCCCATGATTGCCGAACTAGGAAACTGTGGTTCAAGTGAGCTCTCCTAAGCAGGTTTGCAAACCAAGATCAAGCCATGGTTTTGCAATCCTGGTTTGGAGGGCTTACTTTAACCACAGTTTTTTGGTTCAGATGTAACAACAAACCATACTTTTATAACACTGGTGCATCTGATCAGAGCCTAATAGAAAATCAATAGTTCTACAACACCTAAATATTGTATTATTTAGCATGTATGTATGCTAAATAATAAAGGGACCCAGGTGGTGCTGTGGGTTAAACCACAGATCCTAGGGCTTGATGATCAGAAGGTCGGCAGTTCGAATCCCTGCGACGGGGTGAGCTCCCGTTGCTCGGTCCCAGCTCCTGCCCACCTAGCAGTTCGAAAGCGCGTCAAAGTGCAAGTAGATAAATAGGTACCACTCCAGCAGGAAGGTAAACGGCGTTTCCGTGTGCTGCTCTGGTTCGCCAGAAGCGGCTTTGTCATGCTGGCCACATGACCTGGAAGCTGTACGCCGGCTCTCGGCCTATAGAGCGAGATGAGCGCCGCAACCCCAGAGTCGGACACGACTGGACCTAATGGTCAGGGGTCCCTTTACCTTTACCTTTTATGCTAAATAATACAATATCAAACTGTTCAAATTAGAAGAGCCCCCCCCCCTGGAGTCTGATCAGCAAGTCTGAGGCTGGAAATTGTATTTGAGACTTTTATCTTGCAAGCTTTTTGTTCTAACTGAAAAACACAGCTGGAAAAAATAGTCTCGGTTCAGATGTCACCTCATGAGAACTTTGGCATTGCTTTCTCTGAAGAACAGAACCCTTCCAAACCGCCCCCCGCCATACAGTTAAACCTTGAGATTTGTTGTCAGTAAACTAATCTTCCCTTGTCTTCTTTAAAAGTGAAGGAAACCTCTCATGTTTTGAGCTTCCATTTTCTTTAGAAACCTTCCTCTCTAGGGATGGAATGGACTTTAAAGCCCTACATTCCATCAGGTTTTTTTTTTTTTGTCTTGCTAATGACCTGGGGCCCAGTTAGATGTCCAGCTGTGACCTTCTATTTCTTGCCTGGGTAGGGAGCAATCTCGCCCACAGAGGGAGACCAGACTCTCACACTAATGTCCTAGGGGAGCGCTCCTTCCTAGGACCTCGGAGGTCATCCGCAGTTTTGCACTAACAGACAGCCGGGCCATTTCAGGCCTAGGATGGGAAATGGGTTAGGATTGGGGTTAACAATGGGATGAAAGGCATTCTCTAGAGCCACTAAACTGTGAGGAAATGAGGGAGGCCGCCAATTCTGAAGCACACAAAGGATTAAGGGGTACGAAGTGAGGAGCCACACTATGGAGAGATGCCAATTATAAAGTAATGAACCTTTTGTGCAAGGGCGTGTTTCTTCAGAGTAGAACTGCGCTTGTGTGGCACACGGGACGTGGGGAAGTAAAGAAGCTTATGCACACATCATCTGCCTAATGTGGAGAGAAGAATGCGGTCCGATCTGGGTATATTCTCACAGAAATCCGGCCTTTCGTTTATGTGAAGATCTGTTTTCAGATTTATAAAGTGCTTCCCGAGCCAAAGTTATCGAAGCAGGGTGCAACAGAATGAAAGGAGATACCAAAGATTGCAGACATGGCAAACTCAGAACAGTAAGACTGTTTCTATGATTGTGCGATTACAGTGGTACCTCTGGTTGCAGACACGATCCATTCCGGGGTGCCGTTCGCACCCCGAAAAGTCCGCAACCAGAGCGGCACTCTTGCGCATGCGTGAAGCGCCAATAGAGTGCTTCTGCGCATGTGCGAACCGCGCAGAACGCTTCTGTGCATGCGCGAACTGCGCAGAAAGCTTTTGCGCATGCATGCGCGGCGAAACTCGGAAGTAAACACTTCCGGGTTTCCCGTGTTCTTAACATGTAAAAACGCAGCAGTAACCCGAGGTATGACTGTATTATTCTCTAAAATGATTACCATTACGATTTCAGCTCATTGTACACTCTTTATATAAGGTCCCAAGGCAGGTTACAATAATTTAAATCCAATATTAAAAACAGTTTAAAAGAAATTATAGCCACGGGGTGGATCCTGAAAACACACATCTACGGTGTGAAAAGCTTGGGTAAAGAGGTGTGTTTTCCTGTACAATAAAGTATATAATGAGGTGCCAGGCACACCCCTGTGGGGATGAGATTCCACAAAATGGCCAGGTCAAGCTTCAGAGAAAGCCTTCTTAAACAAAAAAATATATATTCAATAGCTTCCTGAACATCAAAACACCAAGTGCATGTCTAATTACAGCTTGTGGGTGATTCCAGATGGCTGAAGGTGCAACACCAGTGAAACAATTTGAATGTGTAACAAGCACATCTCTGGGACTTGTCTTCTTAGCAGTGTCTCATATGGGGAACACAGTTGCCTGGTAGGGATGTTTTGGTGTGGTGCCAGTTCAGTGATCAAGGGAAGGAAGGGCTTGTTATGGTCTTGTCTGGAAGGAAGAATTGGTGCTCCACATTCAACTCAGAGCAGAGCAGGGCAGCAGTGATTGGGCACTGCTAAACCATCCAAGTCCTGAAGTAGCCTGAACATTGGAGAGCTATGAACAGTGGTGGCTGGTGGCCATTAGGACCGTTAGGGCAGAAAACAGGGCGACTAACAGCAGTGTCATGGACCGCTTGGATGCAGAGGAATAGTGGGAGGAACCAGAGCCCAGGGAGTGGTGGTGGGATGACAATGAATGGTCAGATAGAGAAGAGGGAGTAGACTGGGAAGAGGAGGTCACAGGGCTTAGTGAGCGGGGAGAGTCTGTGGCAGAGAGTAGTCCAGAATCAGAGGCAAAAGCTGAAGCGGGAGAATGGGATGAGGAAAGCCAAGGGGCAGAGATGAGTCAGGATGATGAAGAGTCACAGGTGTCTCCCCCTCCTGTTGCAACAAGCTCCCCTCCCCCTTTGTCTGCCAGAACCCAAAGAGGCATGAAGAGGGTGGAAGAGAGGTTGGCATCACAAAGGCAAAGAAAGCCCTGGATAAGAGGGGACTTAGACGGCTGCGGGGAGGCGGGGACTTTCAATCTTGGCAACTGATCCATGGGGCAAGACCTACTGGGGATGAGCTGCTATGCTCACTGGGCCTGGCACTGGGCCAAGTCTGTGCCAATCATGTTCTTGCCAATTAAGTGTTAACTCCAAATTGAAAGGTGTGGTTTACTGCCGGCTCACTCCTGTCAAGAAGGTAGACTCAGAGGCAATGATAGGCGGAGGAAGAGCCGGTGGTAGTCAGAGCCAGTTCATTCTAATTCTGTCCCCATCCTCCTCCATGTTGAAATGTACAAGGGGAAAACTGAGACTGGGAAAGAGGAAGCTGACAGGCAGCACTATCCTCTGGCCTGGTTGTAAGTAGGATGGCAGGCAGGTGGGGGCTGGGTGGTGGCAGACTAAAGATGGAGGGGCAGTGTCCCCATTCTCCCTAATGGGAGTCAGATGGGTGGCATATAAATAATAAAATTGTTGTTGTTGTTGTTGTTGTTGTTGTTTAGTCGTCCGACTCTTCGTGACCCCATGGACCAGAGCACACCAGGCACTCCTGTCTTCCACGGCCTCCCGCAGTTTGGTCAGACTCATGTTGGTAGCTTCGAGAACACTGTCCAACCATCTCGTCCTCTGTCGTCCCCTTCTCCTTGTGCCCTCCATCTTTCCCAACATCAGGGTCTTTTCCAGGGAGTCTTCTCTTCTCATGAGGTGGCCGAAGTATTGGAGCCTCAGCTTCAGGATCTGTCCTTCCAGTGAGCACTAGGGCTGATTTCCTTCAGAATGGATAGTTTTGATCTTGCAGTCCATGGGACTCTCAAGAGTCTCCTCCAGCACCATAATTCAAAAGCATCAATTCTTCCGCGATCAGCCTTCTTTATGGTCTAGCTCTCACTTCCATACATCACTACTGGGAATTATTATTATTACTATTACTATTACTATTACTATTACTATTACTATTACTATTACTATTACTATTACTATTACTATTATTATTATTATTATGCCGGCTGCCACTGGGTAGATATGTTCTTGGCCAGGCCCAGTTTCCACAGGGTAGAAATCAACAGGCACCATAGACAAAAGCTGGTCAGAAACACCCATTTTTGCATAGATTCCGAGAATCGTCTGCCCAACCCCTGTGGGAAAGAAAATGCTGAACTGGTTGGTTCTGCAGAGCTTCAATCGTCTTCATATGTGCTTTGAGAGAAAAGGGATGTAAGGAGCTTTTTTAAATAAATAAAAAAGAAAGGAAAGGGAGAAAAGGAAATGGTCAGGGATTGCAATTAAACCCCCGTGGACTTTGGGCAAATGAGTCCAAAACCAGTGGTCTGAAGACTTCAGCCACAACATCCCTTTTCATTTAAGCTTCTGCTTTGCTGCAGGCAAACTTCACTGTTCAGTGTTTATTCTGCTGGAACTCGACACAGATCAGTGGGAAAGGACAGGGGTTTAATTTCTTCCATGTGTCCCACCAGCACCCTGGCTTTGTTCCCTCCCCGCTTCTTTAATTTAATGGTGGGGGGAGAGCTGTGGCTGAAGAGCTAAAAGGCCTAATTAGAGTCTATGTCAAAAGAAAAAAAAAGACGACAAGGAGGGCAACTCAATTGGTTCTTCCTGACCAAAAAGGAAGAAAGAACCGGGGGGGCGGGGGGCCTTTAAAACAGCCCAGCCTTCGTATTTGCTTTGGCATGAAATGGCAGGTCCACCCAGGCCAGGAGATGAAAATGGGGACATAGATGCATAATCATTCACAATAATTTTTATTATTTGTACCCCATCCATCTGAATGGGTTGCCCTAGCCAATCTGGGCAGCTTGCATCATATATAATAATTAATAATAATAATAATAATAATAATAATAATAATAATAATAATTTATTATTTGTACCCCGCCCATCTGGCTGGGTCTCCCCAGCCACTCTGGGCGGCTTCCAACAAACATTAAAATATATCAAAATGTCACAGATTAAAAACTCTTCTAAACAGGGCTGCCTTCAGGTATTTTCTAAATGTCATGTAGTTGTTTATCGCTTTGACCTCTGATGGGAGGGCGTTCCACAGGGTGGGCGCCACTACCGAGAAGGCCCTCTGCCTGGTTCCCTGTAGCTTTGCTTCTCACAGTGAGGGAACCGCCAGAAGGCCCTCGGCGCTGGATATCAGTGTCTGGGCTGAACCGTGTGGGTGGAGACGCTCCTTCAGGTATACAGGACCGAGGCCGTTTAGGGCTTTAAAGGTCAGCACCAACACTTTGAATTGTGCTCGGAAATGTACTGGGAGCCAATGTAGATCTCTCAGGACCGGTGTTATGTGGTCCCGGAGGCCACTCCCAGTCACCAGTCTAGCTACCGCATTCTGGATTAATTGCAGTTTCCGGGTCACCTTCAAAGGTAGCCCCACGTAGAGCGCAATGCAGTAGTCCAAGCGGGAGATAACCAGAGCATGCACCACTCTGGCAAGACAGTCTGCGGGCAGGTAGGGTTTCAGCCTGCGTACCAGATGGAGCTGGTAGACAGCCGCCCTGGACACAGAATTAGCCTGCGCTAATATTTGAATCCTGGAAAGATGAAGGTTCTTTGGGCAGGTGGTTCCCGTTTCTGGGGGATAGACAAGGTCTCTCTCCCTCTGAAGAAGAAGCAGGTATGCAGATTGGGGGCACTCCTGAATACACCTTTGTCACTAGAAGCTCAAATGTCTTCTGTGACCAGGAGGGACGTCTACGAGCTTCATCTGGTCCATCAGTTGCAGCTGCTTCCTGGACAGAATGACCACTGGGTTGGTAATCTCGAGACTGCATTACAGCAATGTGTGCAGTGTGGGGCCGCCCTTAAGCCTGGTCCAAAATCTGCAGCTGGTGCAGGCAATGGCTACACTTCTGATGGAGGTAGATAGCAGACATCATGGAACACCTTTGTGGAAACATCTGCAATGGTTGCTTATCTGTTACCAAACCAGGTTCATGGCCCTTGCAATAATTTGTAAGGCCCTGAACAACTTAGGCCCAGGGCATTTTTGTACGTGATTTCCCCTGTTATGGGTATTTTTGCAAAGCAATTTTCTTTAATATAATGCAATTTTGCATGTTACTGTCACTGATATATTATTCTTTTTAATGCACATTTTGCTCTAGTGTGCATATTTTTGTCGAAATTACTTAGACGAAGAACTGCACTGCAAAATTTGGAGACGCACAAATCTCAAAGGATGGTTGCGTATTGTCTTGGAAAATGTGAATTAGGTAGATTCATTGTTAAAGGTGAACTACATCACGTTTATCCCCAGTGACTACTATGTAACTACTCAGTGACTTGCTTAGGTCCTTGGCTTCTCATATACAGCAGTTCCAGGAAGGCCAAACCTGATCAGATCATAGATTTCTCCTTTTTCAAAACAAAAAACAAGACAACCAGTATGGGAAAACAAACTTCATTAATAACACACTGAACATTTTACAAGCAAATTCCTAGTTTGGTTTCTGGAAAGATAAACATGCGGTCAGATTCCACTTGTGGATTTTACCACCAGCATTTTAACACACAAACACACACACACAGAGAGAGAGAGAGAGATACACAAACACACCTCCCTTTTATTGAACAGAGTTAAATGGATCTTGGTGGGGCTGCTTGTTTTCTTAAGCCATCTTCTCCTCCCCATTGCCTCAAATGACAACCAAATAAATAGAGGAGCCTCTGCCTCCAGCAGTGACTTCACCCCACACGCATTGCAGGTAATTGTTTTTAGATTTATGGGCCGCAAGATGCCATCATTCAGCTTTTATTGAATAAACATTCTGTAAATAATCAGAGGTTGAGGGCGTGGGTGGTGAAACATGTTTGGGAGAAGGTGCAGTACACCTTTTTGCGTGTGGGAAGGGGGAGAGTAAAATTAACCCTCCCCTTGGCTCAGATGGGACCAGTCATGTGCAGAAAAACCATTCGGAATTGGTCCATAAATCTGATGCTGTGATTGGCATCGCACAAAGAACAGGCAGAGAAGGTAACAGAGGAAGACAATGAGCTACTATTCTGTTGGTCTTGAATGGGTGGGACGTTGTGAAGAGTTCAGGCCCAACAGTGGCTCGATCACGCCAACACCTCCATTTTGGGGTAGTAAGCAGGGCCGCCTTAAGCATATCCGGCGCCGTGGTGCAAAGATCCCTCCGGCGCCCCACCCCACCCCCCATTTCCCAGAGTACTCAACCTTTGCCTAAGCCTCTGCGGGGATCGCTCTCCTCCCACGGGGGCTTGGGAAGGAAACAGCACGCCCGCCAGCCATATAGTTGGCGGGGCGCGGCTTCCATCCTAAGCCTCTGCGGGGATCCCTCTCCTCCCACGGAGGCTTGGGAGGCAAGTTGCACACCCGCCAGCAGGATCGGTGCCACGGATTTTGGCGCCCTAGGCGAGGGGGCGGGCCACGTGACGTCATTGTGCATGACGTACGGTGCCCCGCCCCCTGCCCTGCCGGGCACCCCACGCCGCCGCGGTTTTCACCGCTGGTTGGGGCGGCACCGGGCAGCGGCGGGGGGCGAGGGGCAGGCTGGCCAGCGCCCCCTCCATTTTGGCGCCCCCACCGCCGCAGTTTTCGCCCCAAGCTGCTTGCTCTGCCGCTGGTGGGGGCGGCACCGGGCGGCGGGGGGCAAGCTGGCCAGCGCCCCCTCCATTTTGGCGCCCTAGGTAACTGCCTAGTTCGCCTAAATGGACGCGCCGGCCCTGCCCGCCAGCCATGCAGGAGGGAAAGGGGAGGTCGCTGGCAAAGCCGTGCAGCTCCCCACTCGCTAGGGCGCCCCTGAAAGGCCGGCGCCCTGGCGCAACGCGCCAGTAAACCCAATGGGAAAGACGGCTCTGGTAGTAAGAAAAAGAAAGAAAAGATTAGGATGACAGCAGGTTTAGCAAGGTTAAGAGGAGAGTGAGGAGAGAGATGACAGCCATCTTCAAATATCTCAATGGCTGTCACATGGAAGATGGAGCAAGCTTGTTTTCCCCTGCTCCAGAGAGTAGGACTCGAACCAATGGATTCAAGTTACAAGAAAGGAGATTCTGACTCAACATCAGGAATAGCTTTCTGACAGTAAGAGCTCTTTGACAGTGGAAAGGACTCCCTCGGGAGGTGGTGGGCTCTCCTTCCTTGGAGGTTTTGAAGCAGAGATTGGATGGCCGTCTGTCATGGATGCTTCAGTTGAGAGCCCCGCATTGCAGGGGGTTGGAATAGATGACCCTTGGGATCCCTTCCAGCTCTATGATTCTATGATCCTATGGATCAAAAGAGCCAGAAAGAGTGGAGATAAACAGGTAAGGTAGAGCTGGGAGAGATCCGAGACACCATAGGCCAGTGGTGGCTAACCTTGGCACTCCAGATGTTTTGGGACTACAACTCCCATCATCCCTGACCACTGGTCCTATTAGCTAGGGATGATGGGAGTTGTAGTTCCAAAACATCTGGAGTGCCAAGGTTAGCCATCACTGCCATAGGTAATACTAAACTAGATGGGTTGATGGTCTAATGCAGCTTCCTATATTCCTGGAGCTTTTGGGGGGGGGGAGCGCAGGGGGTGTAGCTAAGTGGAAGAGCATCTGCTCAGCATGCAAAAGACCCCTAGTTCAATCCCTGGCTTCTCCAGGTAGGGCTGGGAAAGGACTCCCTCTAAGACCCTATGTGGATCAAAACTCCGATTCTGTGTAAGGCAGTTTCCTATGGTCCTAAAACAGCCCGCCCCAAAACGTTGCGCGTTGTGGTTTCCAAAGCACCGCGCCACATCTCTATGCAGCATCTTTGATCCCAGGGGATTAGAAAGTGCTTTCCTTCCCTTTGCACAGGAGGTTCACCTACTTTGGAGAACTGCGGTGATGCAATCTGCGGGCTTAAAAGCCTCTTCCTTGGAAGCTCCAGCTGCTGGCTAATCCACTTACTTTGATAAGTGATCATATATTAGCTAGCCAAGCTTTCAAGGGGGGAGGGGCATGCTTTGCCCTGATAAATGCGGCCCATTGGCAATTAACAAATATTGATCTCTGCTGCATTCAGGTGTTGCCTTGCTAATTGAACAGCTTTGCCTTCAATTTTTAATGGGGGGGTGGGGTCACTTGGTGTCTTTCCAGATTCCACCATGGACTTTCCAAAGAGTGTGATGAATTATTATTATTATTATTATTATTATTATTATTATTATTATTATTATTTTCCTCCATGCAGCTCAAGGTGGCCTACATGGTTCTCCTCCTCCATTTTATCCTCACAACAACCCTGTGAGATAGGTTTGGCTGATAGACAGTGACTGGCCCAAGGTCACCCAGTGGGCTTCATGGGCGAGTGGGGATTCTAACCCTGGTTTCCCAGGACCTAGTCAGACACTTTAATCATGACATTATTATTATTATTATTATTATTATTATTATTATTATTATTATTATTTTATTATTTATACTCTGTCCATCTGGCTGGGTTTCCCCACTACACTGGAGAGACATGCTGTATTTTTTGCAGTAGCGAAACAGAAAGAAAAATACCCACCCACTAATGCTATTCTAAGCTGCATCAACAGAAGTATAGTCCCAACCAAGGGTGGCAATGGTGCCATTCTATTTTGTATTGGTCAGGCCACACCTGCCCAGTTCTAGGTACCACAATTTAAGAAGGATATTGGCAAGCTGGAATCTGTGCGGAGGAGGGAGACCAATATGATCAAGGGTCTAGAAACCAAGCCTTAGGAGGAATGTTTGAGGGAGGTAGGTATGTTTAGGCTGGAAAAGAGGAGGCTGTGAGAAGATAGGACAACCATCTTCAAATATCCCAAGGGCTGCCATTTGGAAGATGGAGCAAACTTGTTTTCTCCTGCTCTGGAAGGCAGGACTTGAACTCAAGTTACAAGGAAGGAGATTCCTGCGTTGCAGAGGGTTGGATCCCTTCCAGCCCTACAATTCTATGATTCTATTTGGATTTTCAGACAGTTATTGCCTTCTCTTTCAACGTATAGAGAAGGGGAACAAATCTTAGCATCAAGAGGGATGCAGGATTGAGCAGAACTGAACCCTTCCCTCTTCCCCACTCTTATTCCTGGAATGCCCCTTCACACCAAGTCCTTCTTGCTCAGGAAGTGAAGCAGTTTGGGAAATGAACTACTGAAGAGAAGTGGGCTCAGCTCTCCTTACCTGTGGGCCCTATGGATACTAAAATCAGACTCTCCTCTTCATATACAAACAGGACACATGCAAGTAACAAATGCTACTTTCATTTATACCAGGTTTTCATTTATACCAGGTTGCATTCTTCTGTGTCCAGTATTGGAAACAATTTGTTCAATATATGTTCATCTAACACCATCAAAATCAATGCATGGTAATTCCCTATTGATTTGGGTTAACGAGATGGGCTGCTTTGCACCATTTGATGCTGATTTCTTGCGGTCAGCAACAATATAGCCCCCACCCCACCCTACAATGTCCTGATGGCTAGGGAACCTCATTGTTCTGTGCTTGCCTTCAACAATGGTCTGTCGCTTGGTTCACATTGTGATGTCTCTGGCATGGCTTCATTTTGCTCCTTCTGCTGCTTGTAGCAATTTAGAGCTGGACCATGCCAGCCCAAGCTGGAAGGCAGCTTGATTTCTTACACGGATATGGGCTAATGCATGCAGGATTCTGCCTTGGAATGCAGAAAATGGGGGTGAACACTGAGGTGGGAAGGGCGAATAGGTAGAAGTGGCTCACTGAGTGGGGTGGAGCTGCTGAGTTAGCTTTCCAGAAGGTGGGTCTCTGGGAAGGGGAGGTAGCTGTGAGGTCAGCATGGTGCAAACGCACTGGCTGGGACGCCCAATTGGCTCTGCCAATGTGTTTTCAGAAAGCAGCTCTGCCAGCATAGGGCTGGCAAAGTCCATTATGCAGTGGTTGGGAACCAAGGGACTTTGGCAAGTGGGCTGGGCATTACTGTGTTGTAAGATGATGCATGTCTAAAAAGTGTGTCACCAACATGAAAAGCTTGGAAAGCTCTGCACTGCTCCATAGGGAGAAGCCAGTTCTGGTTGTTCATTGAAATTTGATTTATATTAGAGACTGGCACTCCTGGAAAGGGGTATGTGCAAAGCAAGCGGGGGAGAGTAGCAGTGTGAAGAAGTTTGGTGAACAACAGGACGAGAAGATGGCGATGGTCGGAATGTGGCGTTTGGAATTAAGAAGATCGACCTCATCCACACAGAGACATTGTTTATTATAATTTAGCCTGCCTGCTGGCATATATCAGCGGCTGTGGAAATATTGGAAATAATTTTGAAAAGCAATCGATGGAGGTGATCAGGGAAGCTCCGGCGTCCGAGGCATGGGAAGTCCATATATATAAAAAGAATTATAATAATTAGGCATAATTGGAATGTTTCTTTTAATTGGGATTTGTATAATTGATTTGGATTGTAATTTGAAATGTAATTGGGAATAATTTCAATGTGATTTGCTGTGATTTGTATTGGAAAATTCAATAAATAGATGATAAAATAAAATAAAAATCTTGGAAAGCTCTGCTTAAGACCAAGGGTGTTTGATTGATTATTTAATTTGTACACCACTTAATATATTAAAAAGTATCTCTAAGCGGGATACAGAAAACCAACAACAAAGCAACAACAAAGTATTACAAAAAGACACTGTTACACATAAAAACATCAGTACAAAGTTACTAATCTATTTGAATCCATATCTATTCATTTTCCTTTTGACACACTCTCCCACTCAGCCTCCGGGTTCATTTTTTGATTTTCATTTTTTATTTGTATGCCGCCTTTCCACAGTTAAAACAATGCTTAAGATGGTTTACAACATGACAAGATTTACATAATTACAAAAGTCATAAATAAATAAACCACATTTAAAAAAAATACACAACGAAATGGGGAAAAAATTCCACATGAATCAAAATCTAAAACTAAGAATACAGCATTAATATCACAGTTTAAAATGACATAGGTAAAAAATAGCAGCAATTTAAGCAAAAAACAAAACAAAACGGAGCCCTCTCTGCCCAGCAGCAGCAGCAGCAGCAGTCCTTTATAGAGGCCATCAGGCCCCGCCCTGGGCCAGGTGGTGAGTGGCAGGACTGGGGCCCTCAGTCTCATCCAGGGTCCAAGAAATCTCTCAGCTCACCCACAAAAGTCTCACAAAAGTTCCTAGAAACAGTGGACATCACCCTAGTCTCTTGCTCTCAATTTGCTTCCATGTTGTTGTTGTTGTTGTTCAGCCGTTCAGTCGTGTCCGACTCTTCGTGACCCCATGGACCAGAGCACGCCAGGCACGCCTATCCTTCACTGCCTCTCGCAGTTTGGCCAAACTCATGTTAGTAGCTTTGAGAACACTGTCCAACCATCTCATCCTCTGTCGTCCCCTTCTCCTTGTGCCCTCCATCTTTCCCAACATCAGGGTCTTTTCTAGGGAGTCTTTTCTTCTCATGAGGTGGCCAAAGTATGGTACTGGAGCCTCAACTTCAGGATCTGTCCTTCTAATGAGCACTCAGGGCTGATTTCTTTAAGAATGGATAGGTTTGATCTTCTTGCAGTCCATGGGACTCTCAAGAGTCTCCTCCAGCACCATAATTCAAAAGCATCAATTCTTCGGCGATCAGCCTTCTTGGTCCAGCTCTCACTTCCGTACATTACTACTGGGAAAACCATAGCTTTAACTACATGGACCTTTGTCAGCAAGGTGATGTCTTTGCTTTTTAAGATGCTGTCTAGGTTTGTCATTGCTTTTGTCCCAAGAAGCAGGCGTCTTCTAATTTCGTGACTGCTGTCACCATCTGCAGTGATCATGGAACCCAAGAAAGTGAAAACTCTCACTGCCTCCATTTCTTCCCATTCTATTTGCCAGGAGGTGATGGGACCAGTGGCCATGATCTTAGTTTTTTTGATGTTGAGCTTCAGAAAAAACTAAAATCATGTGTCCTACTCAGCTGCACCTTCTGCATCCAGTTCCAGTTACAGCAGGTTTGTCGATTTTCCCAGGGGGTCCAAATGATAAGAAGAGGAACCCCTTCCCCTCACTACTCTTTCTTCACCCACTGCCCTCTCGCCCAGCTACTTTTATATGAGATTTGTACTCAGCGACTTCCTGGCCCTCAGCCCATTCTCTCTGTTTCCATAAAGGTAAAGGTAAAGGGACCCCTGACCATTAGGTCCAGTCGTGTCCGACTCTGGGGTTGCGGCGCTCATCTCGCTTTACTGGCTGAGGGAGCCGCCGTACAGCTTCCGGGTCATGTGGCCAGCATGACAAAGCCGCTTCTGGCGAACCAGAGCAGCACACGGAAACGCCGTTTACCTTCCTGCTGGAGCGGTACCTATTTATCTAGTTGCACTGGTGTGCTTTCGAACCGCTAGGTGGGCAGGAGCTGGGACCGAGCAACGGGAGCTCACCCTGTCGCGGGGACTCGAACCGCCGACCTTCCAATCAGCAAGCCCTAGGCTCTGCAGTTTAACCCACAGCGCCACCTTGGTCCCTCTGTTTCCATACTATCCAACATTTCTCAGGTGAAAATAGGGACATCCTATTCCATAATAATAATAATTTTACTATTTGTACCCTGCCCATCTGACTGGGTTGCCCCAGCCACTCTGGATGGCTTCCAACATATATAAAACATAATAAACATTAAACATTAAAAAAAAAAATCCCTTCCCTATACAGGGCTGCCTTCAGATGGCCCGGGGGTTGGATAACTCCATATCCGCCAACATTTCTCCATTGAAGATAGGGACGTCCCTAAGGAAAAGCAGGACATTCCAGGGATAAATCAGAAACCTGAATGGCATCTGTAAATCTGGGTCTGTCCCTAGAAAATAGGGGTGCTTGGAGGATCTGAGTTTCAGCCCTTAGTCCTCTAGATGTTCTTGGACTACAAGATCCCTGACTAATGGCTATGTTGACTGGGGCTGATGGGACCTGGAGTTCAACACCATCTGGAGGGGAGTAACAAGCTCCCCACCTCTGCAGTAGGGCTGTGTCCCAGGTAAATGGATAATCCATTTTCCGGGGAGCACAGCCGTAGCTCAGTCGTGGCTGTAAATATATACTGCTGCACTGGAATGAGCCATATCTTATATGGTAAAACAAATGATGGCAGAGAGATGTATTTAGGCCACGAGCCCAGCTCTCTAGTTCTCCAAGTAAACATTTTACTTTTCTCTCCTTCCAGTCCGCAACCAAAATAGGAGAGCTCTGTCTAAAATTAACTAAGGCTCTTTCATCTTCAAGACGTTTAGATTTGTAATTTCAAGCGAGGCACAGAGAGAGGGGGCGGCGGTTCTTTTTCTTGCAACAAACTCCCAAGCATTTCTGCCCTTAGCCAGATCAACAGGAGGCTTCACAAGTGGGAAATTGTTTTGTTTTGTTTTTAATCTCCGTTTATCCTCTTTTCTATAATTTTTTGAATACACTGGCCCAAGGTTTCGTTTGCAAGAAGCACCGTTGCAACCGTTTGGCCATCTATTAATACGCAAGAGCTCCCTACAGTGTGGCGTTCTGAGCAAACTTTGATGGGGATGAAACAGAAAGATCTGGTTTTCTCAGACAGTCAAGGGGGAACTTCTCTCTCACACACACACAAAAACACATCTCTCTGAAAGGCGCCACGTTATCCTTCCTTAGAAAAGCTTCAAACCACCTTTCAATTAGCGTTGAAAGTCTCTGTAAAGTCTTTTGTGTCTTGTCTTTTCGAATATGGGCCGTTTCCAGCTGCATCCTGGAGGTACCCTCATGGGGGAATGGAGCTATCAGTGGTTACAGGTCACAGCGAACACATTCTGCCTCCCCTGTCTGAGGCAGCATGCCTCTGAATCCCAGTTGTACATGTGAGGAGAGGGCTGGGGCACTCAGCTCCCATTTGTAGGCTTTCCACAGGGATCTGGTTGGCCACTGTGAGAGCAGAGTGCTGGACCAGAAGGTTCTTCTTAGGCTGTTATGTTTAGGGAAAGGGTGGAGGACCCAAGGCCCTCCAAGTCCTGTCAACCCAAATTATAGGCCATGTTGGATGGAGCTGATGGGAGCTGGGAGTCCAAGGACATCTGAGTGTCCTCAGGTTTTGCACCCCTGCTTTAAGGCAAACTCAGTCAGGTGTATTACACCAAGGACAGCCCTTCCCATGAACCTGTGGCCCTTTGATACCTCACATACAGGTGTCCATTGTTGGTGTTCCCATCCCATCCCATTTTAATGTATTTTGATATTTGTTGGAAGCCGCCCAGAGTGGCTGGGGAGACCCGGCCACATGGGCGGGGTACAAATAATAAATTATTATTATGATTATTATGATTATGATTATTATTATCTCCCAGCACACACACAATTTGTGTGTGTAAGAGAGAGGGAGAGAGGGAGAGAGAGATTGCATGATTCAAAGTCTCTGCCCTTGGACATATTCAAGATTCCAATGCCCCCACCCCAAATAAAGGGAGAACAGACCTCCTAATATTTTAAAAGGGGCCACTTTGCCTTTGGGTCCTTTCTCATTCTACCTCTGTAAAAAGAGATATAGCTGATTATTGGGATTGATTGATTGATTTACTGTTTAATTCCAGACCCTCCAAGTGTCCCTATTTTCCAAGGACGTCCCTGATTTAGAGAAGCCATCCTGCTTTCTGATTTGATCCTGGAAAGTTCCACTTTTTCTTAGGATGTCCTTCTTTTCATCGGAGAAATGTTGGAGGGTATGGCATTATCTGACTCCTGAGCCGCCTAAGGCAATCCTGTATAGGGATGGGTGGTTTTTTTTAATGTTTATTGTTTTCTTATGTTTTTATATTTGTTAGAAGCCGCCCAGAGTAGCTGGGGCAGCCCAATAAGATGTGTGGAGTATAAACGGGAAAATTATCTTTATGGAATGGGACGTCCCTATGTTCATCGGATAAATGTTGGAGGGCATGTAATTCTATGTATTAATTCTATATATTAAAGGCTTTGCATTAAATATAGAGTTGCCATAATGTTGAGCATTCAGGCAAAGTTGTTGAACTTTTTAAAATTATTATTTAAAAAAATGAATACTGCCAAAATCTACACTACTGACATGAGCTGCCATATATCTGGATTTTTCTGGACATTTCAGCAAATTCTGCCCAGACGCTGCTTAAGGGGCCTGAATAACAGCTATGGCAACCCTAATTAAATACCTAGAAGCAAATTCACAATAAGAAGAAGATCAACGATAAAAACCATTACCCAATTTCATATAGAAAACAATTACAATATTGTTTTCAAAAAATTAAAAACTCTTTCATAAGTGAAAACAGTTAGAAACAATTCCCGCGTGTAAAAAAAAGGGGGGGGAGCTAAAGGCAATTCCATATGTAAAACAACAATTCGAAATCCAAAGCAATTGGATTGTAAAAAACAATTCGAAATCCAAACAATTTATAGATTGGGGTAGAAATATGAATGTCTTCACTAGGTATAATGTGTTCCCTATACACATTTCTCCTTCTTTTCCCCTCAATGGTCCACCTGATTCATTTCATTTCATTTCATTTCATTTCATTTGTTCCGTTTTTTAAGCAGAGATAAAGAGAGAGGTGAATGAGAGAGGTTGGCACTGGGGTGTCAAGTACAAAAAAAACCCCAATTGGTATGAGCATATTTGATTTGAGCATATTTAAAATATACATCCACTGGTCCCATCACCTCCTGGCAAATAGAAGGGGAAGAAATGGAGGCAGTGAGAGATTTCACTTTCTTAGGTTCCATGATCACTTCAGATGGTGACAGCAGTCACGAAATTAGAAGACGCCTGCTTCTTGGGAGAAAAGCAATGACAAACCTAGACAGCATCTTAAAAAGCAAAGACATCACCTTGCCAACAAAGGTCCGTATAGTTAAAGCTATGGCTTTCCCAGTAGTAATATACGGAAGTGGGAGCTGGACCATAAAGAAGGCTGATGCTTTTGAGTTATGGTGCTGGAGGAGACTCTTGAGAGTCCCATGGACTGCAAACCTATCCATTATTAAATAAATCAGCTCTGAATGCTCACTAGAAGGACAGATCCTGAAGTTGAGGCTCCAGTACTTTGACCACCTCATGAGAAGACTCCCTGGGAAAGACCCTGATGTTGGGAAAGATTGAGGGCACAAGGAGAAGGGGACGACAGAGGACGAGATGGTTGGACAGTGTTCTCAAAGCCACCAACATGAGTCTGACCAAACTGCGGGAGGCAGTGAAGGATAGGCGTGCCTGGCGTGCTCTGGTCCATTGGGTCACAAAGAGTCGGACACGACTGAACGACTGAACAACAACAACAAAAATATACATCTCTATTTTAAAATGCATCTGCGTTCTTAAAACTGATGGAAAGGCTTGTGGGGGGCTAGAGAAGAAAAGGAGAGAAAAGGAAGGGGTGCAGTGGGGCATTTGCAAGAGGGAGGTGTTCTTAACCTGTTTGCAAGTCCTTGGACCATGTATTGCTGGTTTTGGGTGGGGGGAGAAGCATAAAATTTAAATAAATGTGGGAGAGGAGAAGTGTGAGTCTGAGCAGAGCTTTTGGCCACCTGCCTGGGATGGATTGAACTTTCCCCTACAATCCTCACTCCGGAACTTCCAAGCACAGTGCCGCTCTGATAATTTACTTCTAGGAAGGAAGAGCTGTCTGGTCCTCTTGGCAGCATTTGCCAGCGTTTGTCCAGGCAGCATTATTATGCTGGGATGTTATCTTTGATTTGCAAAAGCAAAAGTGCTGTGTTCTCTTTCCAGCAATTGAAAAGACTGCGAAGTCTCTTGCATTTCCTCCTGAAGTCAAGCTGCTGGGTGTTTTGTTCTCTCTCTCTCTTTCTCTCCCCTCCCCCCACCGAGATCTCTTTGCCAGCAATGACAGATCTCTCCCTGGCTCTCTTGCCTTTGCTGACACCTGCTGATCAACGTGTGAGGCCAGATGCTGCTAAGACTTGCATCTAAACTGGGGAGTTGCTCTGTGGCCTAAAGGGAATAGAGCGGAACATGGATTCTGCTGTTGTTGCTACCATTTATTACTGCAGGGGCGGGAAATTGAATCTGGTTGGGGGGGGTTAGACTCTTATACCCCACCCATCCACTCCTATGGGCCACGTTTGACAGGTGGGCCTGGTTTGGTTTGGTTTCAGTTACTCTGTAAAGCAGACTCACTTTGCCTCTGGGTAGGACTGGCTCAACTATAGAGGCAAACTCTGCAACTACCTCCCCATTTGGCTCACAAGAGCATTTTCCCCAAACCATGTCTGATGACAATCCTGTCATCCCAGCAGTGGTGAAGCTGCATGCTCCGGCACCGGGGGTGGGGGGGATGAGAGCAGTCAGGGGCGTGGCTGGCACATGTCCTGGGGGCCTTGCATGCTGCCCGTGGGGGGTGTGGTGTGCATCCCAGGGCATGGCGCACCACCCGCGGGGGTGTGGCAAGCATCCCGGGGTGTGACGTGCGTCCCGGGGGTGTGGCGCACAGCCCACAGGGGCGTGGCGCCCAGTGCAGTGGAGGGGTACACAATGCGTGTCAGGGGGACAGCCGCGATGGTACCCCCCTCCCTGATGGTGCCGGGGGCGGTGGGCTCCCCCCGTCCCCCCATTCATCCACCAGTGCATCCCAGTCACCTAATGATTGATAGTTCTATCCCTTGAAACCCTGAAATGATTCGTTTGAGGGTAGATGTTTTCTGGGGGTAGGGGGTTAAGTTTGGAAGCTTCAACTGTTTTGGAAGTTTTAATTGTTTTGTTCCAGGACTGATGTGTTTGATACCCTAAGCTCCTTTGTCGGAAAGTGTAGGATATTAATCTAATTTATTATAATACTGTGTTTTTCTGTGTATAAGAGAAACTCTCTTATACACCAGTGTGGTGTAGTGGTTAAGAGCGGTAGACTCATAATCTGGTGAACCAGGTTCGCGTCCCTGCTCCTCCACATGCAGCTGCTGGGTGACCTTGGGCTAGTCACACTTCTCTGAAGTCTCTCAGCCCCACTCACCTCACAGAGTGTTTGTTGTGGGGGAGGAAGGGAAAGGAGAATGTTAGCCGCTTTGAGACTCCTTCGGGTAGTGATAAAGCGCGATATCAAATCCAAACACCTCCTCCTCCTCCTCCTCCTCTTCTTCTTCTTCTTCTTCTTTGAACCCAAAAGGATCACCCGAAGTTGTTGAGCTGCTTGTGGGGCCTGCTGCCAGTTCTCTCATTGCTGCCCAGCTCGATGCCTCTGGATTCGCCTTGACCCAGCTCATTGTCCTCATCGTCCAACGCCTTCTCCTCCCTCTTGGAGCGACCCAGGGGAGGGTTGAGCATCACACCTATGCTTCTGCCACTGTCTCTGTCCTTGAGTACCCAGGATCAGATGCCCCACACATAAACTCAGGGATGGAGCGTGCCCCACCTATGCCCAGGGTGTGTGCGGCACCGGGTGGAAGTGGGGCACGCAGGGTATGTCACTGGAGTGACTGCTTGGGGGAGGGCAGCTGAGTGGGATGTGGTGGGCTCTATGCCGCCCCCAAAGATAAGTGCCGCCTGGGCCAACCCACCCCCTCTACATCCCCCTAGCTTTGCCACTGTATAAGCTGATGCATAGGCGGCCCAATCCTGCTTTATTTAGAAGCTGGTTGGCAGTTCCTGCTCAGTTCAGTCCTACTCAGCTCAGGCACACCCTGAGCTGAGCAGTTCCTGATAGGATACTGGCTGGCATTCCCGAACTTTGCAGAAATGAGCAATGAACTTCCCACATATCAGCTGATGTGTGACAACTTCAATCCTGATTCAGTCACTAATTGCATTACCTGGCCAATGTGGCCATTCCTTTGAGATGGTAAATACTTTAGTTCTTGAATCCAGGCCACAGGCCTACCCTATTGCCCTTAAGACGGGATTTGAAGGATTTGTAAGTGAGAGAACTATCGGGAAAGGTTCCTCGAGACCTTTCCTTCTGCAGAGGAAACATTTAGACTTATTAGGCGAACCAAGATGGTTTTGGGGATTGTTCAGTGTTCTAAAGGAAAGTGTAATTTTCTCAGGGAATATTTCCTAAATTCTGAAGGGTGGAGGATTGGCTTTCTGTGGAGTGAGTGTGTGTGTGTGTGTGTGTGCACCCTAAAATTTTATAACAGATTTAATGCCCAGGAAACTCTAGGGGAAGGGATTTTGTCCAGATTAAATAATGTGGAACATAATAGTGTGATATCTACATTACCAGAATTACAAATGAAAAGGAGAGAGTGGTTTCCTGGATGACTCTTGAGGATTTAATGTTTCATTTGTGTGCTACTCAGACTATGATAGAGTGCAAATGGAGTGAAGTAAAGCATGTTAATTTTTCTAGATCAGGAGTGTTGAAGGGAGGGAAAACACAGGTGAAACCAAAGATCTCCTGATGGCAGCTGCATAATCTCTCCCCCCATCACAGTTTTTCCTCTGGAAACAGCTCCCTTCTGAAGGCTCCAAAAGCTACTGGAAGGAGGAAAGATCACCAGTGTTGCAGCAATGATTCTTCAACATCAACTTCATTGGACAGGTCATGTTGTTTGGATGTCAGATTATTATTTTACAAAGCAACTGCTCTATTCCCAATTTAAGAATGGGAAGTGTAATGCCGGTGGACAACAAAAGAGGTTTAAAGACTCTCTCAAGGCAAATCTTTGAAAATGTAGTATATGTGGGAGATGAGTGGGAATATGGATGAGGGAATATTGTTTAATATTTCCTATTCCAGCTTGTGTTAACAAGCTCCAAACTAGCAGAGATTCTCATCCCCAATTAAGCCCAGCAAAAAGTGGCGATTAAGTTCGTTTGAACTTCTATAACAAGGCAGATTCCTGGCATATTTCCCCTGGTTCCCCCTTAAAAGTAAATACACGACACATAGCTCTTTAAAAGTAAAAAGGTTTACTCACAGACATTTCCAAGGTTCTACAAGTATCAGAAAGGCAGGCTAGCTTAGATTAAATGTATGTACATGGAGAGTCTCCTTAAGGGAGGAAGCTCCATCTGGGCCCTCTTGGCTGGAAGCCAAGAGTGCATCTTCTCTTGAGATGTTGCATGCTCGAAGATCCGATGAGGAAGAGGGTGGAATGGAAGCTCACCTGTGACTTTGAGTAACTACAGGTAAGGCCACTCCCACCTCTGGTCACACAGAGGAAGTGGTCTCAGTCCAGGTAGAGGAAACTCTAACTGGAGGACTGAGACCCCTTGTGTACATTCTAGGAATGTTGTGATTGACTGCACCAGTGTTATACATCCCACAGTATAAACACTGACAACTAGGAATCACTGGCCTGCGAGAGCTCCAATTGGAGAACAGCCTTCACGAAAGGCTTCCTGGACTTTGAAGAAGCATGGACTCAGTACGAAAGGGAGAAATGAGCTAGGAGGAAGGCACGTGGGCAAAACCTCACCGTGATCAACTCCTACCTGGAAACCTATGTCCCCACTGTGGAAGGGTGTGCAGATTCAGAATTGGCCTTCACAGCCACTTATGGACACACTGTTAAGACCATATTCATGGAAGGCAATCTTACTCGGCTACGAGTGATTGCTAAAGAAGAAAAAAGAGAAGGCGAAGGAGAAGGAGAAGGAGAAGGAGAAGGGGAGACAAAAAGAAACCTCCACTTTTTGTGTGGTTGGAGGGCAGCGTTGGGGCAGAGCATCCCATTTTGCCGCCTAAGGTAAAACAGGAAAGTGCTGCTGCTGCCACCGCCGCCGCCATACTGCCCCTGCCGAAGCCTCCCTTACCTGGGTTGCACGTCTTCCCTGTGCAGCCTATACCACAAAGCTGAGAGTTACACCTGTTGCCCTGCTTACTTTTGTCCTTGGCCCCATGCAAAACTGTTATGCAGGAACCTCCCCTCCCAGCGCCTTCCACACGCAATGGGGAGTAATCAACAGGCTTGAGTGAAGGCTAAGTGCCAATTAATCAATAGATTAAGGGGACAACACCCCCCCCCCAAAAAAAATTGCTCAGTGAAGACTGAGAAAGTTAATGCTGATTATTGTTGTGCAGGTGGAATGGAAGATCATGGGAAAGGGCTCTAGCTGTCTGAAGTTCTGAATATGCAAACATACAGTGAAACCTCGGTTTTCGAACGTGATCCGTTCCGGAAGACTGTTTGACTTCCGAAACACTCGAAAACAAAGGCACAAAGGGCGGTCTGCAATTTCAATGGAGCAAATTGAAAAAACCTCAGTAGAAGCCGTTTGACATCCGAGGTGCAATCAAAAGTTGAAGCAATTACTTCTGGGTTTTCAACGTTCAAAAACCAAAACATTTGGCTTCCGAGATGCTCGAAAACTGAGGCTCCACTGTACTTGTAATATACCTGTAAATAATCTTATTTGGGGAATGTGTCGCCAATGAGTCCTCTGGTACATCGGTGGCTGATAAGAAGTCTTTTAGCTCAGCAGTTTCCTATTCGTTGAGAGTCTGTTCACTGCAAAGACATATTCTCCAACATACAAAATTGATATAAAAGCTATCGCTTTTATAGCATTTAGAGCTTTTATATCCATTTCTTGTTAGAGGACAAACAAGATTGCTTAGAAAACATTTCCCCGGGGACTTAGAACTAATTGGGACATTGGGACATATTTGAAAAAAGACTTTAATGGCCGAAATGGATCTACAAGCAATTGTTCCGTGGTGTTATTGTCCCTTGTCCTATTTTTCTGTGTTTGTTATTTGAAGTACATTGCCAGTGTATTTTCACATTTGTGGGTGCTATTGCTGATTGTGTTTGATACGTAGGGCCCTTATGGCGTCTTTCCTACATTGCTGGTGTTCTGAACAGGAGCACTTCATACTGTAACATTTTGTTGGAGTCTCCGCTCATACAGCCTTCATCAATCTAGTGCTTGCCAGATGTTTGGGACTACAACTCCCATTGACTCTGATGGGACTTGTGGTCCAAAGAATTGGGAGGCATTCAGGTTAAGAAATGGCGCACTAGTACAATTATATCATCAACATCAGTGATATAACATCATGCATCAAAAAAGGTTGTTAAGTGTGTTAATCACTGCAAACACTTTAATAGCATAGCTGTCAACCCTCCCTTTTTTTGCGGGAAACTCCCTTATTCCAATGCCATTTCCCGCTGCTATCCCGGATTGTTGATATCCCTTAAATTTCCCAGATTTCAAAGGAAGCAGCTCCTCTCCCTCCCTGCCGGCCAGGGAGGCTCCTCAGCTGCATTGCTCGGCTGCCAATAAGGAGTCTGAGACCGACTGGGGGCGGAGCTTGCATGCCTTGTGCAGCCAGACCCTCACGCCCAACCAGACAGACAGCCTGCCTGCCATCTACGCGCTCGCTCTTTCGCTCACCCGTTCGCGCACAGCCTCTGGACCGCAGGGTGGCACGGCTGCTTGGTGCCATTGCACCTCCCTCACGGTATCCCTTATTTTCAAATCCGAAAGTTTGAAACAATCCCTTATTTTCAAATCCGAAAGTTGACAGCTATGTTTAATAGCAGTATATATCAATACTCAGCATGACATTTTACACAACGGCATTATACAATACTAAAGAGTGGAACACTTGAAGGGGCTGGGTATGTTTAGCCTGGAAAAGAGGACACTGAGAGGAGATATGTCAGCCATCTTCAAATATCTCAAGGGCTGTCACATGGAAGAGGGAACATACTTGTTTTCTCCTGCTCTGGAGGGTAGGACTTGAACCAATGGCTCCAAGTTACAAGAAAGGAGATTCCGACTAAACATCAGAAAAAAACTTCTGACCATAAGAGCTGTTCGGCGGTGGAAGAGTCTCCCTTGGAAGGTTGTGGACTCTCCTTCCTTGGAGGTTTTTAAGCAGAGGTTGGATGGACATCTGTCATGGATGCTTTAGCTGAGATTCCTGCATTGCAGGGGGTTGGACTAGATGACCCTTGGGGTCCCTTCCAACTCTACACGTCTATGATTCTATGATCATGTTGTGTTATGAAATAATACTATAAGATAATGTTATAGATTGATATGGTTCATGTCAGAGCCCAAGTGTTCATCCAAGTGAAGAATTGTTTTGTTCATTCACACATTCATAACAATCTGACCCCTATGTCTTTTGTGAATGAAGCAAGTTTCATTCACTTGTGGAAACCTTTAATAAAAAATCTATTTTTTAAAAAAAAAATGTACATGAAAAGAGCTGTCATTGTGTTGCGAAGAGTGCTCGCCACATTCTTGCCAGACATCTCTAATACAGGATTAAATTCATTGCAGTCATGCACTGAGTGTGCACAGCACCGTTATGACACCACCAAGATTTGTTTCTTGTTGTGAACAGACCTGAGGAACTTTGATTTAAGGAAGCCTATAAGTTACTGCAAGGGTCGCGGGTGGCGCTGTGGGTTAAACCACAGAGCCTAGGGCTTGTCGATCAGAAGGTTGGTGGTTTGAATCCCCGCGACGGGGTGAGCTCCCATTGCTTGGTCCCTGCTCCTGCCCACCTAGCAGTTCAAAAGCACGTCAAAGTGCAAGTAGATAAATAGGTACCGCTCCGGCGGGAAGGTAAAAGACGTTTCCGTGCGCTACTCTGGTTTGCCAGAAGCGGCTTAGTCATGCTGGCCACATGACCTGGATGCTGTATGCCGGCTCCCTCGGCCAATAAAGCGAGATGAGCGCCGCAACCCCAGAGTCGTCCGCGACTGGACCTAATGGTCAGGGGTCCCTTTACCTTTACCAGTTACTGCAATTAATTGGCTGGCTGGCTAATTGGCTGCTTCAGTGTTTTAAAAATTGGTTACACACACACACACACACACACACACACACATACACACACACACGTAGCAACATAGGAACGTTTGCACATGCGCACACATGCACACACACCTCCATCATCACACTGGTGACAGTGTGCTCATGCTCCAGGATGAAGGACGCATCAGAGACAGTGCTAGTGAGCTGCGCTTCCAGCAGTGGGGCATGTCAAGTGAGAGGGGTGGCGGGCAGCGGTTTGGTGTGGAGTCGGGGGGGGGGCTTTGGTGAGGAGAAATGAGTAAGGGGAAGGGGCTTAGGAGGGCAGCTTTGGGGAGGGAGGTTGGGGCTGAGGTTGGCCAATGATGCAAGCAGCAGCCCCAATATACAGAATGAAATAAGCGATAGCCACTTGAAATATGGGACGGGAGCAATGCGAATCATGGAAACAGCAATCAAACTGCTGTTAGATTTTCTGCAGTTGGAAGGAAGATTGTCTTCCCCTCTACCATACATGACACATCATCTATCAGTTGCTTCAGACGACTAGTAAAGTCATATCCTTTTTCCCCAGGCCTTCCCTTACGCATGATTGGAGCCTGTCCTTACAGAAGTCCTGTTTTTATCTCTCTTTATAATCCTTTTTAATGCCGCATCACAGTTTTTATGGCGTTGTTTCAACGTTGCATTCTTGTTCACCACTTAGAAGCTTTTTTTTTTTTTTTGGACAAATATTAAGCAGTTTAGAAATGCTCTTAAACAAACAAAATAAACATAATCTTGGCAAGCACCCGGAGCTTTTAAGATCTCACCTCAGTTTGAATCTATCTGTTCAGGAATTCTTGGAAGGGAGGCTGGTGGTGGGTATGTGTGGAGGGGGACGGGCGATGGGGGTCTTAAAAAGCACAAACTCTTCTGTTCTGGCTGCATTCCACGTTTAGTCATTAAACTCTAATTGGTACCACACTGAGCTTGGTATTGCCCTTTGACTACTCAGTATTTCCTAGGTCACGTCTCTTCAAGATGTTCTCTGCCCCCCAGGCCCTTCAATGGCCTGCCCTTATGAACTCTTAATCCTATCTGACCCCCCCATCCCCCAAAAGTATTAGCAGCTTGGATCGCTCTTGAAACTACTAGATTTTATCCCCCCCCCATGTGCTTAATTTCTCTCTTCCTTCCTTCCTCCTTTGGTGATCATTCAAGGTTGACTTGTGGGAACTTAATGGAAGGGCCCCAGGTCCAAGCCATGCATTTTGTGACTAAATTTCTGCCCTTGGTGAATGTTAGAAGGTCTCGTCTTCCGTCACGATGAGCCTCTCTCCCCGCTCTATCTGTCCCTTTCCTGAGAAATTAAAACCTTGGCTCCAATATTCGTACACACTTTGTCTTATGCGGATTCAAACCGCACTCATATCGGCACTGGAGTCCATTAAATATTTCTTTATTGAAATGGCATCTGGCAGGGTGTTTATTGGGTACTAGAATAAGGTTACCAGATTTTTTTTCCAATGAATCCGGGGACACTTTTCAACTTCCTACTAAATAGATGGATTTTGTGAGGGGGCTGATTTATAAATCTGGGGGTTGTCCCTGGGAAACGGGGGCGTCTGGTAACCTTATACTAGAAGCAAGTTCGCATGGTAGGAATTTTGAGTTGAAACTGATGGACAGAGTATTCTAGACGGGAGAAAAAAAGTCCCCTTCTACACAGTGCCTAGTAAACTATGGAATTCACTGCCACAAGATATGGAGGGGGCCACATAGAACAGGGGTAGGCAACCTAAGGCCCGTGGGCCGGATGCGGCCCAATCGCCTTCTCAATCTGGCCCCCGGACGGTCCAGGAATCAGTGTGTTTTTACAAGAGTAGAATGTGTCCTTTTTATTTAAAATGCATCTCTGTGTTATTTGTGGGGCCTGCCTGGTGTTTTTACATGAGTAGAATGTGTGCTTTTATTTAAAATGCATCTCTGGGTTATTTGTGGGGCATAGGAATTCGTTCATTTTTTTTTTTATTTTTTTTTGCAAAATATAGTCCGGCCCACCACATGGTCTGAGGGACGGTGGACCGGCCCACGGCTGAAAAAGGTTGCTGACCCCTGGGATTAGACAAATGCAAGGTAGCTAGGCCTGTTAATGGGTGATAGTCATGTTGCTACCATTGCCTCTGTTTCCAGTGTTCAGCCTGGGAGTGCTGTTATTTATCTATCCAAAAGCGCACCATTGCAATAATGCAATGTGCAGTATTCAATTGTGATAGGTGTCCCATGTTTTAAAGTATGAGATTTGCCAGAGTGTTTTAACAATCAATCTAGGGCTGCCATATGCCCAGAATTTCCCAGACATTGCCAGGATTTGGCTGTTGGAAACTGTCCGGGCGGAAATCGCTTAAATGTCCAGGGAAATCTGGGCGTATGGCAGCCCTTGTCAGAAGTGTAGATTTTGGCAAATTCCCTTAAAAATAGCTCTAAAACTTCATTTTATCTCTCTCTCCCCCCCTTTTTTTAGATAAAAACTTTCACCAAAAAAAAAGCTCAACAGCTTTTGTTTCCAGATTTTCACTTTTCGAAATATGGCAACCCCAGAACAATCCCCAGGGAACTTTGGGAATTGTAGTTCTGTGAGGGAAATAGGGATCTCCTAATAAGTATCAGCACCCTTAATGAACTACGCTTCCCAGGTTTCTCTGGGAGAAGCCAGGATTGTTTAAAGTGGTATGATAGCCCTTTAAACATGTGTGCTTGTCACCACAGTCCACTTAAGTGGATTGTGGCTTTGGCTGTAAATCATACATCATTTCTAACAGCAGCACTTAGTGAACCATTGCAGGAGACAGCTCAGGCTCTGAACTGTACTCCATATCTGGCTAGCAACTCTCACCCCTGAGGCCATAAGCACCATGTTACCACTCGCACACGTGAACTGACTCAGGCAGTTGATGCTGGTGGGAGCGTGGGCATCCCTTTGGCTCTTCCACTTAAGCTCTGGGGCTACACAGACTGTCCTGAACCCACTAAACTAACTAAGAGCCAGTGTGGTGTAGTGGTTAAGAGCGGTGGACTCGTAATCTGGTGAACCGGGTTCGCGTCTCCGCTCCTCCACATGCAGCTGCTGGGTGACCTTGGGCTAGTCACACTTCTCTGAAGTCTCTCAGCCCCACTCACCTCACAGAGTGTTTGTTGTGGGGGAGGAAGGGAAAGGAGAATGTGAGCCGCTTTGAGACTCCTTTGGGTAGTGATAAAGCGGGATATCAAATCCAAACTCTTCTTCTTCTTCTTTTTCTTCTTCTTCTTCTTCTTGAGCGAGGCCAAAATTTGGCACACCCAAATGGATCTTCTCAATTATGGATCTTCTCAATTTTGCACCCTCTCGACTCTGCGCCCTGGGGGGGGGGGACCACCTGCACCACCCTAAACCTGACACTTTGTGCAATGCAAATCACTAGACCACCCCCAGTGTTGACATGAGTGTTAACTGCCAGTCCATCATCATCATCATCATCATCATTTATTACTTATACCCCGCACATATGGCCAGGCCTCCCCAGCCACTTTGGGTGGCTTCCAACAGAACATTAAAAACACAAGAAAACAGGCACACCCAACAGGTAGATCAGTGGCTTCTCCCAAAGAAGGTCAACAACTTTGACCTGAACCCCAAAAAGGGGGGTAGATCACTGCCAGTTTTTAACTCTGTGAGTAGATCGCAGTCTCTTGGGAGTTGGCCACCCCTGCAATAAAACATCAAACATTAAAAAATTTCCTAAACAGGGCTGCC
This sequence comes from Darevskia nairensis, assembly GCA_034642065.1. Classification (NCBI taxonomy): domain Eukaryota; kingdom Metazoa; phylum Chordata; class Lepidosauria; order Squamata; family Lacertidae; genus Darevskia; species Darevskia nairensis. The sequence goes on from JAWWNI010001066.1 coordinate 429,826, forward strand.
TTCAGATGTCTTCTAAAAGTCAGATAGTTGTTTATTTCCTTGACATCTGATGGGAGGGTGTTCCACAGGGCGGGCGCCACTACCAAGAAGGCCCTCTGCCTGGTTCCCTGTAACCTCACTTCTCATAGTGAGGGAACTGCCAGAAGGCCCTTGGAGCTGGACCTCAGCTGAACGATAGGGGTGGAGACGGTCCTTCAGGTATACTGGGCCAAGGGCCATTTAGGGCTTTAAAGGTCCGCACCAACACTTGACTTCATTGTGTGGAAGAGAAAAGAATGCCCTCTTGTCTCAGGCAGAAAAATGTCTTGAATCAGCCCTTTTCTCTCCTCAGCCCTCTAAGTTGTTGCTTACACAACAACTCCCATCATCCCTGAGCATTGGCCGTGCTAGCTAGGACTGATGGGAGTTGCAGTCTCATAACATCTGGAGGGCGTCCCATTACGTCAGCTACCCCTGTATACAGCCATATGAATCTCTCTAGAGAGGACATCCCCCAGAGCATCAGGGCCAGAGCAACTGGAAAGCCCCTGTTCTTTGCACCCACCTGCTAAAACTCTGTTTGTATGAAAGCTAGGGCAAGAGTTCTGCTGCAAACTCATGCACCCAGACCCCCCTTCTCATAATCTCACTGGTTTCTTCATGAGCGAGATGTAGTTACCCTATCTCAAGTCTATTTCCAGAAGTTCCATGCCAAGCATTCTAGAACTGAGCATGTCATTCTCATGTTTCCCATGTGCAGGCCAAAAGCTGGTTTTATAACCTGACTGGACAAAAATGGAGCAAAACATCTCATGTATTGTGTCTTTTTTTGCAGTATATGTGTATTATCGCTACAACCCCAGCATGTTTAAGCTGCACCTTCCCAGTCTCTCTCGTCTTCTTTTTTCTGGAAAGCAGATGTTGTTCATTAGCTAAAGGACAGCAGAGGGTGTTGCACCGGTAGTTTCTAAGAAGCAAATAAGTTGTTCTCAGAAGGTGAGAAATCTGATGCAGCAGCCAGCAGCAGTTTTTCAAGAGTGACATTTTGGAATGGTAACGTTTTCAAGTGCTCAGGCTGAACTTTGCAACTGCAACAGGGAGTTTAGAAGGTGCACTTGCCACCTGGAATTGGAACCTATAACCCATTTGTTTATGTATTTTTTTTCTCCAACCACACAGCCTCCTAATCATTCATTATATGGTCGTACCTTGGAAGTACGAACAGAATCTGTTCCGGAAGTCCATTTGACTTCCAAAACGTTCAACTTCCAAGGTGCGGCCTCCGATTGGCTGCAAAAGCATCATGTGGCCAGCATGACTAAATCGCTTCTGGCACAACAGAACACCGTGACGGAAGCCATAGCGCACGGAAATGCCATTTACCTTCCTGCCACAGCAGTACCTATTTATCTACTTGCACTGACATGCTTTCGAACTGCTAGGTCGAAGCTGGGACAGAGCAACAAGAGCTCACCCCATTGCAGGGATTCAAACCGCCGACCTTGCTATCGGCAAGCCCAAGGGGCTCAGTGGTTTAGACCACAGCACCACCCATTGTAATATACATAAAACAGGGGGGGGGAGCAACCTGTTTAGTTTAGCTTTACCAACCAGGAACCGTTGAGGTTGTGAGTGTTTCAGCCTAGTTAAGTGTTTATGTATGAACAATTTGGTGAGTAACTTTTTAGATGTTAATATGTTTATTTATTCTAAGAATGTAAACGCTCACTATGTACACTGTAAATCATAATTATTATTATTTAAGATGATGTCCGTCCCTGAAGAAACAATAATAGTGAAACGGGGATAATGCAAGCTAGCCGCCCGTCGGGAGAAGCAGACGTGGACTCCTGAGAGACTTTAGCACTTTATGACATTGGACTTGTTGCACATCGGATATTGCACTTTTGAATCTCTTTGCACCTTTTGAGACATTTGTACGTTGTATGGAGTAGATTTCCTCCGGTTGCATGAATATTCTTCATGGTTTGCATCATTTTGATATATTATTCTATTGTACCGTGTTGTCTGCTTTGTATTTGTTAAACTCAGGCACAATGTCATGGTACCCCATTCCATTCCTCCCCAGTTTTCTACCACCCTAACAGTCAATCAGCCTTCCATAGCCACTCAGTACTCATTGGGTTTTTTAGTAGGGGGATTCCTCCTAGATTTTTCTTTAAATAAAAAAAAAGTACTTCTGCAAAGTGTTGGGACCCCTGCCCTTCCTATCGATGGTGCTGCTTTGGCTATGTAAGCAATGGCACTCACCTCTGAACATGGGGCAAATTTGAATGGTATAATATATGAGGTTCACCCCCATCCCACCCAGAACCACATGCATGTATATTTCGATATTTGGCACCCTTAATATCAAAGATTTGATTTTTCAAGTTTCAAACCTGAGTTTGGGGTGCCTCAAGGACAAGTCTGAAAAGCTCCATGGCAGATGTTTTGACTATAAAAGTTGGCTTCCACAAGTGAGATTGTCTTGAGATTATGTGAGTTTCACAAAAATGAATGTGTGAAATCCATCTTTATAATTTGTATGTACCGGTACTTGCAGAAGAAAACTCATTTCAAATACAGTGTGGAGTAGCTGGAAATCCAAGCTGGTCAAGGAAATGGGACCAGATCAGTTCAGAACTGGAAGACCAGGATCTGAACCGGTGTTAAACCTTGAGAGCACAACCGAGCCAAAATAAGTTGCTTTCCAACTTCCCCCAAGGGTGAGCTTTAGTAGCAATTAGTTCAATTCCTAATAGGACTTAGGCTGGAGTTACACATTACCCTCTCAATAAGAGGTTGCGTGTTCAAAAGTCTCCCATCTCCTGTGCGGCTTACCATTTCCAGTAGCCAATGCAGGCACCTACTGCTGCAGAGGCTTTTTTATTGCAACATGATCTTGCCAAGGAAAGATCTCCCTGATGTCGCCGTCTACTAAACCTCATGGAAACACCTTGCTTTTTCTTGCCAATAGAGAGAATCAATAAAATAATGTAGCTGCTCAGGCTGCTTCCATCCCTCACTTTATCAGTCAGCTGCTGCTTTTACTTGCTTTTCCCCATCCCCCATCCCATGCCAAACTTAGGACAAGGGCAGGATGTGAGTGGTTTTACTGGAGCAGCACATTTTCCAGCTGTGACTTAAGGCTTTGTACCTAGTTAGCCAGCAAATCTACGCAGAGCTTTCCCTGCCACCAAGCGAGCAGCAGGCTACGAACTTGGCATTGACGGAAGGCAGTAAGAATTCTCTCCAGCAAACGCTTGACTCAACTTTTGATGCTGAGCCATAGGCAGAGGCCGGGGCCAGGAGCACCGAGTAGCCAATCTGGCTTCGGGAGGGACTCGCTACATTTAAACTGGCAGCGGGGTTTCCAGAATTAGCCTCTCCCTTTGCCCAGCTATCCCAAACATTTCTGGTATCCCCTTTCCCTTCTTGCCAATGGCCGGAGATGAACTTTGGACTTGAGTGACATCTTGCAGCTGGGTGAGCTCTTTATTTAACACTTTCCAAGAAGGAATATTGGAACCGATCTGCCTTTCGTCATGGCTCTTTTTTTAGACCGCGAACTGAAAGGGTCCGAGAAGTCATTGTACAAGGCATGTTTCCATGATCACAGGTTGAAAAGCGCAAAAAGGGGGGGGGGAGTAAGATTCAGGTGGATAATTATCCTACCTTTCACTGTTTTGGATCCTGAGCTTCTTCAAGGAGCTCAGAGCTTCATGTATGGCATTATTCTATTCATAATTCAAAGTGTTGGTGTTGACCTTTAAAGCTCTGAACGGTCTCAACCCTGTATACCTGAAGGAGCATCTCCACCACCATCATTCAGCCCAGAAAATGAGGTTCAGCTCTGAGGGTCTTCAGGCAGTCCCCTCACTGCGAGACATGAAGTTACAGGGAACCAGGCAAAGGGCCTTCTTGGTAGTGGCACCCACCCTATGGAACGCCCTCCCATCAGATGTCAAACACATAAAAAAACTATTAGACTTTTAGAAGACATCTGGAGGCAGCCCTGTTTAGGGAAGTTTTTAATAGTTGATGTTTTATTGTGCTTTTAATATTTTGTTGGGAGCCGCCCAAATGGGGGGCATATTATTATTATTACAGTCGTACCTTGGTTGACAAACACCTTGCGACTCAAATGTTTTGGCTCCCAAACGCCGCAGACCCAGAAGTGAGTGTTCTGGTTTGCGAACGTTCTTTGGAACCCCAATGTCTGGTGTGGCTTCCGCGGCTTCTGATTGGCTGCAGGAGCTTCCTGCAGCCAACCAGATGCCACACCTTGGTTTCCAAACATTTTGGAAATTGAACGGACTTCCGGAATGGATTCTGCTCAACTTCTAAGGTACCACTGTATTATTATTATTATTATTGTGTTGTTGTTGTTGTTGTTGTTGTTGTTGTTGTTGTTGTTGTTATATCCTCACAAGAACCCTGTAGGGTAAGTAGGACTGGGAGTTCATGACCAGCCCAAGGTTACTTGGCTATGTAGTGATTTTAATTCAAGCCTAATGCTCTAGATCAGCAGTGGGGAAGTTAGGTCTGTGGGCTTAACTAGAACCACCAGGCCTCCCCAGTTGGCCAATGAGGACATTTTGCCCAAGCCATGCCCACCTGCTCTACAGGTGTGAAGCAGGTTAAAGATGCAGCTGTGCCAAAAGGGGACTTGCAGGCACCACCAATGATCAGCTGATTGGTGGCACCTTCAGAGCCCTTTGCAAAGGTTGAACCACGAGAGAGTCAGGTATCAGTTTGGAACTTCTTGCACCAGTAGGGCCATGAATCAGAAAAAGGAACTGCAGGAATCGGTCAGCATTTTTAGCCAATGAGTGAAGTCAAACATATAGGTCGTGAAGGTGTTGTTTGGACACCAGGCAATAGGAATCCCTCGAGTCCTAAAGGAATGTTGTTTTGCTCTGTCCTTTAGTGCATTTTTCCTGCTTTTGTCTCATTTTCTCGTCCTAGGAATCTCCCTAGTTTTTCTTCCTTCCACCCTAAGTATAGGATTTTTCTGGGTACGGAATGGCAACCTAAGGTTTTGTTTAGGGTTAGGACTGCAGAAAAACAGAGTTCTTCTGCCTTTAACAGCTGTGTGGCAGACGGAAATTCAAATCTTTTCTAGCATGGAAATTCAATTGGGAAAAACGCTTCACCTGTTTACATTCTGTCTGTCGGATACCTTATTTTGTGTGTGGACACCAAATTATTTCTCGGCCCTCCACTCCAACTGCAAAAATGGACAGAAATTGGCATAGGACACATATGCAAATCTGCGTCCTCTTTTGTGAGTCTGTCTAAGATCACAATCCACATGCAATGTACTGGGTCCAGAAAATCTGTCGCCACCCCTGATATTTCCCACTGCAAAGATCCACACCACCACCAACGATTCAGTTAACAAAATAGATCAGACCTGAGGACTCCAACAGCTTTTGGTAAGAAAAAATAGCGATGACCTCTTCCTGCTGGGACAACAATTGGTTTTAGCAGAGGTCTGACATCTGGAAAGTCCATTCACTCCATTTCAGTAACTACTGATTTTGGAACTTACTTGGAAATAGATCCAACTCAAAATAGTGTGACTTATTTCAATGGAAATATATTCAGGATCAGGGACACAGCTGACTTAAAAAAATATCTACAAAGGCACAGTTCCCACAATATTTCTTCCCTTTTTATGATCATCCCAAAGAACACCCTCGAATGAGCAACCCTGTCCCTTGAGCTGGGAATTCACAGATCTTGGAAGCTGTAATTTTTGTGATTTTGGAGGCCCATTTCATGAATGCACCATCCCACCTTATGGCCCAGATGATGCCTTCAAAATATCTTTCATTTAATACTCCATTGCAAAAACAGACCAGGATTAAAATGATGAAGCCTCTCCAGGAACAAAGGACACTGGAGTATTGGTGCAGGCAGGCTACCCAGAGTATACGAAAGTAAGAAGAAGAAGAAAAAAAAACCTAGCTTATTCAGCACAATCGGGGAGATACTTGAAGATCCATTGGCACCGGCTTTAATTGGGAAGCAGCTGTTTTCTTTGCCCTTCTGTCCGGTAGAAGGAAGCTGACAGATGGCGAAGTGTGAGCCAAAGAATAATATGTGCAAGCTTTGTCTGCCCCTAGAATCCATGGGAAGAGATATTGGGGAAATAGGTCTATCCTAAAATGAGCCCTTTGTTGTCTCAAAGTGGAGGGCTCCCTGTGCTGATGTCCTACAGTGTTTCCAGAAGAAGAGTTTGGATTTGATAGCCCGCTTTATCACTACCCTAGGGAGTCTCAAAGCGGCTAACGTTCTCCTTTCCCTTCCTCCCCCACAACAAACACTCTGTGAGGTGAGTGGGGCTGAGAGACTTCAAAGAAGTGTGACTAGCCCAAGGTCACCCAGCAGCTGCATGTGGAGGAGTGGAGACACGAACCCGGTTCCCCAGATTACGAGTCTACCGCTCTTAACCACTACACCACACTAGCTAAGAGGAGTGTGGACTCCAAAAGCAGGCAGACCCAGCAGACAGTGAGACTTCCATCTCTGGGATCAGAGGAGGTGTCTTTGCCCTCCTTCTCCTTGGATTCAAGTGATCGCTTCTCTGAACTACTGGCAACCCCAAAGAACCCTCCTCTTCTGCCCTACCAAGCCCAGGAACTGCAGAAGGCATCTACTTATTAGCGGACACTAATTCAGAGATTACTAAGAATGTAGCTAAATTCTGCTACTTTGCGTCAAGATTAAGACAGGCCATGACGTCAACCAACAGCAGAGATAAAGTCGCCAGTTAATCCCTTAGGAATGATATTAAACTGAAGATATTTGGCGAAATTTCTCACCAAATTTTAAAGATAAAACATGATTATGATTTTTAAATGTGATTTTAGCACATAGATGATATTTAAGATCCGAACTGTTTTATTGCTGTATTGTTCCTTTTCTGGTCTATGACCACAATAAAGATTGATTGATTGATTGATTGATTGATTGCAGAAGGCATCCCATCACCAACGAATAGCACAGCCCCTTAAACCATAGCTGTCAACCTTTCCATTTTCTTGCGAGGAATCCTATTCGGAATAAGGGAATTTCCCGCAAAAAAGGGGGAAAGTTGACAGCTATGCCTTAAACTTCTAAGTAGATTCCCTGTTGAGGAGAGGCTAAGCTTTGACCATACCTCTCCCCACAAGACTATGTAGTAGGTTTGTGGAGCAACCACAATATTTGCCTTCTGTCTGCATCTGTAGCATTTGAAAGCAGCACGGTCCACATCAGATTCATCACTCCAATCTGATTTGTTATCCTGGTCCAGATCTGATCTGTTCAATCCAAAGCTGTGTTTCACCTTCATTGCCTCTTGTCATGCTGAAGGAGCATGACCAAAACACTAACCCAAGAGACTGAGGTTCAAGATGCTCCATAGTCCGCAAGGCAAAGTCAAGCAAAGAGAATTGGTTGAGGTCCAAAACACAATCCAGGCCCTCCAGATCTTGCTGAACGACAACTCCCACCATCCCTGATCATTGGCCAGGCTGGCAGGGGCTGATGGGAACTGTAGTTCAGCAACACTGGTTGACCATTCCTGGCGCAGGGCTAAACAACCGTGAAAATTCCTGAAGGGAAGACCTCACCACAAAGATTGAACACTCCTTCCCCTGCAATCTGCCAGCCCCAATCCTAGAATATCCTTCCACTCTTGTCTTACATGTGGGGCGGAATAGCTCTGGAAACATCTGTCTCTGCTGAACTGCCAGAGCTTGCTGGCCATTGCTAGCTTTGCTTCCAAAAGTCTCACCATGATGACATTTCTCCCTAGGCTTTGGAGTTCTGGATTACCCAGTCTTAGCAAAAGGCCATTATTCAGTGGGCGAGTGCATGCTTTGCATACGGGACGCTCCAGATTCAGTCTGCGGCATGACCAGTGAAAAAGAAAGATCTCTACCTATGACACATCAAGGGCCCCAGGGTGATGTGGAGAGGGGGTGTAGTTTGAGGAGAGTCCAAAGGTCCAGAAATAAAGGTTCAGAGGGCTGCACAGGGCCTGAGATCTCAAACCCCTGCTTTTCATGATAGCAATGTTTCATTTTGTTTATATCGCTTTCCCAGCCTGCCCAGAAGATGTCTTAAACGTGGGAAAGGAGACCAGGAAAGGTGTGTGGGAGGCATCTGAGCTGGGGGCGGGGGAGAGATCCTGCAGGCAAAACATCTCTTAGCAGAAGGAACGACTCTTTTCATGGGATGGTACCCCTTTAAGAGAAAATCTGAAAAATGCTCAGGAAGGCTTACAAATGGGCACCTTCAGCCTTAAGCTCCACCAGCACACTTCATGGCGATGCAGAGCATTGCTTAATGAGCAGTTATGGATTAATCTCTTGCAGTGTATCAGCCGAAAAGAGGAAGTGCTTATAATCCATTTTAAAATATATTCACGCCCCTGCCTCTGCTGCAGCCTCCAGTGGCAGCCAGCGCCTGTCTTTTTCCTGATGATAACATGTCATACCGGGAAATAAAGTGCCTTAATCAAATAGACTGTGTAGTAGACAGACTCCACTTGAGGGTTTGGTTAAAGAAAAAAGAAAAAAAGAACGCTTTCTTCCATGCATCCTCAATTATGTTTGGAATTATGTTACAGCTAACAGGGGCGTCTTACCCATAGAGGCTAGTGGACCAGGGCACCACGGTGCCAAGTTCTGGAGGGCACCAGGGAAGAGGTGGAAGCTGGACGCAGCACCTCCCGGCATCAGCTCGCCGCCCTCGTCTGCCTCCGCCATGCCATAATTATAATTTACTCAAAAGACCACTGCTTCTTTGATGTGTCTAGATCAGGGCTAGGCAACCCAGGGGCCGGATGCGGCCCAATCGCCTTCTCAATCCGGCCTGCGGGCATTCTGGGAATCAGTGTGTTTTTACATGAGTAGAATGTGTCCTTTTATTTAAAATGCATCTCTGGGTTATTTGTGGGGCATAGGAATTCGTTCATTCCCCCCCCCAAAAAAAATAGTCTAGCCCACCACATGGTCCGAGGGACGGTGGACCGGCCCACGGCTGAAAAAGGTTGCTGACCCCCAGTCTAGATCCAGCCCTGGAGTACATGGGGCATTGGTCTGATCCCATGCAACAGACAAATTTGATGCTTTCTTCTGAAGTTCTTGACTCTGCAGTAGCAGATCTGTGCTCTTGGATACTTGAAGAGGCTTATGGTCCTTTTGACAGCAAGTAATTGTAACAGAACCTTGGCTCAGTGGTAGTAGTAGTAGTAGTTGTATAAGTCAGGGATGGGCAACATTTTTGTTTGAGACTGATTGGCTACATTCCCATCTGGGCAACCTTCTGGGACCACATGCAGGTGGTGGATGAAGCCCGGGGCAAAAATGGGTGGAACCACAAATGCAAATTTTACCCAGTAGTGGAGACTAATTTCTACATATGTGCAAACACATGTCCCTTTGTATCCTCTATCCGGGCAACCCAGACACGCCATCAAAGTTCAAGGACAAAATTTAGCTGATCAAAAATACTTAAGGAGGGTAGGAAGGAGGGTGGATGAGGGGTGTGGCCTGGGGAGAAGGGGTGTGACTTGGGGGTGCAGGGGGGGGAGACAGAAAGGACTTGAGGGCTGCATTTGGCCCTTGAAATTGGTGTTCCCCAACCTTATATTAAACATATTATCCTATCTCCCACTTTTGTTCTAGAAGAGCTAGAAGTCACCGGGAGTGGGGAATCCAGATTGGGACTGTGCCACACAGGGACAGGGGCGCAACCCTTTCCTGCTGCACTATTGCCCTGCCAGAAATCCCCCAAGATGTCGCTGCAACAAATAGCGCCATTTAAGGGCCAGTGGCATCACAGTTCTTCCCTCTCGTGGCTGCTATTTATAAACAAAGAGAAAGCAAGCTGGGAGGGAGAGACAATTGTCGTCTGGTTTGGCCCTGGCGTTCATGCATTGAAATGTCGTCTGGACTGCCAGGCTATATCTGCTGCATGATATATATGGCATTGCAAACAGCCTCACTTTGCATCCAAAGCTGGTCTAGCCAGTGTGGTGTAGTGGTTAAGAGCAGTAGACTCGTAATCTGGTGAACCGGGTTCGCGTCTCCGCTCCTCCACATGCAGCTGCTGGGTGACCTTGGGCTAGTCACACTTCTTTGAAGTCTCTCAGCCCCACTCACCTCACAGAGTGTTTGTTGTGGGGGAGGAAGGGAAAGGAGAATGTGAGCCGCTTTGAGACTCCTTTGGGTAGTGATAAAGCGGGATATCAAATCCAAACTCTTCTTCTTCTCTTCTAGCCTTGATCTGTGATCAGCATCCAGGGGGTTTATTTTTGGGGCGGGGAGGGGGAGAAAAAACACTTTTGATCCCCCCCATCACCAATTTACTTAGCCGCTCTTTGGTTCCTTTGCACATTGTGCCCTAAAGGTAGGCGCAACTCCCCTCACCCCACAAGCCCCGGCTTAAAGTCATTGATGTCAACGTTCCAAATTATTTATCTCCGTCTGAGTCAGCAGTTCAGCTCGCATGACAGTTTAGTTCAGTGAACAAACCGAATTGCTTATTTATAAGCTGGCTTCCCAACAGGGATCCATTTTTATGGTTAAAATTAGTTAATTGCCTGCCCAACCACCCCCTCCCACCCTTTCCTCCTCCGTTCAGTTTTTCCTTCAAGTAAAGAGAGGTCATTGATTGCTCACAACAGATTTACGGTGTTTTTTTTTTTGTGTGTGTGTGTGTGTGTGTGTGTGTGTGTGTGTGTGTGTGTGTGTTGGGGACGTAGCAGGGAGGAGACAACTTATTTGAAACAGCCAAAGCTGCGCCACAGAGGAATCCTATGGTAAAGGAAAATCTGAACATTTCACTCTTTCTCTGATTCAAGCAAGTCTTGCTGTGGTTGTTTTGACAGCAAAATCCCCACTCTTAGTGCCTGAAAGCTAACGTATTCTTTCTCATCATTTTGCCGTTTATAGATGGACAACCCGAAACTAAGTCCACCCTGGGTTCTTTATCTCCTCTTTTGTTCAATATATTGATTTTGAGCTTCCTCTGGTTTTCTGAGACAATGAACATCTGTGTTTCAGGAAGAAGACATCACCGTCACTTAAGGGAACACCACCTCCCAATATAATCCTCCTGCCTTCTGAAGGTTTGCAAGGGAGAGCCTTCCATAGAATCATAGAGTTGGGAAGGGACCCTAAGAGTCATCTAGTCCCACCCCCTGCCATGCAGGAATATGTCTCTTTCTGAAGGAAGGCTGAGGAGAAGAAGAAGAAGAAGAAGAAGAAGAAGAAGAGGAGGAGGAGGAGGAGGAGGAGGAGGAGGAGGAGGAGTAGTTTGGATTTGATATCCTGCTTTATCACTACCCGAAGGAGTCTCAAAGCGGCTAACCTTCTCCTTTCCCTTCCTCCCCCACAACAAACACTCTGTGAGGTGAGTGGGACTGAGGGACTTCAAAGAAGTGGGACTAGCCCAAGGTCACCCAGCAGCTGCATGTGGAGGAGCGGAGACGCGAACCCGGTTCACCAGATTAAGAGTCTACCGCTCTTAACCACTACACCACACTGGCTCTGCCACTCCCAGCTCCACAAACACACGTTTGCTTCCTAGCAGCAGTTTTCTCAGGTGCTCCACAAAAAGCAGGAGCAAGCCGGGAATTCTTCTCTGGCTTGGATTTTAATGTGAGGCAGAGAAGAATTTGGGGCCTTCCAACATTTGCTTCTCCTCTGCTGCAAGTGTTAACAACCTCATTTCTGGATCTCAGCCCGGCACACCATGATGGCATCTCTACTGAAAAGCATGACGGCCAGGGAGTATAACAACTTGATTGACCTTGGTGAACTTTCCCCCTTTGACCATTGCAACAAGCCTGTGTCCTGGATGTCTTTATTCCTAGCCTTGTGCAGTCTGGAGACGGCAAACTGTTTTGTTAACTTGGCAGCAAGAGGGAAGGAAACTCCTGCATTAGCAGCGTAAGCAGAAAGTACGAGGGCGTGAATTTGAAGAGCATATAAAATATGAAGGAGGCCTGTCGACTCAGATTAACCTAGTCAACCATTCTTAAAAATAAATAAATAAAATTGTTGCCAGGGAAAGACAAAGAGTCATGGGGCAGCATTCTACAAATGCCTGCCCTTTTTTAAAGGGGGGGGGGTACAGTTATAGGTTGATGATGCATGCCATTTTTTGCATGAAGCAAAAAAATCCACATTCTGGTGGTGATGTTTGAGTAGAGGTTGCTAAATGAAGTTCATAGGCAGTGGTTAGCAATGGCAGCAGTAGCTGTGAACAAGTCACCACTTGTTGGTTCTATTGCAAACGTGCCCCCCCTTCAGTTGTGGGATGTAAACACTAGAGCAGTCAAATACAACAATGCTAGAAGGTATCTCAGTCCTCCAGCCACAACTTCCTGGTCACCTGGATTGAGGTAACTTCCTTTGCAAGCTAGAAGTGGGTGTGGCTTCACCTGGGAAGGTATTAGCCAAACCCACTGGCCAGCAGCCCTTCTGCCATTCTGCTCTTCTGTCTCTGTACTGCCTCTCTGCTCTCTCTCGCTCAGACTGCGAGGAGGATGCCCAGTTGGCTCCCAGCCAACTGGGGCCTGATGGACTTCTCTCCCACATGGAGAGATTCCTATTGTATATATCTTTACTAAGAATAAGCCTGCCTTCTTTTGGGAGTCTTCCTGTCTCTGCAATTGAATGTCCGTGAGTAAACGTTTTATATCTTTTTATAGAAGACGTGTGCTGTGTCTTATTTTAAGAGGGACAAAGGGGAAGTATAGTGACAAACCAGGAAACTAGATTAAGTTGATTCTAGCGAATCAAAGCAACTTCCGCTGTGTGTATTTTAAAAGGGAATGTTACTCTGCTAGTTGAACTTGCAAGCGCAAGTTAGGATGAGATATATTAAATAATAAATCTCCATCCACGTTCCAAAACATTCCCACATCAGTATGGTTTCCTTCAGCATGCAATGCAGGAATATTTTGGCCAACGTGGGGCTCAAACCTACAACCCTGAGATTAAGAGTCTGATGCTCTACCAACTGAACTGCTCTCATAGACTGTACTGTATATGGACAAATATGATATTTGGACAACATTTATATATAGTAGGCTATAGATACAGTCGTACCTTGGAAGTTGAACCGAATCCGTTCCGGAAGTCTGTTTGACTTCCAAAACGTTCAAAAACCAAAGCACGGCTTCTGATTGGCTGCAGGAAGCTCCTGCAGCCAATCGGAAGCTGCTGAAGCCGCATCAGACATTTGGCTTCCAAAAGAACGTTCAAAAACCGGAACAGTCACTTCCGGGTTTCAATTGTTTGGGAGCCAAAACATTGGAGAACTAGGCTGTTCGATTAGAACAATAATTCCATTTATATATCATTGTTTTAAATAAGTATGTATAGAATTAAAGTGTTTGGGTGTGGTTTTGGTTTTCCAATGCACTATTTGTTTCTCTTTCTTTTTCATTTGTTTCTCCACTTTATTTTGTTTCACTGAAATATTTTCAATAAAAAATAAAAGAAAATTAATGAAATAGATGGACCTATGCTTTGATTCAACAGGATTTTTTTTTAATTAAACCTTACATTTAATCCAGTGCTGCTATTCCATTTTGATCTTCCATTAATGGAAGAGGAGATTTTGCCCATTCTCCCTTCCTGCCCCAGTCCTCCGTGCCCACTAAAAATTGCTCTATACAGTTGTAAGACCCTCTGAAACAGCTTGGAAGGCAGTGGAGTAGGCGGGGGGCGGGGGGCGGGGGGCAAGAATGCACAGGGGAAGGGAGAATAAGAGAAAATTGCCTCCCCTGTTCCATTAACAAATTCTGCTGGAACAAATTCCATTCAGCCACTGGATTCTACCCCATTCTTCTCGCCAAAGGTACTTCTGTGTGTGTGTGTGTGTGTGTGAGAGAGAGAGAGAGAGAGAGAGAGGGAGGGAGAGAGATGAACTGCAGCCATCGCAGAAGTGTATAATGATTTAAAAGTCATGCCCAAATGCCCGCTGTTGCACTCCAACCAGATTCTATCTTTAACAGCCATCAGGGAACGAGGTCTAACAAATTTGGTTCGCAATTTGGGCTGAAGTCCAGTAATTGTGCATATAAACTCTCCGTACCGCTACTGCTCTTTCTTTTTGAGAGAGAGAGAATAACAATAATGTAACCATTTATAAAGACTTGGTAATGTACAGCGGGTCTACGGGGAGTTGCAAATCCTTCTGGTCCCATTTCAATTATTCATAAGCTTTTTATTCTTTGAAGGAGTCGGTGGTTTATATCCTTCTCCTTTTGCTGTTGCCGTGTGTTTCTGAGATGGTTCGCGCAATGGAAATAACAGCACAGAGCGCTATCAGAAGAGAGCAGGGGGTTGGGTGTTTTCTGTCATCATTAGATGTAGACCCTGAACAAGAAGACTATCTTTAACACACACACACACACACACACACACACACACACACACACACACACGGCTCTTACGCAAAACAGTGGGCATCAATAGTCTTTGAGGACTAGGAACATGGGCTAAAGAAAAGAAGCACTACCAAATGATAGCTGAACCTACACTGGCTTCAAATTATCCTCCAGATCAGAGACTTCACACAATAAATCAGAATTGTATTTCCTCACTGACTTATTCAAATGCACAAATGATTCCCATGGGAAGCCTGTCAACAGCTAAGCTCCTCCTCATCATTTCCAGCAGATATGAATTTATAAACATTCTCTTTTAAAATCTTGTGGTAGAAAGGCTGTTCTGCCCGATAGTTGGCTTGCTACGCTGGGTGTATCCGTTAATACCATTTTGGCTTTTCCTACTGTCTAAGCCAGCTGTCTAAACATCTCATTAGAGACAGCTATTTTGCAAATGTGTTCCTCAACATTTTCGGCCTTTCAACACCATCAGATTTTAGAAGCTCATTTAACACCCTTTTTTTAAAAAAAAGAAGAAGGAGAAAAAGAAGTGAGCTTTGAACTCCGTTTCCAGCTTGGTAGAGCACTTCCATTGCGTGTGTAGGGCACCCAGTCACTCCCACCAATAAACTCACACTGGAGACATAATTTTGGTTTGGGTTTTTGGGCATATTTTGGCCACAACTTTATTGAATACAAATCACGTGAGTGGTTGCGTAGGCATTGGTTCACGCTGTCCAACGGGACAGAGCTGACCCTAGTCAGCAGCAAGACTAGCTGTCGCAGCGGGACAGAGCTGACCACTTGTCAGCGAAGGGAAACCATTAGCTGGGGAGAGTTAACGGGGCCGGATCACATCGTGCCTCCCCCTCCCCAGGGGTCCCAGGGACTCCTGCATGGCCCTGCACCCACCGGGTTTGGACAGCAATGTTGAGTCCCTGGATTCCTTTGCGGAATTCCCATTACCAACATCACTTCTTGGGGGGCACCGCCCACCCATACCACAGAACCAATGCCTAACCGCCAACCTTACAAGTTGTGACTATTTGCTATGTAGTAGGCAAAAACCAAATGGCTCGGCCAATCTGCCAGATGGACAAAATTCCTACCAGGCCCCTCCTAAGCAGAGGCGACCCCTAACCGGCACAGCAAGGTCAACGCCAACCTATACCAGGGAAGGGGGGGTGGGAGATCCGAAGCTCCGAAAAGAGTGACCCAAGATCCACATGGGGATCTATATAAGGACGCTGGGCCGTCCTACCAAATTGCAACATGCAATTCTGCCTCACAACAAGCAGGTCCTGGAAGCTGTGGCCACAAACCCTACCCCCCAAACCAGGAAGAGTGACTTCTTGCCCACCCCGCAATGGCAGCTCTCTGCGAGAACTCACTTTATCAACACACTGAAATTCCGTGGCGTTAAATAAACTAAGTACCATTGTGAAAATTTGCTGGAGCTTGTTCTTTTTTGAACCAATGTATGCCTAAAATCTCACATGGGATTATGAAGTCTGCAATGCTACCTACATTTACCTGCATGTAAGTTCTCGTTGAATACAACGGGACTGATATCTGAGTAGGCATGGCCAAATGGGTCAGTTTTGGTTTCTCTCCATTTCTCATTTTAATCCAGTCTTTTTGCTTCAATTCCAAACCAGTTTGCATGTTTTTCACCTACCTGTCAAATTTGACCCATGAGGCCGATCCTGAAAAGGATCTGGTCCATGGAGCCGAGGAGGTTCTCCATCCTTAAAGATTTGTTGTGCCTTTAAAATACACTTCCCCATCCTCTCAAGCCTTGTGAAACATTGCATAACATTTCCCGCAATGTTCCCGCAATGAACACCCTCCCATCAGATGTCAAACAGATAAGTAATCATACAATCTTTAGAAGACATCTAAAGTTTTTGGGAAGTTTCAAAATGTTTTACTATGTTTTTATACCTGTTGGAAGCCACCCAGACGGGCTGGGGCAACCCAGTCAGATGGGCAACGTATGAATAATAAAATTATTAATTAATATTAACATGCAGACCCTCCGTGACCCTATTTTCCAGGGACCATCCCAGATTCAAAGAAGCAGTCCTGGTTTCTGATTTTAACCCAGAATATCACACTTTTCCTTGGGACGTCCCTATTTTCATCAGAGAAATGTTGGAGGGTATGGAGTTATGCGACCCCCCAAGCCAAGGTGATAAGAAGATGTTCTTTAGAAGATGTCTGAAGGCAGCCCTGTATAGGGAGGTTTGTTAATGTTTAATGTTTTGTAATGTTTTTATATATGTTGGAAGCTGTCCATGGTGGCTGGGGAAACCCAGTCAGAGGGGCAGGGTATAAATAATAAAAATTGTTGTTGTTGTTGTTGTTGTTGTCCCTATTTTCATTGGAGAAATGTTGGAGGGTATGAACATATAGGCAACCAATACAAGTTTTTGAGCACCAGAGTTACGTGCTTGTGGTCATCTGTCCCCATCAACAGTCTGCATTTTGCAGCAGCTACAGCTTCTGACGTGGGTGGCGCTGTGGGTTAAACCACTGAGCCTAGGGCTTGCCGATCAGAAGGTCGGCGGTTCGAATCCCTGCGACGGGGTGAGCTCCCGTTGCTCGGTCCCTGCTCCTGCCAACCTAGCAGTTCGAAAGCACATCAAAGTGCAAGTAGATAAATAGGTACCGCTCTGGCGGGAAGATAAACGGCGTTTCCGTGCACTGCTCTGGTTCACCAGAAGCGGCTTAGTTATGCTGGCCACATGACCTGGAAGCTGTATGCCGGCTCCCTCGGCCAATAATGCGAGATGAGCACCGCAACCCCAGAGTCGGTCACGACTGGACCTAATGGTCAGGGGTCCCTTTACCTTTACCTTTACAGCTTCTGAACCAAGTGCTGAGGTCACCCCACCCAGGGTCACAGACCAGTTCATGGTCATGAAGTTTTCTGGATTATGTTGGGGCCAGGAGCTATCTCTGACTGTCAGTTTCCTGTTTTGTGTGTTCTGCACTGGCTGGACCCCTTGCGCTATCTTCTGCTAGTGCGCTGAGTCGGTTGCATCGAGCCCCCTATTTTAAACTGGAGACAAGGTGCATTCAAGGCAAGTTATTGAACCACCAAACTCTGCTCCTGTCCCACAAACATTCTGCCTCTAGTGGAGCTGATTACTCCAAATATTTTATGAAATGACATTTACTACCTTTCTCTCTTTCTGTGGCTTAATGCAAACTTATGCAAAAGCCTTCTGTCAGCTGCTCTAATCCCCATTCTGACTTTTTTTTAAAAAAGATCCACTTTTTCATATGCGCCCTTCAAAACTACACTGGTGAGGAGTCTTGTCTCAAAGTCCTCAGGGCACAGGAAACCGGGGCATGCTTTTATTTTTCCACTCCCAAAGAAAAGCCACATGACCTAGGACAGGAAAGACATCTAACAAAGGAATGCCAGCAGCTTTCGCAGGAAATTGTTTTAATTTTACGCCATTTTCTGTGGCTTTTTATGGCAATGGATCTGACCTCCCATGCTCTCGGCTAATCTTTCGGCTGCAAGGAGGGAAGAGCGAAGGGGGTTCTCTGGGTCAGCGAGATGCCAGCGTTCAAGGCACATAGCAACAAACAGACCCATCTTGGTAGCAAGTGGGTCACTTTCATAACGTGGTCCAATTTCACTCAAAGCCAGCTAGGAGTTTGGGAGGTCTCCCAGCTTCATGAGTCCAACATACATTCATGTGTTCATATTATAACTTCCCCCTTTTTCTCTTATATTAAAACATCATCAGAAGTACTGTGCCCCACTCAAGGGAAGTAATGATACCACTCCATTCTGCATGGGTAAGACCACACCTGGAATGTGCAGTTCTGGGTGCCACAATTTAAGAAGGAAGTTGACAAGTACTTAACCAGAGGTACCACTGTAAATAAATGAACGAATTCTTATGCCCCACAAATAACCCAGAGATGCATTTTAAATAAAAGGACACATTCTACTCATGTAAAAACACGCTGATTCCCGGACCGTCCGTGGGCCGGATTTAGAAGGTGATTCAGCCGGATCTGGCCCCTGGGCCTTAGTTTGCCTACCCATGTTCAAGAGTCTGGAAACCAACCCTTATGAGGAATGGTTGAGAGAGCTGGGCATGTTTAGCTTGCAAAAGAGGAGACTGAGAGGAGTTATGATAGCCATCTTGGATTTGATATCCCGCTTTATCACTACCCGAAGAAGTCTCAAAGCAGCTAACATTCTCCTTTCCCTTCCTCCCCCACAACAAACACTCTGTGAGGTGAGTGGGGCTGAGAGACTTCAGAGAAGTGTGACTACTAGCCCAAGGTCACCCAGCAGCTGCATATGGAGGAGCGGAGACACGAACCTGGTTCACCAGATTACGAGTCTACCACTCCTAACCACTACACCACACTGTGCATACAATGTGCATGGGGATAGCACTGGCTGCAATGTGTTCTTGAGCTGTGACAATGTGCCTTGCTTGCCTGGATGGAGGGGCCTATGTTGGTGTAGAGAAACCTCTGACTTGCAGGGCTGCAGTGTAGCCTGTTTCACAAACTTTGCCTCTGGCCATGCCTACCGTTGGGCTTATGGTGCTGGAGGAGACTCTTGAGAGTCCCATGGACTGCAAGAAGATCAAACCTATCCATTCTTAAAGAAATCAGCCCTGCGTGCTCACTAGAAGGACAGA
This sequence comes from Darevskia nairensis, assembly GCA_034642065.1. Classification (NCBI taxonomy): domain Eukaryota; kingdom Metazoa; phylum Chordata; class Lepidosauria; order Squamata; family Lacertidae; genus Darevskia; species Darevskia nairensis. The sequence continues at coordinate 448,888 of JAWWNI010001066.1, forward strand.
TCCTGAAGTTGAGGCTCTAGTACTTTGGCCACCTCATGAGAAGAGAAGACTCCCTAGAAAAGACCCTGATGTTGGGAAAGGTTGAGGGCACAAGGAGTAGGGGACCGCAGAGGATGAGATGGTTGGACAGTGTTCTTGAAGCTACTAAGATGAGTTTGGCCAAACTGCGAGAGGCAGTGAAGGATAGGCGTGCCTGGCATGCTCTGGTCCAGGGGGTCACGAAGAGTCGGACACGACTGAACGACTGAACAACAAAACCGTTGGCTTGGACACCACCCACCACTAGGAGGCGAACCTCAGAAGGCTGCATATGAAGAGAATGCTACCCTCAGATTGACAAAAGGTCCCCCACCTCTGTGCCACTGCAACAATAGGACTTAGAAATATTGAGGGCTATTGGAGAAGCATTTGGGAACCCCTCTTGCAGCAGAAAGGGAGCCAGAAAGAATCTTAGGAGATCAGATTTCCTAGAAGGAAACGACTTGACCTTCAGAAACAAATCTGATCCGGAGCCATGAAGAAAAAGAATTGCACATCTGTGCTTCTGTTCATTTTTTAAATATATATATACAACTTGACTGTGATCGGGAGAAGGCTATCGGATGTCCAATGCGCAGCAAGATCAAAGAGGTGACTACAGCCTAATAAAAGTGGTGATCATGAGTGACCTCAGCCAACTTGCTAATAAAATGCTCTCCAGGCTCCCCAGGTAAAGGTTTCAATTTCCTGACACTCTTCGCCCTCCGTACCACACACACAAAATGTTATTGCTCCTAGGAACAACTATTAATCTGCTGCGTCCACTCTGGCTACTGGTGAACAGTTCGTTCCAGCAATTAATGCATTATTTCTAACAGCTGCACATCTTAGACAGATACACATAGGTGGTTTGGCATGGAGCGCTAAGGCCGGCACATGATGTAATGATTAAAACACAGCTCCCGTGAGCCAGAAATCCTGGCCGATTCCCTCCCCCCTTCCCCAGCTCTTTCCAAGATTCATTATGTGACTTTATGTGAATGATACTTGACCCGCTGCCCTCTGTGAAACATGGATAATACCCAACCCGTGGGATTGCTGCAGAATTCCATCGGAACGTGCATATAACAAGCTTTGAGGTGTTCTGAGGGGAACAGTCCTGGAGGTGTAAAATGCCACCATTGTTTCGCAACTCCGCCGTTCATGGTGGGCTTCGAGAAAGACGCCATCATCCTTCAGCAGATGTTCTTCTCAGTTGGTAGCATTCCCTCCAGTTAGGCTGAGAAAATATACTATTTTATATAAATATATACACCATGACTGAGACCAAGTAAAACGGAGCCTACAGCCATTATCTTCATGGAGGATTTAATCTGCTGTAGTGGGAATAGAATGTATTCTCCTGATTACCAAGGGAGGGGAGGTGAAGTGGCTTCTCCTTGCAGAAGCAGGGGTTTAAGCCGACCATCTTGACAGCACTTGGAAAGAGATGATGGAGAGCAATTCCCTTCAGCATCCAAATTCCCTTTGGGAAGAACGCTGGATGACGGCAAGGACTGAGCTCCCCATTATGTATGGTTTCGGACGTCAAATTGTTTTGCATTCCCATAGACAGAAGGGTCATTTGTTAAATGCTCCTATTTCCTTGCATTGCTTCTTGTCAAGCCATGATGTCAAAGAAGCCCACAGGCTGTTTGCTCCACCGCTCCAAACTGAAATTCAACTCTTCATTCAAATCACGCAGTGATGTGCTCCAGGCATCCTGGGTCGGCGCAATTTGTGACCCGCCGAGCAGAATGCAACCCACCAGCTGTGTGTTTGTGGCCTAATACTTGATGTGGGGGAGGAATTTGATGCGGTACACAATCAAAGGATAGGTGTGCCTGGCGTGCTCTGGTCCATGGGGTCACGGAGAGTCGGACACGACTGAACGACTGAACAACAACAACAACACACAAGCAAAGGCGAACCCACCTAATTGGCTTTTCGGAAACCAATATGCAAAAACGAAGCACAAATTCACGCTTCTCCGAATTTTGCAATGCAGTTCTCCAACCAAGTAACACGTACAAAAATGCATATACGGGGTTTCTTTTCTTTTTTTCTTTTTCTTTTCCCCTTGGAAATCTTGCAAATCTTTATATAGTGGCAGAATAGGGAAGAATAATACTATTTCTTCTTTTTCTACAAACACAAATTCACACTTTTCAGAATTTTGCAGTGCAGTTCTCCAACCAAGTGACGCGTACAAGAATGCATATACTAAGTGTCAAAGAAAAACAAATCAGTGAAAACAATATTTAAAATGCATTATGTTTGGGGAGATTGCTAGCAGAAATGTGTGTATTAGGTAAAATTGCATATCCCCCCCAAAGAAAATCACGTTGAAGTGTTTCTGAATTTCCAGGAGCACTTTGAGGGGGGAAATAAACCCACAGACTGTTGTGGAAATGTGGAAAACTAGCCTTAAAGCTGGAAAAGGGAGAATGAAACTGAAATTGACAGATGCACACACAACACTCCCAGTTTTCCAGTTCAAGCCAAGGCGGGTGGGGAAGCACAAGAGATCCTGGTGGGCTGCCAAGATGCTGAACAGAACTCTGCCATTCTCTTCCCTGGTCCATCATGATACCTTTGATGGGCTGCATATGGCTTGGTTATACAGTGGGACCTCGACTTATGACGATAATGCGTTCTGACACGATCTTCGGTAGTCGAAAACACTCGTAAGTCGAGTCCCCATAGGGATGCATTGAGCGGAAAAACTTTGTAAATCGAAGAAACCCGCATCAAATCTTCGTAAGTCGAAGAAACCCTATTGAAAGCAGCCGCTACTTCCTTTCGGAAGTCGAAAAATTCGGATGCGGCGGCCATTTTTTTTCTTCCGGAAGTCATTCGGGAGTCGAAAAACACATAAGTCGGGTCACTCGTAAGTCGAGGTCCCACTGTAGTACACATAAACAGTGCAGCATTTGTTTCCTTTAGAGCAGAGGCGGCTAACTTTAATGAAAAAGTTAAGTCCAGACAAAGGCGACTATGGGGTTGCAGCAATCATCTCGATTTCAGGTGTTTGTCCACAGACAGCTTTTCTGGGTCATGTGGTCAGCATGACTAAACCGCTTCTGGAGCAATGGAACACCGTGACAAAAAGCAGAGTGCACAGAAACGCCGTTTGCCTTCCCGCCACAGCGGTACCTATTTATCTACTTGCACAGGCGTGCTTTTGAACTGCTAGGTTGGCAGGAGCTGGGACAGAGAAACGGGAGCTCACACCATCGTGGGGATTCGAACCACCAACCTTCCAATCAGCAAGCCCAAGAGGCTCAGTGGTTTAGACCACAGCACCACCTCTCTGCCTTTCCTTCCCTGCCACACATCCGCCACTTCTAATGTGGGAGGCGTCAGGGTCCTGGAAGAGTACAGTGGTCTTCCGGGTGTGGCTGGACTCCAACTCCCATCAGCCTCAGCCAGCATGGCCAATGTTCAGGGGTGGTGGGCGTTGTATTCCAGCGACAACTGGAGAGCCACAGGTTAGCCACCGCTGCTTTAGAAGAGAGAGTCCTGGAGACCCAAGAGAAAATCCACCGGGAAGTTCTCCTGCTCAAATGCCATGGGAACGCATAAGAGCAAAAAAAGTTTTCATGCATTTAAATGGGGCTTGTGCCAAATAACTTCCTGGTCAATTAGTGGCTTCCCACATAATCAAGTAAACTGAGCATAATCTCTTTCTCTCTTTTTGTCTTTTTTCTTTCCCCCTTGACCCAATAGTCTTGCAACTCTTCATATACTGGCAGTATAGGGAACAATGCTACTATTTCTTCTTTTTGTGCATTCTTTTAGTAATCATAACAGCAGTCTGTTAGGCAAATGTTGCTATTATGATGTGATGTTTCTGAGGGGACGGAAGCTGATATTTGCCTAAGGTTCATGGTTCATAGCAAGTTCATGGCTGAGGTGAGATCTGCAACAGGAACCTCTTAGACACTTCCAGGTCTGAGAGTCCAGGTCAGAGTAGATCGTTTAATTTCTAACTTTTTCACTGCTGCTTTGCACAGAGTTGACATTTTCACAGAACTCACTACAATTCCAAAACGTCAGCCCTTCTCTCTTTCCCTGCAATTATACCCACGGCAATGAATTATGGCTGCAATCCTGCACCCGTTTCAACTGTTTAAGACCCTAATGCTGTGCACACTAACTTTGATGTTGTTGTTGTTTAGTCGTGTCCGCCTCTTCGTGACCCCATGGACCAGAGCACGCCAGGCACTCCTGTCTTCCACTGCCTCCCGCAGTTTGGTCAGACTCATGTTGGTAGCTTTGAGAACACTGTCCAACCATCTTGTCCTCTGCCGTCCCCTTCTCCTTGTGCCCTCAATCTTTCCCAACATCAGGGTCTTTTCCAGGGAGTCTTCTCTTCTCATGAGGTGGCCAAAGTACACTAACTTTAGCCCTAGACAAAGTTGATTCAGCGTTAAGTCCCCTTAATCTCAATGGGGACTTGCTTTCAGTTCTGAGCAGAGATACTTCGGATTGCTCCACCAGTCCCATCGACAACTGTCGGTTGCATCGTACATCGACGTTCTTGTGTTTATTATAAGAAATCATGTTGAGAAAAGGATTGCCAGACATACAGTGTTTGTTCTTTGCAAAGAGAAAAAAAGAAAAAAGATAATTTCCTTACTGCTTAGCAAACTCTTTGAAACATTTTTTTTCCAGTTGTTCCTTAAATATTTAATTACCTATTCTGCTTTTACGAGCGAGCTCTGAACAGCCCCCAGGGTACCACTTGACATTTCACTGCCAATCTCTCCAGCTTCAGGTGTTCCAGACTTGGCGCTTCAAAAAATAAATCTGGAATCAATTTATTTTAAACCATTAGGACTGCCTCGCGCAGCATCGCGGCATTTCCCCCATTGAGATCCCAACTTCGAAACGTTTCCTTTGATGGGGAGTCTATCGACAGCCAGGCGCATGGAGCGGGGATCACCCAGCTGCCAGTTACACAACTGCGCCATGCTTTTACAGCTAAGGGCAGTGCTTTTTTTCTGGGGAGGACGCAGGGGTACACATACCCCTAAACATTTTGTGAATCTAATGGGAGAAGAAACAAATGTGTTTAAAAATAATAATAAAATAAAATTACCGTATTTTTCCATGTATAAGACTAGGTTCCCCCCTAAAAATTAATGTCTAAAATTTGGGGGCATCTTATGCACGGATAGATCTCCCCCCATTTTTTAAAATCGGAGTCTCCAAAAATAGTCTTATACATGGGGGCGTCTTATACACAGAAAAATACGGTACTCTAGCATGGTGAATTGTCAGTTCCGTTGCTTCCGATGGCAGCCTCATTTCCTGTCACGGTGTTTCCTGAGTCTCAGACGGAAGCGAGAGTTTAATGTGTGAAGTAGGAATTGGAATCTAGCACGGTGATTGGTCAGTTTCATTGCTACCACCTCCAATAGTGGCTTCCTTTCCTTTCCTGGTGATTTTCTTGAGTCAAAATGAGAGTACCCCTAAACATTTTTTTAGGGGGGGGACACTGGCTAAGTGTACAGGCTTACTCCCCAGGAAATATTTGGGATTTGGGTGGCAGTGGTTGTGGTTGAATAAAAATATTTATTCAAAAGAAATCAGAGTGGTTTACAACAATGGTGCATAAAACCATACATTAGAGAAGATGAAAATGTGAAATCAGGTAACTATTGTGGAAATATGTTTTTCTTAAGAACATAAGAGCAGCCTGCTGGGTCAGGCCAATGGCCCATCTAGTCCAGCATCCTCTTCTCACAGTGAACAGCCAGATACCTAGAACTATAGAATCGTAGTTGGAAGGGATCCCAAGGGTCATCTAGTCCAACCCCCAACAATGCGGGAATCTCAGCTAAAATCTCAGCATGAAAGATGGCCATCCAACCTCTGCTTAAAAACCTCCAAGGAAGGAGAGTCCACAACCTTCCAAGGGAGACCATTCCACGGTCAATCAACTCTTACTGTCAGAAAGTTCTTCCTGATGTTTAGTCGGAATCTCCTTTCTTGTCACTTGAAGCCATTGGTTCGAGTCTTACCCTACAGATCAGGAGAAAACAAGCTTATTCCTTCTTACGTGTGACAGCCCTTGAGATATTTAAAGATGGCTACCATTATCTCCTCTCAACCTCCTCTTATCCATGCTAAACATACCCAGCTCCTTCAACCATTCCTCATCAGGCTTGGTTTCCAGACCCTTGACTTGATTACCCCTGGAGTCCCTTTCCAGCTCGACAATTCTATGATTCTATGAAATGTAACTTTGCAAGCTGCCTGTCGAAACATTAAGCTCACAGTGCCATTAGCAATCACATCGCAAGCTTTTGAAAATTAAGTGCCGGGCGGAGAGAATGGGGTTGTCATCTGCACCCCAGCCATGAGGAAGGGAGGTTTTAGTCTTCCTTCCCTCATAGCTGTCAACCCTCCCTTTTTTGTGGGAAACTCCCTTATTCCAATGCTGTTTCCCGCTGCTATCCCGGATTGTTGATATCCCTTAAATTTCCCGGATTTCAAAGGAAGCAGCTCCTTTCCCTCCCTGCCGGCCAGGGAGGCTCCTCAGCTACGTTGCTCGGCTGCCAATAAGGAGTCTGAGACCGACTGGGGGCGGAGCTTGCATGCCTTGTGCAGCCAGACCCTCACGCCCAACCAGACAGACAGCCTGCCTGCCGTCTACGCGCTCACTCTTTCGTTCACCAGTTCGTGCGCAGCCTCTGGAGCGCAGGGTGGCGAGGCTACTTGGTGCCATTGCACCGCCCTCGCGGCATCCCTTATCTTCAAATCCGAAAGTTGACAGCTATGCCTTCCCTGTCTGCAATCTCAGGACAACCCCTCACCTTCCTTGGATGGCTTTTAGCACTAAAAAGAAGTGTGAGAAGCCTTCCTATTGGCACTTGCCATCGCTGTAAACAAAATGGACCAAAACTATGCAGGGAAGGCGAAGGGGAGGAGAAATATTAGTTAGTGATAACATTCAGAGCTTCGATTCAGCCACACTCTCTGCATTTAAACCCAAGTATTTAGGAGAGGTGCTTTCAAGCATTTACCTTGCCTGACCTCATTTCTTTTGGACCTCTCAAGGTGTAGTTAATTAAGCAGGGCATCGGGATTGATTGTGCATGTTGCGGGGTGTTTATTGGAGGGAAAAAAGCACTCAAAGGAGCGCCAAACATCCGCCACAGGGAATGCTGTGCTTTGTGATGACTTGACCTGATTATGAAGGAATGCTTTTGATGTCACCAGAATTGCTTCAAGAAAGTGAGGCTTTGATAACGCTTTCGTTGTCAGCAGTCAAAGGGATTCGCACATCAGGCCATACCGGCAGGCTGGAATAACAATAATAATAATAATATTTTTTTTAATAAAACGGGTGCTGACGAGTGCTTCAGCAAATGCTTGGTGTCTGCTGGGCTCTCTTTCAAAAACTTGGGAGCTCGGCTCAGCAGGACCCACAGAACTGAATCCTCGGGCTGGTTCCCTAAGAGATGAAGCAGTCCTTAAGCGCAGACTTTGCTGGGTCACAGAGGAGGAGGAGGAGGAGGAGGAGAAGAAGAAGAAGAAGAAGAAGAAGAAGAAGAAGAAGAAGAAGAAGAAGAAGAAGAAGAAGAAGAAGAGTTTGGATTTGGTATCCCGCTTTATCACTACCCGAAGGAGTCTCAAAGCGGCTAACATTCTCCTTTCCCTTCCTCCCCCACAACAAACACTCTGTGAGGTGAGTGGGGCTGAGAGACTTCAGAGAAGTGTGACTAGCCCAAGGTAGCCCAAGCAGTTGCATGTGGAGAAGCGGAGACGCAGACCCGGTTCACCAGATTACGAGTCTACCACTCTTAACCACAACATTATTGCATTATTGCAACCACTAGATTATTGCATTTTAATGTTCTGTTGGAAGCCGCCCAGAGTGGCTGGGGAAACCCAGCCAGATGTGCGGTGTATAAATAATAAATAATTATTTTTATTATTATTACTACTACTACTACTACTACTACTACTACTACACACTGGCTTTCAGAGGGCTCACAGGGCCATGCTGTACTGCCTGCTCACCCGTGCAGGTGGGAGCCCGGCCGACCAGCGCATCCCTTGGCAGGCATATTCTCCCAAGGTTGACCGGGAGGTCATTCAGTGAGGCGACCAGGGACACAGTGTTGAGGCCAAGCCAGGCTCCGGGGCCCAGAGACCCCTGGCGGCAGGCAGGGTGGGACGGGGATGCCTTCATAGGGGCGCCTGGTTCACGCACCCTGAAAATTGTGCACCTGGGCTTAGGGTCCCCCATGCTTTGCCCCTGCCCAAGCGTACCTTTCCATACATGTACATTTCATAATGGTATATGAAGTTCTGCTCCCAAGATTCCTTCTCTGAATTCCCCTCTTCCTGAGGTTTTCTTCTTCTTTTTTTAATGTCAAGTAATTTCCCAGATATTCTTATATCTGCATTTGACAACAGATAGTATTCGGTGCCAAACGGCAAAGCCAAATGTGGAAACCAGTGTTTCACATTTTGCCACCGGTGTTTCGGTATCTTACAGCCACGTCCCTTTTGTGGGTGGGTGGGACGGCTTTGACAATGCAAGCATCGCTTTACATCGGTACTACATAGATATATGATAGCTGGCATGCGATGAAAGTGCTTTTCTTTTCCGGCTGCTTTTTAAAAAAGGACCTCTTAGAAGTCGGCCCTGAAGGCAGTGTTTTGAGACTGCTTTCATGTATACTGCTTTATTTGTCTTAACTGGTCTTATGCATCAAATTGTTTCAAACGGATTGTTCCGTTCCTGCTGTTGGCGTTCTTAATTGTATAATCCTCTTTGTATCCTAGAGTGTTCGCCACCCGTATCAGTTAGGTCAGGGGCCACAAAGGTGACAGCCTTCTCTGTGGTGGCCCCATGGCTTTGGAACTCCTTTGTCACTAGATCTACAGTATGCTTGAAATGTTTTGAAGGACATTGATGCAGGGATGGGGAACCTGTGTCCCAGGGGCTGAATCAGGCCTCTCCATCAGTCTCTTGGGACTCTCCTAGGCCACACCCACTCTCCCTGTGCCACGTTCCTCGCCTGCCCTGCCTTGCATCCTCCTCGACTGTTTTTGCCTGTCTGGAATGTGTCTTTGAACTCTGATAATGTTAGTTGTTGGTTGGTCTGCATTGTTGCGAATTGCCTTGGGCAGGCATTGGCCTGGAAAGGCTACCCAGAAATATTTAAAAATGGATAAATAAAAATATTATTTGTGAGTGGGCTATGCCACAAAGGGCAGTATATAAATGATGGGTGTGTGTGTGTGTGTGTGTGTGTGTGTGTGTGTGTATTGAAAAGAGAACATAATAGTCATTGAGACTAGTACCGGTAGCCACTATTAGGCCGATTCACCAGGATTTTTTCTAATCTCCTATAAAGTCACCCCAAGGGGTTGGCCATCATTACACCCTCTGCTAATCTACGAAAGTGGTGGTAAAGAGTCCTGCAGGAGTCACTGCTTCAAGACACCTGGTGTCTTGCAAAAAATAAATAAAAATCCTATTGATTTCAGTTGGGGGGGGGTCAAGTTCATGTTTGCCCCATTGAAAAGTGATTAAATCCGATTGGGTTTTTTTAAAAAAAAGGTGTACCAAAATCATGATGCAATTTAAATGTTGCCTAGAGTGAACTTGCAAGCCCAGCAATATCTGTAAACAGTTATAAACAAGCCTTATCCAGACAAGGTGGAATGCAGCAGGAGGCGGTTATGTTGCTATGTACTTGGGGCAGATCTATGGCTTGATTGATCTGTTGCCTTTTGCGCCGTCTATTTGAGCTTTCAGATGAATGATTAATATGGGAAGAGAATCCCTCAGCCAAGCTCTCGCTGACTCTGGGGCAGCCTCTGTGAGGTCTAAAAGTCTGTGCCACAGATGAAGAGCAAGCAAACGGCTCTGCCAAGGCCAGGGAACAAAATGGCAGTCACCCAGGGCTCAACAACACACGATGGGAGGTTTGTCCTCTCTGCATCTGCCCTGTTCATGTATAATGGGGCCATACTTTGTCTGAGTCTTACGCAGAGCCGGATTTAGGTTTGATGAGGACCTAAGCTACTGAAGGTAATGGGGTCCTTTATATGTCCAGCTGTCCTTTGTCAACAACAAATTGTCAGTTTTTTGTGTTGAATATATGCTATATGGTGAGGGACCCAGGTGGCGCTGTGGGTTAAACCACAGAGCCTAGGGCTTGCTGATCAGAAGGTCGGTGGTTCGAATCCCTGCGACGGGGTGAGCTCCCGTTGCTCGGTCCCAGCTCCTGCCCACCTAGCAGTTCAAAAGCACGTCAAAGTGCAAGTAGATAAATAGGAACCACTCCAGGGGGAAGGTAAACGGCATTTCCATGTGCTGCTCTGGTTCGCCAGAAGTGGCTTTGTCATGCTGGACACATGACCCGGAAGCTGTACGCCGGCTCTCGGCCAATAAAGCGAGATGAGCGCCGCAACCCCAGAGTCGGACACGACTGGACCTAATGGTCAGGGGTCCCTTTACCTTTACCTATATGTTATATGGTACCGGTAATTTATGGACCTGATAGGTATCTAAAGCCATTTGCCCATGTTGCCATGCAACCACTCCATGCAGAATGTAGGCACCCTATATATAGAAATGAGCAAACCAGTGATATTTTAGGGAGCAGGCTAGCGGGTGAGGCCCATTACTTACATCATAGGAGCCTACCCAACACAAAATGCTGTTGCTGTATGTAGGTTTTATTTTATTTGTTTTTTATCTTATATTTTGGAAATGTACATCCAGGTTTTTTTTTCTTTTCAATTTTTTGGGGGCCCCCAAGAGAGTGGGGCCCTAAGCTACAGCTCGTTTAGCTTATATCTAAATCCGGCACTGGCCTTACATCTAAAATAGGGCACAGGTGAGTGGAGCTAACCTATAGTCGCCCCCCGCCCCCACATTGTACATTTAAAGCAATCTCATACCACATTAAATAGCCATGGCTTCTCCCAAGGGATCCTGGGAACTGTAGTTTGACAATTCCCAGAGTTCCCTGGGAAAGTGTTTGATTGTGGGTTAGGAAAGTGGCAGTGAAATGCATTGAAAAGTGTGGAACGAATGAATGATTAAGAAGATGTGAAAATGCCCTGCAAGCAAATCCTGATGAATGCTCGTCATACGACCTCCCAACAAATAAAGCAGAACAAATATTCAATCAAAGCTGCCATTCGCATGGCAGTTTATTCTGTTTTTGTTACTTTTCCCAAACTGTTAGGTCCCTCATTATATCTGAGCTTTTGTACAGTATAAAAGCCACATCTGGAAATCTAGTGGAGTACAGCAGAACTTCAGTGCACATTTCCATGTTATTTGCTTCCGAGGGGGAAATCTGTTTGCAAATAATATGGAAATGAGTGCTGAACTTGTGCTGTATTCCACTGTACTTGGAACATGGAAGTGTTACATGTGGCTTTTACATCATGCAAAAGGTGGGAATGAACGGTTAGGGAATGCAGCCGGAGACCAGACACAATCTAATCTCCACATAAGCTTTGTGCAAGTCAATCAGGATGAAAGCTCAATAATCAGCTCATCTGGATACTTAAAAAGAAAACAAGCCATTCCTTAACTATGGCAAAAAGTCAGGTATTGATGAACTGGAAAAACAAAAAATGCATCTCCCCTTAATGATTGGATTGAAGATATGTACAAACTCGCTACACAAAAACAAACTGCATACAAAAAGTAAACTTGCCATGCAGGGGCAGAGGAAGCCTCCTCGCCACCCAGGGCGGCGAACGGAGGCTTCCCCCTGGGGGTGGGGCGTCGTGACGTTGCGTTGTGACGTCACAACGCAACGTCACGGCGGAGTGCGCATGCGTGAAATACCGCGCGTGCGCACTCCGTCGCTCCCGCGGCACACTTGCGAGGTGCCGCGCCAAATTGCATGCGGCGGCTCGTGGGGGTGCCCTGCTGCTGCTGCTTTTGGCGCAGCGCCTCACAAGGGCACCGCGGAAGCAGCGGTGCCGGTTTGGATGGAGTGCGCACCCGCGGCATTTCGCGCATGCGCACTCCATCCAAACCGGCACCACTGCTTCCGCAGCACCCTTGCGAGCCACCACGGGGCCAGCCCAAGTGTCATCCCCTCCTCCCGTGGAACCCGGGGCATACCGCCCCCGCCCCCCCTTGCGACGCCAGTGTTGCCATAGATAAATTCAATGATATGTGGGATTCATTTTCAGAAATACTGTGTTAGGTTAAGGTCTGGTTAACTACAACAAAAAACAAAAAACTTTTTTTGTGTTATTCTGATTTGTTTTCTACATGGGTACTATTTATTTTCTTTCTTTTTGTGTCTTACTCTGTGCACTTGTAATTACGGGTTGTTGTTTTTAATCTTTCAATGAAGAATATAAAATTTTATAAAAGAAAACAAGCCACAAAAGAATAAGGAACCATAGCCTTAAACTTGTGCCCCAACCATCACTGAAGAAGGGACAGGATCCTGGGAATGATCTTGCCATCTCCCTTAACAACCACCCATCCTTTTTTTGGGGGGGGACTTCTGAGAACCATCACTTTGAGCTGGTTCTGAATCCAGGCTGTTTTCCAAGCCTAGCAAGGAGGATGCCAAGCGTGGTCAGATTGGTTAGTGTGATGTGGCCCATCCCCTCCTTCTCTGAAAGGACCTGCTCTTTCTGGACCGCCGGTCTTCTTGGAAATGCCAGCGTTTTTCAAAATCGCCATTGCCATCCAAACCCCAAAGAATTCCATAAATCAGTAATGTGCCGTCAGAAATGCAGTATGTGCCGGCTGCTGTTTGCTTGCATTGCACAACTGTTTAGAGGTGGCTGTCTTTTGAGGTTGCGTTGCTCAGAGCCCAGGGAAAGCTATGTAATTTCTTGGTTCACAAAAAAGAAGAAGACGAAGAAGAAGAGGGGGGAAAGCCAAGAAGGAAAGCTCAGTGATGGGAAGGAGAGAGCAGATCAGGCTCAAAGCTGGATTTTAAACCATTTCCTCCCTCCTCTCCTGCAAGGCCTTGGCACCAGTATGGCATTTTCCTTAAGAGTTGCTCTTCAATTATCCCATTTGATCCAACTAGAATTTGTACAGAATAACTGAAGGGGGGAAATAGAAAGCTTGCTTTGGAATGGCTGTTTACCTTACTGGCTGCTGTAAAGCAGAATTAAGGTAAAGGTAAAGGGACCCCTGACCATTAGGTCCAGTCGTGACCGACTCTGGGGTTGCGGAGCTCATCTCGCTTTACTGGCCGAGGGAGCCAGCGTACAGCTTCCAGGTCATGTGGCCAGCATGACTAAGCCGCTTCTGGCAAACCAGAGCAGTGCACGGAAACGCCGTTTACCTTCCCGCCAGAGCAGTACCTATTTATCTACTTGCACTTTGATGTGCTTTCAAACTGCTAGGTTGGCATGAGCAGGGACCGAGCAATGGGAGCTCACCCCATCGCAGGGATTCGAACCGCCAACCTTCTGATTGGCAAGCCCTAGGCTCTGTGGTTTAACCAACAGTGCCACCCGTGGGTAGGGAGGGTGGCAGGAGCTGGGACTGAGCAACGGGAGCTCACCCCGTTGCGGGGATTCGAACCGCCAACCTTCTGATCGGCAAGCCCTAGGCTCAGTGGTTTAGACCACAGCGCATTAGTACAGCAGAAAAAAATGGAAATCAACAAAATCACAGATTATGGTGCGGTGGGGAGAGAGACATAACACTGCACAACTAATTTTGACAAATCGTGTCCTCCCTCAAAGAGGGCACGTGTTGCAGTGCGACCTGGCAAGCAAACCCAGTGTTGTGGGTGGGGTCTATTGGATAGCCACAACACCCTATTGGTAGGTCCCTCGTTGCTGGGTGAAATCAGACCAATGGGACGCTAGTCAAACAGATCGAGGGACCTACTTAAGGCCCCTGCATGTGTCCCTGAGCTTCCTCTTTGGGCCAGTGAATCGGAACACCCGCCCACCTCTTCCTATATTTAGGGCTTGTGCTTGACCTTGCTATGCCGTCGTGTGTCGCCTGTCAATGGGACAGGGGCACGGCAGGAATTTTTCCCACATGGCTGATTGGCTGTTGCCATTTGGGTTTTGCCTGCCGCGTAGCGAATCGTCACAACTTGTAAGGTTACGGATAGGCTCTGGTTCAGGTGATAGGGATGGGAGAACGCTCTGGCCATCCCTATGTGAAGGGTATTCCGTTAAAGGAATCCAGGGACTCAATGGTTTGGTCAACACTGAGAGGGGTTGTGCCCATGCCCGAGTCCAGGGGGACATTTGGGTGGCGGAGATAGCCTGTTCCCGGCTTTGCGCTTATCCAGGTGTTCACCCTTGGCTGACCTATACTGGAACCCTGGGTCAGCGCTACCTGCATGGCAGGGAGCTAGTCAAACCAGAGCCTATGCAACCACTCACTTGCTGTAATCAATAAAGTTGTGGCCTAAATTCTGCCAAAAACCAAACCAAAATTTGAGTCTGAATTTATTTAAGGGGGTGGTTAAAGGTCTAAACACGCAAAATCCATGCCTCTGAGATAGAAGTAGCCATTTCTGATAGATTTTGAGGTGCTGAACATGAATAGGAGAATGAAAACACAAAACTGACTACTGTTCCTTAGAGATCTGCAATCGTTTATTGTACAATTGAGGAATATGTGCTTACTACATGTAGCAGTAAAAGCCAGCTCTATGCCCGAAGCATACCCTCAAAGTGCTCCAATTTTTCCAGGAACAGTTCTGGAATTATGGAAGCCATCCCAGTTTCTGATTTGATCTTGGAATGTCCCGGTTTCTCTCTCTCTCCGCCCCCCCCCCCAGATCTTGGAGAACCATTAAAAGTGCTGTGTCTATGTGTATGTGGGATGGCTTTAGTTGAGATTCCTGCATTGCAGGGGGTTGGACTAGATAGCCGTCAGGATACCTTCCAACTCTACAATTCCACGGTTCTATAAAATGTTGGCGAATTTTCATAAGGACTTTAAAAAAATGAATGGAATAAATGCCATTTCAAATTGAAGCAGCTTTGCAGAGAACTGAATTTAAGAGTGCCAAATGAGAAGCTTTTGAATTATGGTGGTGGAGGAGACCATTGAGAGTCCCATGGACTGCAAGAAGATCAAACCTCTCCATTCTGAAGGAAATCAGCCCTGAGTGCTCACTGGAAGGACAGATCCTGAAGCTGAGGCTCCAATATTTTGGCCACCTCATGAGAAGAGAGGTCGAAAAGACCCTGATGTTGGGAAAGATTGAGGGCACAAGGAGAAGGGGACGACAGAGGATGAGATAATAATAATAATAATAATAATAATAATAATAATAATAATGATAATAATTTATTTATTATTTATACCCCACCCATCTGGCTGGGCTCCCCCAGCCACTCTGGGCGGCTTCCAACAAAAATTTTAAAACACAATAATTCATCAAACATTAAAAGCTTCCCTAAACAGGGCTGCTTTCAGATGTCTTCTAAAAGTCTGGTAATTGATGTTCTCTTTGACATCTGGTGGAAGGGCATTCCACAGGGCGGTTGGACAGTGTTCTCAAAGCTACTAACATGAGTCTGACCAAACTGCGGGAGGCAGTGGAAGACAGGAGTGCCTGGTGTGCTCTGGTCCATGGGGTCACGAAGAGTCGGACACGACTAAACGACTAAACAACAAATGAGAAACTGAGAGAAGCCAACATTGACAGATTTGTTCATCCTTACTTGGGACTGAATGCATGTAAAACTTACGCAGGACAGAAATAGTCTGACCCTTCTGTAGAATTTCCTGCCAAAGTCATTTGCCTGAGGCAACCTGACTGTTCCTAATGATAGGGCCGGCCCTCAGGGGAGTCTTTACTGCTTCGGCCATCCATTCTAAGTGCTACTGGAAAGGAAGTCCTTAAAGTTTCAAACAACTGGAAGATGACTTCTAGCTACATGTTCCTCATCTTGTGCACCAAGCCTCAGAAGTCATAGGCTGAGAAATAGAACCAACTCAGTGTTTGCTTAAAAGAGCCTTCCTTTTCCGTAGCACCCCGAGAGAGAAATGTCTTCTGAGAATGGCATTTGAAAACGTGCCCTTAAATTACAGTTGTGCCATAAATGTGACAGGCTTAAAACAAGGTGGCTGGAAAATTATAGATATGAAAAATTACAGAGATATGATCTTTCTGCACTGGTGCATAAAGATTTAATCTCCTGGGTTAAGTGCCCAGAACGCAGCAATTGTGTCAGGATAATAGATAGAAGGACTTGCCGAGCGGTGGGGGAGAGAAAAGTCCTTATGGTTAATTCTCACCGTTTGCTTGACTGACTCTCGCAAGGAAACACCGCGCCGCAGCAGAGACAGGTGTGCAAAATTTGGTAACATCTGCCACAGCAAGTGGAGGAAAGGGGCTCTCTTGTGGTGAGGTATTTTCTGAGGAAGAAGGAAGAGAGGAAACCAATAATCTGCAGAAGGGTTTGCCCACAAAAAAATTCTCCTCTTTCACATCTCTCTCTCTCTCTCCTGGGAACATGCTACTGAGAAAGCGGTAAAATCAGAAGCAGGGTCAGCCAGGAAGGGCTTAGGCAGAGACAGCATCAGCATCTATGATAGCACTCATGAGCATCTTCCTTCATTTGCACAGAAATATTAATACTTTTTTATTTATACCCCAACCATCTGACTCAGTTGCCCCAGTCACTCTGGGTGGCTTCCAACCAGTGCTCCCCCCCTTAAAATAATGTTTAGGGGTACTCTCATTTTGACTCAAGAAATGAGTCAAATCAGTGGGGTGTCACAAGTTTTGACTCAAGAAAATCACCATTTTATAGTTCAAATTGGGAAAAATAAATACAGTAAATGGACAAAAGTACAAAGATTCACAAAACGTTTAGGGGTATGCATACCCCTCCGTCCCCCCAGAAAAAAGCACTGCATCCAACGGAATATTAAAAAATAACGAAACATCAAAGATTAAAAACTTCCTGATACAGACCCGCCTTCAGATGTCTTCTGAAAGTGGTATAATTGTTTATTTCCTTGACATCTAATGGGAGTGCATTCCACATGGTGGGTGCCACTACCGAGAAGGCCCTCTGCCTGGTTCCCTGTAGCTTCATGTCTCGCAGTAAGGGAACCACCAGAAGGCCCTCGGTGCTGGACATCAGCGTCCGGGCTGGACGATGGAGATGGAGACACTCCTTTAGGTATACAGGGCCAAGGCTTGGATGAGGACCTGGAGTCAATGTAGATCTTTTAGGACCGGTGTTATATGGTCCTGGCAGCTGCTCCCAGTCACCAGTCTGGCAGCCATGTTCTGGATTAATTGTAGTTTCCCCATATAGAGCACATTTGCAGTAGTCCAGAAAAACCACTGTGTCCGGGTTCCTCGGGGAAGATGTGCTCTGATCAACAAGACTTGAGATCTTGTAAGGTCCCTGAGAAGCCTCCTCGAGAGTAACCAGTCAGACAAGTCGTCTTCTGAACTTATTGGCTTTATTTACATATCAAACACATCAGAGCTCTCAAGACTCATGTCGGCTTGAGTCTGTGGCAGATTCCGGGAGTGGGAAGTCCCTGCTCCTCTCCCAGCATAGAAGCTTGGGGAACCCGAAGTGCCTCCTCTTCTCCTTCCGCTTTAGACCCCTGCCCACCTGCGGGCTTGCACTTGACTGTCCAGTGATACTTCCCGGACTTCCCCTTAGTGGTGCCAGGGCTCTGGCAGTATCTTCAAGACCCTGCTCCGCATGTAGTTCCCCTTCCTTACCACTGGTGCCTTCCTGGCTGGATTAGGAACTGCTTTCTGACATGGGTTCCTCCCTCCCTCCCTCCCCATCACCTGGTCTCTGGGCGAAGGCAGATCCCTGACAGATCTGTTTTGAAAGCTGTGTTGGGGCTCTGTTTTGGAACATCTGCAGTGATACTGAAGAAGGGAGTGCCTCTGAGCATGCAAGGGATGAGCATTAACTATGCAACCAACATACAAGGGAAAAGATCAACTGCTTATCAGTGGGGTGGCACAAGTTTACATCCTCATGAGCATCTGGGCCAGAGCCCCATGTGCTATGTAGGGGCAGGTTATGGCTCCTTTCTGAAAACAGCTGGAGTATAATAGTTGGGGCAATAGTGTGATCAGAAGAAGAAGAGGAAGAAGAAGAAGAAGAAGAAGAAGAAGAAGAAGAGTTTGGATTTGATATCCCACTCTATCACTACCTGAAGGAGTCTCAAAGCGGCTAACATTCTCCTTTCCCTTCCTCCCCCACAACAAACACTCTGTGAGGTGAGTGGGGCTGAGAGACTTCAGAGAAGTGTGACTAGCCCAAGGTCACCCAGCAGCGTGGAGGAGCGGAGAGGGGACCCCTGTTTACCAGATTATGAGTCTACAGCTCTTAACCACTACACCACACTGGCTCTCATTAGAACATAAGGAGAGCCTTGCTGTATCAAACCAAAGGACCATCTAGTTGAGTGTTTTGTTTCCCACAGCAGATACCACCAGGAAGCTCACATGGAGGCAATTGTCCTCACTTGGTGTTATGTACTGAGCTGAATCCTAGAACAATAGGATCCAAAATGCAGCAGTCTGATTGGTCCTAGAAAAATAGGATCCAGAATGCAGCAGTCTGATTGGTCCGCAGGAGCCACCCAATCCAGCTCCAGGTGGAAGTGTATCAGCGACCTGATTGGCCTGCAAGAGCAGCCAATCAGGCTCCTGGATGAAGTGAATCCGCAACCTGATTGGCCTACAGGAGTAGCCCGGAATTAGCCAATCACGTGGGGCCCATTGTGTAAATATATAGCAGACATTTTGGGGAAAGATTTGTTCCTTGCTACTATGACCTGAATAAAGAGCATGAAATTCACACTTGACTCCGAGTATTTTTCACTTGGGTTGCAGTCACATGATACATTCAAAGCACTGTGATACCACTTTGAACAGTTATGGCTTCCCCCCAAAGAATTCTGGGAGCTTTACTTTGTTAGGGGCGCTGAGAATTGTCAGGAGATTCCTGTTGCCATTCCCACATAGGTTTCACAACCGATCCCTCTTCACAGGGAAATTTGTTGAATGCTTACCTAATTCCGACTTCCCTAAACATTATGTGAATGGAACTCCAGCTATTCTTGAAAATACACATTTTCCAATGCAGCTGTCCAACATGTGTGTGTGAGAGAGAGGGGGGCAAGAGTGTGTTAAAATGCATATATTAGCGAAAAATAACACATACAGTGGACCCTCGACTTACGAAGGTAATGCGTTCCGAAGGGACCGTCGTAGGTCGAAAAAATCGTAAGTCGAGTCCCCATAGGAATGCATTGGGAGAAAAAAAATCGTACGTCAAAAAAAAACCCATCTAAACTTCGGAAGTCGAGGAAACCCTATCTAAAATGGCCGCGACTTCCTTTCGGAAGTCGAAAAAATTCGTAGGCACGCGGCCGCTTTGATCCCTCGTAACTCGAAAAATACGGAAGTCGGGTCACTCGTAAGTCGAGGGACCACTGTACAAGTATATTACGATTAGGGGTATGTGAAAATGTGTAGTTAAAGCCAACTTGCATACAGCAATAAATTTTCACAATGATTTTTTTAAAAGTAAACTGGTGTGGCAAATTGAAGTTAAGATTAGTAAAGGAGAAACCATAACGGAGAGATTTGTCCATTCCTAGATATAAATTAGGTTGAGAAATAGTGACTCTCTCAATGCCAGTTAGCAACTTCCATGCCTTCAAAGAGATTTGAACCAGGAAAGCTATTAATCCAGCACAATGTTTAATGTTGGACAGGATTCATTTAACTGTCAAAATCTGAGATAAACATTTTTTTAAAAAAAAACTTTCATCTTGTTATTTATTCAGAAGTGATGGTAGTAGTGTAGTATATATGGCCTTTTTGGGGGGTGAACTTTTCAATATGTTCATCCTGATATTTTCTGTGGATTTATTATTATTATTACTACTAATGCTACAACTATTACTATTATTATTATTGTTTCTTCACAGGTTAGATTCCAAGAAACTCACCTCCCTGTCCCAGTTGATACATCTCCTCAGGTTTTGTTATCCTAGCTTCTTCAGTTCATAATTGATTCCCATATATCACCATTTCAGACAGCACCGAGAAGATTACCGGGAGGAGATACAAACAAGGCAGGGTTATAAATTACAGTAACAGATTTAGTGGCAACTGGAGTCTTGTAAGTATGGAAATGGAGATCAGACACCCTTTCCCGATACCCAAAAGCAGCAGCTCCCATTACTGTAGGGATGAGATTTAACCATTAATAAAGAAGAAATGAGGTACTAACTTGTAAGAACTGTGTTTCCCAGGATTCACCTTCCGCTGCCACTCCCACTCTGTCTTAGCAACCCTGACCTGATTTGGGTGTCAGGGGAGTTGGGTAGTCATGGTTTAGTGCAGGCATCCCCAAACTCAGCCCTCCAGATGTTTGGGGACTACAATTCCCATCATCCCTGACCACTGGTCCTGTTAGCTAGGGATGATGGGAGTTGTAGTCCCAAAACATCTGGAGGGCCGAGTTTGGGGGTGCCTGGTTTAGTGGGACACAGTGCGCCTGATACAGTCATTTCAACTGTTGAAGCCCATGGACATGGTGCCACCACTGAGAAGGCCCTGCACTGATATCCACTTAACGCATACTGGGACACAGTCTAAACAGCCGCACTTCCTGGATAGTGATCTTGGCTGGGTTATAAAGACTTCATGGGTTGCTGATGCTTGGTCGGTGGAAGGCAAGGACACCAACAGGCTCTGCCAATGACAGGCAGATCCACACCTTGGCTGGTTGTATATATAATGCAGGTGGTTTGGGGACTAGCTGAGGGTAGTCTAGGGTTGTCCTCTTTCCCCCAGACACACCCTCTTTTTCAGGGGTGAATTTTTTTCTGTCTGGGTGGAATTTTTAAATTTGCCAAAATTTCTCTGGCTATACTTTCTGGATGAGACATAGACATCAGGGCCATCTTTAGCATATGCGCCGCCAGGGTGCAAAGATCCGCCCAGCGTCCCCAAATTTAGTTAATTTCACGTGCACGGAGCCATTAAGAATGATAAGCGCCACCGTTGAGTCTGACAAGGGCAGCCGTTGAGAATGACAAGCACCGCCGCTGGTGTGGCGTGTCTTTGGTAAATAAGCGCACACAGTCAAAAGTCCTTTTCAGTAATACCTAGGTATATATGTATTTTGTTTTTCTAACTCAATCAAAGTTATTTATTATTTCATAATAGTTAATAGTTAAGAGCAGGAGTCAGCAACCTTTTTCAGCCGTGGGCCGGTCCACTGTCCCTCAGACCATGTGGTGGGCCGGACTATATTTTTTTGGGGGGATGAACAAATTCCTATGCCCCAGAGATGCATTTTAAATAAAAGGACATGTTCTACTCATGTAAAAACACGCTGATTCCCAGACAGTCCGTGGGCCGGATTGAGAAGGCGATTGGCCCGCATCTGGCCCACGGGCCTTAGGTTGCCTACCCCGGTTAAGAGCTTAGGCGGCCGCAGTGGTGGGCGCCCCCCAGAATTCGGCGTCCAGGTGCCCCACACCCCTTGCACCCCTGGGTAAAAACGGCCCTGATAGACATAACTGGTGGTTGAAGACTTGCTTTCCTCTTCTCTTCTGATGCCCTCCTCAACAATATATCACAGCATCTATAGGCTACATATAGTAGGGGCATTTAAAATGAGAACCATCATAGCATCCTCTTTTTTGCTCTTGGCATCTTCCCTGAAGCTGATCCCTTGTCTGCCACTCATTAAATCCAATCAGTTGTAAGTCTCAGCTCACTACCCTAGTTACTAAGGGTTAGCAACTCGTTAATAACTTTTGCTGCTGCTAAAAGTAGGGCTGGCTCCATGTTCTTGGCACCAGCAGCCTTCCAAGCTCCCAGAGTCGGGAGCGAAGCTTGCCAGCTCTCTTTGTCAAGCTCCACTTCCTCTGCCTCTCTTGTGTTTTCTAAGCGATCCAAGGAGGAGAAGGAGTGACCCACTGCGAGCCAATGAAATGCCCCACAAAGGTAACATCCGCCACTGTGGAAGCACGACAACAAATAACTCCAAACATGCAGTCTATCTGGCAACCATTGAAGGACGCATCCACTGAAATTGGTTAGTGGACCAGCTGACTCAACGGAGACTGATAACTGTTGGAGTTACATTTTACATCTTCTGAACGATCTGCAACTACATTATAATAAAGTGCATGCATCTGGTCCTGGAGACGAATCACGTTTCTGCTTATTTTTAACTCTTTGCATCCTGTTCCCAGTGAAGGTTAAGATCTAACAGAGGAAGTTGCTGAACTGGCCAGATAAGCGTCTTTATAAGATCATGGCCTTTGCCATGAATGTCCTCATCAGCACACACACACACACCCCAAAAAATTAGCAAAGGTTCCAAGAGCTACAACTAAGTGATGGTTGCCCTCCAGGCCAATGGGTGGTCCTTTCTTCCACCCCACCCTAGCTATTCTGTAGGACAGGCATGTCCAACAGGTAGATCATGATCTACTGGTAGATCACTGGACATCTGTGGTAGATCACTGGTTGATCACTGGCTCCCCACAAAGCTCAGCAACTTTGGCTCCCCTAAAAAAAGCTCTACATCTTTGCCCTGAAGCCCCCAAAACAGGGCTTTCCTTCCGAAAAAAAAGCTCGACTTTGACCCGAACCCCCAAAAAACATGGATGACTTTCCTTCCTAAAAAAGCTCAACAACCTTGTCCTGAACCCCCTAAAAGAGGGTAGATCACTGCCAGTTTTTAACTGTGAGTAGATCGCAGTCTCTTGGAAGTTGGCCACCCATGCTGTAAGAGAACAATAGCTAGGGGTGGAAGAGAGAGCCTAGCAGGAAGCAGACTGGATGCTGGAGACACAAAGACATGCTTGATCAGTGATGGATCCACAGCTGTGACTACTGGAGAAGCAAGATATGTTGGCTTGTGACTGCTGTGAGCCTCTCCATCTTCTGCTCAGGTTGTATACACGTGGAAATAAAATAGCTATGTCCTAAATACTGCTAACTTTCATTCCAAAGAAACAGAACCCTGGGTTCTCTCACCACTCAGAGATTGGGGTGACACGTATCAGGACCTTATACGGGGCTCCTTGCCTTGTAGCTCCTTCCCTTAGCCAGCCTTGGGGGGGGGTGCCACATAGAACCCGATTCCCCGCCTGATGATCCTGCCTTTCACGCCTTAGGTTTGCCGAGAGCATTTAAGTCCAGACACCGGCTTAATTAGCCAGAAAACTCCTCTGATCATGCTGTTCTTTCAGTGACCCAAGCAGGAAGAAGGTGGGATGCTGTGTTCTGTACTAGCTGGAGATTCAGAACAGCTATCAGGGGACTTTGCACGTAGCACACACACGGTAATCTGCATTGCTGCAGTAAAGGGCACCTCTCACTTCAGCTGCTGATAGGAACATATTGGATATACTCCTGGCTTTAGAAAAATAGCTGCACAGCTGCAAGAGCCTTATAATTACCCAATCTGACAGCAGGGTGGGGAAAATGCTCTTAAATCTTCCTAAGAGGGTTTGCATTTGGGGGATTTCCCCCCCTCCCCCTCCCCCGACCAAACTTGAGTCAGCACCCATCTGATTTCACTTAGTCGCCATGCTAGTCTTGCTTGAAGTGGTTTCTTTCCACTCTGGCTCATCTCTTATAAACCATGGGCCAACGGTATGAGGTCCCACCCACAGATTCCCGATTTGTTAACTCAGAGGCAAAGCCAGGTCCAGCTGGAAGCAGTCCCTATTCAAGAAAAGAACATCAGCAGTCAGCTGAGGGGAAGCAGCTAAATTGCTGACTCATGCCGTCTTCCCGTTTGGTTTCTCAGGAATCTACTGGTTTCTGAAATCTAGATCAGCGGGCTATGGGAGGTGGGGAACTACAGAAAACTGCCTCCCATTTTTAAAGAGAGAGAGACTGAAATTAGTCTCACATGTTGAATTTGACATAAATTATGACGCAAACGTTAGATAAAGCAGTGAACAAAGCAACACTGTTAACTAACATGCAGCGGCGCTTGGACAAAACAAGTGATCTAATAGCTGTCTGCAATCATTATTTTACACTGGTCTGGAAACCAAGCCTGATGAGGAATGGTTGAAGGAGCTGGGCATATTCACCCTGGAAAAGAGGCAACTGAGAGGAGATAGGATAGCCATCTTCAAATATCTCAAGGGCTGTCACATGGAAGATGGAGCAAGCTTGTTTTCTCCTGCTCCGGAGGGTGGAACCCGAACCAATGGCTTCAAGTTACAAGAAAGGAGATTCCGACTAAATATCAGGAAAAACTTCTGACAGTAAGAGCTGTTCGACAGTGGAACAGTCTCCCTCGGAAGGTTGTGGACTCTCCTTCCTTGTAGGTTTTTAAGCAGTGGTTGGATGGCCACCTGTCATGGATGCTTTAGTTGAGATTCCTGCATTGTAGGGGGTTGGACTAGATGGGTCCATTCAAAATCTACACTTCTATGATACTATGATTTGCCTTTCCTCCAAAGATGTTCCAAGTCAGGAACATGGTTCTTCTCCTCCCCATCTTATCATCACAAGGTCTGCCTGTCACTGGCAGAGCCTGTTGGTCTCCCTGCCTTCCACCGACCAGTCTCAGCAAGCATGAAGCCTTTATTACCCAGCCAAGACCACTATCCAGGAAGTGTGGCTGTTTAGACTGTGTCTCAGTATGCGTTAAGTGGATATCAGCGTAGGACCTTCTCAGTCCGCCAGGTCAACTCTTGGAATAATAAGAAAAGAAAGTTCATGGAAAGCTCCTGGAGGTGGAGGTCTCTACTGCCAGGGACAATGTGTAGCATTTCCTTTTGGATCAGCAAAGAGCCCAATTTTTGGTGGCGGGCAGGTTTCCTGCAGCAGAGCCTAGTGCACAAGCCATCAATTTATACAGCCAAAACAGGTGGTGAAGAAGAAGAAGAAGAAGAAGAAGAAGAAGAAGAAGAGTTTGGATTTGATATCCCGCTTTATCACTACCCGAATGAGTCTCAAAGCGGCTCACATTCTCCTTTCCCTTCCTCCCCCACAACAAACACTCTGTGAGGTGAGTGGGGCTGAGAGACTTCAAAGAAGTGTGACTAGCCCAAGGTCACCCAGCAGCTGCATGTGGAGGAGCGGAGACGCGAACCCGGTTCACCAGATCATGAGTCCACCGCTCTTAACCACTGCACCACACTGGCTCTCAGCAGACCCTTTTGAAAAAAGATATGAAATGACAGTGGGGGAAGTAAATGGGGGCAAGTGTCAATGTCAGGAGGAGCCAGAGCCTATGGTGGGTGGGGCACCATCTCATATTGGGTGGATCTGGAGAAAATAGTAGGCTCTCTCTCTCCATTCCATCTTCCCATAAGTCTAAAGGTAAAGGTAAAGGGACACCTGACCATTAGGTCCAGTCGCGGACGACTCTGGGGTTGCGGCGCTCATCTCGCTTTACTAGCCGAGGGAGCCAGCGTACAGCTTCCGGGTCATGTGGCCAGCATGACTAAGCCGCTTCTGGCGAACCAGAGCAGCACACGGAAATGCCGTTTACCTTCCCGCCAGAGCAGTACCTATTTATCTACTTGCATTTTGATGTGCTTTCGAACTGCTAGGTTGGCAGGAGCAGGGACCGAGCAACAGGAGCTCACCCGGTTGCGGGGATTCAAACAACCGACCTTCTGATCGGCAAGCCCTAGGCTCTGTGGTTTAACCCACAGCGCCACCCGCGTCCCTCCCACAAGTCTAGTGACCCCTAAATTATAGGCAGCCCCATAGAAGTGTAGAGTTTGATGGTACCTGCGACGAACCCCACGTCGCTATGCGATGTACCTCTTTCACTATTACTAGCAGTGTGCCTAAAGGAATTTAATTGTCGATTTAAACAACCCTCTATTCCTTCTTCTACCCAAATAGACTCCCTGCCTTACTATGGGTTCACTAGTACATAGAATGTAGCTCCAGTTCTCCGCACAGAGGTGGTTCGGTATCTTTAATAACTCCAGGCAAATGTTACAGGAATATCTCTGTGCCCTCAGGTTCACCTCAAGTTCACCTCAGCAGCCGTGCCCCAGCACCCTTGCTACTTTGTGGCACTCTCTCCCTTGCACTGCCTCTACCGAGAGTGACCTTGAGAAGCAAACTATCTGCCTACACTTGAGGCCTAGTTTCGCCTCCCCTCTTCAGTCACCCCCCTTTTTGGAGTATAGATACTTTGCTGGAATAAAGAGGAACATCCGATTTCACAACAATAAGGAAAGCTTTATTTAACGGTAGTTCATGTATAATTCTTCATGGTTTCATTAGTTCGACATCTTCTTTACTTCTAACTCAAACTGGTTATTTCAAACTCAGTAAACCTCTCTAGCACTCTACCCTTACCTCCCTCACACTCCCGCTCCCAAAAACCCTCTCAACACACTCCCCACACCCTCTCCTCTCACCAACGGTTAACCAACCCCTTTTGAACCAGTGGCTGGCCCGCCCTACAGGGAATGGAATGCGTCAATCAGCAAGGAAGCTGGGTTTAACTCCTAACACCCTGGAGTTCTACTCAAGCCAGCCCCAATCCGTCACAGTACCCTTAGGGTCTTCTAGTCCAAGTGGGGGGGGTGGAATTAAAAAAATAACAAAAGAGCAATACCTTTAGCATCTAAAGCGTGCAACCAAAGAAAATACATCCTCAAGTTGGGAAACGTGTGCTTGAACCCTTTGCTTCCGAGGTAAAACAAAAACCCATGACCTGGCTCAATTTTTGTCTCTCATTCCTGGGTATACTCTTCTTTGACTGGTTGAGTTACTCTCAACCAGTTCTCCATGCCCAAATGAATTACGTTTTAAGGCCCTGTATTCATTCTTGCCACGGTTCAATTATCTTTGTTTTTCCCCCGCGCCGCTCAGCCCTGAATTGACAAACAGGAAAGGTCACAACGGGCTGTGCTTAGCTAGTTGCAAATGTCACAGTACATTATCTGAGACACGGAATATAATTATCTTTTCACAAGTGGCAATTAGTGGGAATACCTCCCATCACTTCTGTTTAGAATTCAACATTGCTAATGTCCTGGAAGGTGACAGATTATACCCAGGAAGCTCTAGATAACCCATGCAAGTTCTTAGTCTGATGCCAGAGATTCCTGTTTCCTTCCTTCCTTCCTTCCTTCCTTCCTTCCTTCCTTCCTTCCTTCCTTCCTTCCTTCCTTCCTTCCTTCCCCCCCTTATTTCTTAATATTTTAAAAAGCTGAATGGAAATTTTAAAATTAGTTGAAATTGCAAGTTGATCCATAGCAAATGCATGTTCTTCTTGTTTTTAAATTGCCTATGTGTCATTGATGACTATTTTTCTCTTGCCGATTAATAAAATTGCATCACACCCCAATTCTATCCCATAAATTGTTTCAGCAGCCCTTGCAAATATCCCTTCAATTATGCGTTCATGATAGTTTTGCTCCTTGTGATATCAGAGGGGTTATACACTTTCAACCATGTTTGTATCTGCAAATGTTTGGGGGCTGTCATTTCCAACCAGCACATCTCCTGTAACCTCCTGCTCAAATCCTGTAGCTTTTTATACCACAAATATTCCAGTTTAAAGTTTTGGCTGTGTTCAGACTGCACTTTATTCCTTCTTCCCATTGTTTCCATGCCAGTTAATTTTCAAGTATTTCGTGGTCTTTCGCAGGACATAAAATCCACTTCTGGGAATGTAATGAGCTCACACTAAAATGTCCCTTACAAATAATAAAGACTTATAAAAAAAATAGAAGTATTATCTACTGGTAAGTGCCATTACTATTGAGAATAAGGGTTCTATATAGTCTTAAATGACCCAGACATTTGCAGATAATGGTGGCACTGAATGTGCCTCAATATTTGTATAAAAAGTAAAATTGTAACATGCATGGGAAAAAATGGCCATTCAAGCTTGGCTTTTTAAATACTTTTTGTTTATACAATATCTGTTGAAGAAGGCCGGTTTGCCCAGCCAATGCACTGTTGATTTGTCAAGAACCTGCTGCAGAAGACAGCTGCATTTTTTAAAAAAAAAATCTACAATTCTGGAGACTCCCAAAGACTGGGCATTATCCTTAAACAGATGAATAATTGTGGGTGCCAAATGATATTTATGCATGGGATTTCCCCAGCAGATGAAGTCAGGCCTCACAGCCCTGGAAAAATAAGTTCCAATTGGGTTTCAAAAAGGAGGAGGAGCTACATTTAGAGCCTCCCCTCCCTGGCCTGAGTATTATCCAATCAGGTATGAGAAGATGAAAAGACATGCAGCCACGCCCCCTTCTAATCAGTGTCTGCTTCTTTAAGCTCTGATATTCTTGCCAAGACCTTGGTTCACCAATAAATATTTTCCTTTGTTTCTGTTTTCTCCGTAGGCGCCTTCCAAGCCCCCAAGTAGACTTACTTAATGGTCTCTGGTTACAACTGTTGGTGCAAAGAAAAAATATCCTTGAAGTGGAAAAGCCTTTGGGCTTGATCAGCTGGGATTCTGCTATGCTCCAGTAGCCTGATCATATCCAGATAGGGAAATTTCAACAGATTTTCTTTCATATCATATCTGGCAAGGATTGCTGCTTCTCTCTCTCTCTCTGCACCCCACCCGGCGCTCGCCTCGCCTTGTTTTCTGTCTCGGAGCTACAAGTGCCCTTTTGATGGATTGTGAGTGAGAGACTGGCTGTCACTCCGCTGTGCTATTTTTACAGGGAAGGCAAAACCAACTGAGCTTGTTTGTTGCAGATATATACTCAGGGCAGGGAGCATGATCCCCATCTGAATTGAGTTGAGTCTGGAAGGATGTCAAGGGCAGAAGCTGCTTCACAAATGGAATTAGGGATGGGAAGACTCACCTGTCAGGACAGGGGTCACAGAACTGTAGTGTTGGAAGTGACACCCAAGGATCTAGCCCAGTACTTCCCAAACTTGGGTCTCCAGCTGTTTTCGGACTACAATTCCCATCATCCCTGACCACTGGTTTGGTAGCTAGGGATGATGAGAGCTGCAGTCCCAAAACAGCTACAGACCCAGCAGGCTCTTCTTATTTAAAATATGTTTTTTAATTTAAATATAAACATATGTGCGAAATAGCACATAACCATAACAGAACCATGCATGCAGCATATTCAGTATAAAATATGAATTACCGAGATGCAATTACATTTAGCCAAGATTTTTAGATGAGTCTATATAGCCCAACCAGTGCCGGATTTACATATAAGCTAAACAAGCTATAGCTTAGGGCCCCACTCTCTTGGGGGTCCCCCAAAAAATGTAAAGGGAAAAAACTGATGTACATTTCCAAAATATAAGATAAAAAAACAAATAAAATAAAACCTACATACAGAAGAAGAAGAGTTTGGATTTGATATCCCGCTTTATCACTACCCGAAGGAGTCTCAAAGTGGCTAACATTCTCCTTTCCCTTCCTGCCCCACAACAAACACTCTGTGAGGTGAGTGGGGCTGAGAGACTTCAAAGAAGTGTGACTAGCCCAGCAGCTGCATGTGGAGGAGCGGAGACGCGAACCCGGTTCACCAGATTATGAGTCTACCACTCTTAACCACTACACCACACTGGCTCTCAGCAACAGTGTTTTGTGTTGTGGAGGCTCCTACCGGTATGATGTAAGTAATGGGCTCCACCTGGTCCCTAAAATATCACAGGTTTGCTCATTTCTATATATAGGGTGCCTCCATTCTACAGGGACTGGTTGCATGGCAACATGGGCAAATGGCTTTAGATACCTATGTGGCCCATAAATTACCAGATAGCATATATTCAACACAAAACCAGCGACAATTTGTTGCTGACAAAGGACAGCAGGACATATAAAGGGCCCCATTACCTTCAGTAGTTTAGGGCCTCATCGAATCTAAATCCGGTCATGAGCCCAACCACAATGAAGAGTGAGTCATTGGAGGAGTACATATTCGACTCTCCCTATTTGCACCAGCAAATCCAAGGCTTCTTGTGGGCATCTTTGGTTTTCCACCAGCTCAGAACACGGGAGAAGAAAACCGAGTCTCCTGCCTCCACAGCTGAATGATATTGTTGCCTCTGCAGCAGAATGGAATTGTGGTACCGTAATTACTAGAGTCTCAAGTTAGCCTTGAACAGGCTAGTCGGAGAGATAAGCAGGTGTCCAGTATCTACTCATTTGCTTGAAGGATGTAAGGTCTGCAAATCTACCCATCTATCCCACCCTCCCCTTACTCACCCTCCCTCTCAGAGTCAGGCTAAGCCCTTAGCACCCCCAGCTGGCACTAACCTGGCACAGAATCCCAAATCCTGACCACCTGACCGGGGCATTGCTATACCCACCTCTCCTGGTTTTGGATTATCACTCGCCTCGCCAACAGACATTGCTAATAAAGGAAAAGGCATGTCATGAAATTTATGCACTACTTGATTGTTAAAAACAACAACAGCAACAACTCAAAGCAGTTAGCAAAAAGAATAAGGCAATTAAAATGATTGGTAAAAACGGTTAAGAGCAACTATTTAATAAATTCAACAAATGAAAATCAGCAGCAAATTAAAAACAGATCAGAACAGACATCAGCAGAAATCAATGATGAAGCGGGGCGACTCCATCAACTCTTAGAGCTCCTATTGTCAATCATTTCATAAGAATCAAAGACATCATAAATCAGGGAAAGGGAATTTTTTTAAATTCAAGGGCCACATTCTCAACAGGACAAGGAGTTCCAACCTTTAATTAATTACTATTTAATTTTTCCTTCACATGGAAGATTTTTAGTTTCATTTTTATTCATGCTTAATGAAATCCTACTAAGCCACGTTGCAATTTAAGACTGCAGCGTGGTATTATATTTTAAAAAGCTGGCAAACAAGAAGCAAATAGCCGGCATCTCATAATAACGCACAATTAATTTGGAAGGCAAGTTTTGATTCCGTACATTCATGGAAAACTCATTTTGGAATCCTTCAATTGGCACCTTGTCGCAATGGGCAAATGCTCCCATCCAGCAATCTCTTCCGCCTACCTTACCTTTGATGCGCAGACTGGCGCTGCCTATGCACTTCAACGGGACATTTGTGTACACCTTTGAAGCTGAACCATTGTACTGAGTGGGGAACTTTACCTGTGCCGGAGATGCGCATGTGCCTATTAGTTGACACAGAAGGCTCTGAATTTTGGCGGAGCTTGAACCCTGGGAAGGTGGAGGCACTTTGGGCTGGTGGTTCTGGTGTCCTGTGAAATAAGGCTTCACTTCTCCTGGAAAAAACAGGTTCAGAGTCTGTAGCTGCTCCTCGATCCATCCTTGTTGCTAGACGTTCAGGTAGCCTCATTGGCTAGGAGTACCTTTTACCAGCTAAGGGTGGAACTCCAACTATAGCCATTCTTGAACAGGGAGAGTGGTACATGCACTGGTAGCCTCAAGACTTGGTTATTGCAATGTCCTGCATTTGAAGCCACTGTTGGGCATGGTCTGAAGGCTCTAACTGGTGCAAAATGTTGTGGTTGGACCATGGTTTCCCAAACTCAGGTCTCCAGCTGTTTTTGGACTACGATTCCCATCATCCTTGACCATTGGTCCTGCTAGCTAGGGTTGATTGGAGTTGTAGTGCAAAAACAGCTGGAGACCCGAGTTTGGGAAACCCTGGGCTAGACTGTTGATGGGGACAGGCTATCTCCAGAGCATGGCTCCAGTGCTCAAAAGCTAGCACAGCCTGCCCATGTGCTCCTCCATAATACATCTCTGACAGCTCAGTCGATAGAGCAGGAGACTCTGAACCTCAAGGTTGTGGGTTCAAGCCCCACATTGGGCAAATGATTCCTGAATTGTAGGGGGTTGGACTAGATGCCCTTCATGGTTCCTTCCAATTCTAAAATTATATGATTCTATTATCCCCAAAAAAAAACACGTAGGACCACCCCCAGGAAACAGTTCCACTGCTTATACCTGGGATTCACCACTCAAAACAGTTTTGAAGTCAGGGTGAAACTGGCGTGGGGAAGAGAGTGGTGTAGTGCTTAGGGTGTCAGACTAGAGCCTGGTAGACCAGGGTTCGAATCCTCCTTCAGCCATGATACTCACTGGGCAAGCTTTGGCCTGCCGCTCTCTTCTCTCAGCCTAACCTACCTCGCAGGGTTGTTGCTGTGTGGATTAAATGAGGAGGAGGAGCATGGATACCACCTTGGGCTCCTTGGAGAGAAAGGCAGAGTACAAATGTAGTAAATAAATAAAAATTAAAAAATTGGGGGAACTACATCCAAATCATCATCATCATCATCATCTTTATTGCAGTCCAACTACCCATAGCATGGATTCAGAATAAAATACAGATTCATACAGACAACCCCCCAGGGAAGGGAGACCAAAGGGTTATTTGTTTAGTCATGGGTATGTTGATCTTTGATTCGTATGACTACTGAAAGAAACTTTGCCACGGCCACTGTGATATCATTGGACTTGTCGTCCAGAAGATACATCCAAATGCAGTATTTCAGAAGAAGCCAGTGGATTGTGGGTAATAATGTCTAAGGTTAAAAAAAGGTAAAGGACCCATGGACCGTTAAGTCCAGTCAAAGGCAACTATGGGGTTGCGGCGCTCATCTCGCTTTCAGGCCGAGGGAGCCGGCATTTGCCCACTGACAGCTTTCCAGGTCATGTGGCCAGCAGGACTAAACCGCTTCTGGTGCAACAGAACACCATGATGGAAACTAGAGCGCACGGAAATGCTGTTTACCTTCCCACCCCAACGGTACCTATTTATCTACTTGCACTGGGATGCTTTCGACCTGCTACATTGGCAGGAGCTGGGACAGAGCAACGGGAGTTCACCCCATTGTGGGGATTCGAACCACCAGTGAGCCAGTGTGGTGTAGTGTTTAAGAGCGGTAGACTCGTAATCTGGTGAACCAGGTTCGCATCTCCGCTCCTCCACATGCAGCTGCTGGGTGAACTTGAGCTAGTCACACTTCTTTGAAGTCTCTCAGCCCCACTCACCTCACAGAGTGTTTGTTGTGGGGGAGGAAGGGAAAGGAGAATGTTAGCCGCTTTGAGACTCCTTCGGGTAGTGATAAAGCGGGATATCAAATCCAAACTCTTCTTCTTCTTCACCGACCTTCTGATCAGCAAGCCCAAGAGACTGAGTGGTTTATACTGCAGCGCCACCCGCATCCCAACATGGATTCAAACAGGGGTGAAAACGTAGTGAAGCCGGAGTAATGGGTGATGTGCACAAACTCTCAGTCTGCCATGCCCCTCTGTCCCTCTCGCATTCTCACAAACTGCACAGGAGCACCCAAGAGCAGGAGAGACCACCCACGCGGCTCTAATTAAAAGAAAGCATATGATCCAATCAAAGGTTTAAGCCTAAATAGCAAAGAAACTGATACGATTCTCCTATTCTCTTTTCGAAATGTGGCAGGAGAGGGAGAGAGAGAGAGCGCATTACAGCAAAGCTGTGCGGCACTCATAAAAAGCCGCCGTGTCAATTTGACATCCCAGAGCTGCCCTTTGAGCCACCCCATTCCCAAAGGCTTAAAGGTATTTTCACATGGGATTCTGGGCGGATCATTGGAGGGGAGGCCAGAGGGAGGGGAGGGAGAGAGAGAGAAAAAATGATTGTATCTGGTGAAAGGAGTAAAACTGACATTTCTTTTGACAAGCCCCATAAGTGCTCTTGTCCCGGGAGTGTTATAACAGAGACAAGATTGAGCAGGTGGCAATAATTGGCATTACATGTGTTCAAGCATTTTCTATAATATGGATTACTGCGGAATTTCCTCCCCCGCTCCCCTCCCATGTCCCCAGGGAAGCAAACGTGAATTGCATGCTTTTTCAGAGCCCTTTTTCGTAAGCCTTTCCATCAGCAATTTCTCAGCCAAAGTGAACCTGTTCTCTTTTAAAATAAATAAAGAGAAAGCAGCAGCAAGTTTATTTATTTGGGGTGAAAAAGAAAGAAAGGAAAGCAGCCTCCCTCTCTATTTAAATTTCCAATGTGATAAAAACTTACCATGCGAAAAGAATACAACAATAGAACACATCAAATGTATTATTTACTTGCAGTCACAAACCTAGGCTTGTCCAAGAGTTCTGAGAAACCACAAAAAGAGCATTTAGTGAAGACCGCTGACCGTTGTAAACAGACCCTTTACACTTACACAAAATGAAAATTCATACAACGATTTGATTTTTTTGTGTGCCCCCTCATAGCTGTCAACCCTCCCTTTTTTTTGTGGGAAACTCCCTTATTCCGATGTCGTTTCCCGCTGCTATCCCGGACTGTTGATACCCCTGAAATTTCCCGGATTTCAAAGGAAGCAGCTCCTCTCCCTCCCTGCCGGCCAGGGAGGCTCCTCAGCTGTGTTGCTCGGCTGCCAATAAGGAGTCTGAGACCGACTGGGGGCGGAGCTTGCATGCCTTGTGCAGCCAGACCCTCACGCCCAACCAGACAGACAGCCTGCCTGCCGTCTACGTGCTCGCTCTTTCGCTCACCCGTTCGTGCGCAGCCTCTGGAGCGCAGGGTGGCGAGGCTACTTGGTGCCATTGCACCGCCCTCACGGCATCCCTTATTTTCAAATCCGAAAGTTGACAGCTATGTGCCCCCTCCGTGTGAGGTCGGGAGGGTGGCAACATGAGAACGGGCTTTTTCTGTGGTGGCTCCCCATTTGTGGAATTCTCTCCCTAGAGAGGCTTGCCTGGCACCTTCATTACATAGTGTTATGAGTTTGTGAGTGCTAGACTCCCCTAAATTACCGGGTTCGGTAGGTGCTAGAATTTAATTAAGGCTTAGATCGTTAAATGCGCTCTACGTGGGGCTACCTTTGAAGGTGACCCGGAAACTACAACTAATCCAGAATGCGGCAGCTAGACTGGTGACTGGGAGCGGCCGCCGAGACCACATAACACCGGTCTTGAAAGACCTACACTGGCTCCCAGTACGTTTCCGAGCACAATTCAAAGTGTTGGTGCTGACCTTTAAAGCCCTAAATGGCTTCGGTCCAGTATACCTGAAGGAGCGTCTCCACCCCCATCGGTTAGCCCGGACACTGAGGTCCAGTGCCGAGGGCCTTCTGGCGGTTCCCTCGCTGCGTGAAGCCAAGTTACAGGGAACCAGGCAGAGGGCCTTCTCGGTAGTGGCACCCGCCCTGTGGAACGCCCTCCCTTCAGATGTCAAAGAGAACAACAATTACCAGACCTTTAAAAGACATCTGAAGGCAGCCCTGTTTAGGGAGGCTTTTAATGTTTTATAGATTATTGTATTTTAATGCTTTGTTGAAAGCCACCCAGAGTGGCTGGGGGAACCCAGCCAGATGGGCGGGGTATAAATAATAAATTATTATTATATTATTATTATTATATAAAACATAGCCAGACCTATGTGTATTAGACTCACGTGTATTAGGCCAGAACTGTGTATAATGTGCTGTGTATTAGACACTTCTAAATCTTGTAATCAACAAGCTATGTGACTTGGCCTTTTACCAGGTCTGGAAAGGTCACGCCCACCTACTAGTCACATGCAAAGGGAAGATGCTACAGCCAGGTGTAACAGGAAGTTCAACTGGCTGGACCAACATTCCCAGTGCATGTTCTCTCTAGGCAAACAGGAAATGTTGTACTCGACTGCTCCAGAGGATTACAACCCACAGATCCCAGACTAGATGGGCCACTGGCCTGATCCAGCAGACTATTCTGATTTTCTTATGTTGTTCATCCTCATAAGGGCAAACCTGAAAGTAGGGAGGAGGTAGCTCTCAGCAAGTGCCACTCCCTGGACTGGCTGTTAAGGAGGGAAGCGAGCTGAGGGCAAATTGAGGTTGGTTAGGCAGTGCCTCTGCTGTAGGTTGCTAGCCGGAGGGATGTTCCTTTGGGGACCATGGCATTGGGGGGGGGGGGTTAAGACCACTTCTTCTTTTGACGGGCGTTTAAGCCATGTTCAGACGCCAGATGCTAAAATAGATCTGTCACTGGCTGCGATATGAAGCAGATTTAAACCATTTCCCAAAAGGATTAATTGAATGGCGTCCCTGTCCTTTTCCCTCCAGCTGGGCATCTGAGCAGCGAGAGCAAGTCCAGCCATTTCCACTGGGATTGGTAATTAGGTTTGCCTTGCTCCAAGGAGATTAATTTCTCCGCCGAGCAAACAATTACCGCCCAAGACCCGCAACCAACGGAGGAACGGAGCCCATGGATGGGTTTCAATTGGAGAAGTTCAGCTTTGCTGACTTTTCCGGCTGCGCTCGGAGACAAGGAGGAGAAAGACAGCAAACAGGATGGTTTAATTAGTCTAGCAATCGTGGGGACATCACAAAAAAAGATTCACCATTTGTTTTCCCCCGAGGTGGGTGGAAAGAAACAACTGGGCAGATCGATTCTATTACTTTATCATAATGAACTGAAAGAAGGCAAAGATATGGGATGTGCTGGTGGGGATCCTCCATGGTCTTTCAGTCACTGGGCTTTTAGGGTCATAGAATTGCAGTGTTAGAAGGGACCCCAAGGGTCATCTAGTCCAACCCCCTGCGATGCAGGAATCACGACTACAGAATCCCTGACGGATGACCATTCAAACCTCCAAGGAAGGAAAGTCCACCACCTTCTGAGGTGATTTGGTGTGAGTTACGGGGGGGGGGGCAGGGAATAGAGTATGAAAACAAATTCAGATTAAATACACAGGACAAGTCAGGAAAATTTGAAAATAGATAGATGATAGATAGATAGATAGATAGATAGATAGATAGATAGATAGATAGATGATATAGATAATTTTTATTAAATTTTCTGTTTTACCATTTAAAGTGCTCATTTTTACATCCTTAAGATATCAATGATCCCCTTCTTCTCTCTCCATGGTTCATTTTACATATCATAAATCCCTGCATATTTTACATAAACCAAACCATTCAGTATTCCATTATCACATCCATCAAAACTTATTTACACTGTTGAATTTATCTTAATGCTGCCAGCGTTTTCAGCTGTACACAGTTATTTCCCATATATTCAATAAACGTTTTCCAATCTTCTCTAAACACATGTTCTTCTTGTTCTCTTATTCTATATGTTAAGTCTGCAAGTTGTGCATATTCTATCAACTTAAGTTGCCATTCTTCTTTGGTTGGGACCTCGCTTGTTTTCCATTTTGGGGCTAACAAAACATGAGCCGCAGTAATGGCATACAAAAATAACCTTTTTTGACACCTGGGCATTTCAGTCTGAATTATCCCCAACAGAAAGGACTCTGGGTTTTTTTGGAAAGTACTTTAAAACATTTTTTTCAATTCATTATGGATCATTTCCCAATTGTCTTTTACCCTTTTACAAGTCCGCCACATATGAAAAAACGTTCCCTCCACCTCTTTGCATCTCCAGCACTTATCTGATTCAGCCTTACACTTCTTAGTAAGCTTACTCAAAGTTAAATACTATCTGTAAATCAATTTCAAGTAGTTCTCATTCAAAGCAGGGAAATCTGATTCTCATTTGTTTAAGGGGAAGGGTTGTAGCTCAATTGTAGAGCAGCTGTTGTCTGGTCCTGGGTTCAATCCCAGCATCTCCAGCAAGGGCTGGGAGAGGACCCCATCTCAGATCCTAGAGAGCCATTGTCAATCATTGTAGACCAGCTGGGGAGGCCACTCTGGGCAGCTCCCATCCGAATATCAAAAACACAGTACAGCATTAAACATTAAAAACTTCCCTAAACATTCCATATTAATATGAAAAAAAGGCTATTGTAGAGCCTGGAAAAGGTTCAGAAAAAGGCAATCACCGCTGACATTTCTTTATGCTGTCTCTTATTTTCCTTAAAGCTAGAATTGTTTTTAGTTGCAGTTTCTGACCTACCTCACATGCTTTATTGTGATCATAAAATGTGGGGAAAGAACATCTTGATAGGCACACAGAATAGAAATGCAATCAATCAATGCTTTATTCCAGGAAAAATTAGCTTCACTTTCTAAATTGCGGTGTATGAACCCTTTCATTAAAGGAGCAGAACCGGGCAGTAAAAATAGCAACCTTCATTGCAACCTTCATAGCAACCTTGTTAGCTGCTTCCAGACATTGCACTCTTGTACTTAATTACCCACCGAACCATCTATATTAGAGGAGAACTAAGCACACTTTGGAAATCTTGAGTTTGGGTATGAATTATTCTATAGTGTTGACTTTATGCAGGTTCCCCCCCCTCCTCTTTTTCTTCTTTTTCTTTTTTAAACTAATGGTTGTAGTTCTTGTTCAGATGCCGGGTGAAGTTTGAGGTCACTTCTAATTCTTTTCCGGACCACTTCTCCTAACCCTGATGTCAACTCGAGTGAGAAAGCAGCAACATTTACACACATGTTCCGATGAATATTTGATGTCCTCGCTGCTAGAGACTGCAAATTTGAATGTGCTCGCTGTTCAGTCGTAAGAAACCGCTGGCTATTAGGAACACCCAGGCCACCTCATAATCCACTCCTTCCTTGCAAAAGAAACTGCAGCGGCAACAAATATATTTCTCAAATATTTGAAGAACAATTTTCACAGCAAAGAAGGGAAGGGCTGGAGCTTGTGAGAAGCACCATAGCTTACAAGGAGAGCATATTCTTTGCATGCATCTTCAGGTGGGGCTGGGAACACCCCCTGTTTGAAATCTTGGGGAGCTGCTATCAGAGGCGTAGGAAGGTCAGGTGGTACCCGGTGCGGAAAATTTCTTGTCACCCCCCTCCCCCCCACACACACATTGATTTTTATTTTATTTTTTATTTTTTGGCCTGCAAAAATGGTTTTACGTTATTTCCTATTTTCTTACAAAGGAATAATAATAAGTAATAATAAACTTTTATTTATATCCCGCCCTCCGTGGCTGAAGTCGGGCTCAGGGCGGCTAACATCAGATACATACCGTAACATTGATATAAAATCAAACAATAATTAAATTACCTCCTAAAAACATGTCAAAATCAAATTAAAGTCTAATTAGATGGCTTTCCGCAGGGTTAGGGTTGGGAACAGTAAGTGCTCCACTGAATTGAAATTTCAGCCTTCACGACATAGGAAAATGGCCAAGTAAACAGCTATTTTTGTGGAGGAGGGTCAAGATATTAACTGATATGCATGGAATTTCATATATAGCTATATAATCCCTAGTGCAGTAAGATAAGACCTTCGGAGCAGGCATTTTCAAAAAAGAAAAAGTTTTTTATGAACCACCCTAGTTTGTTCCTTGATAATTTGTCCCCCCCCCCAGGGGTGTCCCCTACACCCCTGGCTGCTGTCAATCAGTGCAGACCGTCCAAGTGTCTCTCTTTTCCAGGGACAGTCTCGAATTTACAGAAGCTGTCCAGGTTTCTGATTTGATCCTGGAAATGATATATAATGAATTGAAAAGGATGTTCAAAATAACTTTTATTTTTTTAAAAAAAACAAAAACACAGAAGCTTTTATTTTGGGAATTATAGGGACAGAACTACCTAACTTGTATAGAAATTTATTTATGTATGCTACTACAGCGGCAAGAATGTTACTTGCCCAAAAGTGGAAAGAAGCAGAAGTCCCAGCAAAGGAAGAATGGATACAAAAACTCATGGGATATGCAGAAATGGCGAAAGTTACCGGAAGAATAAGAAATCAAGATAACAAACTTTTTTTTTATAAAAGAATGGAAATGGTTTATTGAATATTTACAGATAAATTGTAGGATTATTGTAATAACCTGAAGAGTATATATTTACAGTAGATAAATAAATGAGCAAGTTAAATGAACTTGGATATGTAGAAAATATTAAAAAATAAATTTAAGGAACTGCAGAAAGAGCGGGAAGGAAGTCAAAATTTGGAAATGTTAAATAGATTGTAAAACTAATGAAATGTATAAATTTGAAAAATATAAATAACTAAAAAAGAAAAACTGATTTGATCCTGGAATGTCCCGCTTTTCCTTAGGATGTCTCTATTTTCTTCAAAGGTGATATATTGGGAGATGATATATAATGAACTGGGGAGGGGGGGTGTTTAAAACAATCATTTGTTAAAAGCCCAGAATTCTTTTTTCCAGATATAATAGATGAAAGTGTATTGAAAGATCAGAAATCCCTCTTTATGTATGCAACTACAGGATCTTGAATGGAATATGCCCAGAGGAGGAAGGAGGGCACAATACCAGTTCAGGAAGGATGGCTGATGAAATGGATAGAATCTATAGAAATGGCAAGATTGGCAAATAGAATAAGAGATCAAGATGGAAAAAATATTTAAAGAAGATTGGAAATGTTTCGTACAGTAGATTTGGAAAAATTATGGAAAATTACTTTAGCATATTAGTTAACAGTAACAGAGTAAATTCAGCAGCAAAAACTATGGAGATACAGAAATTGAGAAAATAAAAAGATAGGGAATAATGAAGTGAACCATGGAAAGGGCAGAGGGAAGTCAAAATTAAATGTGCATTTAGTATTTGGATCACCATTCATTGTTCTTGTTGTGAAACGAAAATGATAATAAAAAATGGAGGCTTTAAAGTTAATAGACATGGCCAAGTTAGGTCCATTCATTTCAATGGGTCTACTCTGAGCAGGATTTAGCTGAATACAACCCAAAGACAATACATCACATGTGTTCTATATACACAGCATTTAGAAACAACCTAAATTGACTGTCTACACATTGGTTTATATGTAACGTATACTGACTTAAATGGAAAAAAACCTCATGCAACTATATTTCCCATCAACTATTACTAGGGCCTGGAATTATTATCTGAAGACAACAGATTATATGTTTCCCCGCCCTAAAGAATCATGCACAGGTGTTGTTAACATAGGATGATAATAATTATTTTTTAAAAACCAATGACTTCCACTTGTGAACAGGACAGTGAAGAAACAGGAGCATCAACAAATATTCTCTCTCTCTACAGAGGAAGAAGATCCAACTCATCATTAATCCCACATGGGAGCAAAGTTTTTAACCTCAATATCTGCTCCACTTGCTTTCCTTAACAAGATCTTATCATCATCTGTATATCGCTTTTCCACAGCCCAAAACTTCAGACCTGTTGCAGATTGATTTTGTTCCATAAAGTAACTGACTAAAGTGGTAAGCAATATTTCATTTGTAGAGGCTCCCTTGAGATTTTCTTGGCCTGTGGTGCTTACAAGGGAAAGACCTTGACTTTTTATCACATATTAACAACACCTGTGTACGATTCTTGCCTTCGGATAACAATTTCAGTCCCCAGGTTGCTGTTAATCGCAGATATAGCTAGCAGAGATCCCTGTATAATGTTTTCCCATTTCACCCAATTCAGTCCACCGCCACCCCAAAAAAGTGAGTATATATGATTTATGTGATGCATTGTCTTTTGTTTTTCATAGTTCCTGAAGAAGGCCTTTAAACAAATACTGGCTGAAATGTGTTTGGCTGCTTTGAAAATAAAATCTATTTTATTTCTAAGCATCTGGAGATGCATTGTCTTTTGCTGTGGGATCAAGAAGCAATTTTCCATCTATGTTGGAATACAGTTGGACACCATTTTGAATCAATATGGCCGACTGAAACTTTCAAAACTGCACTGATCTTTTGGTTTCTTGGAATTCCCAAACAATGCTGGCTATGAGGCTGCTAGTGAATCAATAAATCGGGTCCTCCCTCAAAAGAGGGCACGTATTGCGGTGAGACCTGGAAACCGACACCCTGTGTTGTGGGTTGGTTTGATTGGTCTGCCACAACACCCAATTGGAAGGTCCCTCGATGCTGGGTTTAATCAGACCAATGAGGCGCAGTTCAAACGGATCAAGGGACCTGTTTACACCAATGCATGTGACCCAGAGCTTCCTCTTTCGGCGCATGCATTCGGAACACCCACCCACCTCTCCCTACTTTTAGGGCTTGTGCGCTTGACCTTGCTATGCCGAAGTGTGTCGTCTGTCATTGGGACAGGGGCACGGCAGGAATTTTCCACACTTGGCTGATTGGCTGTTGCCATTTGGGTTTCGCCTGCCGCGTAGCAAATCGTCACAACTTGTAAGGTTGCGGATAGGCTCCGGTTCAGGTGATAGGGATGGAGAAACGCTCTCACCAACCCTATGCGTGGGATATTCCATTAAAGGAATCCAGGGACTCGATGGTTTGGTCAACCCCTGAGAGGGGGTTGTGCCCATGCCTGAGTCCGGGGGGACATTTGGGTGGCAGAGATAGCCTGTTCCTGGCTTTCTGCTTATCCAGGTGTTCACCCTATGCTGGAACCCTGGGTCAGCGCTACCTGCATGGCAGGGAGCTAGTTGAACCAGAGCCTATGCAACCACTCACTTTCTGTAATCAATAAAGTTGTGGCCTAAATTCTGCCAAAAAACCTAACTAAAATATGAGTCTTTTGGTGTGAAGACATTTTCAATTATGATCCTCATACAGCCCTTTTACCCCAATAGTCCCCATTTTCAAAAGTGGGGGATCAGTCTGAAGAAGGGGGGACCATTCTACAAAACTTTTGTGCAAAAAGAAGACTGTTCACAGCACTGAAACGCATTAAGGCCTTTGCATTTAAAAGCCTTGCGGCTCCTTTTCCAGGATAAATGCTTGATTCTCTTTTAGCCAGTTAAAGCCACCCTCCCGTCCTTTGAATTGTAAATTCTGCTAAGGGGCATTTGTCACAGCCCCATAACTGCCTAATGAAACCATTGGTTGGTTCTGTTTAACAGAGATGAAGATTGCGGTGTGTTCCCAAAGCACTTTCCAATGCTCTTGAGGTCTATAAAACGTTACACTTCATCAAGTCGTTTTAATTGTCAATTGCGGTACTGAAGAGGGGGGCGGGAAACAAAATCCTGAAAATTCAGTATCTTAATGAGCAAGGAGATCACGAAACAGAACCTGAACCATCTTCATTTCAGCTGCACTTTGCCCAGCCAGTGCATCGAGGAACAAATAGTATAAAACTCTTTCTTACTAGCTTTAAAATAAAATTTTGAAAACCAGGATGCTGCTTTTAAGGTAAATGGGTGAGGAGCAATGTTAAAACACTCATGCGGAAACAACCTACTTAGCAAGTGAGAGGAAAGAGAGCAGGAAGAACAGAGGACATTTACAAAAAAAATAATAATAATCAGGCGCAAACAATATTCCAACATTCGAAATACCTAATACAGAGACAAGCACACATGATTTATTGAAGCTGGCAGCCCATGAAGAGATCCCGGATGCTGAAATACTGAATGAAGCTAACTTTCACAACATTTGGCACAACTTCCCCCCCTCCCCTTAACTATAAGAAGAATAAATTGAAATGGGATTAGTGCCATTAAGGATGCATAGGGAGGGATGGCTGAACCTGTTTGTCGTTTTTCCAACCTAATTTGTCCGTTTGTCATTTTCCCAACCTAATTTGTCAGTTTGTCGTTTTCCCAACCTAATTTGTCATTTTCCCAACCTAAAAGCTCAGCTCACCCTTACTCTGCAGGATCGAACATTTTCTGCCCCCCATTTGAGATAAGGTTTATAAAAACGTACACGTTGAGCATGGAAGAACAGACAAGCACCTGGAGATGCCAGACCTGGTACCCCTCCAAAACAAACAGCATGTATACATTTGAAGGCATCTAAAGCTTCTCCTCTGACCCACTTGCAGAACATAGATCTGTTTCCCCCTATGCCAAACTCCACCCCCCATTCTTTGCACCAAATGCATAAAAATGATAATAGGTTACCCTGGCTGGTAGACTCTCCTTCCTTGGAGGTTTTGGAGCAGAGGTAATTTATGATCTTACTGAGATCCCTGCATGGTAGGGGGTTGGATTAGACGACCCTCAGAGTCCCTTCCAACTCTACAATTCTATGAGATCACGGGAGCTGCTGTGTATGTACTTTGAGAGCCAGGTGGATAGAGTGCGGGACTAGGCCCTGGGAGTCGTTGTTGTTCAGTCGTTCAGTCGTGTCCGACTCTTCGTGACCCCATGGACCAGAGCACGCCAGGCACGCCTATCCTTCACTGTCTCTCGCAGTTTGGCCAAACTCATGTTAGTAGCTTCGAGAACACTGTCCAACCATCTCATCCTCTGTCGTCCCCTTCTCCTTGTGCCCTCAACCTTTCCCAACATCAGGGTCTTTTCTAGGGAGTCTTCTCTTCTCATGAGGTGGCCAAAGTACTGGAGCCTCAACTTCAGGATCTGTCCTTCTAGTGAGCACGCAGGGCTGATTTCTTTAAGAATGGATAGGTTTGATCTTCTTGCAGTCCATGGGACTCTCAAGAGTCTCCTCCAGCACCATAATTCAAAAGCATCAATTCTTCGGCGATCAGCCTTCTTTATGGTCCAGCTCTCACTTCCGTACATTACTACTGGGAAAACCATAGCTTTAACTATACGGACCTTTGTCGGCAAGGTGATGTCTTTGCTTTTTAAGATGCTGTCTAGGTTTGTCATTGCTTTTCTCCCAAGAAGCAGACGTCTTTTAATTTCGTGACTGCTGTCACCATCTGAAGTGATCATGGAACCCAATAAAGTGAAATTTCTCACTGCCTCCATTTCTTCCCCTTCTATTTGCCAGGAGGTGATGGGACCAGTGGCCATGATCTTAGTTTTTTTTATGTTGAGCTTCAGACCATATTTTGCGCTCTCCTCTTTCACCCTCTTTAAAAGGTTCTTTAATTCCTGGGAGACCAGGGTTCAAATTCCCACTCAGCCATGAAGTTCACTGGCTGATCTTGGGCCAGTCGCTGCTTCTCAGCATGACCTACCTCACAGGATTCAATGAGGAGGGGAGGGCACCATGCATGCCACCTGGAGCTCCTTGGAGGAAAA
This sequence comes from Darevskia nairensis, assembly GCA_034642065.1. NCBI lineage: Eukaryota > Metazoa > Chordata > Lepidosauria > Squamata > Lacertidae > Darevskia > Darevskia nairensis. Next base: position 493,600 of record JAWWNI010001066.1, read on the forward strand.
GGTGGGATACAAATCCAACAAATAAATATGTACACTCAGCTCTCTCCCCAAGGATCTCTGCAATTATGGATCCTTCCGTCATGCCCGAGAGTTAAGGCCTTCTGGGATTTGATATATAATGAATTGAAGAAAGTGTTCAAAAACACATTTGTTAAGAAACCAGAGGCCTTTCTCTTGGGAATGATACACCAGGAGTTACCTAAAGAGGACCACACTTTATTTATGTATGCCACGGCAGCAGCAAGGATCCTGATTGCAAGATACTGGAAGACAAAAGAACTACCAACGGTGGAAGAATGGCAGTTGAAAATGATGGACTATATGGAACTCGCAGAACTGACCGCAAGAATCCGAGACCTGAGGGAAGAGGCGGTGGAAAAAGAATGGAAGAAATTCAGGGAATATATGAAGAAACATCTTAAAATTTAGATTTTATATTTGTTTGAGTATTGCTGAGCAGATAAATAGTTTATAGATTGGATAAGGATTAGATAAGATAAAAAGTATATATGTTTAAGTTGAAAGATGATAGAAGATAATGATAAAAGTAAGAGAATGATGGAAGATTAGGAAATATGTTTATGAAAATAGATTGATAACTAGGAGAAATAATATAGTGTGTTTAAGAAGTAAGAAATAGATTTGAATATGAATAGAAATTGCTAAAATGATTTTACAATGTAACGTTAAGGGAGAGAAGAGGGGGAAGTCCACTAGATAATGTTAGAGAACATGATAATTAGGAAGTAATATATTAATTGTTTTTTCTTTCTATGTAGGGGTGGGTGGGGGGAAGATCCTTCCACCTGCCATAATGATGGGCACCTTGCTTGGACAGTTTCCTAGAAATGATGTAGTTAAAAAAAAAACCCGTGCCATCTTGAAAGAGAAACCCGGGCTGTTTTAACATGACACGATAGGGAGCGGCAAGTCTTAATAACCACAATATACGAACTTTTAAAATAATTGGCAAGCCCTCCTGGAAAGGTATAAGTGAAAAGCAGACGGGTGAACAACAGCTGTGGAAAAAGAGGTTTGGATGTTATCGGGACTGAATGAAGATGGCGACTGTCCGTGATTTGGCTTTTGGAATCAGAGTATCAAAGGGCAAGGCGATCGTATGGTGATGAAATATGGACTTAAATCCACACAGGGACATTGTTTGTTTTGATCTATCTTGCTTGCTGGAATAAATCAGAGACTGTGAAAATATAGGGGGAAAAGCAAGGACAAATAGTTGATTAGATAACTCCGGAGTTTGAAGCATGGGAAACCTCAAAATAAATTTAAATAATAATTTGGCAGAATTGGAACGTTTCTTTTCTTTTTTATAATTGGATAAATAATTTGAAATGTAATTTGGAATGTTTCAATGTGATTATGTTGTATTGAAAACCTTAATAAAAATGATTTGGCAAAAAAACAATCACAAAATGATGGGCACCTTACTAGCTAGCAATGGGGTAGCCAGATGTCAGATGGTCGAACTGACAATGGGAGATGAGTGTCATATCCTGCAGAGATGGAGATAACCAATTGTCTAATATTTTATGCCCCAGATGTTGTTGGACTACAACTCCCATCATCCCTGACCCTTGGCCTTGCTGGCTGGGTATGATGAGAGCTGTCATCCGATAACATCTAGGGCAGGGTTTCCTATAACACCCATCATCCCTAGCTAGCAGGGCCAGTGGTCAGGGATGATGGGAATTGTAGTCCAAAAACAAGTTTGGGAAGCCCTGGTCAAAGGAGTCACCTCCTGAGTTTGCCATTGGGTTAGCTCCATCTCTGTAGGTTATTAGACTCACGTCTCGATATCTACCAACCATCCATGTATAATTGGCTAAATATAGCGGCCAGATGGCACTTCAGTCACCTAGCCCAATTACTGTAGCAGGAACGAAAGGAGAACGTTATAGCGAGCAGCAAGATTTCCGTACTTTAGCATCGCAAAGCGCGGATTTGTTAAATAGCGGAATGATTGTGACCCATATAAGACCAGTGCCAGACTGGCTCAGACGAGTGAAAACTGAATTATTGATACGGCACTGCAGTTCTGTCTGTGTTGAGCAGGAGAAGACGCCCCATTAACCATTCATATCCTTCCACTGGCTGACCTCTCTGTCCTCCCACCTCCTCCAAAGAGGGGCATGGAAGGCTCTTCTTGAATATTTTTTCTGTACTTGGCACACTTAAGGATGAAAGCATCAGTCAGCTAGCTGGCTTCGACAGTGATGCTTGAAGAATCTGAAATTATCTGATCTGCACCTCCCAGATTAACGTGCAGATTGGAACCGTAATTATCCTCTGGATTTTGGACGTCTCTGTCCCCGGCGCCCAAAGAAGAAGCAATGCGTTTTTAAAGGCATTGCTTCAAGTGCAATGTGTCAAGAAAGAGGTGCGTTGAGATAAAATGCATGTTTAAATGCATAAAACAGAGCATTTGAATATGCATTTAAATACATTTTTGTCATACAGTGCTCTTTTTTGAAACACAGATTAATGCAGAAATGGGGCAGACAGATCTGTGACGGGACATATTAGAAAACGGTACAGGCTGGAAATAGACCGATCTGTTCAACCCTAATTGTTTTTATTTAGGGCAAATTATAACAGAGGCAGCACATACGAGTGGTAGTTTTTTTGCAGTTATATTCAGCAACATGTCACCGATGTAGGGTTACAGGGGACCAGGCAGAGGGCCTTCTTGGTGGTGGCGCCCGCCCTGTGGAACGCCCTCCCACCAGATGTCAAGGAAATAACTATCTGACTTCTAGAAGACATCTGAAGGCAGCCCTGTTTAGGGAAGTTTTTAATGTTTGATGTTTTATTGTGTTTTTAATATTCTGTTGGGAGCCGCCCAGAGTGGATGGGGAAACCCAGCCAGATGGGCGGGGTATAAGTAATAAATTGTTGTTGTTGTGGATTTATACGGAACCATCCACACATTGTTGAACTTTATCAGTTGTTCTGTGCTGCATCCCCAATATAATCACCTTACCCCACAGCCGCTTCGATGGGCGGAATTGGCACTATGACATAATACATGTTCTGCATTTGTAAGAATGCGATCATTTAGTTTGGCAGTGCCATCTACTTTGGAATTCCCCGCCTATTGAAAGCAAGCTGCCACCCTTGCTGTATTCTTTCTAGCACCTGCTTAAAAACATTCTTGTTTACACAAGCCTACCCAGATGATTAGAAAGGCTGGTGTGAATTTTAATCTGATTTGGTATTTTAACTTCTTGTAAGAAAAATTAATGTATTCTTTATTTCTTTGACATCTGAAGGGAGGGCGTTCCACAGGGCGGGCACCACTACCAAGAAGGCTCCCTGCCTGGTTCCCTGTAACTTTCTTCTCACAATGAGGGAACCGCCAGAAGGCCCTCGGCACTGGACCTCAGTGTCCAGGCAGAACGATGGGGGTGGAGACGCTTCTTCACGATAGGGGTGGAGACGCCGGGACCACATAACACCGGTCCTAAGAGATCTACATTGGCTCCCAGTACATTTCCGAGCACAATTCAAAGTGTTGGTGCTGACCTTTAAAGCCCTAAACGGCCTCGGTCCAGTATACCTGAAGGAGCGTCTCCACCCCCATCATTCTGCAGAAGCTTTCGACGATTTGGTTTGCTTCCAACCCTTTCCTTCATTCCTGCAATTATCCTTAATGCATTCCCTACCCGGAAACTGATGGGAATATACCCAGTGATATTGCCGGCTGTTCTCCCCTACTGGGTAAGTCCTATATTTTCGTTCTGCGGTCATGGCGAGTTTGTATCTGTTTCCGAGATCAGATAATTATGAAGTGTTCCCTGAGAATAGTTTTACAAGAAAAACAGCCAGAGCCTTGGGTTTTTGCAGGGAGGGAGGGAGGCGAAAATGCAACAGGGAGAGAAGCATGAAAAAGGAGATTAGTGGGGGGGGGGGATGGATTCGCACATCTGATACCAGAGATCTTGAAGGAAACAGCTGTTCCATAGCAGATTAGTTACTTAACATAGATTGTAGCCAGAACGCCACTTCCACTACCCTGACTTCGCAGTAAACACCATGATCCTATTATTCTCTCGCCGGAGCTGCTGTGCCGAAATCAGAGCATGGAAAAGAAGCTATTTGTTTACTGATGCAACTCCCTGTAACATCAAATCAAAAACGCCATTCTTCACAGTGCATAAAATCACCGAGTCAGAGGGCGGAGGAAAGCAATTAAGTCCCATTTTCTCTTAAAAGGGTGGAATTGTGCCGCAGCTGTCTTTGCGCGGCTGTGTGTACATACATGCACTTGCAAGCGGGGTACTGAGGATGGCCTGTAGCAGCAATGCGGGCTCAGGTGATCCCTCCCGAGACATGACCCAAACCTCAGTTTTCCTTCTGTAAAATGGGCAAAATAATATGTGATTTGTGAAAGTGAGTGGAGTGTACTATGTTATTTATTTCATTTATTTATTTATTGCATGCATTGATTTACTGCATTTGCACCTTGCCTCTTTCTCTAAGGAGATCGAGGTGTCGTTTAATTCCCACAACAAGCCTGTGAGGTAGGTTGGGCAAAGAGACTGCGATTGGCCCAAGGTCACCCAGAGAGCTTCATGACCAAGTGGGGATTTGAACCCTGGTTTTCCAGGTCCTGGGATGCGGGTGGTGCTGTGGGTTAAACCCACATCAGAAGGTCGGCGGTTCGAATCCCCACGACGGGGTAAGCCACTGTTGCTCAGTCCCTGCTCCTGCCAGCCTAGCAGTTCAAAAGCACGTCAAAGTGCAAGTAGATCAATAGGTACCGCTGCAGCGGGAAGGTAAACGGCGTTTCCGTGTGCTGCTCTGGTTTGCCAGAAGCGGCTTTGTCATGGTGGCCACATGACCTGGAAGCTGTACGCCGGCTCCCTCGGCCAATAATGCGAGATGAGCGCGCTACCCCAGAGTCGGTCACGACTGGACCTAATGGTCAGATGTCCCTTTACCTTTACCTTTTCCAGGTCCTATTAGTCTGGCACTCTCTCATCTCTAGTGAAACAAAGCCAAAGTATATGCAATTGAGCCGAACACATCATGTCTGTTGTAGCATGGGATTAATGATTTCAGCAAGCGATTTCAGCTCTCTGACATAGCAGGCAGGAGACAGCTTCTTCATGTAGCAATTCTTTATTCAGGCAAAACAAGACTGAGGGAACTGAGGGTAGGGAAGCTACATTTATAGGGATAGAGGACTGGCTAGGAAAAGATACATTTTGGAGGGAACAATCTCAAGCAATCACACAGCTGCTTTTTGGTGGGAACCAATAAGAATGAGGATCCAAATACAGCAACTTGAATGCACCAATAGTAACTGTTCCTTCTGGGACAGGAAGGCAGTTACTTTACCCTAATGTGATTACAGACAATAGTAATACAGATATGATAACACTTTGAATCAATACACAACAATGTCCATTTTTCCCCCCTCACCTTCTTCCTCAAACTCAGGTTTGTAAGCTTTTGGGGACAGGGATTCAATTTCTTTGTTTCTCTGCAACGTTTCCCATGCACAGTGATGATGAAAATGGCTAAAGGGCTGAGCTGTACATTTCATGATTCGAATCTTGCCTCTGCTACTATCTCTCAGTGTGGCTTTAGGGAAGCTGCTGTTCTCCTAATCTCAGCCCTCCCTTTTGCCCTACGTAAGCCTACCTAGCAGATCGGTTCTTAAGGATGTATGGGAAATGCCATGAACATTTGAAAGTGATAGAAAGAAGCTTATTATTGAAGATTCATGAGATCAGGATATATTGTTAGATTCTCTTGGGGGATGTTCATCTTTCAAAGCAGCAGCTGAAATTCAAGAAACGGGGCTGAGAGTGTCCACTTCTCCAGAGAGAGAGAGAGAGAGAGAGAGAGAGAGAGAGAGAGAGAGAGAGAGGAAGGGAGGGAGGGAGGGAGGGAGGGAAGGAAGGAAGGAAGGAAGGAAGGAAGGAAGGAAGGAAGGAAGGAAGGAAGGAAGGAAGGAAGGAAGGAAGGAAGGAAATGACTTTTGCCTGCACCCCTAGGAGCCAACTCCTAGTGGCCAAGGTCCCTTCACAACCGCCCCCATAAAATATTTCAGGGAGCTGGACCCCTGAAAAGTTAATAGGTTAAGATGACAGGGAGAATTCGAAACCGGCGGGACCAGAGGTTCTTGGAAGAATGGAGTAAATTTGAGAACTATTTGAAAAACAATTGTAAACAACAAATTACGCTAGTAGGATTGCAAGAAGTTTTGTGAGAAGGACTATATGAAATACTGCAGAGAAAATTTATGAAAAGGACAATTAGTTACAGGTTGTTAAAAGTAATAGTGAAATTAATGAAAAGCAAGATTAAGTTATGAAGATTGGAAATCTTTAGGCGTGGTTGATGGAAGTCCAAAATACTGTATAAGATATGAATAAATGTTAAGTGATGTTTGGAAAATATATGCAAAAATTCAATAAAAATATTGATTTAAAAAAGGAGGAAGGAAGAGTTAATAGGCATTGTCATACAAATGTTGTGTGCCTGCTGCATCATGTGATTGATTATGCAGGGTGGGGCTTAACTGCCCCCCCCATAATTTATTCAAGTTGGCCCCCTTGCCTGCCCCTTACCCAGGCACATAACAGCAGAGAGAACGATGAGCTTCCCATCTCATCCCCTCTTCCTGCTATTGGCTAACCCACCATGACAACATGGAATGTTCAATAACATCCTCACTGCTGGATAAGGAGGTAAATCAACATTAGACTGATACTGAACAAGTAGTTCATGCAAAGGACCTTTTAAAGCCACACCCTACCACACCCCACTAGTTCCCGGGTTAAGATAGAATCCCTCCCTCCAGAGGTGAAGTCAAACCGCAGTGTTAGCTGCACGGAAGTGACCTCCCTGGGATGAGAGCCTGGGCAGTGTGTATGGCTCCTCAGACAACAAGATCTCCCTCTTGGCCTTGCTGGTGTGATCCAAAGAAAAGCAGATATGATAAAGGGGGAATTAGATGGTTTGATTATAATATGCGGTAATAGTGGGAAACTAAAAGGAACCTTGCAAGGAGAGTAAGGGAAGTAAGTGACTGACGTATTGTTTTTTTAGTAATTGTATAAATTGTTATTGTTGAAGCAATGATTCTTCAACATCAACTTTGTTGGACTGGTCATGTTATGGGGATGCTTGATTATCTTTTTTTTCAAAATTTTTATTGGTTTTTACAATTTTTTAAGCACATAACATATTGGTTAAATTTTCATACTTCCCCCCTCTCACCATGGGAAGCCACATATATCCCCCTCTCTCACAAGGATAGTCATATTCATTGTACATTTAACCTTACTATCAATATTTAATATCATTGCTTGGGCCTGGCCCAATTACGTGGGACAGGCATTCTTATTTCCTCAATTTCATATTTCGATTGACTTCCTCAAATCCCTCTCTATTGTATTCATTGTCTAAGGGGATGCCTGATTATCATCTTCCAAAGCAACAACTCTATTCCGAACTTTAAAATGGAAAGTGTAATGCTGGTGGTCAAAAAAAGAGGTTCAAAGACTTTCTCAAGGCAAATCTGAAAAAATGTAGTATAAGCAATGACAACTGGGAAACACTGGCCTGTGAGTGCTCCAATTGGAGAACAGGTGTCGTGGGTTTGGAAGACGCTCGAACTCAGGACGAAATGGAGAAACGCGCTAAGAGGAAGGCATGCTTGGCACACCCTCACCGTGATCAGCTCCCGCCTGGAAACCTATGTCCCCACTGTGGAAGGACGTGTGGATCCAGAATTGGCCTCCACAGTCACTTATGGACTCACTGCGAAGACCGTGTTCATGGAAGACAATCTTACTCAGCTATGAGTGATTGCCAAAGAAGAAGAAATATGTAACAGAATTTCTTTGTATATATTAAAAAAAAAACAAAGGAAAGCAGAGCAATGTGTTTGGCACCAGCTTAGCTACAGGAATTGCCAGAAGGAGACAGAAAAGGTACCATTCAACCATCGTAGGGGCTGCACTCTGGATCAATGACGGAGTTTCATGCTCTGGCACCGGGAGTGGAGAGCAGGCGGGGGTGGGACTGGCGCACATCCTGGGGGTGTGGCAGAGAGGGCGTGGCACCCAGCGTGGGCGGGGGGGAGCCACGATGGCACCCCACCGGGATCGCGCTGTCGGGGGCGGGACGCTCCCCCCGCACTCCCCTTCTCCGCCAGTGCTCTGGATATGAGTAGGTTTTGCTCCCTTAGCCATTAATTACATTGAATTCTGCTTTGCAATCTTACTGTTTTGAAACTTTTCAGAGGAGTCACCCACGATGGTGGTGATCAGCTAGCCTAGATATTGACTCCTCGGGTTACGTTTCTGAAGCAGCTGGCAGAAAGATCGGGTGCCCCCTCCGAAATTAATGAATGTCTTCCCTTTGCTGGAAAACATCATTTCTTTTTAAAGTGAACCAACATGCTCTAATGCAAAGTGGCACTTTCCCTAATGAAATAAGATAATTGCACTAATGGCATGACCAGGGATGCTAAGTTCACGATGTACAACTTGTAATGAGGCCCCAAGATCGATACGTCTCTCTTTGCCTCATCACACTGGGCACCGCTGGGTTATAATATGTTTGAGGAGATTAAAGGCTTTGGGAAATTGTTGGAAATTAACTCTTGAAATCCTGGAACAATCCTCCCCAGAGTCAAATGATGCCCCCACCCCACCCGCTAAATGGGCAGCATATTTCTGTGAAAACCGTTAAGGAAGTGAAATGGGTGCAGGGAACCTTTTCAAGAGCAATATACTTTTTCATTAGTTACCGTATGTTGCTGCTGAGATTCTCAGAAGGCCCTCGAAGCTGGACCTCACTATATCAAGGAAGAATGGCTTAAGCACACACACACACACACAAAAATCATGCTACCTTAGGCACACTTAAAAATAAGAAAAAGGAAAAATCACATGTGCAAGACAAAATTCTTCGTGCTCACCATGACTCAGCACTCTACGGGTAAGATTGCATCTCTGGAAAACAAAACAGAGCTGTTTGGTAACAGCCAATTTCATTTCACTCTGCACAGATCCTTTCCAGCTATGCCGAACCTTTTCAGTTATGCCATCCTTGTTGTGTATTGTGAGGGGAGGTGGAATTCAGTTTGTTTTGCAATGTACTGTGAACCTGGCCTCAAGCTACTCCGTCTGAACTTTGCAAAACAGACGGAACAGAACGCAGCCAGCCGCCTCTAAATTTCACAGTACAATTCTCCAACCAAACAGCATGTACCAAGGTGTGTATATTAGGGAAGAGCGTGCACTAAAATGCATACATTGTTTATTTATTCCAAACATTTATAGCTCGCTCTTCACCTCAGGGTCCTGGGGTGGAGTTCAACAAACATTTTAAAATATGAATAAACGATACAAAAACAAAAATTGAAGTGTAGGTGGGTTCCCACGAGGCAAGACACAGTGATAACAGCAAGAACCTTTATTAAACTCACAGAACTGGACAACAGGGGCAAAGCAACTGCTTATATACGTTTCTGAAGGCCTGGGCCACTCCCACTCCCAACGTGATTGGCTGTCTAAACTTCCAAGCTGCGAATCATAACTCAGAGCTGACTGGGCGGTAATTGTTTGGGTCCTCTCTTTTCCCCTTTTTGAAAATAGGGACAACATTTGCCCTCCTTCAGTCTGCTGGGACTTCGCCTGTTCTCCAGGAATTCTCAAAGATTACTGCCAGTGGTTCTGAAATCACCTCTGGGAGAGTATTAAATCATCTGGCCCTGGAGACTTGAATACATCTAAACTAGCCAAGTGTTCTTGTACTACCTCCTTACTTATTCTGGGCTGTGTTTCCCCTGCTGAATCATCTGCTCCATATTCTTCAGGTCGGACATTGTTTTCTTTTTTGGAGAAGACTGAGGCAAAGAAGGTATTGAGGAGTTCTGCCCTTTCTGTGTCCGCTGTTCGCATTTCACCTTCTTCTCCTCTAAGTGACCCTACTGTTTCCTTGTTCTTCCTTTTGCTACGGACATACCCATAAAAACCCTTTTTATTGCTTTTAACCTCTCTAGCAAGCCTGAGCTCATTCTGTGCTTTAGTTTTTCTGACTTTGTCTCTACACGTACTGGCTACAGAGGAGCTTGTCGCTAAGCCTCGCTTCCCAGTTTTCCACCTTCCAAGCAAACCTACCCTTGGAAATGGAGGTGAGGACAGGGAGGACTCACTAGAGATAAGAGGGCTTAAGTAGCCTGGATGCTCCTCCTCATCAAGCTCAGAAGGAATCATTTCCTGCCTGGGTGCATGGGATCTGCAGTTTCCTGTGCCTCCCAACTCAATGAACTGGGTGAGGAGGAAGGGAAAATTGCACTTCCCATGGACCCCGGCAGGAAATGACTCTCATGAACATGCTCATCCAGCTCTTTTCCCAAGCCATGATTCCCAGATGAGTGTTTGGTTATGGCTAGGAGAAAAGATCCATAGAAAAGGCAGAGAAGGAGAAAGTCGGGCTGTACTTTTTTACAACCACTACAGTGGTACCTCCGGTTATGAACTTAATTCGTTCCGGAGGTCCGTTCTTATCCTGAAACCGTTCTTAACCTGAGACTTGCTTTTGCTAATGGGGTCTCCCGCTGCGTGCGCCTCCGACACACAACTTCCGCTCGCATCCCGGGGCAAAGTTTGCTTCCAGGAGCATCTACTTCTGAGTTAGCGGAGCTCGTTACCCGAAACGTTTGCAAGGAGAATGGTAATGTAACCAGAGGTATTACTGTACTACTCCCCTCAGATCAGCCTGCTCCCTTGGCCACTTTTGAGTGTTCTGTGAAGACCAGGAATCCTTGACCTAGTTTTGGCCGCAGCTGAGATGCTCACACTGCCATCACCAAAAGGGGTATATGTAGGATGTAAACTCCCTACAGCGTAGCTCCTCCTGACTCAGCCTTACAAACCGAAACGCTACTCCATAATAATTCCCGAGTAATTATTTATGAACAGCAAACACTGCCGTGCCCATAGCAAGGGAATCCGATGCTTTTTTAATCAAGAGCACTAAATTAATCATAATCCACTGTGCCTAAACGCAGCCGGAGCGTTGTTTAGTACGTTCATAATGATTGTATAAATGATTGTATTGGTTCTATAAACTGATCTTTAATTACCTCTTTATTGCTGGCGGGAGGCAATGGCTCTGGTATTGACAGCGCACTGTCTATACGATGGATTTTATTTCGGTGCGGTTAAAAAGAAAAAGAAAATCAATCCCAATTTATTAGACTTGTTTCCTTTCGTTTGTGATCTGGGTTTTTAACAGGGAGCTGCAGTGCTGAGAAACCACCAGCCAGGTCTAAAAACATGCAGACTTTGTTAAATCCCATCTTCTAAATGGCGGTATCAAGTGATTTCCCGCCCCCCTCCTTCAAAAGTACTTAGTCTTCCCTCCCCACCCACCCTCCACTGCCTTTTGAGCTCTCGCCAGATAAATAGATTAATGTTCCTGATAGCTCAAATCAAGGAGCTGAGCAAACATCCTCTCATATAATGCTTTCAGGTGGACTCGCTCCGATTGGCTACGGGAATCTACTGCTTCTGTCCCCATGGTAACCGAGGAAAAAAGGAAAGCTTGCACCAGGCAGATGGTTTTGCCGCGAACAACTCCGAGGCAGACTGTTACAGTTCAGCAAGTCTAATCTGCTGCCAGCGTTTTAAAACTCAGACGACTCTGTCAACACTTGCAGTGTTTGCTTAGCCAAGATTCGAGGGACTTGAGCTGCTTGTCTCGACATCAAAGAGGCTCAGGACTAGATGTGACAGCAAATTCATAGCTGCCACCAAAACCAGCGAGTCTCCCTTTCCTTTTCCAGTAATACCAGACAGTAACACCTTGCGGGATGTCCATGGCTCAGTGGCAGAGCTTCAGCCTTGCATGCAGAAGGTCTTGGGTTCAATCCCCAGCATCTCCAAGTAGATCTGAGAGCATGTACAGACAATTCTGAGCTAGATGGACTAATGGGCTCACTCAGTACAAAGGAGCTTCCTATGTTCCTAATACTAGAGATCACGTTGACATCTTTTATCCGGAAAGTTTTCTATTCCTGCTCCACTAGCTCTTCCTGGAGACAGAGGTGCAGTGAGGCAAAATCATGTACTACAATATAGAATCATAGAATCATAGAGTTGGAAGAGACCACAAGGGCCATCCAGTCCAACCCCCTGCCAAGCAGGAAACACCATCAAAGCATTCCTGACAGGTGGCTGTCAAGCATCTGCTTAAAGACCTCCAAAGAAGGAGACTCCACCACACTCCTTGGCAGCAAATTCCACTGCCTAACAGCTCTTACTGTCAGGAAGTTCTTCCTAATGTTTAGGTGGAATCTTCTTCCTTGTAGTTTGAATCCATTGCTCCATGTCCGCTTCTCTGGAGCAGCAGAAAACAACCTTTCTCCCTCCTCTATATGACATCCTTTTATATATTTGAACATGGCTATCATATCACCCCTTAACCTTCTCTTCTCCAGGCTAAACATACCCAGCTCCCTAAGCCGTTCCTCATAAGGCATCGTTTCCAGGCCTTTGACCATTTTGGTTGCCCTCTTCTGGACACGTTCCAGCTTTTCAGTATCCTTCTTGAACTGTGGTGCCCAGAACTGGACACAGTATTCCAGGTGAGGTCTGACCAGAGCAGAATACAGTGGTACTATATTACTTCCCTTGATCTAGATGCTATACTCCTATTGATGCAGCCCAGGATTGCATTGGCTTTTTTAGCTGCTGCATCACACTGTTGACTCATGTCAAGTTTATGGTCTACCAAGACTCCTTGATCCTTTTCACATGTACTGCTCTCAAATATGTATGATCCCTAAACAGTACTAAGGGATAGAATTCAGTTCACATTTATAAACCAACTCACCCAATTCACACTTTCTGAAACAATACCCGAACCCAAAAATAGCCATCCCTCAAAATTTGTACTTCTCAGACTTTTGGAATGTTGGTTCTCCCAGCCAAGCGACAAATTAAAAAATGCAATATATTGGGGGAAATCGCCCTGCATAAATATGTATATTAGGCAAAACTACATTTTTTTAAAATGTGAATTTTGGGATAAATTTACCTTAAAATGCTGATGAATTTTCACGAGTTTTGTTTTGTTTTGTTTTGTTCGTTCGTTTGTTTTAGCAAATTCACAAGCTGATGTGGAAAACTGAATTTACAATTGGGAAAGTGAGAAATGGAGCAATTTCGCCGTCCGGATGTTACTTGGGGGCAATCTAATACAAGATCAAAATTAACAGTGGGGTGAAACTAGCTTAATCTTCAGTTTTGGTGAAGATCTGGCAATGGTCCAAGGGGCCACTAGAGGGCAGCAGCCAGAACTGAGGAAGAGGAAGTAAGGAAGACTTCCTGCTAGTTAGAAAAGTTAACAGTGACTTGTAACCAAGGTAACAAGTCCATTAGAAATATTAAAAGTGGCTTGTAACTAAGGCCAGTTTTGACCATCCCTGCTTTAAATGCATGAATGCTTAAGAAACATTATAACAATGTCAACACCCAAAGAATCTCATTTCAGCATTTCGGCTGCCCAAACCCCAGCAAATTGAATTGACCCTGCTTCTATGATGTCTGCATGCAAAACTGAGTCAGATGTAAATTAAAATATCTGTATAAGTCAGTGTTGATTCCGAAATCGAACATGAGGGAAAGGAATGGAATAGTTTAATTTAAAAAAAAATATTTAAAAAATCTATAAACAGGAGCAAAAATGTAGGCAGTGAGAGTAAGGAGAGTTTGCTAATTTGTGGGTTTGGGGTGGTTAATCCAGCCATTGATCAAATTGTCCAAGAGGCCGTGCACACACACACACACACACACACACACATGCATGCATTGAAAAGCACAAAGTGATTCCATTCAACATTTATCACGCAGGTCTGGCGATAATGAAACATCTGTATGTGCTGGAAGCCCAGCCATCCCCAGTTTGCCGAACATACCGTAATTTAATCACAACTCTGAACAATTTATCTGCAACAAGGACGGCTTCTGTTTCTCCATAATGAGCTGATTATATCTTGTCAGAGGAGCCTTAAACCCATCAGATCTCAAATGAATTATACCAAACATATTATTTTCATAGCAGCTGGAGATGACTAACGAGTGAAACAGAGCTCTCCATTGTCATATTTCATTGAGAATGATAATATACAGTCTGTTAAAAGGGAAGCATATGACACCAATTCACGTAGGTCACCAATTTCATAAATACGATCTTGATCGCTTACTCAAAGATTGGCTCGGGCTGTGGGGGTGGGAGGCATTCTTCCCCATAAAGCAGAAACTCACAGGTTTCCCCCTGTGCTTAGCCAATTCTCACACTTAATCCCGGTTCTCACAAACAGCAGAGGAAGTAGTAGATCTGTTTATGGGCTGTACAACTTCAGGTTACAGCTGGGAAACGGCACGGTGTTGAATGCTTCTGCATGAAAATCTTCCCTGCATGTAGAAAGGTAGCACGCTGGAGAGAAAGCTAAACTAGAACCCTTGACCCTGACATGCTACTTTTCTATGTGAGGGGTGTTGGTTGTTGTTTTTAATGAGGCGCATAAAATCTTGTGAGCTCCTACCTGCAGTGGTACAGTCTAGAAACAGGTACTGTTTTGTGAGACCAGGGGTTTAAAAAATATAAACCTTATAGGCTTGTTTCGTTCTTGTTTTTAGAATGTATTTTGTAGATCTGGCCCCATGACTCAGTTGTCCTCGCCTCACCACCCCTGTTTAAGTCCCCTCCTCTCCAGGGCATTTTCCAAGCAATTGGAGACTGCGCCTGTGTGCAGTTTGCCACTGCTCTGCCCATTTCAGCTCTCTTCAGATTCTGGGAAATAAGCGGGGAGAGGAGCTTGTCACAGCAGAAGGGGAAGACACCCATGACTCTTCACCAGCCGGACTCATCTCTGTCTCTCGGCCTCCCTCCTCTCCTGCTTCAGTTTCTGTCTCTGATTCTGGACTTCTCTTTACCGTAGACTCTCCCAGCTCACTTAGCCCTGTTATCTCTAGCTTCCAACACCTCCTCTTCCCGGTCTTCTCCCTGTGACCACTCATCATTGTCCCACCACCACTCCCTGGGCTCTGAGCCTTCTTCCTCTGTGTACAACCAGTCCATGACACAGGAGCACCGGGGAAAAGAGATCACACAGCCCTCCAGCACAGAGGGAGCTAGGAACCTTGAGGAACATGACACTCCCATCCTGTGTCTCCAAGAGGCAAGAAGAGGATTAGGAGGGCAGAACAGCTGGAGTGGCTGGGAAGATGAACTGCAAGATTGAGAGCACAGGACTCACCACCTGAAGCCAATTAAGTACCAGGCCATCACCTGAAACCAATGGAGCCAAGACCCAGGTGGCGAGTCTCTGCCCAGCAACTAAGGGCAACGAAGATGAGTGGCAATGAGCGTGCCAGCTCTCTCCGGGTTCAGTGAGAGGCAAGGCATTTCTGCCACTCATCTCCTCCACCCTGGACAGAGAAGACGAGCGGCAACACTTTGAGGAGCCCCATGGCTCTCACCAAGTCTGGTGAGAAAAGGGGTGTTCTGGCAATGGTAGTAGGTGGGGGAGGGGGAAGCACATTCTCATTTCACCCCAGGTGGCGAAACATGACAGGCCACCCTTGTTGCAGATTCACAGTTCATAATAATGAAGCTGTTAAAAAATAAGCACTCCAAGCAAACCAGCAGGGAGAAGTAGCTGCAAATCTCCCTCCCACCCCCATCATTTTAAAAATAAAACCCTGGATTTTTAAAATCCTGGATATTGACCCACATAAGCAGCAAGTCGGACTATCCCTAAACCAGATGCTGCAGCACTGTTTTCAACATCTATGGTGGTTGCCATGGAATGTGTCCCATAACTTCACACTTGCGTTCTCATCTGGATTGCATAACAATGTGCTGATGGTGCAAACAGCATCCACTTATTTTAGGGGGGCGTTGTTTTGTTTTTTATACGGCTGGTTTTAATTGGATGGACAATGAAAGAGACAACTGGAAAGGGAAGGTACAATATGCCCGTGAGTAAAAAAAATACCAGTAAGTTTTCTGGATTGTTGTTGGAAGTAAGTTTCTGGACCATAAGGTTGCAAAGATAAACTTCAGAGTTTGTGAGCAACACCTGCTGAGAGTCAAAAGTCTGAGCAAGGCTCAATTGGTTCCTATAGACCAGTGGTGGCTAACCTTGGCACTCCAGATGTTTTGGAACTACAACTCCCATCATCCCTAGCTAACAGGACCAGTGGTCAGGGATGATGGGAGTTGTAGTCCCAAAACATCTGGAGTGCCAAGGTTAGCCACCACTGCATAGATGGAGGTTAGAACAGGAATCTATGGCCCTCAATATTCTGTTGGACTCCAACTCCCATCATTCTGTCAACCACAAAGACAAAGGTGAGGAATGATGGGAGTTGGAGTCCAACAAGATCTGGAGGGACAGATGTTCCCCATCCCGGAAGTGGAGATCTGGCACTCTGTACAGCTCTTGCCCTTCCCCATGAAAAGCAGAGGCCGAATAAACGATGCCAAGTAGCAGTATAAAAATATGTAACATTAGAGAAATCCTGAAAATTGAATCGGCATAATTTGTGGTGGCTAAGGAATTCAGCTTTGCTTGGCAGAGAATTCCGGTTTTCTTTTTTTAAAACAAATGCGCAAAATTCTGCCAGCATGTCAGATGGGATCGCCTTCCCTTCAGCCTCCTCCAAACTCTGCTGTTGCATGTAAAGACTCTCTGGTCTCACTCCAACAAGCAGGGCAAGGGTTTATGGGGAAAGGCTTGGAGGGCTCTTGTGTTCTCCATTACGTTATCGCCGTTTCCAATCAGAGATGCACTGGTAGGTTTAGCTTCATGTTAGGACTCTGTGAACACCATATGTTATGCCTAGTCCCAGAAGCCCAGCTCAGAATAAATTACAGATCCAAAGGAAGGCGGTTTTGCATAGTTAGAACCTGAAATTTCTGGGGTGTGTGTGGGGGGGTGATCTGCCATCCTTATTTCCTCTTCCAATGTCCTGCAGCTCTGAAAAGCGTGAACTCAGCAATGGAAATGATTTGCTTAGGAAGGGGACAGAAAATGAAACATCCAATGCTGTAATGCTTGGATATAAATTTATGTTGTGCTCCCACACTGAATACTGTGTTTCACTCACTCTGTTTAGATTATTATTATTATTATTATTATTTATTGAATTTATATTCCGGTCTCAGGGCGGTTCACAAAACAGATCACAATATATATAAAAACAATATATATAAAATATAAAAACAATAACCCAATAATACTCCCCCAAAAGAGCCACATTTTAAAAGGGTATAGGATAGGGATGGACACGTCAATTTTAGTTTCCCTTAATTTCTTGTTCATATCCGCAGTTCACTTCTGCATCAATCTTTTTTTTGGCCATTTTTTAAAGTCCTCATGAAAATTCACCTGTGTTTTAGTGTGCACATCTCAAATATACACATTTTTGCAAGCAATTCCCCCAAATGTATTTGCGTGCCATTTTTACCAGCAGATGCCTTTTTTTAGAATGTGCACTTCCCCCAAAAATATACGCATATTTGTATATGTCTTGTTGTTGCTGCTATGGGAAAACTGCATCAGAAAAGGGATTGGTCCCGGTTTTGAGGGGAGGCTGAGGCAAAGGGGTTTCTGCTGGGAAGCCTCCTGCCTCAATGAGCAGCCGTAGTGCTGGACAGCTGAGAGCAGCCCTTTAAAAATGCCTTTCCCTCGCAGACAACCGCATTGCCTGGAGACAGACAGAAAGGCTGTGCATCCACAGCAGTGACCAGAGGAGGAATGACCGCTGGGAGGAGCGCAGACAGAGGAAAGGCCATGGTGCATCTGCAGCAGCACAACCGGATGCCTTCATCTGCCCCAGCTGCAACAGAACATGTCCCTCCCGTATCAGTCTCTACAGCTACAGCAGGTCCTGTAACTCTCCAATGGTTTGACTTCACCCCCGTTGACACACTCCTCCATTGTCTCCCGAGACAGACAGATGCCAACCAAATGTACAAAGCATTAGGGCAGGGGCGGAGCAATGGGGAGGCATTGGGGGCGGTCCGCCCCGGGTGCCACCCTGGAGGGGGGGTGACACTCGACCCCACCCCCCGCGACTCCCAAGCCGAGCCCCGCCGCACAGCACCCCGTCTGTGCTGCGGTAGCTCGTAAGGTTGCCGCTCGCACCCGGCAGTCCAGACTGCGCATGTGCGGAATGTCACACATGCGCAGTCCGTGCGGGATGCCGCACTTGCGCAGTGCGGCACCCCGTCTGTGTGGCGGCTGCTCACGTGGCAACTTGCAAGGCTGCCGCGGGCGAGCAGCAGCACAGATGCGCATGTGCGGAATGTAACATATGCGCAGTCCGTGCGGGATGCTGCACATGCGCAGTCCATCCATGTTTCCGCTGCTGCTCCCACGGCAACCTTGTGAGTGGCAACTCGTAAGGCTGCCGCGCGTGAAAAGCAGCACAGACGGGGCAGCGGCAACTCGTAAGGTTGCCGCAGGAGGAGCAGCGCCAGCACGGACAGACTGCGCATGTGCGGCATCCTGCACATGCACCATTCATCCTGACGTATGCGGCGTGACATCACAACACACGACACATGCGTCAGGACGAACGATGCATTGCGCAGCGGAGCAGCACTCCGCCCCTGGGGGGTGCCTCCACGTTTGCCACCCCGGGCAGCCAAGCGGCTCCGTTTGCCACTGCATTGGGGTCAGGTGAACCCTTCCATTCTGGTTTCCCTATTCCTCATTTTCCTAAACTTAAGTTCCGTTCTCCACATTTCCACATCAGCTTGCAATTCATTTGTTTTTGTCAATTGCCCTCATGAATTACCATCAGCATTTTAGAACCAGTTCCTCCTAATATGCATATTTCTGTACACATTATTTATACACATCTCTGCACAGCATATTTTGCCCAGTATTCATATTTTGCCTGACTTAAATGCCTTTTGCATTTTCACCAACCTATGTATTTATATGCACACTTTACACATAGCTCAGTCTCTTAATCTCAGGGTCGTGGGTTTGAGCCCCACGTTGGGCAAAAGATTCCCGCATTGCAGGGGGTGGGACTAGATGAGCCTCGTGGGATCTTCCAACTCTACAATTCTACGATTCCAGAATTCTGTGTACATCACTTGGCTGGATAACCGCACTGCAAAATTCAGAGAAGTGAGAATGCCGAACAACGGAAAGTACAAATTTCAGAAAGTACAAATTAGGCAGATTTGCCTTTAAATGTGAACTGGTTCACATGCCTTCCTCACTCCTCAAAGTATATACTCTACCCCAGAAACCACCCCCTTCCACGAGCAATACATAGATGTCGTGATTTTTAAATGAAAAATGAAAATATTTTCTTGTATCCTGATTCTGGAAGAGGAAATTTCCTGACTACTATCATTATATTCCGAATCAGTGCCAAAAACGATGGACCCACTCCCTGAATTTCCTCCAATGCAAGTTAGCTGCCGATTCTTATGGCCAGTGTCTGTTGAGAGCCCCGGGAAGAATGATTGCCAACAGCTGGTGCCTGTAAAATCTATTATTCCTCCTGCTCTGGCATAATGAATGAATTAGATCCCACCCATTCTGGAACCTATATACTTTGTGTACTTGTGTGCCCATAAAAGGCATTAAAATGGAAGAGGCTTGAAATAATAATAAAAAAGGAGTGTAATTTCACCTGTTTTTTTGTGTTTTTTTTAAGATCCCTACCCATTCTGTTGTTCCATTCCATTTTTATTTTTATTTTTAGTGCCTTTTAAAACAGTACAGTGTTTAATTGATAAGCCTGGAATTGCCAGCTTGCTGCTGGAATGCAGCTTTCTCCGCAGGGAACATCCTTTGTGAAACTATTTGTCGATGAAACAGCATCCTTCATCAAGCTCAGCAGTGCTGAGTCCCACTACCTACCAAGCCAGAGAACTGTGCTGGGAGCTCATCAGCAGGGGCACAAAGGTGGTGGGTGTTATGGCGCCAACAGGATGGCGTGCCGAAGCCAGCCGCTGGATGCAGACGGAGCCAGGTTTAACGGACCGAGTCAGGAACAGCCAAAGTCAGGTGTCAGTACCGGGGTTGAGAGAAGCCAAAGTCAGGAGCAGTCCACGTCAAGAACCAGTCGGATCAGGAGCAGGATGAGCAGGCACAACTACATGCTTCAGCACAGCAGTTGCAGGTGCTGGTGAGGGAAGCAGCCGGCCTTCCTTAAGTAGCCAGCTCATCACCACGCCTTTTACAAGCTGCAACTGCCTCCAATTGATCCCTCCGTTTCTCAGCTCTACGGTCCACAGCTGAGATGGGAGGAGGGGAGGGGGCCCTCCGGCTCCTCTCCTCATAAGGGCCTGATTCTGGCTCAACGTCTTCCTTCTCCTGTTCTGGCCTTCCCTCTTCCCTATCTGCTTCTTCCTCTTCTGAGGAGTGTCACCATCAGTCTTCTTAAGGTAAGAATCCCTCCATTCCTCTGGACTCTACCGTGGTTGTCGCTTCGCCTAGGGGGGCTTGCCACCACTCCCGCTCATCTGGTGCAACCCTGACAGTGGGCATCCTGTTCTGTTTCTCCTCAGCAGCTTGCACTCAGGCTCAGGGGTACTGTCACGGGCAGGATTCTGGAGGCAAATGTCCATGTGCCTACTTAGCAAAATGAGCAGGAGGACACACACACCCCTTAGAGTTGTTCAGCACAATCCCTGATTGGAATCTTGTGTAGAAATAAATGAGCTTTCCACCCCAAGAATGAGTTTCAAAGTGTTACTACAGAACAGTCTTAAAACTAGTTACATATAAACGTTACAAGGAACAAAAATACACATTGCACTCAAGTAGCAGTCAATACGGTTCAGTCCTTTAAATCCTTTAATACAGTCCAATATTTTCTATCTCTGATCCCAGAGAGAGACTCCATTATGCTGGAAGCTCCTTCTCCCAACAGACTGAGCTGGTGATTTCTGTGCTGGCTTCCTACAACACAGCTGGCTTCTCAGGTTTGATGAGGGACCTGCTCAGATTTCAGATGAGTCATCAGGTAGCCTAAACCCTCCAAAATGGAAAAGCACCAGCCTTCCGCTCTCACCTAGAGTGAAACCTCTTGCTTAATGAAAACTTCTTTGTTTTGCTAATGCAAACTTTTACATAAGTTTTAACTTTAATGCATATTAGCATCACATTTTGTGCTCATTAAACACCCCCATACTGAGCATGGCTGGTCTACCATGAAACAAAACAATACACATTGGGCAGTATCCAACTATCGCATGCTGTTAGCACAATGATTTTCACTTGTTCAGTGGGAGTTTCCTCCCCAATGTGTGGTCTGCCCCCTCTCCAGTTCTACTCCAGAGGGTTGGGGGGAATCCCTAGAACACATTTAGAGAGTATGGGCAGAGGAGGGCGGGGTCCCACTATGCAGGCAGAAATCCTTGTGCTGCTAGAAGAGTGACATTAAATGCAACCCACAACAATAAAATACACATCTCTATAAGACCATTAAGTGCATGAGAGAGACCTTCCAGATGTTTTGGACTACAACTCCCATCATCCCTGACCATTGGCCATGCTAGCTAGGTCTCATGGGAGTCAGAGTGTCACATTTGGAGGGCAACACATTGGTTACCCTTGACCTAAACTTTTGGGGAAAGCATACAGTACAGACCAACTAGGACATTCATGTGAGAGGACTGTACCATGTCAGAAAACATAAAATGAACTTTGGTAGATCTGATCAGATATCCATCTAGTGCAGGCTTCCTCAAACTCGGCCCTCCAGATGTTTTGAGACTACAATTCCCATCATCCCTGACCACTGGTCCTGCTAGCTAGGGATCATGGGAGTTGTAGCCCAAAAACATCTGAAGCCTGATCTAGTGCATCAACCTTTTGTCAACAGCGCCTCGCCAGATATCTTTACGAAGCCTGCAAAAAAGGCAGGGATCACCAATTTTCCTAAGACCATTAGCACATTGGGAGTTTCTCCTTCAGCTCTGTGTATTTTTCAAGGGAGAAGTACATCTCATGACCAAGAGGGCATTATTAAAAGGAGAACTCGGAGACTTTGTGAGTACCTCGGGAAGCCATCAAGGGCACACTGTGTCCACAAACATAGAATAATAGAGTTGTAGAGTTGGAAGGAACCCTGAGGATCATCTAGTCTAGGGGTAGGCAACCTAAGGCCCATGGGCTGGATGCGGCCCAATCGCCTTCTCAATCTGGCCCACAGACAGTCTGGGCATCAGCGTGTTTTTACATGAGTAGAATGTGTCCTTTTATTTAAAATGCATCTCTGGGTTATTTGTGGGGCATAGGAATTCGTTCATTTTTCTTCTTCAAAATATAGTCTGGCCCACCACACCGTCTGAGGGACGGTGGACCGGCCCACAGCTGAAAAAGGTTGCTGACCCCTGATCTAGTCCAACCCCCTGCAATGCAGAAATATGCAGCTGTCCCATACAGGGGTCGAACCTACAACCTTGGCATTATCACCACCACGCTTTATCCAACTGAGCTAGTCAGGCTCATGGTGCTGATCCCTGAAGTAGGGCATTTTGCAACTTTTAAAAACGTGAGCATTGCGTAAGTTGATGCCCTCTTGGAATCCAGGGAGATCACACACAAAAATGCAACTCCGCAAGGTGTATGGGAGCAAGAGCCTGCTTTTTCCACCTGACAGAACGCTTCAGTAGGTAGCTAATTCCCACCTGTCCATTTTTTGCCTCTTTATTTCTCTCCGAATATGCCTGTCTCACGTCATTTCACAGCAGTATTGCATGATAAATGGCTCCTGGTTTCTCAGTGGCACATCACAGTTTCCTGGCTCACTTATTGGCTGGAATTACTGGTGTGCCGTTTTCCCTGGGAAAACACAGGTTTGAGGCTTCCTTAACAGATGCCATCATTCTCTCCGACGGAAACCTATCAAGTCTCACCGTTGCTTGTCATCTTAATTAAACATAGGCAAATCATGCACATCTCCCTGTTTGTTTTAAAGGTTTCATGGGGTTCTTTGTGATGCTGTTGCAGATGGTGATGTATTGTTATTTAACATTATAATCAACAGTCGGGCAGCAGGAGACCAAAGTAGGACAGTTTCCCCAAACATCTTGGTAAGCTGAGACCTTCACACAAGTTAACACTCTGGAGGCAGTGAAAACCCCCCACAACACTTTACTTACAGAGTGTATGAGGCTAGAACCACCGCTTGGACGTGTGTCTAATTTAGGCCACATACACACATTTGAAGCAATATTATGCCATATTAAAAGTCAGGGCTTCCCTCAAAGGATCATGGAAACTATAGCTATGATTGTGAGAGTTGTCAGGAGACATCTATTCCCATCACAGAACTACATCCAAATGTGCACATCCAAATGATGCGCATGTTGTTTTCGACCCTGGAAGGGGGCAGGGTGGGGCAGAATGGGTTGGAACGCAACCTCCATGCAAACAGTTGCCTGTACTGTTCCCAGAAATCACTGGGAAGAGGGATTGATTGTAAAACCACTCTGGGAATTGTAGCTTCCCAAAGGCTCTGCGGTCACAAAATATGCTGTCGGGAGACACTTGTGACTTACCTGTACTACGGACGTGGGTGGCGCTGTGGTCCTCTGAGCCTCTTGGGCTTGCCAATCGGAAGGTCAGCAGTTTGAATCCCTGCAAGGGGGTGAGCTCCCATTGCTCTGTCCCAGCTTCTGCCAACCTAGCAGTTCGAAAGCCCACCAGTGCAAGTAGATAAATAGGTACCGCTGCGGCAGGAAGGTAAATGGCGTTTCTGTGTGCTCTGGCACTCGCCACAGTGTGCCATTGCGCCGGAAGCAGTTTAGTCATGCTGGCCACATGACCCGGAAAGCTGTCTGCAGACAAACACTGGCTCCCTCAGCCTGAAAATGAGATGAGCACCGCAACCCCTTAGTTGTCTTTGACAGGACTTCACCATCCATAGGTCCTTTACTTTTTTCCCCCTGTACTATATGTGATGAAACAGGGACATGGGTGGTGATGTGGTCTAAACCACAGAGCCTAGGGCTTGCCAACTGGAAGGTCGGCGGTTCGAATCCCCACGACGGGGTGAGCTCCCATTGTTCTGTCCCAGCTCCTGCCCACCTAGCAGTTCAAAAGCACGTCAAAGTGCAAGTAGATAGATAGCTAACGCTCCAGCAGGAAGGTAAATGGCATTTCCATGTGCTGCTCTGGTTCGCCAGAAGCGGCTTAGTCCTGCTGGCCACATGACCCGGAAGCTGTCTGTGGACAAACGCTGGCTCCCTTGGCCTATAGAGCGAGATGAGCGCCGCAACCTCAGAGTTGTCCGCAACTGGACTTAACTGTCAGGGGTACCTTTACCTTTATATGTGATGAAACTGTAGAGATGCATGCACAGTTTTGAAAACATGTGAAAGTCTAGCTCAGTCCTTTACAGATGCAGAGATTAATCTTGCAATGTCACTGCATGAGGTCCCCAAACATGACTTCCCCCCTCTCTCCTCCCACTCTGTGCCCCTAAACGTAAAGGTAAACGGACCCCTGACCATTAGGTCCAGTCACGGATGACTCTGGGGTTGCGGCGCTCATCTCGCTTTACTGGCCGAGGGAGCTGGCGTACAGCTTCCGGGTCATGTGGCCAGCATGACTAAGCCACTTTTGGCGAACCAGAGCAGTGCACAGAAACACCGTTTACCTTCCCGACGGAGCGGTACCTATCTATCTACTTGCACTTTGACGTGCTTTTGAACTGCTAGGTTGGCAGGAGCTGGGACCGAACAATGGGAGCTCACCGGATTCGAACCGTCGACCTTCTGATCGGCAAGCCATGGGCTCTGTGGTTTAGACCACATCGCCACCCACGTTTAACCCACAGCACCCCTACTTCCCCCCAAATCTGTGGGTGCAGTGGGTGACAGGGCTCAGGGTGACCAGAGGAAGGGAATGTTCTGTTTTGCTGTGACTTCGCTGGATTCAACCTCATTTTTCTTAGATGGATCTTCTTGCTTTGCCCCTGCTCACTCTACAAGTTCATTCCAGAGAGCTAGGCTTTCTATACTCTGTTTAAATCTAGCTGGACACTGCAACCATGGAGCTGTCTTTTTTTGTCTCTGGAAAGAGAAGACTGTCCCCTGTATGACATAGGACTAATGCCTTGGTTCCATGTAGTAGATTTTTTTTTATAAAAAACACTGTTTATTTTTGTTTTTGAAATACCAATAATAGTAATTGCAGCATTTTTGGCAATCGTTCTCAGCTGTCAGCATATAATTTGGTATTGCAGCAGTTCGCAAACAGTAATAATTATGTAAATGTTTGTGTGCCGAACGAACAACTGTCATTGGCGATAATGTTCCGGCAAGTTATGGGCTTAACAAACCTTATTCAGCATTTTTTTTTATTTGAAATGGGAGCAGGGCAATTTAAATCATCACAGGCCATGTTTTCGCTTTTAATTAGATTAAAACGTGGCTGGGGCTGCAATCCGCCAAGCTGTGAAACCGGGTTGTTTGGATTGATCCTGAACACACACCCTGATATTATAGATACAAGACACAGCCATGGCGGGGCTCAGCATAGCGATGTGTGCAATGTCATTGCTATAATGTGGGGCTCGCTGACCTTCTTAATCCTTTGGGCACATTTGGGGTTTTGAGTGAGTGCTATGGGCACCATCCTTTCTGGTCACAGAGACGGAGAGAAAACACTTCACTTTTCCAAGGGATCTGAGACCAAGTAGATCCAGTAGAATTAATTGGAGCCTTGAAAAAGCACATAGAGCTTTCCCAACTCCTGCTTCAGCTCCGTGTACTTTTCAGAGATGGAAGGGGTAATCACCCTCACAACTTCATGGCCAGGGAAGGCGCCCACTGTGTTCACAAATGCGGTATTTTCTTTTAGCAGATCCCAATTCTCCAGCTTCTTTCTCCAGTTTCATTGGATGACCCATGATTCTAGTATTACAGTGGTACCTCTGGTTATGAACTTAATTCGTTCCGGAGGTCCGTTCTTAACCTGAAACCGTTCTTAACCTGAGGTACCACTTTAGCTAATGGGGCCTCCCGCTGCTGCCACGCCGCTGGCGCATGATTTCTGTTCTCATCCTGAGGTAAAGTTCTTAACCCGAAGTACTACTTCCGGGTTAGCGGAGTCTGTAACCCAAAGTGTTTGTAACCTGAAGCGTTTGTAACCCGAGTTACCACTGTAGGCGAGAGAGAGAAAGAGAGAGAAACACAATTCCCCTCTGCAATCATTCTGGTTGTCCCTTTTCCTATAGCCCCCTTGTAAGTGATCCCGGTTTGCAAAACGATAGATAGATAGATAAATAGATAGATAGATAGATAGATAGATAGATAGATAGATAGATAGATAGATGATAGATGATAGATGATAGATAGATGATAGATGATAGATAGATAGATAGATAGATAGATAGATAGATAGATAGATAGATTAGATAGATGATAGATAGACAGACAGACAGACAGACAGATAGATAGATAGATAGATAGATAGATAGATGATAGATAGATAGATAGATAGATAGATAGATAGATAGATAGATGATAGATAGATAGATAGATAGATAGATAGATGATAGATAGATAGATAGATGATAGATAGATAGATAGAAAGATAGATAGATAGATAGATAGATAGATAGAAAGAAAGATAGATAGATAGATAGATGATAGATAGATAGATAGATGATAGATCATGATGATGTTGATGATGATGATGATGATTTATTTATATGCCACCCATCTGACTGGGTTGCCCCAGCCACTCTGGGCGGCTCCCAACAGAATATTAAAAGTAAAGGGACCCCTGACCATTAGGTCCAGTCGTGACCGACTCTGGGGTTACGGTGCTCATCTCGCTTTATTGGCCGAGGGAGCCAGCATACAGCTTCTGGGTCATGTGGCCAGCATGACTAAGCCGCTTCTGGCGAACCAGAGCAGCGCACGGAAATGCCGTTTACCTTCCCGCCAGAGCGGTTCCTATTTATCTACTTGCACTTTGACGTGCTTTCGAACTGCTATGTGGGCAGGAGCTGGGACCGAGTAACGGGAGCTCACCCCGTCGCAGGGATTCGAACCGCCGACCTTCTGATCAGAAAGCCCTAGGCTCTGTGGTTTAACCCACAGCGTCACCCACGTCCCTAACAGAATATTAAAAACACAATAAAACATCAAACATTAAAAACTTCTGTATACAGGGCTGCCTTCAGATGTCTTCTAAAAGTCAGAAGATTCATAGATTCAGTGTTGTTTTTCTAGAAAAAGGGATGCCGGAACTCATCTTGTTCTCTTAAAATGGCAATGGTGCCCATCTGAGAGGTGCTGGAATTGAGTTCTGGCTGAAAAATTATAGGCAGACAGACAGACAGACACTGACACAAAGAATACATAAGGCCTCGTGAGCATTATGTTCATGTGAAATGGTTCATCTATAAACATATTCTGCTGAGTACTTAGCACAAATCTTTGCAGAACAGAGCAGAGGTAGTTCGATTCCTATTTATTTTAATAATAATGAAAATATCTTTACTGCCCTTTGGATTCCTCCCCCCCCCCTTGCTTGTAATTGCAAAGATTTTTTATTGGATGAATGATTTGCAATGCACAGTAATATGCAGCTCCCTTTGCCAGTATTATCTCAAGAGCAAAGCACAGCCTTAATGATGTTTACGCTTGTAAAAAATAAAGCATCATAAAAATGCAAGTGGGTAGCACCGGGTGATATCTCCTTCCTGACAAATCGCTCGCAATGAAAACCATTCCTCTGCTGGCCTATCTGAAAGGACAGATCCACAAGAACGCCCCAGAAAAGGCTCTCTTTGGGGGTTAATTTATGGGTTTCCCTTTCCGGAAGAGGTCAAATGACATCAGTTAGCCCATGCGAGCTAAATGGAGCCTCCAGCTTCAGAGGCATATACCCCTGAATATCAGCTGCTAGAGGTCAAACAATGAGGAAGGTAGATAGATAATCATAAAATCGTAGAGTTGGAAGATGTGGCGTTTGCCCATTCTGTGGGGATGCGTTTGTAT
Source organism: Darevskia nairensis (assembly GCA_034642065.1). Classification (NCBI taxonomy): domain Eukaryota; kingdom Metazoa; phylum Chordata; class Lepidosauria; order Squamata; family Lacertidae; genus Darevskia; species Darevskia nairensis. The sequence goes on from JAWWNI010001066.1 coordinate 521,650, forward strand.
TGGGGGAGAGAAAGAGTTAATAGGTTGACCAATAAGAAAGCCCGGAGGCGGAGCCTACCTGATTTTGAGGCTCAACCCAGAGGTTTTGGGAGTTAGTTTGGTTGGTTCTTTTTTCAAGGGGGGGGGGGAGATAAAGGAGTCAGAGTGAGATAGAGACAGGGACAAGACTGAGAGGGAATAGAGTGATAGTGTTTCGAATATATTTTAAAACTTGTTTGTGTTTGAAATAAACTTTAATCTTCAGTGTTAATTCTACCTGACTGAGACTCAATACTTCCCCAGGGAACCCTGGGTTTTTCCCACAAAATTGGTGGCAGCGGAAGAATAAAGTAGTGGTGTACAGGTCCATAGTCCGTGGGGCTCTGTATGAACGTCACAGAAGGGAAAATAGGTAATTTAAGTTCAACACCATTATAGTCATACCTCGTGTTATGAATGCTTCATGTTGTGTTTGTCACAGGACACGAATGCGCCGAACCCAGAAGTACCGGAACGAGTTACTTCTGGGTTCAGCGGTTCGCGCATGCACAGACGAGGGCAGTGACGTCATGCGCAGAAACGCCGAATCGTGCCGCACACATGCGCAGATGCAGCAGCGCGGGTTGCGTACCTTTCAGATTACGAAAGGGGCTCCGGAACTTATCCCATTTGTAACCAGAGGTACCACTGTATAATCCTTGGATTCCTGGAATAATCTGACTGACCACTGTTGACAAACCAGACAGAAAGCCTAGGTGAACAGATACATTTTATGTCAGTTTTGCCTAATGTTCTTTAGAAGCACATTCCAAGGGGCCACCACACAAAAGGTCCTCCTCTTAGAGGATGTTGGGCAACCCTGAGTAGCACAAGGCATTGCTAAAAGTGTCTTTCCTGGGGATCGAAATGACGGGACTGGGGTATGTTCCTGAATGTAAAATTCTTTGAAGTTCCCCAGGGCTTTATATGCCAACAACAAGACCATAAACTTGCCTCACGTGAAAAGCTAGTACCTGCACCGCTTCAACAGCCTCGCTGCACCATTCTGCACTAGCTATAGCTTCCAGACCTGCTGTAAGGAAAACCCCACATTGAATGCACTGCTGTAACCCGGTCTGTAATCTACCAAACGCCTGGACTGTCATAGATTTATTCCCAGGAACAAGCTTATGGGCAGTGTTAAAGGTGTTAGGGATGTAGACCCAACTCAGAGAAGGAGGCTACTATGCCATTCCCCCTCCCCATGTGGTAGTGGCCCAAAGGGCCATAACAAATGTGATAATGGGAACCCCTATAAATCCTTGAATATGCTTCTAATAGAGAAGTTATGGTAACCTGTTGCTTTAAGAAACTGATGATTTGGCAAGATGCCGTCCCCCACTGGGACAGAAGGACAGCTAAAACGTCAATCACAAAGATACAGCTCATAAGCTAGAACATAAGTTGATACATGGTACAAATGGCTACACGTAACACAGGTTCCCAACATGCATACTAACACAATGTAACAGATCACGGTGAGAATCAAATTTTAGTTAGCAATGCTTATTGCGCATGCATATTAAACATGAAATGAGGTAATGATGTACATGATTGGTTAAAATTGAAATCCTTTGTTTGAAATGTTATAAATACCCCTGCCCGGACACTTGGGTGGGGTTGCAGTTTTGCGAAAAGATTCGGCTATAACCTATTGCTTTGCGATAAACAACAATGGACTTCTAACTCCTTTTGTCTCTGAGTTTTATTGGCGTAACTCAGAAGATAAGCCATTTTTGGCTTACAACACCCACAGAAAAATCCTGGAGCTCAGTCCATCAGAGATCCCACACAGGTGCCTGAATTTCCAAGGCCAGCTGAGAAGTTCTGCCTTTGCTTGAGCTGCGGTTCAATTCCCCCTGCACAATTCATGAATCAAGTCAAGGAGCCTGAGACTCTTGTTTTCAGGGAGCCTAGCTACTTGTTAGACTTCAGGAAGAGAAAGGGCAGCTGCTCTGATTTTCCCAGCCCATACTTCAGCCGTAAGAAATCTAGACAGGTGCCCTTTGCTTAGCGCTATGCGGGGAGTTGGGGGGGGATACATGTTGGCACAATGGAAGGGACGGGGGGAATAGGTATCTGCAGACATGTGGCCTTTCTAGACCCAGAGGGCTACATATCAGTATTAAGAAAGTCATGGAACATGTAGGTGACCTGTCGTTCCTACTAACATCTGGGAAATGTCTGGGTACAGTAGTACCTCGTCGAGCGTACAGGATCCGTTCCGGAGCCCCAGACACTCGACGAAAGAGACACTTGACAGAGCGTCGCTCTGCGCGCGTGTGTGGAGCGGTTTTGCGCTTCTGCACATGCACAAAGCGCGATTTAGCACTTATGCGCATGCGCGAAGCAGCAAACCCAGAAGTAACCCGTTCCGGTACTTCCGGGTTTGCCGCGGACGTCCGCCGAAATGGACAATCGAGGGGGCGGATGTTCGCGGAGGTATGACTATATTATGTTTCTGAAGTGATGCCCTCCGTTTGTTTCTCTGTCCCGCAGCATGCCCCAGAAGATCTTTTGCATAAGGGACCAATCTCACCTAATGAGCCGTCCAGGCTTTTCCTCCATTGCAGTCTGAAGACTGGTTAATTAGGGAGTTAATTGCATGCAAAATACCATTCCAGTTTCCGAAGCAACGTGCATGGATGCCTGCGTATTTCTGAGAGAGTCTATATCCAGCCACTGAATGCCAGTTTCTGGGATCCGTAAGTCAGGAGAGCACTGTTGCACACAGGTTCTGTTCACATGCTTCTCATAGGAATCTGGTTGGCCACTGTGAGAACAGGATGCTGGGCAAGATGGGCCTTAGGCCTGCTCCAGCGGGACTCTTCATAAGTTCTGGTGAGAAAGAGTTCTGTGTGACTCAGAAACCAGCACATTGCATTGGATCTATTTGTTGATTATAATAACACTATTATGTTACATCCCCATGGGGTGTATGGGGTGTTAAGGGAGGGGTAGTATCTCTGTTGAAGCGTTGGACTGGCCATGTTGTGCAGATGCCTGATGGTCGTCTTCCAAAGCAACTGCTCTATTCCGAACTTACAAATGGAAAGCGTAATGCTGGTGGTCTCTCAAGGCAAATCTTTTAAAATGTAGTATAAACACCAACAATTGGCCTGCAAGCGCTCCAGTTGGAGAACAGCCTTTACCAAAGGTGTCATGGGCTTTGCAGATGCTCAAACTCAGGATGAAAGGGAGAAATGTGCTAAGAGGAAGGCACACTTGGCAAACCCTCACCATGATCAACTCCCACCCGGAAACCTATGTCCCCACTGTGGAAGGACATGTAGATCCAGAATTGGCCTCCACAGTCACTTACGGACTCAATGTTAAAACAGTGTTTATGGAAGATAATCTTACTCAGCAATGAGTGATCACCAAAGAAGAAGAGTACCTCGGGGGGGGGGCACGTTGTGCTCCTTATGGGGCAGTTTGTCCATCTTTGGTCTTCATCCTGCACTCAGTTCCCACCTGTGGCTCCTAGAAGCTGTCAGCATGCAACAGCGGCCACACCCGGGAATGGATTCGACTGGCCAGCTACATCAGGCAAGGGTAGCCAATGGGTCTTGAACCCTCAGTGATTCCCCCTGGATGTGAAGACAGATTGTGGTGAGACCAAGAGTGGGTCCAACGGTCCAGAAGGTGGTTTCTGCATGTGCTGCAGAGGGAAGTGAGGGGCAGATGAGGCTCATCCACCTGGGAAGGTAGCCCATCTAGGAGAAGGAAAACTCTGGTCCTAAAGCTCTGCTGCCTTGCAGGACATCCTCAGGAGAAGAAAAGCCTAAAGGCTAAACCCTACACAAATCTGGAGTGGAGTTCATAAAATGGCACCTTGTATGTCTCCTTCTGACAACTCCAGAAGCCAAGCTGGTGACATACATATTGCTCTGCATCCCTTTGGACCACAGTTAGGCTGAGAGGGGGGTCTTGTCATCTGGGCAGCCCGGGACCTCCATACACACTGCCCACGCTTGCACCCCAGGGAGGTCCCTTCGGTGCTGCTAAAAAAGCAGTTTGACTTCACCTCCGGAGGCGCACTCCATTGTTTCTCGAGACAGATGGATGCCAACAAAAGCAACCCCATGAATTTTGTTCCACCTTAGGGCAAAATTAGAGATGGCAAGCGAGATCTGCAATTGGTTCTCCCAAGCACCTCTTCCTCTAGTGAAGATCAGATGAGGAGGGGGCAATTTGGATCAGAGCCTTGGTGCTGGGAAAGGAGCTGTTAACTCTTGTCTCCTGTGCTGTTCCCCATGTTTCCCCACAGTGATCCATGCGACGGTCACCTCCAGGCTTGATTATTGTAACTCGCTCTACGCGGGGCTGCCCTTGAAGCTGACCCAGAAACTCCAGCGGGTGCAGAATGCCGCGGCGAGGCTTACGGGGTCCTTGCCGCGGGACCACATTCATCCAGTGCTTTACCAGCTTCACTGGCTCCCGGTGGAGTACAGGATCAGGTTTAAGGTGCTGGTTTTGACCTTTAAAGCCCTATGCAGCCTAGGACCCTCGTACCTACGGGACCGCCTCTCCCGGTATGCCACGCAAAGGACCTTAAGGTCCACAAATAACAACTTTTTGGTGGTCCCGAGCCACAAGGCTGTTAGATTGGTGTCAACTAGGGCCAGGGCCTTTTCAGTGTTGGCCCCAACCTGGTGGAACACTCTGACACAAGAGACCAGGGCCCTGCGGGATTTAACATCTTTCCGCAGGGCCTGCAAGACAGAGCTGTTCCGCCTGGCCTTCGGGTTGGACTCCCCTTGATTTTGAGTTCGGCCAATAAATGTAGCGGCATTATAAATTTTAAACTGTCTTTTAACCTGTATTTTAATTAACGGTTTCTTTTATACTTTTGCAATATTACGGATGTAATTCCCAGGCTTCGGCTGGGAAGGGCGGGGTATAAATAAAATTTATTATTATTATTATATATTGCCCCTACAAAATGAATTATGGTGCTGGAGGAGACTCTTGAGAGTCCCATGGACTGCAAGAAGTTCAAACCTATCCATTCTTAAGGAAATCAGCCCCGAGTGCTCACTGGAAGGACAGATCCTGAAGCTAAGGCTCCAATACTTTGGCCACCTCATGAGAAGAGAAGACTCCCTGGAAAAGACCCTGATGTTGGGAAAGATTGAGGGCACAAGGAGAAGGGGACGACAGAGGACGAGATGGTTGGACAGTGTTCTCGAAGCTACCAACATGAGTCTGACCAAACTGCGGGGGGCAGTGGAAGACAGGAGTGCCTGGCGTGCTCTGGTCCATGGGGTCATGAAGAGTCGGACATGACTAAACGACTAAACAACAACAACACAAAAGCTATAGAGAGGGTAAGAGGTGGAATATGGATCCTTGCTTCCCCCCCCCCCTTCAGATAACTTCAGCTTGGGTGAAAGATTTGGATTTGGGTTGCGGGGATTGGGTTAACCCTCATTCCCCATTGCTGTCCCCCTGCCAAGCTACTTTTAAGCTAAGAAAAAATATGCCTAGAGATCTGGTCACTGATCTCTCAAGCCATGTCCAGTTTGACCCAGAGTTTTGCTCCCAGAATGTCCATCCCTGTCCAGCTCGTTGCTATGATTTACCAGAAGAATATGCTATTTATTTTCTGGAATGGTGCCAGAGCTGATTATCGCTGCTCTGACATCTCAGGATGCCGCAGCTCCAAATAAGGCAAATTCCACGTTAGGAATTGTTAGGAAAGGGAATGAGAAAAAGAAATGGCACAAGTAGCTCGTCACAAAGCGAAAGATTTGAGAAATGTGGCTTTGGCTATTGCTTTGCGATCTATCGTAGAATCATAGAAGGGAGTGCAAGGATCATAGAGTCCAACCTCCTGCTACACAGGAATCTTTTCCTTGACGTGGAGCTCAAACCTACAACCCTGAGATTATGAGTCTCATTCTCTACCCACTGAGCTATACCAGCTGGGATACGTTGCATGACTGGGGAAATTTGCACTGAATGTGGCCCTCCAAGTCTCTCTATCTGGGCCACAGAGTCTGCTCCAAGCCACACAACCTTACTTGAAACCCAATGCCTTGATCGATCCAAAAGGATTGCCTTTTTCATCTGGAAAAGGTATAATCTCTCCCCCCCACCCCCGGCAGTCTGAAGTGGTACATGCCAGGTCACGTGAGACTGCTGATTGTGTAGCTGGTCTATTTATAGGGCGAGCACCAAAAAGTCTGCGCTCTGTTGTATTCCGTGTCTGCATTCACTCTGAACTGGGAAAACGATGGAGAATTAATCTGGCTGTCGGGTTTGGCTCCGGTTTAACTGCTTTGGAATAACGATAAGAGGCCATTTCAAAACCAGCGGAACAGCTGCAAAATAAGTGTGTGAAAAGGAAGTGAAGTATGACTCCTCGTTGCTGGATAGCCATTAATGCGCAGATTAACCACCTTTTGGAGTTTTGGATGCTTTTGGAAACACAAATATCAGCACAAATATTCCAAGGAACAGCAAGCTAGGGTGGATCGTATCAAAACATATTGCTCAATGTGAATGTGGGCCTTTGGAGTCAAGATGAGTGTTATGTACTGAGTGGAATAGGATCCAAAATGCAGCAGTCTGATTGGTCCGCAGGAGCCACCCAATCCAGCTCCAGGTGGAAGTGAATCCGCAGCCTGATTGGCCTACAGGAGTATCCCGGAATTAGCCAATCACGTGGGGCCCATTGTGTAAATAATGTATATAAAGCAGACGTTCTGGGGGAACTTTCATTCCTCGCTACTATGAGCTGAATAAAGAGCATGAAATCCACACTCGACTCCGAGTATATTTCACTGGCGACGAAGGTGGGATCCTGCTGAGTTGACCGCCACACACAGCACCGCAGCACCGCCACCTGCCGCACCGCTGCCTCGCACCGTGTATCCAGGCTTCAGCTCCGGGACCCAAGGAACTCAGAATGGCAACCGACAGCAGCTTCTCGCCGTTCAAACCAGCATCAGGAGACTGGGAAGGGTACACCAGCCGTTTCACCTTCCTCCTAGAAGCTAAAGGGGTCACCATTGACGCCAAGAAGAGGGCGATATTCTTCAGCGTCTGCGGAGAGGAGACATTTGAATTCGCCCGGGCTCTTCTTGCACCTGACGATGTCGCTACCATTCCTTACAAAACAATAATGGAACGGTTGAAGGGCCAATCAGACTGCTGCATTCTGAATCCTATTGTTCTAGGACCAATCAGACTGCTGCATTTTGGATCCTATTCCACTCAGTACATAACAATGAGGTTATCTAATGGTGGCAAAGAACAGGCGCAACCCCCAATATTGATTTATTTTTGCTTCTGAAAACCGAAGCACACCAAGACTTTGTAAGCCGAAAAATTTTCATGCTGAAAAAAATTCACTTGGTCGAATGGGTTCGCGTCTAACATCTTTTCGTTTGGGACAGTAGTCCCTCCACACACAAACACACACATGTGTCATGTCACACAATTCCTGCACACCTGTCTGTAAACACACTCAGCCCTGTCTCTGCCTCCTGCAAATTCTGTCACTGCTGTTCCACCTGAGCTCCAACTGCAGCATAGATGCTACAGCTGAGATATGAGGCTTGAATTATGCTAGGGCTGACATACCACGTCTGGAATTTCTCGGACATATCCAGCATATGTCCGTCGGAAACAGTGTTTGGGTGGAATTTATGAAAATCAGTTAAAATGTCCTTGAAAAGCCGGGCGTATGAAAAAAGCTCAACTCCCCCCCCCCCAAATTTCCACTTTTTGAAATATGGCAACCCTAAATTATGCCATTGCCGTACCACCAGGGTGGGGGGAGCCAGAAAAAGCCCTCTTCCTGATGGTTTGTTGTTGTTCAGTTGTTCAGTCGTGTCTGACTCTTCGTGACCCCATGGACCAGAGCACGCCAGGCACGCCTATCCTTCACTGTCTCTCGCAGTTTGGCCAAACTCATGTTAGTAGCTTTGAGAACACTGTCCAACCATCTCGTCCTCTGTCGTCCACTTCTCCTTGTGCCCTCAACCTTTCCCAACATCAGGGTCTTTTCTAGGGAGTCTTCTTTTCTCATGAGGTGGCCAAAGTACTGGAGCCTCAACTTCAGGATCAGTCCTTCTAGTGAGCACTCAGGGATGATTTCTTTAAGAATGGATAGGTTTGATCTTCTTGCAGTCCATGGGACTCTCAAGAGTCTCCTCCAGCACCATAATTCAAAACCACTGGAAAACACTGTATTTTGAAGGAATGCAAAAGTTCCACCTGCAACATTCAATGGGGTAGCCTGTTCACACATGCAAGTCGTCATCACTCCAGTCGGCAAGCGTGTAATGTGTGAACCAGTCTCTGGCTCTTTTGAAGCCCCGCGAATGGAGCACATGGAATGAATTAAATCAAGAAGTTTAATGGGCTCCTCTTTCCTGGCTGGCTTTCCACCTTTCGCTATCTATTGTCGCAGATTCTGAACTACTTGAAATTAACTGTGATAAGATCCTTCGTTGGAATTTACTAACTACGGGGCGTTGACAGATAAATCTAAGTGTCCTGCCCCATTAATTAACTCGAGATTTATTCATTTATCAAGACTCCCGAAACAGGCATGTTTAATTGCCCTCTTTATTAATGTTTCTAAGAAAGCTCTAGCATTTTACTGGCATTTAAATGAGGGCTCCAACGAGATGTGGTATCAATTAATGGTCTTGTTAAAAGTCAGACGGCGTTTTTACAATGCCAGGCCGACTCCCTCGCACCCCCCACCAACCCACTCCGAACAATCTTGGAAATACATTTCGCAGACCAGAAGGGGTTAGAGAGCGCATCTCTTCTGTTTGTGATGTTCTGCCAATACTTCGAACAACAAACTCCCACCACAATCCTCCTTCCAAAAGCCAAGCTGCATGTGAAGCTCAGTCATGTGTCCTTTCCCTCTGGTTACTTCTTCTTTTTTAATGCAGCCATGGAGACTGCAATGTTCCTCCCCTTTGCAGCTTCTGCACTTAAACAAACACTCCTTCCCCACCGCTGCTTTTCAGAGAGGAAAGGGTTAAGATGAGAAGCCCACATGCAGCTGCCTTTTGCTGGGCGTCTCACATCCGCTCATAGCTGTCAACCCTCCCTTTTCTTGCGGGAAACTCCCTTATTCCAATGCCGTTTCCCGCTGCTATCCCGGATTGTTGATATCCCTTAAATTTCCCGGATTTCAAAGGAAGCAGCTCCTCTCCCTCCCTGCCGGCCAGGGAGGCTCCTCAGCTTCGTTGCTCGGCTGCCAATAAGGAGTCTGAGACCAACTGGGGGCGGAGCTTGCATGCCTTGTGCAGCCAGACCCTCACACCCAACCAGACAGACAGCCTGCCTCCCGTCTATGCACTCGCTCTTTCACTCACCTGTTCGCGCGCAACCTCTGGAGTGCAGGTACTTGGTGCCATTGCACCGCCCTCGCGGCATCCCTTATTTTCAAATCCGAAAGTTGACAGCTATGCATCCGCTCTAATGATTGCCACTTTTCTATTGTCCTAGACCAGGCATAGGCAACCTTGGCCCTCCAGATATTTTGGGACTACAACTCCCATGATTCCTAGCTAACAGGCCAGTGGTCAGGGATGATGGGAATTGTAGTCCCAAAACATCTGGAGAGCTAAGGTTGCCTATGCCTGTCCTAGGCAGTGCTTTTCTTCTAGGAAAAAAAGGTGCGGGTACCACAAATCAGGATGGAAGATTGATAGGGTTGTGTATGTAGAAACTCGCCTTCTGTACAAAGGCGAAATGTACATGCATTGCTCTGTCCGCCACTGCCACCCAGCCCTTGGAAGCTTGCCTAGGAGGGAATGTGGCTCTCAGAGCACAAATGGTTCACCCGCCCTGGCCTAGACGGACACTTGGCCTGATCCTGCCAAGGCTGTCCTTATGCGGTCCAAAGTTGTACACCCAACTCATGTATCTGGAGATTATAGGAAAGAAGCAGGACTCTTGAGTCTCACAACGGGCTGCTGAAGCAACCGGGCATCTGCTCTGTGCCACGAGCTTCTGTCATGTTGGCTCAGCTCAAGCAGACTCTCCTGCCTTCTCTCCCTCCCTCCTCCCTGGTCCTCCATTTCCCTGTCTCCACAGATCCTCTCCCTGCTCTAATCAGGCTTTTACAGCCTCGCTCGCAGCACAGCCTCTCTCGCCAGGAGTCAGGCTGTCCTGACTTTCGGCTGAGATCTCAGACTCCCACCAAACAGCCTCTATTGCTCTGGGCATGTGGTCAGCGTGAACTCAGCGCGCTCTCCTCCCGGAGCCGAGGAGACCGAAAAAAGCCATCATTATGTGCGTTCCTTAAGAAACCGCCTAGAAAATTAGAAGGCACAGCAGAAGAGCTCAAAGCAACCTCTCTCTCCTTCTCCCTGAACCTGTTCACTTGAGATTATCAGGGACAAATTACCGTACCTTGTGAGGGTGTGTTTGTGTTAAAATCAGGGTGGAAATCAGGGGGACCAGGGCCACACCAGAGCCCACTGCCAATTCCTGCCAATGCCTCCCCTTCAATTTGTGGGTCCTTTTCTCGGGTAGGGCTTGTCAACCTGGGAAGGGAGCCCATCTACGAGAAGGAAAACTCTGATACTAAACCTCAGCAGTCTTGTGCCTATACTCATTCATCGGTCGTGGGTGCTTTAGCCGAGATTCCTCCATTGCAGGGGGTCCTTCCAGCAACTCCTGCAGCCAAGTTGGTGCCAAATGCATTGCTCTGATGGATTGCATCAGCGAGGCCAAGAGGTGGGGTCTTGTCTGAGCAGCCCAGGACCTCCATACACACTGCCCAGGCTTTTACCCCAGAGAGGCCACTTTGGTGGTGCTAAGACAGCAAAAACAATGCAGCAGGCAGCAGCAACAAGTTACTGGTCTCCTCAGCTACAGCAGGCACTGTGATCATCAGGAATTTGTCTTCACCTCCAGGGGTGCACTCCATTGTCTCTCGAGACAGACGGACACCAACGACAACAACTCTCAGTAGCACCACCTGAAAACAAAAGGAGTGTTCTCCTTGCTTTAGAAATGCCTGTATTCAGTACAGCATCCCACCCCAGCATGCATTTCTGCTTCTGCAATGGAACTTCCCTCCCCACCTTATGCCACCCTCCCCGCCCCCACCAAAAAAATATCTGCTTCTGTCCCTTTAAGTGTCCTATTTCCAGTTCTGTGGCAGTTCCAGTTGCTACATGCAACCATAGCAACCCAAAAGTTCCGTAACTATGGGAACCTTGTGCTTTGTGTGTTGTCTTAGACCCAACTGCTACCACAATGTAAGTCCACAGGCAAGAGGTCCCACCAATGGGGAGCACAGGATGCTTGCCCTATATACCAAGTCAGAGCCATCAGTTCATCTAGCTCAATATTGTCTACACTGACTGGCAGGGTCTCAGGCTTCTCTCCCAGGGTTCTCGCTCAACTCTACTTCAAGACACCGGGGATTGAACTGGGGACCTTCTGAATGCAAGACAGGTGCTCTGCCACTGAGCTATGGCCCTTCACCTTTCCAGGGACCCTCCTAGCAAGCCAACCCAAGCCTTCACCTATTAATAATGTTACAAAAGTTGGGTGCTTCCTCCTCTCTCTGCCAAGTGGTGGCAAGAGCCCATGCAGGCACTCACTCCGTGTCTGTGTTCCTTTGCAGAATTGAGAACCGGCGGAGACTGTCATAGCTTTAAGAAACATGGTTAATTCACCTATTTGCACCTTCTGTCTGCATGGAGGGAGCATAGCTGTCAACCCTCCCTTTTTTTTGCAGGAAACTCCCTTATTCCAATGCCGTTTCCCGCTGCTATCCCGGATTGTTGATATCCCTTACATTTCCCGGATTTCAAAGGAAGCAGCTCCTCTCCAGAGAGCCAGTGTGGTGTAGTGGTTAAGAGCGGTAGACTCGTAATCTGGGGAACCGGGTTCGCGTCTCCGCTCCTCCACATGCAGCTGCTGGGTGACCTTGGGCTAGTCACACTTCTCTGAAGTCTCTCAGCCCCACTCACCTCACAGAGTGTTTGTTGTGAGGGAGGAAGGGAAAGGAGAATGTTAGCCGCTTTGAGACTCCTTCGGGTAGTGATAAAGCTGGATATCAAATCCAAACTCTTCTTCTTCTTCTTCTTCTTCTCCCTCCCTGCCAGCCAGGGAGGCCCCTCAGCTGCGTTGCTCGGCTGCCAATAAGGAGTCTGAGACCGACTGGGGGCGGAGCTTGCATGCCTTGTGCAGCCAGACCCTCATGCCCAACCAGACAGACAGTCTGCCTGCCGTCTACGCGCTCACTCTTTCGCTCACCCGTTCGCACGCAGCCTCTGGAGCGCAGGGTGGCGAGGCTACTTGGTGCCATTGCACCGCCCTCACGGCATCCCTTATTTTCAAATCCGAAAGTTTGAAAAAATCCCTTATTTTCAAATCTGAAAGTTGACAGCTATGGGAGGGATCTTACAGCATGGTCCTTTCAAGAGGGGCCTGACCCCCCAAAGCAGTGCAGTCCAGGAGTCCAAGGCATCTCTCCCAGCCAGCCTTCAGCCAGCCTGCCCAAGATGGATCCCAGTCTTTCTTCCTCCTCCTCCTTCTTCCCAGAACACCTTGCTAAAAACTCTCTTTTCCTGTCACCTCACACCCAGTTACCCTGGCCAGCTTTCCACACACGCCCCGACTCTGTTCACACCTTGGGGCAAAGTGGGGAGGGCAATTCTTCTTGCATTGCCAATGTCTCTCAGTGGCTCTATATTGTTTCTTAATAGTCCTCGCCTGGCCAGGTCGTTTTGCATAGGCTAGCCCAGGAATTCCTCTGCAGCTTGTGTTTCTCCTTTCACATCCCAAATAATCAAACTCCTGCCATTTATTTATTTCTAGGGTTCAGGGGGATCCCCCCTCCCAAATCTATAACACCAACAACAAAAAACCAGCTCTTAGATTGCCATCGCAGCAGCAATATTGGCATTCCAATTCTCTCCCCTCCCTCTCTTTTCATGCTCTGATTATATACTTGTCAGGTCAATATAGCCCATCTGCTTTTTGGACGATTCTAGCGCTGCATGCATTAAATTAAACTAGATTTGATCAGTTAATCTTCATCAAACATACAATCTATTTCCCCCCTTTGCGGTACTCTGCAGAGTGAATTACCAAACCCTGACATGCTACTGATCCTCACGGGACGGCGAGAGCACATTTAATAATGCCAAATTAAACTTGTCTTTATTATCAACTATTATACGTGACAAAACAGGCAATTTGCTCTCCATCTTAATGCAGACCTTGGCTGAACTCGGCTGTGTTCCCTTCCCACATTGGGGACATGATGGAGGTTTGTAAAGTTGTGGAACATCTGGAGGAAAGAGAAGTTTTCAGCCCTCTCTCGCTATCACACAACTCCAGAGGAAGAAAGCCACTTCTAGAATCCCTGAGAGCTGTGCCAGTCTGTCTGAGGTAGATGGACCAATGGTCTGACTCAGTATAAGGCAGAATTTCTATGTTCCTATGATCGCCCATTCAAGCTGGTGGGCAGACATTTCAAAACACTTCAGGGACTCATTTCCAGAGCACGGTGCTGAGAGCCAGAAGAACTGGCTCCATTTTTGATGCGGTGCTCAGCAAAGTGCCCTCTATAGACCCCCTTCTTTGACAGTTGCCCCCTAACTGTGGGCTTTTGAAGCAGCAATGGACACAAGCCACCACAATGCCCTAGTGATGTATGCAAGGCAGCACTGCTTGGAAAGTGAAACTGATGCCCCTGCTGTAAGGGCTCGGGGTTGTCTCCTCGAGAGTAAAGAGCCTGAAACATCCGTTCTTCTAAAGCTAATACTGTATTTACAGAGTATGTACATTTAAGATTCATGTCCGCTTGAGTTGGTTCCAGAATCCGGAGTTGGTTCCAGAATCCGGGAGTGGCTTTCGCCAGAGTTGGTTCCAGAATCCGGGAGTGGCTTTCGCCGGTTCCTCACCCAACATAACAGCTTTGGAATTCCAAAGCGTCGCCTCCTTTCCTTACGCTTTTCCCCCGTACGCAGCTGGAGCGACGGAAGTAGCTGACCGCTTTGCTCTGCAATCCACTCAGGTGGAGCTAGGGCTCTGTCAGCATCTCTGGCCCTCAGCTCCACTGCACTGCCTGGCAGTTCCTGCTCCTCACCACTGGGGCTTTCCTTACTGTCCCCGCTGGACTCAGAACTGCTTCCCAGGAGAGGCTGCACTTCCCTCCATCCCTCCTTCCCCGTCTCAAGTGCCTTGCATGAGGGCAGGTCCCTGACACCTGCTGAGCCCCAGAGCACTGTGGGAAATTCAACATGGAGGTTCAAAGACACCAGTTAACACCTGTTAAGGCCCACATTATATAACCAGTGTCCTCCTGACTCCTTATCAGAAGGGCTGACCATGTTCTTCAGTTTGGGGAGCCAGTTCTTCCTCAGCATTTCGGGGTTGCCCCTCCCAGTCATGACATCACTGCTCTCTAACCATAGAGAGACTCTGTTGGAAAGGACTACAGCTCAGGGGTAGAACACATCTCTGACATGGAAAAGGTCTCTGGTTGCGTGGCAAGGCATTGCAATCCCACCACCCCAACCCATTGAAGAAACCACATTGAATTGGACTGAAGAAGGCCACAGCCATAGGAGTCAACTCCTAGGGGCCATGGGGGCTTTGGCCCCCACAATAAAATAACTCCATACCCTCCAGCATTTCTCCAATGAAAATAGGAACATCCTAAGGAAAAGTGAGACATTCCGGGATCAAATCAGAAACTGGGACGGCTTCTCTAATATAAGACAAGTCCCTGGAAAACAGGGACACTTGGAGGGTTTGATGTATGTATGTAAAAAGGTAAAGGGACCCCTGACCATTAGGTCCAGTCGCAGACGATTCTAGGGTTGCGGCGCTCATCTCGCTTTATTGGCCAAGAGCCGGCATACAGCTTCCGGGTCATGTGGCCAGCATGACAAAGCCGCTTCTGGCGAACCAGAGCAGTGCACGGAAACGCCGTTTACCTTCCCGCCGGAGCAGTACCTATTTATCTACTTGCACTTTTTGGGGTGCTTTCGAACTGCTAGGTTGGCAGGAGCAGGGACCGAGCAACGGGAGCTCGCGGGGATTTGAACTGCTGACCTTCCGATCGACAAGCCCTAGGCTCTGTGGTTTAACCCACTGCGCCACCCTATCTTCTTATGGATGTGTTATGGGGCAAGCATTTGCCCTTCATTTTGCAGCTACTTAACCACACTTAAACAACAAACAAAACAGCAGCTTCCACCCAGGCAGGGTTTCACCTATATCAGCATAGCCAGCCCCTCATTTTTAATGACCGAAGGCCCCATTTCCTTAGGTGTTACGTTACACACACCAGACATTGCAGAGAACGACCCACCACAAAAGGAAAGCTCCGTTTGGGGGGAATATGAGGAGCCTCCGCATCAAAGGAGGTCAAAAGGCAAAGGAAATGCCAAGAGGGGTGATCCCAGCCTTAGTGCCTTATCAGCCAGCACAAGGCTACACAATCTTTTAAACTGTAATTAAGCACCATCCATCCATCCAAAGTTAAGTACCACCCCTCTCTTTAATTCTACTTTCCCAATATCATGCCCCATGCTGTGTACTCTTAACATTGACAAAGTTGAACTCTCTCTCTCTCTCTCTCTCTCTCTCTCTCTCTCTCTCTCTCACACACACACACACACACACACACACACACACACTTTCAAATTATTTTACTCGTGTAAACCACTTTGAGGTGGCAGCTGTTTTTTGCAACCAAGCAGCATAAATGGCGCTTGCAGGATTTGCTCAGTCGATACAGCATGAGATGGGAAGGATATAAATAATAATAAAATAATAATAATTAAATTATCGACCTTAGGGCCATGAGTTTGAGCCTAGTGCTATGTCCGGGAGTTAGGCAGGAAAATATCATCCAGGCGTATTTTTGGCGACTCGACATAATGTCCAGGAAAACCCGGACGTATTGCAAGTTGGGTTAATATATTATTAAAAAAAAGTCCAAAAACTCATATTTTTGGGTGAGATGCAACCTTGAGAGAGAGGGGGGGGGAACCACCTTTGTCTGGATTTTTGCTTCTGGGAATATGGCAACCCTATTCGAGCCTCACGTTGGACAAAAAATTCTTGCATTGCCAGGAGATTGGACTAGAAGAAGAAGAAGAGTTTGGATTTGATATCCCGCTTTATCACTACCCGAAGGAGTCTCAAAGCGGCTCACATTCTCCTTTCCCTTCCTCCCCCACAAGGAGGAGGTGAGTGGGGCTGAGAGACTTCGAAGAAGTGGGACTAGCCCAAGGTCACCCAGCAGCTGCATGTGGAGGAGCGGAGACGCGAACCCGATTCACCAGATTACGAGTCTACCGCTCTTAAACACTACACCACACTGGCTCTCCAGATGACCCTCATGGTCCCTTCCAACTCTACGATTCTATGATTCTGTGCTAGAGAGTTCAGGCTTGGCCTGCCTTCCCATAGCTTTCCGTAGCTGTTGAAGAAAACTTGTGGCTGCGGATACCCTCTCCTAGGACAGCTATGGTTTTTTTCCCCCTGCATCTTTAACAAGATGAAACGCCTTCTCGGCTTTAAGCAGATGGGAGACAGGTGGCCACAGAATAAAATGTCTCCAGCATGCAAGAGTCAGAGCAAAAGCCTTCAGCACATGTGTTGCAGTCGGGGAGCAGGGAGGAGGGCTTGGTGCCTGCGAGGATTTGGGTGCTGATGCAAGCATCTCCCTGTTTGCACATCCGTGCAACCTCAGAGGGTGTGCGAAATGCGAGGCTGGGCTTTAAAACTCTCCGCTGTTTGGCCTGACTCGGAGGTCGGAGGCAAGCGAAGGCTTCTGCAGACCAGTTGCTTTGAGCCATGGGAAGAGGGTCCTGCTGCTTGCCAGGTTCCCAAAAGCATCTGGCTTGATGCAGGGAGAACAGGACTGGAATCTTGCAGAAAATTGCACACACACCCCTTTACTTTTTTTTTTTCAATATCATTTTTATTTATTTTCAAAACATTTTTGCAATTATAACACTCACATACATTTTTCACCTCTTATATCTTTTTTGGCTTTTTTTACAGCCTTGACTTCCTTCAGACCTTCCAAACGACTTTATGATTACTATATTTCAACTTATATTTCTTATATCTACCATTGCTTCCATACATCTTTCACTAAACTTATCACTATAAATTCACATTTAACAACAATATTTCTTCTTTAATCTACAATGCCTCTTGTAGTCCTACCAACGTATTCAGTTCAGTAGTTTCCTTTAAATAATCAGTATATTTAGTCCAGTCTTTGACGAACTTCTGGTCCCGCTGTTCTCGGATTCTCCCCGTCATTTTGTCCATTTCTGCATAGTCTAGTAATTTCATTCTCCATTCTTCTATCTTCGGTGTTTGCTCCTGCTTCCATTTCTGCGCTATTAACATTCTCGCCGCAGTCATTGCATATTGGAAAAGCTTAATGTCTTGTTTTTAATGCACACACACCCCTTTACAAAGGGCAGCGGTACCACGACAGTTAACTGCATGAGCTGTGAACTGTGGAGGTCTCAGTTTAGCCACGAACTCACTAGCCATAGCCCCATTTCCTGGTAAGTCATGGCTAATGGTTTGCCACGAATGCTCAGACTGCTGCCATTAGAGGGGGGGGGTGGCGAACTGCAAATGGTGGGAATGACTAGATTTCCACCATCACCACCAATGGATTTTTTCCATACATACACCCGCCTATCTGGAATCAATAACTGCAAGCCAGCAGATTTGACTCCAGGAAGGTCACTCTGCATGGTTTGACGTGGGTGATTAATTGGACGCGGTAGTCCACATGCGTATAAACGTCAGCGCTGGCGATACATGCTGCTGTTTCAAAATGAGTCTGCTGGGGATCAAGACTGCTAATTCCCTGCGACCAAAAGGGTAATGCTAACATGGAAATATATGGATTCGATGGGGTGGGGTTTTCTGTCGTGCGAAGAATAATGATTAGTGTGACTTTAATGAGCTACTCAAGGATACAGGCAGTGGCGGAGCTTCAAGCTCTAACGGGGGGGGCGGAGAGCAGGCGGGGTGTGGCTGGCGCACGTCCCGGGGCGAAGCACGCTGCCGACAGGGACGTGGTGCACATCCCGGGGTGTGGCGCACTGCCCGCAGTGCAGGGAGGCAGCCGCGATGACACCCCACTGGGATCGTGCCACCGGGGGCGGTGCGCTCCCCCCGCCCCCCCCCCTGTTCCTCCGCCAGTGGATACGGGAATACATCACGTAGGATTGCCATTTCAAGAAGTAAAAAGCTTTTCTTGTGAAAGATATTGAGCTTTTTTGTTTTGGGAAAAGTTGTTGAGCTTTTTGGGAAAGTTTCAAACGCTCAGACATTTCTTAGAATTCCACCCGGAATCATCCAGATGCATGGCCATAACCGGAGTGGAAATGGTGTAATGCAAGTCTGAAGTCGACAACAGAAAATTGCAGCTTCCTTTTTAAAAGCAAGCCTCTAGTCCTCAGTGTAATACAGAAAGAGATGAATGTGCATGGGCAAGTCTGCATTGACCATAAATTGGAAGAGATGGCTTCTTTGCGGAGAATAATTACTTGTATGTCTTACAGGCCTTAGTTCTTGTCTTATTGTCTTACAGACTTACATGTAACTAGGGTGGGAGGATGAGTTTATCAGTAGCTACTAGCCCCAAGGGACTAGGACCCAGGTGGCGCTGTGGGTTAAACCACAGAGCCTAGGGCTTGCTGATCAGAAGGTCGGCGGTTCGAATCCCTGTGACAGGGTGAGCTCCCGTTGCTCGGTCCCTGCTCCTGCCCACCTAGCAGTTCGAAAGCACGTCAAAGTGCAAGTAGATAAATAGGAACCGCTCTAGCAGGAAGGTAAACGGTGTTTCCGTGCGTTGCTCTGGTTCGCCAGGAGCGGCTTTGTCATGCTGGCCACATGACCCGGAAGCTATACGCCGGCTTTCGTCCAATAAAGCGAGCTGAGCGCCGCAACCCCAGAGTCGGACACGACTGGACCTAATGGTCAGGGGTCCCTTTACATTTATCTTTTACTAGCCCCAATGGCTACCCTCTGCCTCCACTCTCGGAGGCATCAGGACTTTGAATGCCAGTTCCTGGGAATCACATGTGGGGGGAATTTGGTGATGCTCAGGTTTTGCTTTCAGGCTTCCCATAGGCATCACATTGGCCACTGTGAGAACAGGATGCTGGAATAGATAAGAGCAATGAAGAGTCTGACTGTTCTCACAGTAGGGACGCGGGTGGCGCTGTGGTCTAAACCACTGAGGCTAGGGCTTGCCAATCAGAAGGTCGGTGGTTCAAATCCCCGTGACATGGTGAGCTCCCATTGCTCTGTCCCAGCTCCTGCCAACCTAGCAGTTCGAAAGCACGCCAGTGCAAGTAGATAAATAGGTACCACTGCAGCGAGAAAGTAAATGGCATTTCTGTGCACTCTGGTTTCCATCACAGTGTCCCATTGCGCCAGAAGCGGTTTAGTCATGCTGGCCACATGACCCGGAAATGTCAATTCAGCGAGATCCTTTCTCAGAGAAGGCCATGGGTCTTGGCGTGATCCAGCAAGATCTTCTAATGGTCGTCTTACATTCCTATGTGCCTCTTCTTAATTGTTCACCAGTTCTGTGCTTGGTGTAGAGATAACAATCTGGCTCTTAATACTGCCAAGACCAAGGAACTGGTATTGGGTTATAGGGGGGGGGAGGAGGCAGATATTCAGCCCCTGTATATCGGCGGGGACCAGGTGGAGAGGGTGACTGTATTCAAGTTTTTGGGAGTGATTATAGAGCAGGGTATGACTTGGAGCGCAAATACTACTGCTCTGGTAAAGAAGGTCCAGCAGAGAATTTATTTCCTCAGACTTTCAAAGAAGAACAATCTGAGTGAGAGACTGCTGGTGTCCTTCTACCGAGGCTCCATAGAGCCTCGGTAGAAGGACACCAGCCTCGGACATAGAGCCTCGGTAGAAGGACACTCGGTAGAAGGACTCCATTCTTATATACTGTATTTGTGCTTGGTTCTCCAGCTCCACAGCCAAGGAGAAGAAGGTACTTCAGAAGGTCATAACCACAGCCCAAAATATTATTGGTCATCCTCTCCCATCTCTGGAAGAACTATACAGTTCCCGTTGCCTTAAAAAGGTAAACAATATTTTAAAGGATCCATCTCATCCGGGATATAGTTTCTTTGCACCACTGCCTTTGGGTAGAAGATATAGAACAATTAGATCAAGAACAAATAGATTGAAGAACAGTTTCTACCCAAGAGCTATAACCATCTTAAATGCTGTAACTAGATAATATGACCTTGAAGAGTTGTGATGTGTGTGTGTGTGTGTGTGTGTGTGTGTGTGTGTGTGTGTGTGTGCATGTGTGGCTTTTGGGGGGGGGTGTTGTGCTGTTTTTTTCTTTTTCTTTCTGGTTTTTACGGGATGGCATGCAATTTTGTTGCACTTGTATAGCGTTGTGCTTGTACTTGTGCAATGACAATAAAGAAATTATCTGATAGGACTTTCTTTATGTATGCCACAACAGCAGCTAGAATCTTGTTAGCTATAAACTGGAAATCAGAGGAACTACCAACGATAGAAGAATGGCAGATGAAAATGATGGACTATATGGAACTTGCTGAGCTGACCGGAAAACTTCGTGACCAGAGGGAGGAAGCGGTGGAGGAAGACTGGAAGAAATTTAAAGTATATTTTAAAAAGCATTGTAAGATTAAAGAGTAGAAGTAAGCTGGAAGATAAAGGAGGCTGTAGACTTAGAGGATAGATATAAGGTTTATAATTGTTGGATTAAATGATATAGACATTAGGATAGAAGAGATATTTGAGGTTAATTAATCAAAAATGCTTTTAATGATGTCAAGAAATTTCTAAAGAGGATATACAATGAACGCAGGAAGAGAGGATAGGAGGAAGTCAACCTACAATGATAAGAAGGATTATGAGGAAAAGAATTATGTATGTTTTTATGTCTATTATTGTTGTTGTTTTCTTTTTGTCTGTTTAATATTGTCTGCTTCCTTTAATGGTATTATTATGTTAAAAATAATTTTATAAAATTTGGGGAAGACAATAAATTATCTTATCTTATCTTATCTTATCTTATCTTATCTTATCTTATCTTATCTTATCTTATCTTATCTTATCTTATCTTATCTTATCTTACCCTCCGCCCCCCCACCCCCCTCGGGACCGCGCCCGCCCTGGCTGGGCAGTGCAGACATATGCTCCACCGCTGATGGGAGTTAGAGTCTAACAACCTCGGGAGGGTGAGATGGATAGTTGCCTAGGGTGATTTTTAAAGAAAAATGCTGTTAAAATTCTTTTTCAAAAAAAAGCCCAGAAAAGGTCAACAACTTTGTCCAGATTTTCACTTTGGGGAATATGGCAACCCTACATTCGCAGCACTGTGAGCCTCTTTTTAAATTTTATTTGAACAATTTTTCTTTCTTTCTTTATTAATTTATAATCCACTCTTCCATAAAGTAAGCTTATAAAAATCATTCGGGGGGGGGGAGAGAGAGGAAGGAAGGAAGGAAGGAAGGAAAGAAGGAAGGAAGGAAAAGAATTTGAAAAACATCATTTAAATGGGTTGGTTTAAAGCAAAATTCATGATGCAAAGACCTGTCAAAACAGTGCAGTTTTCAGAAGGCGCAAGGATGGAGGAAAGCCAGGGGTGTTTCCTGCCAAACCTCTACAAATAGTTCAGTCCCTAGTGAAGGCCAGCTGACCCTCAGGGGCATGGGGAACCACCCGAAGAGGCCCACCAGAGGATCTCAGGTGATCGAGGTGGCATGTGAGGGATCAGAAAAAAGCCTTTTGGTCCTTACTGCTGGTCTTGGCCTTCAGAGTGCTCCGTGTTTTCATCCTTGGTTGAAGAGAGTCTAGAATGTGTACTGGAGGTAAACTATATAATAAAATAGAAACAGCAGCTCTGGGAGGCTGGGAAAGATCCAAAATTGAGCAAAATGCACCATCTAGAGGTCTAGGAGGAGAATGGACTCTTCAATCTTAAGAAAAGGCCCAGGGCAGGGCCAGTTTTGAACTAATTGCAGATTGCAGTACACCCAGACCAGACCGCTGGCTGCATTGCATTCCATTCCTGTGAGTTTTCCAGCCTTTCTGCTTCCAGGACTGGATCTAATTTTTCTTTAAAAGGAAAAAGAAAGACGTTGGATTTGCACCGTTGTACCTGTGTAACTCAGTCACCTCACCCACATTACCTTTGCTCAAAAATGATGGTGGGAGTTGGAAAACCACGGTGGGCAGCCAGGAATCTCCTCTGTTACCAAGACATTTGGTGAACAGGCAGGTGGCTGAAATTGGCAAATAACGTGTGTCTCTGCAGTGGTGGAAATTCTGCACTGATGAATGTGCGGGGGGGGGGTCTCCCTTCTAATGTATCAGACCCTCAGTTGAGGCTTTGCTTTGAGGGCTTGAGAGACAAGGCTGGCAAGGGAACGGAGCCTTTTCGGTGGTGGTGCCAACCCCATGGAATTTTTTGACTATCAGTTCTGGGCCTTAAGGCAGAGCTGCCTCAAGGAGGGCCAGTCACTACAGAGGTGTTTAGTTTTGTTCTTTACTCACACAACTGGCCCAGTCTGCTCTGAGAACCTTAGTGTCACCTGGTAGCAACATTCTCAGTGGGAGAGATGAGAAGTTGTTAGATCTGCTGAAAAGCCGTCAGATGGCTGCCGCCTTCTGAGCTGTTCCCATTGCAACTACTTTATAATGCAAATTTTAAGAATTGGCACTGAAGTTTCCTCCCCTACCCCACCCCCAGCTCTTCCATTCCTGTAATGGAACCCCTGACCGTTAGGTCCAGTCGCGGAAGACTCTGTGGTTGCGGCGCTCATCTCACTTTACTGGCCGAGGGAGCTAGCGTACAGCTTCCAGGTCATGTGGCCAGCATGACAAAGCCGCTTCTGGCAAACCAGAGCAGCGCACGGAAACGCTGTTTACCTTCCCGCCGGAGCGGTTCCTATTTATCTACTTGCACTTTGACGTGCTTTCGAACTGCTAGGTGGGCAGGAGCAGGGACCAAACAACGGGAGCTCACTCCGTTGCGGGGATTCGAACTGCCGACCTTCTGATCGGCAAGCCCTAGGCTCTGTGGTTTTAGACCCCAGCGCCACCTACAGAGTAGGATGCAAATGCTTTAAATAAGAAAGAAAGTGTTAGAAGCTTGTCAGTCAAGTTCCTAAGATGTATCCCAATCCAGAGAAGATACTGAAGCAGAAGCAGCAGCACAAAGGTTGCTGCTGGTGATGATGATGATGAAGAAGAAGAATTCAATTTGTATAATGCCCTTCATCCATAGTTCTCAGAGTGGTTCACAATATAAAAATACAAGGATAAAAACCCCTTACACATCGCCCCAAAAGAGGGAACACATCACAAATAAAGAAAAAGGACACCAATTTGCTTAAAATTTGCCCATGCTAATTTTATATGTATAGATGAGATATAATTACTGCAATTATTTTGAATATTTAAAGAATCTCAAGCTGAGCAATATTGAAAGAGGCAATATCATTAAACCAAATAGGCAATAGAAAATCAATAAAACAGCAGTATAGAAGCATATTTGAAACATATAAAAACAGCTGGAATAGCTCAGCCAGTAGAGCATGAGACTCGTAATTTCATGTTGGGAGAAAGACAGGGGGTTGGACTAGATGATCTTTGTGGTCCCTTCCAATTCTACAATTGTATTCCAAGTGAAAAAGGGATTCTGGGAATTCAGACGTATTAAACAGGATCTGCTCTTATAGGTCAGGAAAAGCCTGGGCAAATAATATCATCAATGCGGGAAAATTTGACCTGCATGGCATTCCTGCTCACACTGCTATCCAGGGCATGACTGCCAGTGTTTGAACAAGAGGAGTGGTAAAACTGGTCTGATGCTCATTGGTTATTCTGAATTTCTTTACTGTAAGTTTATAAAACAGCAATATGAAAAGCCAATAATAACTGTTGATAGATGGTCTCTCTTTCCGGTACATGCAGTTCCAAAGGAAACGATCAGTCATTAGATCAGGACGGGGGGGGGGGGGGAGAGAGAGTTTTTGAAAGAGCTTCAAGAAAAGTCCTGCTCTCATTCATTCATTCATTCATTCATACTCATTCTCTCGTGTGGGTTTCCTGTCGTTTGGGGGCTTGCTGGTTTTTTTTTTGTTTTAAAATGAAACTTCCAGAATATACTTTCTGTTCAGCTTTTGCAATTTCCCGTGAGACTGAAACATCCGCCAATGGTGGCTTGAACGCTCTTCCAAGTTGCTTTTTTAAAAAAAAAAAAAAAATCGCCTCAGCAAATGAAACCTTCACCCTAGGAGGAAGATCAACTCATAAAGCGAGGTTCCAGCTTCCCTTTCTGTCTGGCTCTCTCTGCAAACTTAGAATCATAGAATCACAGAATCATAGAGTTGGAAGAGACCACAAGGGCCATCCAGCTTGATTCATTCAAAAAGGGGGTGGCGCAGTTAATTCACAAAAAAATTTTGTGCAAACAGCCATCGGCCCGTGTGGCTCACGGATGGTCAATGTTGCATTTCTGCAAAGGGCAGCGTGTGCTTGTCCTTCATACTTGACAAACCGTAATGGCTGCCAAGTCTGTTATCTGCCTGTAAGTGCTTCCTATGTTCTTACCTGCCACAG
This sequence comes from Darevskia nairensis, assembly GCA_034642065.1. Taxonomy (NCBI): domain Eukaryota; kingdom Metazoa; phylum Chordata; class Lepidosauria; order Squamata; family Lacertidae; genus Darevskia; species Darevskia nairensis. The sequence goes on from JAWWNI010001066.1 coordinate 546,295, forward strand.
ACATCCTTAGGAAAACTAGGAGCCATGACAAATTGAAGTGGGGCAGGGGGCAATGAATGAAAACACGGTTTGGTTTTACGCCGGAAACGTCTTTCAAACTGCCTGTCATCACCTTCCTGCGAGGCTGTCAAACCAGGGAGAGCATTTTGAGTTGGTTAATAAATTACCTGCTTCTGTTCAAATGTACTTCCATGCTGCTGACACCTCGACATAGGTGCAGCTTCGAAGGAGGTGTTCAATAGGATGCAATTTAATAAACAAAACTTACAGCTTGTTGTTAGAAGCAAAGTATTAAACAGCTCCTTTTCTCTCTGTTGCAGCAACACGCCAGAGCCAAAAACAACAACCTCACACACTTAAACCAGGGTGCCTTTATTTTGAAAGCCCACGTCAATGATTAAAACTGGCCTTTGCAAGAGAGAAATCCCAGGGACAAAAAGCTGGCATAAAGCACACAAGTATAAAGGTGGCGCTGTGGGTTAAAACCACAGAGCCTAGGGCTTGCTGATCAGAAGGTTGGCAGTTTGAATCCCCGCGACGGGGTGAGCTCCCATTGCTTGGTCCCTGCTCCTGCCCACCTAGCAGTTCGAAAGCACGTCAAAGTGCAAGTAGATAAATAGGAACCACTCTGGCGGGAAGGTAAACGGCGTTTCCGTGCGCTGCTCTGGTTCACCAGAAGCGGCTTTGTCATGCTGGCCACATGACCTGGAAGCTGTACGCCAGCTCCCTCGGCCAATAAAGCGAGATGAGTGCCGCAACCCCAGAGTCGGACACGACTGGACCTAATGGTCAGGGGTCCCTTTACCTTTACCTTTAAAGTGATTCCGCGGGACGCGGGTGGCGCTGTGGGTTAAACCACAGAGCCTAGGGCTTGCTGATCAGAAGGTTGGCGGTTCGAATCCCCGCTACGGGGTGAGCTCCCATTGCTCGGTCCCTGCTCCTGCCAACCTAGCAGTTCGAAAGCACGTCAAAGTGCAAGTAGATCAATAGGTACCGCTCTGGCGGGAAGGTAAACGGCGTTTCCGTGCGCTGCTCTGGTTCACCAGAAGCGGCTTAGTCATGCTGGCCACATGACCCGACAGCTGTCTGCGGACAAATGCCGGCTCCCTCGGCCTATAGAGCAAGATGAGCGCGCAACCCCAGAATCATCCGCGACTGGACCTAATGGTCAGGGGTCCCTTTACCCTTTACCTAAAGTAATTCTGCATCCAAACCGCATTCAGCAACAGGGCTACCGCTGCTGATCTGCCTATACTTGGCAGAGGGAAAACAAGTCTTTAAGAACGCAAGGAAAGCCTGCAGGATCAGGTCACTGGTCCATGGAGTCCAGCATCCTGTTCTCACAGTGGCCAACCAGATGCCTGGGGAAAACCTGCAAGCAGGATTCAAACACAAAAGCCCTTTCAACCTCCTGTGGTTTCCTGCAACTGGTATTCAGAGGCATTGCTGCCTCCAGCTGTGTTCTGTGCTAAGGCTGCCAGGTCACATGCCCAAGTTGCACAGGTTTCAGTGTAAGGTTTTTTTTTATTATTATGCCTTTTGCTCAAAATACAGTAAAATTACAAGTACAAAAGAGGAAAAAAGCAAAGCAGAGAAACAGAAAAAGGAAAGAAAGGGACAATAGAAGTAAAGGAAAAAGAGAAAGAGAGAATAAAATAAGGAAAGCAAAGAGAAACATTAATAATAATAATAATAATTTATCATTTATACCCCGCCCATCTGCCACTCTGGGCGGCTTCCAACAAAATATTAAAAATACAATAAAACATCAAACATTAAAAACTTCCCTAAATAGGGCTGCCTTCAGATGTCTTCTAAGATACAAAAGAAGAACTTCCAATTTTCCATCTACCGGTTACATAAAAAAAGAAAATATGATTATTTAAAAGCTTCGGTCCAGGCAAACATCCATCTTCTCCACTTTCTGTGAAAAAAATATTTATTTTAATAGTTGCCATGCTCTTGTGGTAAAAAAATGGGACACCCAGGAAGATGGCATCCCAGATTTTGGCCTCAAAGTGTTGGAGTCTTTTGTACTGTTTGGCCATGTGAACTTAGCATGCATTGGGTATCTGTCCGCCAGAAATAATAATAATAATAATAATAATAATAATAATAATAATAATAATAATAATTTATTATTTATACCCCCCCCCATCAAGTGCAGGGTGGCTTGAACTGGAGTAAACCGAGTTGAGGAGAATTCTGAGATGTCTCCACAGGCCTTCATGGTGAAACCTGGGTTACGTACTTCAATTCTCAGATGCATTGTCAGCAAAACACTTCTGTAATAACTGCATATTATTCAGCCTTAAGACCACAAAACCCATGATGCCCTGTGTTGGCGAGTGAACCACACACAGCTCAGCTTGACCCTGTTAAAGAAAATGGAAGAGATGGCAGCGAGGAAAGAACCAACTGAAATTCACATAGACGGATGGAAGTTCTATATAGAGATCTTCATCTGTGGCTTAGGGGAATATAACCAAAACCAGAATTCCTGTGGCAAGCTTCGCACATGCCGAGACTCCAGTAATGGGAATTTGTGGAATGCTGAAACAGCAGCAACACTCTGGAGATTAACTCAGCCACTGACGTGTTTCTGTGTATCACAAACTTCCCAGATCCTGGAGTTTGCTGCTACATAATCACCATTGTCTTATTGTGTTAACAACAGCAACGGAATGAATGAATGCATGAACGAATGGCTATCATTGGCTTATGGTTTTCATTCATCTTCTCGTTTTCATTGAGGAAAAGAAACAGATGATGGGGTGCCTGTCATTCAGCGGCTTATGGCTTGGTGGGAGGCTGGTGGAGCGCTTTATATTAAAATGACTTGAAGCCTTCCCCACTGCGTGTGAAGGTTACTTCGCAGCCATGCACACACACGCACACACCGTGAGTCAAAAACAGAAACGGTCTTCTCAGAATGAAACCGCTGCTTTTTATATGCATGTGCTCACAGCTCCCTAGAAGGGAGGCCATGCACCCTTTGCTAGCTTGTATCCAGATATCCTCTTGGTGCGTTCAAAATGACTCTCCGCTGGCCAGAAACCAGGAGGGTGTTGGACTAGATCAGGGCTGGGGAACCTGTGACACAAACACACCTGCCCAGATGTTGCTGAATTGCAGCTCCCATCAGCCCAGCAAGCATGTTCACTGGCTAGGGGTCATGGGAGTTTTAGTTCAGCCAAGTCTGGAGGTTCCAATGTGTTCCCCACATGTGGAATAGATAAGGCCCCTGCAGCTGTATGATTCTAAGAAGGCCCAGGGACAGTCCACCCATGAGGTAAGGCGTGGAGACCACCTCAGGCGTCAGAATCCACAGGGTCAGCAATTCCCAGTGTAGATCTTTATTCAGGACCGGCCCATCCGTGAGGCATGGCAAGGCGACTGCCTCAGGTGGCAGAAACCACAGGGGCATCAGATCCTGAAGAAGAGCTTTATTCAGGACCGGCCCATCCGTGAGGCACGGTGAGGCGACTGCCTCAGGCGGCAGGAACCACAGGGGCAAGAGATCTTGAAGAAGAGCTTTATTCACGGCCGGCCCACCTGCGAGGCATGGCGAAGCGACTGCCTCAGGTGGCAGGAACCACAGGGGCAAGAGATTCTGAAGAAGAGCTTTATTCAGGGCCGGCCCACCCGTGAGGCATGGCGAGGCGACTGCCTCAGGTGGCAGGAACCACAGGGGCAACAGATCCTGAAGAAGAGCTTTATTCACGGCCGGCCCACCCATGAGGCCAGGCGAGACAACCACCTCAGGCAGCACGATTCTCCGGAACAGCAGATCTTGATGTCAATCCTTCTCCACCCCTTGATCCTGGCGGGGGAGGGAGGCCGCCATTTTGGAGCCTTCCTCAGGTGCCAAATTCTCCTGTGCCGGCCCTGCTAAAAAGGCACAACATCAGGCACAGCCCTACCTATCCTAATGGCAGACATGCATCGCTTGCCTGGGCCTTTCAGGATCTGGGGGCTTCGAGTAGGAAGAATTCCGTTCCAAGGGTGGATGTTGAGTCTGGGGTTTCCCCCCCCCCCCCGAAGCGGAGCAAATTTCTCCAATCTTCCAGAATGTGGTTATGGCAGTTAATATGATTATTAGCAAACGGCTGCTCTTTATTTGTTCGAATCAAGGCTCCTGGGCATCCTCTGGGAATGAAGCCTTTCTCCAGAGAGCTCAGATGGATTGCAAAAATGTGCCGTGGATGTTTGAGCTGATTTACATGAGCAAGACAAAACAGATTGGGGCAGCGGGAGGGGAAAATGCACCGGTTGACAAGATGAGTGAGGGGATCGTTCAGTGTTTGTTGCTTTTACATTTCCTGCAATCATTAAAGGACACTGCAACTCATCAAGCGGTCGGCATTCCTTTTTCTTTTGTAGCAGCCAGGCCCACAATCGAGATCAAAATTTAGCATATCGTAGAGTTGGAAGGGACCCTGAGGGTCATCTAGTCCAACCCCCTGCAATGCAAGAATCACAGCTCTAGTTTCCTTCTCCTCTGACAAAGGAACAACTGTGCGAATTAATTCCCTTACAGCCCACCACTTTCGTTTTCCTGCCTCCGGTAAAATTTCTGGAGGAGGCTGATTTACTTCAGTTTGCCTCCCTGTTTTGCGTATTTGTCCCGAGTTACAAAAATAGGAGAACAAAAGATCCTTTCCTGTATGGTTAACTCCCAGGCGATGCCCTCTTGCCCTTTTCAGAGTGAAGGTGGCAATTACGGGGCCTGGGTCTACGTGAGAAAACAGCACTTACTGTCTCCTTTGAAATCCTCCCTCAAAACGTACTTCTCCCATGAAGCCTTTACTTAGCCAAGCAGAGCCTGTGTAATTACGTTTGCTTGCATCCATCTCTTCATACCGTTGCTTCTTCATTCGGTTTTTGGCCAACATGGTCAAGCATTGTTGACTGCAAGTTCCTTGGGGCAGTGACCTTGTGGGCCAAAGCCCCGTCAGCATAATGTGTGGACCTCGTCCGCTGGCAAAACTCTGACAGCCAGAGCATAATCTGCACTATGAACACAGATTGGTTGAATACCATTGCAACTACCGTGCCTCTCCTCAGTGAATCCTGGGAATTGTAGTTTGGTGAGGGTGCCTGTTTTAGAAGCCTTTAGCTCCTCTTCGCAGACCTATTGGTGAGAGGAGGTGTAGACCCACACCACAAATTTAAAAAGTGCTCCATGCATATTTAAAGCACATGATTTCCCTTCAAAGAATCATGGGAACTGTAGTTTTTTAAGGGTGCTGGGAATTGTAACCCTGTGAAGAGAAAGCTACAGTTCGTCGGATTCTCTGGAGGATGTGTTGCATCGTTTGCTGGCGCCCAGGGTCCAGGTGGGACCAGGGGCTGGGCGCAGAGGGTAAACAAAACCTGCCATGTCAGTCCAACGTCCTCCTCCGCTGCTGGGCAGGTGCGGGGCATGGAGGGCTCCCGGGGCCACGCTATGCCACACCACCTGCCTGCCTGCCCATCCAGCCGGCATGCCCTTGGTGGATGCATCCCCAATGCTGGCCAGGCAGCCATTCAGCAAGAGTGCAGTGGCAAGGCAAGACCAGGCTCCGGGGCTCAGAGACCCTGGTGGCACGCAGGGTGGGGGCACCTGGCTCGCACCCCTTCAAAATCATGTGCCTGGGGCTATGGCCCCCCGGCCCTCCCCACGCTACACCCCTGACCTTTTCTCCAAACTAAGAAGCCCCAAATGTTGTAGCCTTTCATTGCACCGCAGATGGTGTTCCTCTGGGGGTGGGGGTGGGACCAATTTTTGCATGCCACCACCTTCAGGTGAGGGCTTATCCACACTTATCTTTTGCCCTGCTCTCTCCAGACAGAGGTATGTGCTTTAATACTCTCTGCTCAATCAGAGCAAATGTCAATTTGGGTTTTCCACGTAGTGCTGTTTGTTCCGATTGAGCTTCAGAGAGTGGGTTTTCATGAGGAAAGCTATGGAGCAAAAGAAAAAGGGGGCACTCTGACATGGAACTTTAAATCCTCTGCCCCTGTAGTAGTTGCTACTTTGCTCTCCCTAGTCACTTCCAGACACCCCGGCTGGATCTACACTGACCTGTTTAACATTAGAACGATATTAGATATATCATTCTAGAACGTCACAGGGCACACTTCCATATCCTCCAACATTTCTCCGATGAAAATAGGGACGTCTCATTCCATAATGATAGTTTTACTCTTTATACTCCACACACAGCCACTCTGGGCGGCTTCCAACATATATAGAAACATAATAAAACAATAATATTTTTTTTTAAAAAAAAACTTCCCTGTACAGGATTGCCTTCAGATGGCTCAGGGGTCAGATAACTCCATACCCTCCAACATTTCTCCAATGAAAATAGGGACATCCTAAGGGAAAGTGGGACATTCCGGAATCAGATCAGAAACCGGGACGGCTTCTCTAAATTAGGGACGTCCCCAGAAAATAGGGACACTTGGAGGGTCTGCACTTGTAAATTGTCAAAACACTGTTTCCCTGCTGGTGGTCTCCCATTGCTCTGCAGTGCCTTCTGTTGTAACATTTTAATAACGCATTATGAACTTCAACACTACGGTAGGACGTGCTGTATCCATCTACACTATGAAAACCATTCCTTAACCCTTCCCTAACGTTATAAACCACAAGTGTAGATCTGCCCCCTGTTTATTGAGCATTCGCAGAATCACAGAATCATTCACCCCGGTCGTTTCGCATGGGCCATAGAATTACAGAATTGGACGGTCCAACCCTCTATAGGTTTGCAGGGAGGTTAGGCAATGTCCGCCATTTGTTGGAACATTCATTCTCAATTATTTTGCAGAAATGTTATCTTTCTGGGTCAAGCAAGCGTTGCCTCACACGTCCCAGTGCATTTCCCTCTCACTTCACTCACCACAAAAAGTCTGCAGGGGTTAGCATATATTGCAGAAGAGATCCGAATCAACATGCTGCAAGGCAGGATTGCTTGCCTTATCCCTCAGTGGTTCTGCTGTGTTCAGTTGGCCCTCTCCTACCTTTCAACCTGACTCCTAGGTAGACCTGGGACTGCAACACCTCTAATAACCCTTGGAATTGTTTGCATTGAGTGTGCAGATCTAAATTAACCTGAAGGGATTTTGCGGAGGAAGGAGGTCTTGCATGCATAACATAGATGTGAAACCATGCAATTTCCCTCTTCTTAAAAAGCACAGGGACACAAATTCTAGCTTGCAGGAAGAGAAGCCTGTTTTAAAACTGACCCTTAATACAGGTCCAGGTTTCTGAAGCAAAGAAATACCACAGCAGAAAAAAAAGAGAGAGAAGCTTGATTAACTGATCTCTTGTTATATTCCTCTTTCAACTCTTTGTTTTTCAAAAATGTTATCTCGGTCTCAGGACGGAGGCCTGGGTAGGAGGAAGAGAGAGAGGTTTGCATAAATGTCCTGCCTGGTGCCACATCACCAGCTGAAATCTAACTAAGAAAGATCAGGCTTGCCAAGAAACCCTGATAGGTCCCGGGCTGGCACATTTCAAGCCCTAATGGAAAACCGGAACAAATCTGAAGACAGAAGCTTCCCTTGAACAAGACTGACCCCTGCTGTTTCTGTCAAAGCTTCGGTTTCTGCCAGACAACCCCAAATTGACATTCTCGGCAAAGAAATCCTCCACACCCAGGACTAACTGGGGCAAAAATATGGGCTGCTGTTTTGATGACAACAATGTTGTAGGGACACTGGGAGACGGAAGGAGACCATGGGTGAAGACCATGGGTAGGCAAACTAAGGCCCGGGGGCCTGATCCTGCCCAATTTCCTTTTAAATCCAGCCCGTGGACGGTCCGGGAATCAGCATGTTTTTACATGAGTAGAATGTGTCCTTTTATTTAAAATGCATCTCTGGGTTATTTGTGGGGCATAGGAATTTGTTATTTTTAAAATATATACATACATAGTCTGTCCCCCAACAGGGTCTGAGGGACAGTGGACTGGCCCCCTGCTGAAAAAGTTTGCTGACCCCTGGTGAAGACCATCGATTTCATGATAAATTCTCATCTGCATGATTTTGTGCAGTAAACGCTGGGTACATTTCTGGAAAAAAATATTTTAACGATATTTAATTTTTCAAAGAACAACTACACTATGGCCTTTTAAATGGGGTATTTTTTTACCATACTATGTTCTGTATTTTTGTGTTTTTATATTGTGAACCACCCTGTGACCCTTGGAAGAAAGGCAGTATATTAAACAAACAAACAAACAAACATTATATTCTCCCCCAGAATTTGGCCACACATTTGGCTGGGATGGTGCCTCATAGCTTAAGGCATATTGGACTATATTGGTTCTGTCTGACCCACATAGTAGAATATAAACCAATGCTAGAAATCACATGTGGGGAGGGTGTCTCCTTGCAGGGCATCCAGTTGAGCACCAAGAAAATAGAGACAAGCTGGGCCTGATCCAGCAGGCATTTCTTATGTTCGTGTGCACAGAGGTCCTTCTTGCCATGCACTTTGCAATAGCGCATCAAGAGGACCGCTGCCTTCCTTTCCTGGGACACTTCATCCACTCCTGGCTGAGGGTAGACGAGAATCGGCCCAGGAGCCAAGGAAACTCCCAATTCAGACAAAGCGGGTTCTCCTTCATGGAGAGCTCGTGTTGCGGTGGGGGCTAACAAGTCACCCCACTGTTGCTGGGCGGGTTAGGGTAGATTACCATTGCAGGTGATTGGACCCTGCAGGTTGCTGGGGAGAATGTTATGTAGCAAATTTATATGGACAGCTCAGAGGTTATATATTCCCAGTGCACGCAGCACGTGGCCCTCTTTGCTGCGTGCATCGGATCACCCGCCCTCCCTCCCTTTATTTAGGCTTGTGCGTTGACCTTGCTATGCCTATCATGGGGTCGTCTGCTTTTGGGGCAGGGGCCTGGTAGGAATTTTCCCATCTGGCTGATTGGCTGTTGCCATTTGGTTTTCGCCTACTGCGTAGCAATTAGTCACAACTTGTAAGGTTGTGGTTAGGCATTGGTTATGAATTTGGTTGGTGGAGGGGATGTGGTTGGCTGTGCCTGCCCCTCCAATGCTGCTGCGCGGGGAATTCCATTAAAGGAATCCAGGGGCTCATCATGCTTTTGTCCGTATCCCCCAGTAGGGGGCCAGGACCAAGCAAGATCCCCTTGGAGCATTTGGGGAGAGGTGAGGGCCCGGGCCCCTGACCCCCATTCTCTCCCCAAAGTGTTTTCCCTTTACTGACTTCCGCTAACCGGACGGATGTCAGTCTGCCCCCAGGAGGGGGCAGCTAGTTGGAACCAATGCCTAAGCAACCACTCACATTTTTTTTTGTATTTTAATAAAAAGTTGTGGCCAAAATCATGCCAAAATTTTTAAACTTAAATTACTGTGCATGGTGTGAGTTATTTAGCGGGGTGGCTTGGGGACCTCAACACGCAAGTCCCCAAGAGTTTTGCTGTCGCTGAGAACAAACGCCTCGGATTGTTTCAACGCTGCGGTGAAACTCAACCCTGCCTTATCAAATGGCACTGCAAGGAAGACCCCCGGCCGCGATGATTGGAGTATCAAAGGCTTCGGGCCTCTGAGAGCAAGGAGCCAGCCTTCAAGTGGGGAAGGAGGAATGTGGGAGTAAACAAAGGGGCAAGCATGTAAAGGAAACAAAGTCAGATTGCAGGGCAGGGTCAGCCCATTCAGCAAATGGCAGGCCGAATTTCTGCGGCTGGGGGATACCTCTGCAGCAATGGAGGTATCCACTGGCATGAGCCTGCTTTCAGGGTGCAAACCAGTGATTCCCAAACTTTTTCTGGATCACCCATCCCCATTGCTTCCACGAACCTTGTCTCCAGTGCCCACTCCCCTACAAAAAAAAGCATTACAGTGGTACCTCGGGTTACAGCTTCAGGTTACAGACTCTGCTAACCCAGAAATAGTCCCTTGGGTTAAGAACTTTGCTTCAGGATGAGGACAGAAATCGTACTTTGGCGGCGCGGCAGCAGCGGGAGACCCCATTAACTAAAGTGGTACCTCAGGTTAAGAACACTTTCAGGTTAAGAACGGACCTCCAGAATGAATTAAGTTATTAACCCGAGGTACCACTGTATTCGAAATAGCGATTTGCATAACCCCACTTTCAAAGAGAAGGTTAAGGGGTGATATGATAGCCATGTTCAAATATATAAAAGGATGTCATATAGAGGAGGGAGAAAAGTTGTTTTCTGCTGCTCCAGAGAAGCGGACACGGAGCAATGGATTCAAACTACAAGAAAGAAGATTCCACCTAAACATTAGGAAGAACTTCCTGACAGTAAGAGCTGTTCGACAGTGGAATTTGCTGCCAAGGAGTGTGGTGGAGTCTCCTTCTTTGGAGGTCTTTAAGCAGAGGCTTAACAGCCACCTGTCAGGAATGCTTTGACGGTGTTTCCTGCTTGGCAGGGGGTTGGACTGGATGGCCCTTGTGGTCTCTTCCAACTCTATGATTCTATGAAATACAGTCTCAGAGCGGCACACTTTTAGGGAACGACAGATGTGTCGATTTGGGTTTCTCATTTTCCCAATCTTAGATGGTAATTGTTATGTATTGTTTATTAAATTTCTACAACCACCCTTCGTCCAAGAATCACAGGGGGCAGTTGAACAATATAAAAACAAAACGAAAATACCTAACATAATCGCAAACAAAACAATACTACCTCACACACACAGTTTGAAAAGCCTGGAAGAGGAATGTTTTTGACTGCTACCTCAAGACATGTCATGAAGCCATCAGGCAAGCATCCATGGGGAGAGCATTCCACAAACGGGGAGCCACAGCAGAAAAGGCCCGTTCTTGTTTTGCCACCCTCTGGACCTCTCCTGGAGCAGGCACATGAAGAAGGCCCTCAGATGATGATCGCAGAGTCCAGTTCGGTTCATATGGATGAAAAGCAGTCCTTGAAGCATTGTGGTCCAGAGCCATTTAAGGATGTATAGCTCAAAACCAGCACTTTGAATTGGGCCCAGAAACTAATTGGCAGTTGGTGCAGTCGGACCAGGATCAGTGTAATAAGCTCACACCATCTTGCCCCCGTGAGCAACGCGGCCACTGAATTTTGCACCATTTGCCGTTTCCGAACCATTTTCAAAGGCAGCCCCACGTATAACACCTGGCAGTAATCTAACCCAGAGGTTACCAGAGTATAGACAACAGTAGTTAGGCTATCCCTGTCCAGATATGGGCATAGCTGGGCCACCAGCCGAAGCTGATGGGCCACTGAGGCCACCTGAGCACATTTTCAAACCTGCCCTCGTGAAAATTCACCAGCAAATTAGCACACATTTCTACTATTATACACAATTTGGGCAAACCATTTCCCCTGGACTAATGCATTTTGCTGTGTTATTTTCATTAATGTGCATTTTCACACACATTTCCCTTTGCATATGGAACATTTTTGTACACGTTTTGTACACGAGTAACATTTGACCCTGCAGATGTTGTTAGTCTCCAGCTCCAATCATCCCTGACCCCTGACCATACTGTCTTGGGTTTTGGAAGTTGGTGTGCAGAATTTCAGCCTCCTCCTCTTCTCTGCTTTCAACCCTGGGATTCTTTTTGTCCTGGAATCATTTGTTTGCATTGTTTCTGGACTGTGTTTGTATCTTGCCGGGGGGGTGTATGTTTTGGGTGCTGTTTTTAATTTAAAAATTAAGCCCCCTTTTTGGTTGCTGAAAAATGTAGGCCGATGGAGATAATGATGAAAGTTGTGGCAATAAGAACAACTTGATGATACTGTGAATCAACTTTTCTTTTTCAGTGGATGAAAGATTTCGTAATGATGCTCTGAAGGTCAGTGGTTCGAATCCCCATGACGGGGTGAGCTCCCGTTGCTTGGTGCCTGCTCCTGCCAACCTAGCAGTTCGAAAGCACGCCAAAGTGCAAGTAGATAAATAGGTACCACTGCAGCGGGAAGGTAAACGGCATTTCCGTGCGCTGCTCTGGTTCGCCAGAAGCGGCTTTGTCATGCTGGCCACATGACCTGGAAGCTGTACGCCGGCTCCCTAGGCCAGTAAAGTGAGATGAGTGCCGCAACCCCAGAGTCGGTCACGACTGGACCTAATAGTCAGGGGTCCCTTTACCTTTACCTAACTTCATTTTACATCCTCACAGAATGGCCATGACTTTGCCCAGTGTGTTGTAGTGGTTAAGAGCGGTAGACTCGTAATCTGGTGAACCGGGTTCGCGTCTCCGCTCCTCCACATGCAGCTGCTGGGTGATCTTGGGCTAGTCACACTTCTTTGAAGTCTCTCAGCCCCACTCACCTCACAGAGTGTTTGTTGTGGGGGAGGAAGGGAAAGGAGAATGTTAGCCGCTTTGAGACTCCTTCGGGTAGTGATAAAGCGGGATATCAAATCCAAACTCCTCTTCTTCTTCTTCTTCTTCTTCTTCTTCCCAGGCAGATTTTTTCGTATCTGAGTCATTTTCGCCTGAGAACATACCTGTGCAATTTCCCATAAGGATTACGCACACCAGCTTACAAAACGTAATTATTGTTTTAAAAAAATGCTACCCAGCATGCCTCTCTCTCGATCTTTCATTCACAAAACTGCTGTGTGTAACCTTGTGGTTGCTGAGCTCCCGGGATAAACCTCTTACAGTAATTCTCACCACAATGCACAAGGTGCACTGGGAGATTGGAAGGAACTTGTTTCTTTCCGTTGGTAACCACAGGACTTTCTCGAGGCCTTTTTGTTAATGATTCCTAGAAGAGGAGGGGTGGGTGTTTGTGTGTGTAATAGGGGGGGTAGGCAGAACACCCTTTCTCCCTGGTTTGCCACACATCCAGACCCAACTGATAAGAAGAGTGGTTTTCAAACCCTACCTTCTCAGAACTCTTTCCCCACCAACTTGTCTGCTGAAGAATCCCAATTTTTTTTTTTTTTTTTTTTTTTGCCACGGGACTCTTGGGTATTGCCAAGGATTTGGGGCATGTGCCTGGGGAGGGGGCAGGTGGGGCTCGCCAGCCTGGGAAGGCAGCCCATCAAGGAGAAAGAAAACTCTGATCTGAAACCTCTGGCTCATTTAGGTATTTAGGTTAATTCTGTGTCCAGGGCGGCTGTCTACCAGCTCCATCTGGTACGCAGGCTGAGACCCTACCTGCCCACAGACTGTCTTGCAATAGTGGTGCATGCTCTAGTTATCTCCCGCTTGGACTACTGCAATGCGCTCTACGTGGGGCTACCTTTGAAGGTGACCCGGAAACTGCAATTAATCCAGAATGCAGCAGCTAGACTGGTGACTGGGAGTGGCCGCTGGGACCACATAACACCGGTCTTGAAAGACCTACACTGGCTCCCAGTACGTTTCCAAGCACAATTCAAAGTGTTGGTGCTGACCTTTAAAGCCCTAAACGGCCTCGGTCCTGTATACCTGAAGGAGCATCTCCACCCCCACCGTTCAGCCCGGACACTGAGATCCAGCACCGAGGGCCTTCTGGCGGTTCCCTCACTGCGAGAAGCAAAGCTACAGGGAACCAGGCAGAGGGCCTTCTCGGTAGTGGTGCCCGCCCTGTGGAATGCCCTCCCAGCAGAGGTCAAAAGGATCAACAATTACATGACATTTAGAAAACACCTGAAGGCAGCCCTGTTCAGGGAAGTTTTTAACCTGTGATATTTTAATGTATTTTTATTTCTGTTGGAGGCCGCCCAGAGCGGCTGGGGAGACCCGGCCAGATGGGCGGGGTACAAATAAAAGAATTATTATTATTATTATTATTATTATTATTATTATTATTATTCAAGATCTTGCAATTCTCTTTGTAACATTCGTCGGATCAATCTCCCCAGCTTGGCTCCCCTTCCAGGCTGCAGTCAGGGCTCTTTTGTACTCAGTGCCAAATGAAACGAAAATATTGTGCCATTGTAAACGTGCATTGCATGGACAGGCCCCCCCCAAACCCTCCATGCGACCCCTGAGCGGAATAATGACACAAGACAACGTGCTATGGGATTAAAATTGGCCACAACTTTATTAAGGTTCAGATGTAGGGAGACCTTGGCTCAGGCATTGGGCGTTTATCCTTCCCAGTCCCCAGCCGGGGATCTGGAGAAACGTCAAGGTTATCCAGAAAGTTTTGGGGATTGGGCTAGCTCTGGAGAACATATGTTCAAGCAGAGAGCCTGCTCCCCGTTCGCCACCACTGGTGGGGGAGAGCAATGACAACCTCTCAGCGTATGGACAATGCTTCCTCCCAAGACCCCTTTAACGGGAACCCTGATATCGCCGCCGTACTGGGGGCATGGGGTCACAGCCCCACGCCCGCCCCCCCCCCCCCATTTCGAAGATAACTAAAGGATTCCGCCCAAGGCCTGAAACCGCCAAAGTTGTGACGTATTGCTATGGGAAAGGCGAAACCTGCCAATGCAGGGAAATTCCTTTCTAGCCCTTCAACAGCGGCCTTGACATAGCAGCGCCTGCGTACCTGTGGAGAAGAGGTTAACCTGCAAAATTAAGCGTTAATTGAGGGAGTGGAGGGTGGGAGAAGCTCTGGAGCCAACTGACGCTTCCCAGGTAAACTTTAGGTCTTCTTATAATTCTGTGCTCACTTACCTGGGGCCAATCCCCCTTGAACTCAATGGCACTTACTTTTCCATAGACTTGTGTAGGATCGTGCTGCTAGCCTTCAGTTTCATTTCATGGGGAGGGAAAGGGCAGGAGATGAAGTGTTGCATCATGCTTCTCAGAAGTAAGTCCTGCTGTCTACTCATAAGTAAGTCCTACTGAATTCAGTGGGGGCTTACTCCCAGGTAAATGGATCAGGATTGCAGCCTAAGTATGGCATAACAGTTAGAGTGTTGGACTAGGTCCTGGGAGAGCCGGGTTGAAGTCAGCCATGAAGCTCACTGGGTGACCTTGGGCCAGTGACATCCTCTCAGCCTCACCTACCTCACAGGGTTGTTGTGAGGCTGAAATGGGCAGGAGGAGAACCATGTACACCACCTTGAGATCCTTGGAGAACAAAGATGGCATATAAATGTAATAAACAATAAAATAAAATAGCTAGGCCAAAATATTCAGGCTAGTGGGCACAGCATGAAAATTCGGATATGGGCCTGAGCTCAAGGGGAGAGCATCTGCTTTGAAGGCAGAAGGTCCCAGGTTCAACTCTTGGCAGATCCAGGCGGGGTTCCTGGTCTGAAACTCTGGAGAGCTGCTGCCAGTCAGTGTAGGCGATACTCAGCTAAATGGGCCAATGGCCTGACTCGGGATAAGGCACCTTTCTGTGTTCCTTTGTTCCCACATAAGAGCACAACAACAACAACAACAACAACAACAACAATTTATTTATATCCCGCCCATCTGGCTGGATTTCCCCAGCCACTCTGGGTGGCTCCCAAGAAATATTGTTGTTATTATTATTATTATTATTATTATTATTATTATTATTATTAAAAATACTGTGATAAAACATCAAACATTAAAAACTTCCCTAAACTGGGCTACCTTCAGATGTCTTCTAAAAGTCAGATAGTCAGAGGCGTAGCGAGCTGCTTGGCTGCCAGGGGGGATAAGCCAAGCGGCACCCCCAGGGGCGGGGCGTCGCTCCATAGCATATGCATCGTGACGTCACAATGCCGTGATGTCACGCGTATGCGCTACGGAGCGCAGTTCACCCGGACTCCCAATCCGCCGCCCGGCACCCCTTTCCATGCGGCAGCTGCTCACACCAGGCAACTCGTAAGGCTGCAGTGCTGCACTGCAGCCTTACAAGTTCCGCGCAAGCAGCCGTCGCACGGAATGGGGTGCCGGGCGGCGGATTGGGAGTCCGGGCACACTGCGCTCCGTAGCGCATGCCGAGGCTGCTGCGGACACGCACAGTTTGCTCAGACTCCCAAGCCACCACCCGGCACTACTTCCGTGCGATGGCTGCTCGCTCGGAAGGGCTGCCGGGTGACGGCTTGGGAGTCACACTAGCGGGGGGGTGGCGCAGAGTGTCACCCCCCACCAGCTGGAACCTGGGGCGCCCCACCCCCATCACCCCACCCTTCCTACGTCACTGCAGGTAGTTGTTTATTTCCTTGACATCTGATGGGAGGGTGTTCCACAGGGCGGGCGCCACTACCGAGAAGGCCCTCTGCCTGGTTCCCTATAACCTCACTTCTCGCAGTGAGGGAACCACCAGAAGGCCCTCAGAGCTGAACCTCAGTGTCTGGGCTGAACGATGGGGGTGGAGACGCTCCTTCAGGTATACAGGACCGAGGCCGTTTAGGGCTTTAAAGGTCAGCACCAACACTTTGAATTGTGCTCGGAAATGTACTGGGAGCCAATGAAGGTCTTTCAGGACTGGTATTATATGGCCTCAGCAGCTGCTCCCAGTCACCAGTCTAGATCCCCCTAAGGGATCAGATCATGATTTTATAAACTCCTAGCACCTCTCCTTTGCCTTTTCTCTAAGCTAAGAAGTCCCAAATGCTGCAGCCTTTCTTCATAGAGGGGCCACTTCATCCCCTTGATAATTTCGGTGGCCTTTTTCTGAACCTTTCCAGAAGCATGACCGTCCTCCACCTGCCCCAGCATCCTGAACAGCTCCCTGTGCATGTAATCAAGCTACCACATGACCATGTGCAATGAGCATGTTTATGGGGAAGGTGCATAGGAGAGTGATGCGCTCAGTAACAACCGGCCACGAATTACTTGACAACAAGCAAGGTGACAATTCATCTCTGTCAGTGTATCGGTTACAGGGAAGCATCTGCTAGAACAATCTATCACAGCTAGAGGAGCTGGGTAAACATGGGGGTGGGAGTCTGGACCTAATCTGCTGCATGCATCAGAGGGAAGTTTTTGAGCAGGGAGCTCATCTCCGAGGGATGTTCTTGAACTACTTCGTCCTGCATGTGCGTTGCTAAAGGGCAGAGCCAGCCATGGTACCCCATGCTAGGTTGGCAGGAGCTGGGACAGAGCAACACTCCGTTGCAGGGATTTGAACTGCTGACCTTCTGATCGGCAAGCCCAAGAGGCTCAGTGGTTTAGACCATAGCACCACCCGCATCCCTGCACTGCTAGTTATGTCCACCGAGGAACTAAACGGCTTGGGAGCGAGAAGACACAAGGTCCATCTTCTACCGTGTGAGCCTGGAGAAGGTTCTCCGTCTCATGTCCTGGAGATGTTCTCCCTCTCATTCTCCACAAGGTAAAAAGTGCCCTGCTAGATAAAACCAAGGGTCCCCTCTAGTCCAGCTTCTTGTCTTCCAAAAAAAACCTGACCTATGGGAAGCTCCCAAGCAGGACATTAACACTATGACATGCACCCTACTTCTGCTCCCCAGCAACGAGGATGGCTTAGAGATGTGCTGCCTCCAATATTGGAGGTTGATAAATAGCTCTCAAGCCTGGGCTGCGTTTGGCTGGAATGTGGGTCAGGGCTTGTCAGCTCAGGTGGCTTTCAAAGAGGATTAGACAAATTCACGGAAGATGAGACTTATCAACAGCTACTATTGCTCTAAGGGACCCAGGTGGCGCTGTGGGTTAAACCACAGAGCCTAGAGCTTGCCGATCAGAAGGTCGGCGGTTCGAATCCCTGCGACGGGGTGAGCTCCCGTTGCTCGGTCCCTGCTCCTGCCCACCTAGCAGTTCGAAAGCATGTCAAAGTGCAAGTAGATAAATAGGAACCGCTCTGGCGGGAAGGTAAACGGCGTTTCCGTGCGCTGCTCTGGTTCGCCAGAAGCGGCTTTGTAGTCATGCTGGCCACATGACCTGGAAGCTGTACGCCGGCTCTTGGCCAATAAGCGAGATGAGCGCCGCAACCCCAGAGTTGGACAGGACTGGACCTAATGTTTAGGGGTCCCTTTACTATTGCTCTTCCTCCGCTGTCTGAGGCAATATGCCTCTGAATACCAGTAGCGGGGAGTCTTCAAAGAATCGTAGAGTTGGAAGGGACCCTGAGGGACATCTAGTCCAACCCCCTGCAATGCAGCAATCTTTTGTCCAACATGGGGCTCGAACTCACATCCCTGAGATTAAGAGCCTCATATTGACTGAGTCACAAAGTACGGAGATGGCTGTTGTGCTTGCATCCTTCTTGTAGGCTTCCCTTTTAGTTTAGGGCATCTGGTTGGCCTCTATGAGAACAGGCTGTTCTTACGTTCTTAGATCTGCCCAGAAGTTGGCACTGCTGAGTTCAATGGGTCTTTCTCCCATGCAAGTAGGTTGTATAGAGCACCACAGCCTGCAAAATATTATCAGAAGAGACATTCTGTTTGGGGAACGAGCTTTCCTGAGAAACAAATGGATTTTCTGCTAACCTAAGAAGCAGCTATAGGCCAGCCTCCCAGAGAGACCCCCAGTATCCCTGATACCATCTGGGTTGGGAAGATTAGGAGAGGAGGGACTGTATAATAAAAGGAGGCAGGGAGTCTTTTCTGGAGTGGACAAAGCAGATAAGGGAGGGGGGATGAGTGCCAGCTCCTACCAGCGATGTTTGTGCATCACACCAAGGGATCTTATCCAGAGTCCTCCTCTGAAACTCACTGTTTATTTGCTCTGGGGCCACAGATAGCTGGAGGGTGGGAGGCTTGCGGTGTACTCGGGCAAACAGTTGGCTCATTTCAGTAAACAATGGGGCCCACAGAGGAAAATCGCCACGCCTGGAATGGACCAACTAGCAAGTTCTGGTCACTATGGGTACGGGACAAATACCTTTAGCTTTAAGCTTGTGGGTTTCAGGCTCCAGTTTGCCCCTGAAGCTCTCTACCATGAAGGGGTCCTTGTGTGGACCATGACATGAGATAAAACATAAGACTCTTTCCTTCCTAAGGGTGCCACCAAATTCCACTCCTAGTTCAGAATCAGCAAGCAGAGTTTTGTAGGGGTACGACAAAATAGACACATGCATCGCTCTCCTGCAAGAGGGAGCTTATCACGGGACAAAAGTCAGCACCGGTTCGCATGCAACAGCATAAGAAGTTCATATGCTAGTTAATACATAGAGATTCAAATTTAGGAATAATTGCTAGGATTCGAATAGAAATAATCTCACTGTAGTGGGGAGTCAGTTATTAAGAACTGAAGAGGAGGCTGCATGGGGCTGATGGGACTCATCAACCTGGGAAAGTAGCCCATCTAGGAGAACGAAAACTTTGACCCTAAACTTCCACTGCATCGTGGGATAACTTCAGGAGCAGAAAAGGCTAAGGGGGAAAGCCTAAACAAATCCAGAGTGGCGTCCCTAAGATGGTCGGATGGTGCCTTGTGCGCCTGCTTCTGGCAACTCCTGCAGCCAAGCTAGAGCCGAACATCTTGTTCTGCTTTCCTTTGGACCACATCGGAGAGGCCGAGATGGGGGGGGGGGTCTTGTCATCTGGGGAGCCCAGGGCCTCTAGACACACTGGCCAGGCTTGTGCCCATTGGTGCTGCTAACGCGGCAAAAAACAATGTGGTTTGACTTTGCCCCTGTAGGCACACTCCGTTGTCTTTCGAAGAAGAGCCTGCTGGATCAGGCCAGTGGCCCATCTCATCCAGCATCCTTTAGTCACAGTGACCCTGTGGGAAGCCCAAAAGCAGGATGCCACCGCCCCAGTTTCTAGCAACTGGTATTCAGAATCACATTGTATCCGAGAATGGCCTACCCACCAGCGACAGTCTTATCTTCTGTGAATCTGACAGAATTTGGAGCCAGGTGTGGTTAGCCTGGAAAAGAGGAGACTTGAGAAGAAATATCTCAAATATCTCAAGGGCTGTCACACGGAAGAGGGAACAAGCTTGTTTTCTCCTGCTCTCGAGGGTAGGACTCGAATCGATGGCTGCAAGTTACATGAAAGGAGATTCCGACTAAACCTCAGGAAGAACTCTCTGACAGCAAGAGCTGTTCGACTGTGGAACTGTCTCCCTCGGGAAGTGGCGGACTCTCCTTCCTTGGAGGTTTTTAAGCAGAGGTTGGATGGCCGCCTGTCATGAATGCTTTAGTTGAGATTCAAGGTATACAAAAAAAGTATCAGGTGTTATAATGATTATAATACAACAAAACCAAAACACCAAACCGGCTTGCAAATATAAAGAACAATTTTACTCAGTTAAACACACTAAGGTGCACACTAAACAAACAGGCACCTCCTCACCGTCCCTCGGCGAAAGTGGTACTTGCTGTGCCTGTGAAGATATTCTATTCTTGATGTATCGTGTTGAGTATATAGTATTATGAACTGAGGAAGCTGTAGCAAAACCTGCTTAATATTCGGAATACAGGTCTTCTCATCGATTGTACCACTTTCGCCGAGGGACGGTGAGGAGCTGCCTGTCTGCGACCATCACCACGTATGACCCCTGCCTCTACATATGGCTATGTGATGAATCCTTTCTTGCGACCATTCCCTCTTATACGACTTTGCACGTCCAGATGAGAACTATCTGCAGCACGTTTTGCTTATTTGCACTGCGCTATGACACTATTAGGGACCCAGGTGGTGCTGTGGGTTAAACCACAGAGCCTAGGGCTTGCTGATCAGAAGGTCAGCGGTTCGAATCCCCACGACGGGGTGAGCTCCCGTTGCTCAGTCCCAGCTCCTGCCCACCTAGCAGTTCAAAAGCACATCAAAGTGCAAGTAGATAAATAGGAACCGCTCTGGCGGGAAGGTAAACAGTGTTTCCGTGTGCTGCTCTGGTTCGCCAGAAGCGGCTTAGTCATGCTGGCCACATGACCCGGAAGCTGTACGCCGGCTCTCGGCCTATAGAGCGAGATGAGCGCCGCAACCCCAGAGTCGGTCACGGCTGGACCTACTGGTCAGGGGTCCCTTTACCTTTACCTTTATGACACTATTATTATATACATTATTGGCAGAGTTGTGCCACTAGTTGACTATTTGTTTATCAGTATCTACAGGCTTTGACATGCACGCTGCACCTTAGTGTGTTTAACTGAGTAAAATTGTTCTTTATATTTGCAAGCCGGTTTGGTGTTTTGGTTTAGTTGAGATTCCTGCATTGCAGGGGGTTGGACTAGATGACCCTAGGGGTCCCTTCCAACTTTCTATTGATTCTATAGTTCTCGTTTGGCCTTGCAGCCTGTCCCAGTTTGTTCTTATGGTGCCAAGCTTGGGAGGGTGATGGTGGAGAGGAATAGGAGGGCACTCAGAGCGAGGAAGGGCGGGGGGCGATATCCTCCCAGTTCAGTTAACGCTCGCAGGAAGTGGTTTGGCAGCCCCCGGTCGAGCGCTGATACCCCTTCTCAGAAATGATCATGCAATTCTCTAAAGATAGATTGCGCAAATCGAGACGCAAACCCACCAGGGCCCTCGGGAGCCCACAGCTGCAATTCCCCAAGCATGGAGTTCCAGAAGTTACAGAAATAAGACAGGGGGGCGAAGAAAATGCCCCCACCCCGTCTGGCCCTTTTACGCAGCTGCCTCGTGGACCTAACCAACTAACGCTCCACAGCCGAGCAGGTCTCTTATGCAAGTTTCTCTCGGGTTTCACATCCGCAGAACCCACTTTTTCTCCAGAGTGTGGCAGCTGCACACATCCCTTTGACACACACACAAACACACACATAGCCTGTGTAATCTCTTAACTGTAACCTCAAACTGCGCCTCATTATCCCGGACGCCGCAATGGCAACGAGGAGCCTGCTGAAAAATGGGCACCTCGAGAAGACTTCCCACTTTGGGGTCTTTGATGAAACAGGTGCTGAGAGAGAGAGAGAGAGAGAGAGAGAGAGAGAGAGAGAGAGAGAGAGAGAGAGAGTTGTGGGTGGGATTGCAAGTGACAAGGCAACAAGTCTCTTTTTTTCAAATAATTTTTATTATTTTCCAATTAAACAATTTTAACAAATCAAAAACAAATCATTTCTCATACATCTTTGCTCTGCCGAGCTACGACTTCCCTCCCTCCCGTCAGAAGGTTTTCTAGTCCATTCTTTCCCTGCAGTTTCTTTCTTTAACTTCTTCACAATGTCATAGGGTTATTCCAATCCCGCTAGTGTTTTCAAACTTCCACAGTTCAATCTTAAATAGTCAACAAACTTACTCCATTCTCTTTGGAATTTCGCTTCGTCCTGGTTTCGTACCTTGCTGGTCAGATTTGCAAGTTCAGCATATTCTTCGTCTGCCACTCCTCTATCGTTGGTACTTCCTGTGTCTTCCATCTTTGGGCTATCAATATTCTAGCTGCGGTTGTTGCATACATAAACAATCTCTGATCCCTTTTAGCAATTTCCTCCCCCATTAAGCCCAGCAGAAAAGCTTCTGGCTTTTTGGGGAAAGTATACTTAAACATCTTTTTTAATTCATTATATATCAATTCCCAAAACATCTTCATTTTTTCGCATGTCCACCACGACAAGGCAACAAGTCTTATCTCTGTAATCCAGGTCGATTGAGCATATCACCTCCCACATGTTCCCATAGTTAAGGGAAAACTGTCCAGTGTACAGATTTATGTATTATAAGAAGAGCGCTGGTGGATCAGGCTCACGGCCGGCCCAGCTTCTTTCTTCTTTGGCGATCACTCGTAGCTGAGTAAGATTGTCTTCCATGAACATGGTCTTAACAGTGAGTCTGTAAGTGACTGTGGAGGCCAATTCTGGATCCACATGTCCTTCCACGGTGGGGACATCTTTGTCGGCCCTTGTGGAAAGATAACTGCTCAGGAGAAGTGATAGTCATTTTCCAACGTTGCACCATTGAGATGGATTTGTGGCGCTGCAAAGGGGTTGTTTTGTGCTTGTTGGTGCAGCACTTTGGTATTTTGGATGTTGAGCAATAGGCCAAGCTTTTCGTAAGCTTCTGCAGAGATATTAAGGATGGATTGGAGGTCGATCCTCTGAGTGTGCGCACACAACATTGTCGTCAGCATACTGAAGCTCTACGACGGAAGTTACGGTAACCTTACTCTTTGCTTTCAGCCTGCTCAGCATATTTGCTTTCCAGCATCCTGTTCTCACTGTGGCCAACCAGATGCCTGGCGAAAACCTGCAAGCAGGACTTGAGCACAAGAGCCCTCTCCCTTTCTGGGGTCTCCAGAAACTGGTGTTCAGAAGCTGCCTCCAACTGTGGAGGGCAGAGCATAGCCATCGTGGCCAGCAGCCTTCTATAGTCTTCTACCCCATGAATTTGTCCAATCCTCTTCTACAGCCAGCTTGTCCTGGGAGAGTCCAGGTTCCTCTAACTCAGGCTCAGTATTCAGCCCTTGTTGATCTAGAACAGGGACATCCAACACCCAATAGACTGTGATCTACTCACAGTGTAAAAAAACTGGCAGTGATCTACCCATTGTCGTAAAAAGACTGGCAGTGATCTACCCAAAGTTGTGGAGCTTTATTTTAGGAAGCCAAAGTTGTGGAGCTTGAGCTTTTTTTTAGGAAGTCAAAGTTGGGTTTTTGCTTATTTTTTTATTTGCTTATTTTTTGTAAGGAGATTACTGAAGGGCCAGAGATCAACCATGATCTACCAGGAACACCCCATGATCTACCAGTAGATCACGATCTACCTGTTAGACATGCCTGATCTAGAATATATGAGGAACCGACAGAGATCAACCATAATCTACCAGGAGCACCCCATGATCTACCAGTAGATCATGATCTACCTGTTGGACATGCCTGATCTAGAATATATGAGGAATTGACAGAGATCAACCATGTTCTACCAGGAACACCCCATGATCTACCAGTAGATCACGATCTACCTGTTGGACATGCCTGATCTAGAATATATGAGGAATGGACAGAGGGCAGAATCCTGTAGCAAGATCTGTGAACGTGAGCAGGATAGGATCCAGCAGATCTCAGGCTGAGGTGGGAGATTCCTTCTCTTCACTTTTTATTCCCCACCCTTCTGGCTGGGTTGCCCCAGCCACTCCGGGCAGCTTCCAACATATATAAAAACACAATAAAACAGTTTTTTAAAAACTTCCCCATACAGGGTTGCCTTCAGATGTCTTCTAAAGGTTTGGTTGTTACTTATCTCCTTGGTTTGGGGGGTCGCATAACTCCTTACCCGCCAACGTTTCTGCAATGAAAACAGGGACGTCCTAAGGGAAAGTGGGACATTCCGGGATCAAATCAGAAACCGGGACGGCCTTCTGTAAATCCAGGACTGTCCCTGGGAAATAGGGACACTTGGAGGGTCTTTGTGTCTTGGCGCTTATGGAGGAGACTGGTGTATTCCTTGTGAAATTTATTTGTTTGCTTCCTTGAGCAGTGTTATCCTTAGCGCACTTGGATAGAATTATCTCTTGCAAACAAGCTTGCATTTTTCACATTTTGTATTAAAGGACAAGAAAAGGCGGCTTCTAACACTCTGTTGGGGGGTGGGCAGGCCCACCCAGTTATGTCAATCGTAGAGCAGAGAGGAAGGAAGCTCTTCCATTTTCTTTCTTCCTCCGTGTGTAAAACGGGAGCCTCTGGGGATTCCTGCCTAGCTGCAAATCCCACAGCTATTAATAAAGAGCCACGGCATTTGCATATGCACGGCCCCCACCTCAAAGCCTTGTAAGACCTTTTTTAAAAAAGAATGAGCAGGCAAGCCAACAACCTCCTGTGGTTCTTCGTATCAATCTCGCACAGGACCCCGAAGCATACTTTTTGGGTGCCATGCTCTCTTGCACGACCCCAGAAGACGTGTGACCCAGTTTTTTGCCTCGACGTGCTGTGGGGTATGCCCTGTTTGCCGCCTCTTTAAAGCAATATTCCATTGCCATATTATGTGATCCTAAGCTGAACAGGCTTAGGATCCAGCCTAAGTCCACCCTCTATGGTCCATAGCTGTCAATCCTCCCTTTTTTTGCGGGAAACTCCCTTATTCCAATGCCGTTTCCCGCTGCTATCCCGGATTGTTGATATCCCTTAAATTTCCCGGATTTCAAAGGAAGCAGCTCCTCTCCCTCCCTGCCGGCCAGGGAGGCTCCTCAGCTGCGTTGCTCGGCTGCCAATAAGGAGTCTGAGACCGACTGGGGGCGGAGCTTGCATGCCTTGTGCAGCCAGACCCTCACGCCCAACCAGACAGACAGCCTGCCTGCCGTCTATGCGCTCGCTCTTTCACTCACCCGTTCGCGCGCAGCCTCTGGAGCGCAGGGTGGCGAGGCTACTTGGTGCCATTGCACCGCCCTCGCGGCATCCCTTATTTTCAAATCCGAAAGTTTGGGGAAAATCCCTTATTTTCAAATCCGAAAGTTGACAGCTATGCTCTGGTCCTCTGTCCCTGGAACGCTCCTTCTGAGGGACTTATACTGGCATATCCTTGGCTGATTTAATGGTGGCTCAGCCACAGATGTGCCTCACCTTAAGTTGCTCATGCCAGCAGATCATGCCCCTTGCTCTTCGAAATTCTCAGTTCTCCGGTTTTCGTGATGTGGTCCTCCAACCAATGCATAGAAAGACGAATA
This sequence comes from Darevskia nairensis, assembly GCA_034642065.1. NCBI lineage: Eukaryota > Metazoa > Chordata > Lepidosauria > Squamata > Lacertidae > Darevskia > Darevskia nairensis. Next base: position 571,631 of record JAWWNI010001066.1, read on the forward strand.
TATTACGGAGCGAGGGTGCTCAAAACGCACACGTTAGTGAAAACGGCTTATGAAAAGGCCTTCCACTGGGGGAGGTAAAGGGACCCCTGACCGTTAGGTCCAGTCGCGGACGACTCTGGGGTTGCGGCGCTCATCTCACTTTATTGGCCGAGGGAGCCGGCATACAGCTTCCGGGTCATGTGGCCAGCATGACTAAGCTGCTTCTGGCGAACCAGAGCAGCGCATGGAAATGCTGTTTACCTTCCCGCCGGAGCGGTACCTATTTATCTACTTGCACTTCATGCTTTCGAACTGCTAGGTTGGCAGGAGCAGGGACCGAACAATGGGAGCTCACCCCGTTGCAGGGATTTGAACCGCCGACCTTCTGATCGGCAAGCCCCTAGGCTCTGTGGTTTAACCCACAGCGCCACCCACGTCCCTTTCCACTGGGGGAAAGTGCTTGGAAAAAATGTGCACGTTTGTCAGAACAGCATACCAAAAATGTTTCAGGAGAAATGCACAGCAACAAGTTTATATGTATTTTCATGGGGGTTTAAAGGATAAAAAAAATCGCAAGATTCAGTGGAGAACCGAATTTCAGGATGGGAAAATGAGGAATTGGGGGAGGTGGGCTGAAAAATCAACAAGTTTGCGAAAAATTGGAAAAAAGAAATAATTCCAACAAAACAAGAATGGCAAGATAAATTGTTTAGTTATGTTGCATTGGCAAGATTGACAGATGCGACCAGAGGTTATAGCAAACAAAAATTTCAAAAAGATTGGAAGAAATATAGCGATTACCAGAAAAAGCAATGCCTGCAAATTACTACTTGGACTTGTTTTAATTAACTTTTGCAAATGGATTTATGGTTAGAATAAAATATTAAATAGAAATATAAAGAGAGTTAGTAAGAAGATAAAAGGAAGCAGATTGTTATGGTTGATAACAGACCCACGTAGAGGATGAAGGAAGTCATCAATGGAAATGGATCTGAAATTTGGTTAAAATATACTGTCCACTAGAGTATTATTTTAGTATGCTTTTATTTTTGTTATGGTTCTTTTTGTTAATATTGTTGTTTCTTTTCTGGTTTTCCCTTTTTTCTATTTCTTTTTTCATTTTTATTTGTTATATAATGTGTGTCTGTGTGTTGCGTTTGTTTGCCCGCCCATAAAATAAAAGAAAAATTAAAAAATTAATTAAAAATAAAAATAAAAAACCGACAGGTTTGGCCCATCCCTAATTTCTGAATTGGTGCAACCTCAGTTGCCCGTGAATGTTATGTGTAAGCTGCTGAACCAGGCAGGGGAGCTTGCGAGAAACTACACACCACAGCCTGTCTTGGTATTATGTACATCCCTTTAAGCTAGCCCTGCATTCCTCCTTCGCCCGGCATTCCCACACTGGAATCGCGTTGTATAATTTAGTGAGAGGGGCGGCCTCCTCTTCCTCCGGCACAACAAAGAGTTGGCCACACAGCAACAGAGGAAATGAGCAACATCTGTCCGGCTTCCTCTCTCTCTCTCTCTCTCTCTCTCTCTCCCTGGTAAGCATCACAAATGAACAGCTGTGTCTGGTATTTCGTCCAGCGCAGAAATCCATCATGCCGTATTTCTCTCTTCTCCCCCACCCTCCCCTTTTAACACACCCCTCAGCACAGGAATCTGCGCTCAGGCCAGAAAGGTAATCTGAGTATTTTTTTTATTTCCTCCAAGAAACACTGAGCTTTGTTGTTCGAGTTTCTCCTCAATGGGACGGGTGCGAATCGGGCTTTCCCTCTCCCCCCACCCCACCTTAAAAATTAGGAACCCTTTGTTCATATTAGGACCCCTTCATTCATATTCTGGGATCGCTTCATTCATTTCTTCCCATCTGCTTCTTTTTGTAAGGCACAAATTTGCACGCCTTACTATTTTCTTTATACAAATTTCGTTAGATTTGTATATCCCAGGGTGGTTCGTAACATAACATCGCAAGATAAGAACACCCCAAAAAATCACAATAAACACAAAATACATCATTATAGGGTTTTTTTGTCATTTAAGGATTTTATTGCTTTTAATTTGATCTTGCATTTGGTAGATTCCCCCCCCCCCGTTCTTCGTATTTCAGTGACAGCATAATATTCTTCAGTTTTTGTTATTTATTATGTTTGTGTACCATCCTACACCCATAGATCTCAGGTCACAACATGCAATTACAATATGAAAATAGCAAAATATATAATAAGAATAAGAACAAAAACAAACCAATAACACCCCCCCCTTCCATAATACGTCAAGGAACGCCTCTCTCCATATGAATCAACCCAGCCCCTAAGATCATCATTTAAAGGGGCATCAGATGTCGATCAACCCATAGCCTGGTTGAAGAAGGGCATTTTCGCCTGGAGGGCCTTGGAAGATGATCTCAGGGTCCAGGCCGGTTCATATGAAGAGAGGTAGTCCTTGAGGTATTGCGGTCCCGAGCTGTTTAAGCCTTTACGTTTCCGAGCACAATTCAAAGTGTTGGTGCTGACCTTTAAAGCCCTAAATGGCCTCGGTCCAGTATATCTGAAGGAGCGTCTCCACCCCCCTCAATCTACCCAGACACTGAGGTCCAGCGCCGAGGGCCTTCTGGCGGTTCCCTCACTGCGAGAAGCCAAGTTACAGGGAACCAGGCAGAGGGCCTTCTCGGTAGTGGCACCCGCCCTATGGAAACGTCCTCCCACCAGATGTCAAAGAGAACAACTACCAGACTTTTAGAAGACATCTGAAGGCAGCCCTGTTTAGGGAGGCTTTTAATGTTTGATTGATTGTTGTATTTTAGTGTTTTGTTGGAAGCCGCCCAGAGTGGCTGGGGAAACCCAGCCAGATGGGTGGGGTATAAATAATAAATTATTATTATTATTATTATTATTAAGAAGAACAACAACAACAACAAGCCACAAACAAATAACCCAATCCTATACATGTTTAATTGGAGGTAAGGGTCACTGATTTTCACTAGTTTCCCAAGGTCTTAGCCTGCCGGTACAAGGAGAACCAAGAGGGAGCCAGTCTAAGAAATTCCACAACATGGAATATGGAGAGAGCCTGTGTGGTGCGGTGGTTAGAAAGTTGGGCCAGGACCTGGGAGGCCTGGGTTCAAATCCCCACTCGACCCTTAAGCTCAGTGGAGGACCTTGGGTTCGTCACTGCCTCTCACCTTGCCTACCTTGCAGGGTTGTTGTTAGGATAAAATGGGGTGGGGAGGAAAAGTGTACTCCTTGGAGGACAGGTAGGATATAAAGTCCATAATTAAATAACCCAGTATTGTCAGTAGATCAGAGACCATTTGTCAGATGATGAAGAAGAGGAGTTTGGATTTGATATCCCGCTTTGTCACTACCCGAAGGAGTCTCAAAGCGGCTCACATTCTCCTTTCCCTTCCTCCCCCACAACAAACACTCTGTGAGGTGAGTGGGGCTGAGAGACTTCAGAGAAGTGTGACTAGCCCAAGGTCACCCAGCAGCTGCATGGGGAGGAGCGGGGAAGCGAACCCGGTTCACCAGATTACGAGTCTACCGCTCTTAACCACTACACCACACTGGCTCCCAGTGTGGTGATGGGGCCTTGGTCCTGAATACTTGAGCTATGATATCACAGCTGATATAGGGCTGTTCGGCAAATTGCAAATTTGGGTGTCTGCAAAAGACTTTTGTGAGGTGGATCTGGAGCAGCAAAGAGGCCAGTCAGATGTTGTTAGACTCCACCTCCCATCAGCCCCCACCAGCATGGCCAATGGCCAGGGGCGATGGGAGTTGTAGCCCATCAACACTCAGCAGGGGGGTCCGAGAGGTTCCCCATGCTTGTCTTAAAAATGGTTTCTGAACGCCAAGAGATTTCTTTCCCCCCCAATCACCAAACATTCCAGGAAAAAAAGTTTTATGATTCTTTCACGATGTTGCATTATATCATCTAATGAATTAAACATCCTCATGCCGGCTTGGAGAGATTTTGCTCGATGACTGAATGTGGATTCATCACATGGGGGAGGGAAAAAACGTATCTGGTTTGTGCATCTTCTAAAGAACGCAAACAATTGTTGCGGTAATAAAATACACTTTGCTACCCACACAGACATTGATTGAATAATCACAGATGGAATTCATGGAGAGTTTGTTAAATTCAAAAAGATGTCGTGTTCCTGTTTTTTCCAGGTTGCAGCAGAAATAGGCCAATGCTCCACATTGCCCCCAAATAAATCTGTCACAAGTTTCTGGGACTGAAGCATGGGGTTCCTCTGGAAATCACATCAGAAATTGCCACATTCATTCTCTTACATGTGTGTTTTGTTGTCCATATCAAACTCACACAGGATCATGGGCTTTGTAGTGCAATATAATGAAGAAACACTGGAATAGAACAGCATATCTGTTCATCAGTTTAGCACTGCATCATGGGATGTACAGTGTCTGGTTTGGCCCTTCATGGCACTTGTCTGTGTTACTTAAGTGTCTTTGCTGTTTCCAGAGAGAAAATAATACTTTACTGTGGAAAAAGAACAACAACAGAACATAATTTGAGGAGAAATGGACACAGAGGCTTTGTCTTCCGTAGTCCAGGTGTAACATAGCAGGGAGACATTCAACCAGACATACAGAGGAAAAACTCCCACAGAACGGCACAGCCAATCAGAGCATGCGATACCTCAGCAAAGAACACACCACTCTGCCTGGTTGCTAAGCAACCCCTCCGCCTGTTCCCCTCTTGGCTAGTTGAGAACAGAATTAACCCTTAAGATGCAAACTGAATGATCCCTGCTGCTAGACTTCCAACACCTGGTGCAGAGAATTTTGCAATTGAACTACTTGCCTTCCCATCAGATGTCAGCGAGTTAAACAACTGTATTTCTTTTCTGAAGACAGCCCTGTTTTGGGAAGCTTTACGTGTTTGGCATGTTTCCCCCCCTCCTCTGTATTTTGTTGGAAGCTGTCCAGAGTAGCTGGGTGGGGTATAAGAAATAAATTATTATTATTATATTATTATTGCTGCCACACTTCATAGTGGAATCATCTCTGACAAGTGGACTAATAATAATAATAATAATAATAATAATAATAATAAATTTTATTTATACCCCGCCCTTCCCAGCCGAAACCGGGCTCAGGGCGGCTAACATCAGTAAAATTACAATAAAGTATAAAAGAAAACCGTTAATGAAAATACCGGTTAAAAAGACAATTTAAAATTTAAAATGCTGCTTCATTTAATCGCCCATACTCAAAACTAAGGGGAGTCCAACCCGAAGGCCAGGCGGAACAGCTCTGTCTTGCAGGCCCTGCGGAAAGATGTCAAATCCCGCAGGGCCCTGGTCTCTTGTGACAGAGTGTTCCACCAAGTTGGGGCCAGTACTGAAAAGGCCCTGGCCCTAGTTGACTAGGGGACAAGTGGAAGCCTTCTTGACCAAATTTCTCTCTCTCTCTCTCTCTCTCTCTCTCTCTCTCTCTCTCTCTGTGTGTGTGTGTGTGTGTGTGTGTGTGCTTTCATAGAATCATAGAATTCTAGAGTTGGAAGGGAGATCCTGTGGATCATCTGGTCCAACCCCCTGCAATGCAGGAATACGCAGCTGCCCCATGCAGGGATCGAACCTGCAACCTTGGCATTATCAGTACCATGCTCTAACCAGCTGAGCTCCCATAGGAACAATTGTTAGGAACATTCCCATGCAGACTGCAGAACGCTGGGAATCTACCGTGCGAGATTTCCTTCATCAAATCCACTACCGCAGAAACATTACCCCAAGCATTTGCCTGCTGTATATAAAAGAAAGCACGGAAGGTTGAACAGGCTTCTCAATAAGACAATAAGCATATCTGCCCTTCCAGTTCTCCAGCTGGCAACTATGAACCCGATACAGCAAGACATAGCCCTTGTGGGCTGCTCAAAGTCCTTTTTTTTTTTGTCTTGGGACTGTGGGAGAATGTGCAAATCCGGGGACGACGATGACATGGGGCTTAGAGACCAAAGATGCGCCTGTTTCTGCCAGTTTGGGTCCCACCGCTTCTAGCATCTCTATTTCATTGTGATATTTGGCATTCCACGAATGCTTTGGGTGGGAACCTCAGAAAACAGCCTTTAAACCGGCAGAGAGGACGACGCGATGCAGATGCTGGTCCACAGAGCTCAGAGGAGAAGGGAGAGAAGCAGAAGAGGCCCGCTCACATTCCAATGCGAAAGGATGCAATGCAACATTGCCAGATATCTGGGACTACAACTCCCACCAGCCCTAGCACGGCCAATGGTCAGAGGCGATGGGTGTTGTAGTCCCCAAAAGAAATCTGAAAGGCACCAGGGTGAAGAAAGCTGAAACGCAACATGAGAGCTGGTGTGGTGTAATTGCTAGAGTGTTGGACTAAGACTTGGGAGACCAGGGTTGAAATCCCCACTCGGGCATGAAGCTCACTGGGTGACATTGGGCCAGTCACTGCCTCTCAGCCTAACCTAACCCTCACAGGGTTGTTGTGAGGAGAGGGAGAACAATGCAAGGCTTCTTGAGCTCCTTGGAGGTGGCGTACCAATGCAGTCCATGCATAATGTTCAGACATATTTGCAGGGCGAGCTCCAAAACTGAGGGGCTCCTGTGATGTTGGGCTGGGACACACACACACACACACACACACACACACACACACACACACCTTTGAGATTGGTCTGAAAATCAGTTGGCATAAACCGCAGGAAGGGAAAGGGTTATTATATTCAACTCCTGCTTGCAAGCTGTCGTGGAAATTCTACTCAATATTGATCCGGAGTAGATTCCAATGTGTAGTTAGCAGAGTAACAACTTAAACACGTTACAGGATTCCCAAAAAATAGACCAGAGGCAGTTAATATTTCATCCAGCAGAACTTTACTGCTACTGAAGGCAAATGAGTTTAATGGTCACAAATCCAATACATTCAGGGTTTGTACTGTCCATTAGAAATCCAGTTACAGTAGACTTAACCAGTGCTTTTTCTTTCTTTCTTAAAACATGTTTAGGGGTACTCTCATTTTCCTACTCATATTGAAATACTGCCCCTCAATGGGGCCAAATTTAGATTCACAAAATGCCCCCAGAAAAAAGCACTGGACTTAACTTAAATTTACAATAACTTATAATAAGTCTTCCTGCCAACCTAGCAGTTCGAAAGCACATCAAAGTGCAAGTAGATGAATAGGTACCGCTGCAGCGGGAAGGTAAACGGCATTTCCGTGTGCTGCTCTGGTTCGCCAGAAGCAGCTTAGTCATGCTGGCCACATGACCCGGAAGCTGTATGCTCCTTTCTATATATAGGGTGCCTAAATTCTGCATGGACTGGTTGCATGGCAACATGGGCAAATGGCTGTAGATACCTATTAGGGCTACAAATTACCACATAGCATATATTCAACAATAAAAACAGCGACAATTTGTTGTTGACAAAGGACAGCTGGACATATAAAGGGCCCCATTACCTTCAGTAGCTTAGGGCCTCATCAAACAAAAATCTGGCCCTGACTAGATGCCTACCCCAAAAAAAAAAAAACATTTCGGGAGCGCAAATCAGGACACACACAAACGACACCATCCCACCGCCTCCTCTGTTTGCCTGCTTGCACTGATCCACCCAACCCTCTCCTCTGCCTGCTCTCTCCCTCCCTCCCTTCCCCGCTTGCTCCTTCCCCCCTCTGCATCCTCCTCCGTGGCCTCTGCCTCTTCTGCCGCTGCCACGGCTTCCCGCGACTCTCAACATGGCTTTGATGTGAACCATTGGCGATCGCCAAAGCGATCCCAGAAGGCCCTCTGGTGCTTGTCAGCCAGGTCAGTCCTAACGGGACATTCTGGGATCCAAACAGAAGCCGAGATTGGTTTTTTGTGATCCGGGATGTCTTGCTTAAAACTGGACAGTTGCAAGGTATGTAGCTGGACCAATGGCCTGGTTCACAAATAGGTCACAAAAGTCAACGCAATGATTGACAGGGGGAGAGAGAGCACCCAGGAAAGTGAAACGAATTGGCAATATGCCTGTGTCCTCCTTCGCAGGAAGGGGGTCAGGGTGCCAGTTTGTTGGGCTTGCGTAATGATGAAATAAATACCCACCCTGAGTTTACTGAGAAGCGTTGGTTGCAGCCGCAAGAGTTGCTGCAGCACTTTCTGTTCCTCCCAGGACCCAGAGAGCTGCCGGGCGCACACCAGCAGTTATGTAATAGGAAGCCCCCGTTTCCACCCAGTTTCCACATTAAGGCATTATATAATGAACACATTGTTTTGGAAGTGACCAACGACCAAGCCACAGGAGGATGCAACTCTGACAGGAGAATTTATGTCTCTCTTGCTCTCTCCTCTTTGCTCGTTTTGGGCTTCATTGCCAATAACACACACTTGCTCCTTCACCTTTCACCCAGTCCGTTGAACCAGCCGCTCGCTCCTTTTGCACCCAGAATGGTACCACTGCTAAGCCTGCTTACGGAAACCCTAGTGCAAGGATGTCCGAACCACGTTCACCCAGGGGGCCACTGTGGTAGGTGGCAAAAGCAGGCAGAGCAAGAAATGTAAAATTTGCCCTTTGACTACTTGGCTGGTTTCTTTTTCTTTCTTTCTCTCTTTGCCCAAATCGTTTTTGTTGATTTTCCAAATTTTAACAGATCAACTACAAATTAAAGCAAAATTAATGCAATCTTTTCCAAAAATTGGTCCTCCACCCTATGCCCTCCATGTGTCCATAGTTTCCTCTCGTTGCAGCATTGCTTTCCCAGCTGCAGACATACCTTGGAAGTCGAACGGAATCCATCCCAGAAGTTTGTTCGATTTCCAAAACGCTTGAAAACCAAGGTGCGGCTTCCGATTGGCTGCAGGAAGCTCCTGCAGCCAATCAGAAGCCCCATCGGACATTTGGGTTCCAAAAAAACATTCGCAAACTGTAGTAGCGTGGGGCTAATGATTTCAGCTAGTGATTTCAGCTCTCTGACATTGCAGGCAAGGAGACAGCGTCTTCATGTAACAACTCTTTATTCAGGCAACAAGACAAGACTGAGGGAAGGAGGGAGGGGGGCTACATTTATAGGGACAGAGACATGGCAAGGAAAAGATACATTTTGGAGGGAACAATCTCAAGCAATCACACAGCAGCTTTTTGGTGGGAACCAATAAAGCTGAGGATCCAAATACAGCAGCTTGAATAAACCAATAGAAGCTGTTCCTTCTGGAACAGGAATGCAGTTACTTTACAGACAATAGTAATACAGAGATAACCTTTGAATCAATACACAACACCCCTTCCCCCCTAGTGAGCACAACACACGTAATCCCTTAGATACTGTGGGGTGCTGCGACTTCTTCTTGACCTCCTGACAACAGGTGTGGCAGGTACAGGATTAGGTATTACCTGCGGTGGAGGGGCTATTGTAGTCGTTGTGTCAGGAACAGAGGGAGTCTCAGACAGCTCAGAGTCCCCTACCTGTTCCTCATCCTCATGAGGACTAGCAGGACCAGGTTCATTTGCTGAAACCTCTGGTGCCTGCATCTCTGGGCCATTTCCACTCTGGCCTTGCAGCTGTGTGTCATTAGCAGGGGGAGGAGTATCCTCAGCCTGTACATTCTCCGCATCTGACTCCTCCCTACTGGGCGCCCGGCGCCTCAGCTGATCTATATGTCTCCTCCAAACCTGCCCATTTTCCAAAGTTACGTAATAGGACACAGGTCCACTAGCCCGGGTGATCACACCTGCCACCCACCGTGGACCTCGTGCATAGTTTCTCACCCAGACCAGATCTTCAGGGGCGAGATACCTTGTTGTGTCACTCTCGGCCTGTGGGGGTGCTCTTGAATTGTGGTTTGGCACCTTGTCTGGGTGGACGTAATCCAGCACCGTTACCAGCCTTCTACCTAGGAGCAGCTCCGCTGGCGACTTGCCCGTAGCAGTACACGGCGTCGCATGCTGCAAAAACAACATTCGGGCGATGCGAGCCGACCAGTCACCCTCCATTAAACGCGCAATGGATCCTTTGGCTGTTCGTACCATGCGCTCAGCCTGCCCATTGGAGGATGGGTGAAAGGGAGCTGATGTGACCCCTCTTATGAAGTTATCTGCCAAGAATGCCCTGAATTCTTGAGATACAAAAGCTGCTCCATTATCTGACACGATGGTCTCGGGCAACCCGTGGGTCGCAAACAACCGTCTCAACACTTTGATCACTGCGGCTGATGACATGCTGGGCACCATAGCTACTTCTAACCATTTGGAATACGCATCAACTATAACCAAAAAAACCTTCCCTTGGAATGGCCCAGCAAAATCTATGTGCAGCCGGCTCCAGGGAGTCCTGGACTGCTCCCACCAGTGGACCGGTGCTCTGGCCACTTCTGGGTGCACCTCTTGGCATGCCTTGCATGTCCGTACCCACTGTTCAACCTCATGGTCCATTCCCGGCCACCACACATAACATCGGGCTAGAGACTTCATCCTGACCATTCCCGGATGTCCCATGTGAAGCGTCTCTAGAACCCTGTTTCTCAGTGGTGCTGGGATGATCACCCTGTCTCCCCACAGGAGACAACCCTTGTGCAAGGATAACTCATGCTGCCTTGTTGCATAAGGCCTGAATTTTTCTTCATGCGGGCCACCTGGCCACCCCCTCCCCACCCAAGTGAGCACACGGGAGAGAACGGCATCTTTCCTTGTTCTCTTAGCTATTTCAGTAGCAGTTACAGGGGCCCCTGGAAGCGTTTCTAGCATCATGATGCGTTCCGCTGGGGCAGGATCCGCATCGCTCCCACCAGGAAGGGGCAATCGACTCAATGCATCAGCGTGGCCCAACCTTTTTCCCGGCACATGGGTCAGGGTGTACTGGAACCCATTCAGGAATATAGACCAGCGCAACATTCTGGGGGAGAGGATTTGTGGCGTTTGTTTGTTTGGGTTGAACAACCCTAACAGTGGCTTGTGGTCCGTTTCAATGGAGAAATGGCGACCATACACATAGTCATAGAACTTTTTGATCCCTGCCACAATTGCCAGTGCTTCTTTATCAATTTGAGCATAGTTGCGCTCCGTGGGCGACAATGTACGGGAATAGAAAGAGATGGGCTTTTCCGACCCATCCGGTTCCCTATGGCTCAGCACAGCCCCCAGCCCATATTGAGAGGCATCACATGCCAGGACCAGTGGCTTCGACTCATCATAATGAGCAAGGACGCTCCTGCTAGTCAGCATTCCTCGCAAGGAGTCAAAAGCCTTCTGCTGTGCCTGACCCCAACGCCACACATTCTTTTTCTGCAATAATCTATGCAACGGTTCAGCTACCGAAGCTTTCTGGGGTAAGAATGAGTGATAAAAGTTAATAAGTCCCAGGAATGACTGCAACTCCGTCTTGTTCTGTGGGCGTGGTGCTTCAGTGATGGCCTTAATTTTAGCCTCCGTGGGGTGGATGCCTGCTGCGTCAATTTTAAAACCCAAGAAGTCCACAGTTGGCACCCCAAAACTGCATTTTTCCTTTTTCAGTTGCAGCCCCACCTCCTTGAACTTGAGTAACACTGCACGGACACGCTCAGTCAGTTCCTGGGGGTCTTTTCCAGCAATCAGAACGTCATCAAAAAATGGCAAGACCCCCGGCAGACCCCTTAACAGGCGCTCCATTAGCCCTTGAAAAATCCCTGGTGCCACACAAACTCCAAACTGTAATCTGTTAACTCTGAACGCCCCTTTCTGAGTTACGATAGTCTGTGCTTCTGCTGATTGTGGGGTTACTGGCAGCTGTTGGTAAGCTTGTGCTAGGTCAATTTTGGCGAAAACCTTGCCCCCAGCCAGTTTTGCCAACAGCTGTGAGACGACTGGAATGGGGTATGAGTTTCCCCTGAGTGCCTTATTGATAGTACATTTGTAATCTGCACAGATCCTAACTTCCCCATTAGCTTTAAGGGGTGTAACTATTGGAGTTTCCCATTTGGCAGAGTCCACGGGTGAGAGAACTCCCTGCTTGACCAATTTATCCAGTTCTGCCTCAATCTTGGGTTGCAGTGCAAACGGCACTCGCCTTGGTTTGAGTCGGATTGGGGCCACCCCGGGGTCCAGCTCAAAGTCAATTGGGGGCCCTTTATAACAACCCAGTTTCCCATTAAAGAGTTCAGCAAATTCCTTGCATAACGCCTCGCCCATCTCAGGGGAGGTTTGGATTGAATTAAGCCCTGATATACTCAGTCCCAGGGCGGGGAACCAGTCAGTGCCCAGGAGACTGGGGCGACTCCCCTTTGCAATCACCAGTTTGAGCACAGCCTGTTTGTCCCGGAACTGTACTTTCACGGCACACATTCCCAAAATGTGGATGCGGCCCGCTGAGTATGATTGCAAGGTTGTCGGGAAGGGCTCCAGAGAGGGAAACTTACCCCCAGGGAAAAACGTCCTCGCGGTCTGGTCCGAAACGATGGTGAATCCAGATCCGGAGTCCACCTCCATGTTGCACGGCTGACCCTCAATCTTCACCTTCACATGTGTCTTGCCTTGCGCTGGGAACTGCACAGTCTTCCCATTGATTTCCGTGAGGTAGTTGCAGTCCTCTAGGAGATGAGTCGCGGTGGATGGTCTGCGAAACGCCGATCTAGGTGATCCAGTTGCTCCTGACGTCGCAGATCTACAGACCCTGGCGATGTGTCCAGTCTTTCTGCATGTTCTACACCTAGCACCACGGAAACGGCAATCCTTCCGCTCATGGTTCCCGCCACAGCCTGGGCAAGCGCTTCGGCGGTCCTTGTGCGCTGTGCCGGCCTGACGCACCGACTTGACTCTGCGGACTGGGCTCTGACTCGGACTGACCACTAGCTCATCCATGGCATGCGCAGCTTCTTTCTGCGGCTTGGTGACCTTGCAACTGGCCTCACGCTCCTCTCTTTCATAATTCTCCGTAGCAGTGGCCTCCTTCAAGGCGGAAGCAAGGGTAACCTCTTCTTTGGCCACAATGCGTCTTCGGGCCTTTTTGCTGCTCAAGCCCCCTACAAATCGATCCAGGAGAGTCTCTTCCAGATTTTGAAAGCCACAGTGCTGAGCAAGCTTCCGGAGTTCAGCTAGAAATGTGGCCACAGACTCTCCAGTGCGCTGCTGCCTCTTATGGAACTCCATCCGCCGGGCCATCTTGGTCTCGGTAGGCGCCAGGTGGCTTGTTAGGCAGGCAAGAATATCCTTGAGAGATGTCTCACTCAGCTTCGCTGGGGCGAGCAATGCCTTGGCCAGCTTGAAGGTCTCAGGCCCACAGCAACTCAGGAAAGTGGCCCTTCTTTTGCCGGCATCAGTGATTCCTTGAGCCGCCGCGAAGAACTCGAAGCGTTCAACGTAGTCTTCCCATAGGTGGGGCTCTGATGGCTGGAAGGGCTCCCATACCCTTGGACTCTCCATTCTCCAAGCGGTGGGGTCGTCTTCTCAGCTGGCCAGTGAGTCTTGTCCTGTGCTGCAATCCGGACCCTGAGGCAGGCTGCGTTTAACTGCTCCTCAGCATTCCGGATCCCATCCTCGTCGCCAGTTGTAGTAGCGTGGGGCTAATGATTTCAGCTAGTGATTTCAGCTCTCTGACATTGCAGGCAAGGAGACAGCGTCTTCATGTAACAACTCTTTATTCAGGCAACAAGACAAGACTGAGGGAAGGAGGGAGGGGGGCTACATTTATAGGGACAGAGACATGGCAAGGAAAAGATACATTTTGGAGGGAACAATCTCAAGCAATCACACAGCAGCTTTTTGGTGGGAACCAATAAAGCTGAGGATCCAAATACAGCAGCTTGAATAAACCAATAGAAGCTGTTCCTTCTGGAACAGGAATGCAGTTACTTTACAGACAATAGTAATACAGAGATAACCTTTGAATCAATACACAACACCAACCGGAACAATCACTTCCGGGTTTGCGGCGTTCAGGAGCCCAAACGTCCGGGTTCCAGGGCGTTTGAGATCCAAGGTACGACTGTATTTCTAATTCACATTCCATTCCTTGCAATTAACCTCGTATTACAGTAATTCTCTGTTGTTTTCCATGTATTATCCTTAATCACCGGCTATTCACTTGCCAATTCCCGCACATTTTAACATTTTAACATTTCCAATATCTACATGGGAGGTTGCTACTTGGCTAGTTTCTGCACACTCTGAGACATCCCCCTCTCTGCCCTCCGTCCAGGATCAGAGTTCAAGGACTCAGCTAAAACACTCAAGGAGGGTGCAACGCAGGGGCTGTGGTACGTCGCAGGGAGCGGATGTGGCCTGAAGAGAGTTTGAATAGCCAGAACGAGAGCTTGGATTCAGCTGCCCATCCTGGCATTAGGTCCTAGTGAAGTGTTTGTGCCGTTTGCCCATTCTTTGGGGATACGTTTGTATTGGGGGAGAGAAAGGGTTAATAGGTTGACCAATAAGAAAGCCTGGAGGTGGAGCTTACCTGATTTTGAGGCTCAGCCCAGAGGTTTTGGGAATTAGTTTGGTTGGTTCTTTTGGGGAGGAGTCAGAGTGAGTTAGAGACAGGGACAAGACTGAGAGGGAATATAGTGACAGCATTTTGAATATGTTTTAAAACTTGTTTGTGTTTGAAATAAACTTTAATCTTCAGTGTTAACTCTACCTGACTCAATACTTCACCGGGGAGCCTTGGGTTTCCCCCCACCAAATTGGTGGCAGCGGAAGAATAAAGTAGTGGTGTACAGGTCAATAGTCTGTGAAACGACCAGGGGCTCTGTACGAACGCCACAGTGTTTCTCAAACTTGGGCCTCTGGCTGTTTTCGGACTACAATTCCCATCTTCCCTAGCTAGCAGGACCAGTGGTCAGGGCTGATGGGAATTATAGTCCGCAAACAGCTGGAGATCCAGTTTTGGGAAATACTGTCCTAGTGCAGCACTCTAACCATTACACCATTATTATTATTATTATTATTATTATTATTATTATTATTACCGGTATTATTATTATTATTATTATTATTTGTATTTGTGTGCTTAATGCTAGCTGCCTTGTTGTTACTGAAATATATGTTAAATAAACAAATATTAAAATTACTTTTTATATTATTACAAATCACAAAACCTGATTTCCGGTTCATCAGCAGCACCTCCCTCCTTGGCTCAAAATATTTCAAGCTTGATTAAGCTCGGCAATTATTTGTCTAAACAATGCAATCCTAATTGTTACTGTCATCTGAAAGATACACATGTCGGCTGATGTGCACAGAGAGATCTGGTTCTATGTTGACGAGACTGTTTTGGAACTCCAGAGTTCTGCTTCAAGTGTGTGATGCACATGGTGTTTGGCCCATCTTTGTGGAAGGCAAATGTTGTGTGTCGTCTCTCCTGACTTCAGTTTTTAGATAGATAGATAGATAGATAGATAGATAGATAGATAGATAGATAGATCATAGCTGTCAACTTTCGGATTTGAAAATAAGGGATTTTCTCCAACTTTCGGATTTGAAAATAAGGGATGCCGCGAGGGCGGTGCAATGGCACCAAGTAGCCTCACCACCCTGCGCTCCAGAGGCTGCGCGCCAACGGGTGAGCGAAAGAGCGAGCTCATAGACGGCAGGCAGGTTGGCTGTCTGGTTGGGCATGACGGCCTGGCTGCACAAGGCATGCAAGCTCCGCCCCCAGTCGGTCTCAGGCTCCTTATTGGCAGCCGAGCAATGCAGCTGAGGAGCCTCCCTGGCCAGCAGGGAGGGAGAGGAGCTGCTTCCTTTGAAATCCGGGAAATTTAAGGGATATTAACAATCTGGGATAGCAGCAGGAAACGGCATTGGAATAAGGGAGTTTCCCGCAAAAAAAGGGAGGGTTGACAGCTATGAGATGATAGATAGATAGATAGATAGATAGATAGATAGATAGATAGATAGATAGATAGATAGATAGATAGATGAGAGAGATATGAGAGAGAGATAATAATAATAATAATAATAATTTATTATTTATACCCCGCCCATCTGGCCGGGTCTGCCCAGCCACTCTAGGCGGCTTCCAGCAAACATTAAAATACATACATTTAAAAGAGATTTAAAAGGTGTAAAAGAAAATGCAGAAAGTATGCTTTCCAAGAAAAGAGGGTGAATAAAGTTCAGCTAATTTATTTTTAGACCTGTTGGCCAGTTTTAAGATGTGCGTCACTACTGCTGACATAAAAAAAATGTGCCCAGTCAGCTCAGAGAATCATAAGAGTTGTAAAGTTGGAAGAGACCCAAATTCTCATCTAGTCCAACCTCCTGCAATGCAGGAATCACAGCTAGAGCATCCCAGACAGATGACCGCCCAACCTCTGTCTAAATACCTCCACCACCTTCTGAAACAAGCCATTCCACTGTCAAATAGCTCTTGCCGGCAGAAAGTTATTCCTAATGTTAAACTGGAATCTCCATTTTTATTTTTGTGTAATTTGTAATCCATTGGTTGGGGACCCTCCAGAGCAGCAGAAAACAAGCTCACTGGTGCTCTGCCGCCGACTGAGTTCTGCTTCCCCTCCTTGAATCTGCATGGAGGTTTCTGCTATAAAACCTTCAAATCAATTTATTAAGCAGCTGCGGCTGATTCAGAGCCGAAGAGCAGATGCATCTATTAACAACAGTCTTTCCCCCAAGAATTTACCGGTGCATATTTTCTTCAAGAGCGCATTTGCAGCCAATGGGGCTAGTAAATAAGTTTCTAGTCCTTTTGGCTGGAAAATACACATATTTTTATAAAGGTGGCTGGGGGTGGGGGAGACCATTTGCCCAAGTGTAATTCTGAGCAGGCAGAATCCATACAACCCAGTGTGCAATCTAAAGTTAAAACTTCAGCGGTGATCATCGATCAGGTCCACATATCAGCACGGCATATGATAGGAGTTGCAGAATTCAGCATTCTTAAAATTGTACGTTTATGGTTTGGGTTGTTGTTGTTGTTGTTGTTGTTGTTGTTGTTGTTGTTGTTGTTGTTTTAAAGAAAGAAAGTTTCCTAGATCTCATGTCTCTGATGAGTTCAATTCAGAGCGAGGTGCACTTAAGCTGATTGATTTCACTGAACTTAAACATGCTCCAGTCTAAGTAAGATTGTGGGGAAAGCATGTAACCAAGATTTCCTGTTTGCTAGCTCTTTACTCCTCTCCATGGAATAAATGATCAAATGCATGGCCGTTTCCCCCTTAATTGCATAATGTACACAGGCTGCAAAATTAACCTTCTCTTGGCATTGTGTTCGTGATAATAGATTGAAATTTATTTTTATTTTTTAACAAGTTACAGACTAGGTGCACACCTGCTAGTGCTTGTAGTCTGTCTACTCCCCTCCTCGATTCTAATATCCCACCATGCGATTCCCTGAGAAGCAAAGTCGGAGTCACTGCAGCCACTTCTTTCACACACAAAATGCACGGAGCTTCCTTAAACTTAACCTCCCCTGAGGCCTCATCAGGCAGCAGCAGCTGCTTTGCTCAGAGACTGGAGCTGTTCCCAGTGTGTAGCTTGTCCCGAGAAAGGCAAGAGGATGAGATCAGCTTAGCTACTTCCAGGCCACCATCTCTTGCCACCCAGATTCATGGGCCTCTGCTGCCATCTACCGCCTCTCCGACTTCTCGGGGAAATCATGTCTGCTCCGGCTGATGGAATGTGTGGGACGGAAGCAGATTCCGTCATGGGCAGAAGAGTTAAGGACATAAGAAAGCATTGCTGCCTCTAGCTGTGGGGTCAGAGTACAGCCAACATGGCTGGTAGCCATCGATAGCCCACTCCTCCATGAATGATAGAGATGTTTCAGCAATGAATGTTTTAGCAATGACCTTCTTTAAACAAAACAAAACACCAAAACAAAACAAAGTACAGTGGAACCCCGTGTTACGTGCGCGATCCGTTCCGGGTCGCGGTACGTAACGCGGGCGGGCGTATCACGAACGCACAAAAAAAACCCCAAAAACCCAGAAGCGCGATTTGAGAGCTTCTGCACATGTGCGAAATGCGCAGAATGCTTCTGTGCACCCGCGCACACCAGCCGCTCCGTGGAGGACTTCTGGGTCACGGAGGTCCGTAACTTGAACGTACGCAACACGGAAAATATATGAATGTATATTTATTCTAATTTCAACACATCAAATAGTAAATCCATAACATTCTGTACACAGCGGAACCTCGGTTTCAAATGTAATCTGTTCTGGAAGACCATTCGACTTCGAAAACCGAGGCACAATGGGCGATCGGCAAATTCAATGGAGAAAATTGAAAAATGCAGTGGAAGCCGTTTGACTTCCGAGGCGCGTTCGAAAACGGAAGCATTTACTTCCGGGTTTTCGGCATTCGGGTTCCGAAACGTTCATCAACGGAAACGTTTGAGAACCGAGGTTCCACTGTACATTTTTTTTAAAAAAATAATAATCAATGGATATTAATACTGAATTTCACTGTGTGTATAGATTGCTATAAATATGAATTTAGCAATCACCTTGTATGAGACTTCTTGAAGGAATTTCAAACATATAGGGCAGGATTCAGCTAGCAGGTCCTGCTAGCAGAAGCCCACGAAGGATTTTTGCTAGTGCAATGGGGCTTCCCCCCTCTTTCTTCGCTGCTCATGACCCCCTCCCTGCCCATCCAAATTGACTTGGGCGGGGGGAGAACTCCCAGAACAGCCCATGTTTTCCTCTGTATTTCGTATTGATGGAAAATTTGGTGTGGCACGAACAAATTTTTATTCTGAAAGTGTGGCTCAGAGAAAATAGTTTGAGAACCACTGACTTAGGACCATCAGTTTCAGTGAGTGTGCACTGAGTAAATGCTAGTCGAAAGCAAGCCATATAAAACAATTTTGCACATGTATGTGAGCCAGCATTGGTGCAGTGGTCAGAGGTGTCAGAATAGGCCCTGGAAAGAATACATTGAAAGAGCCACCCTGGTGTCAATAGGTGTCAATTCCAAAGTACAAGTGCTCACAATCAATAATCATTGCAATTCTCACAGCCTTACCATGCAGAGAAGCTATTATATTTTTCAGCACCCATATTATCTGTTTTTCATATGTGCGATCAGTGGCTCTGTAACTGGATGCATTTCTGCAGCTTTCCAAACGTTAACCAGCCACTCTTTAATCGCGGGCCGAACTGTCTTCTGGCAGTAAGAGCTGTTTGATGGTGGAATGGTCTCCCTCGGGAGGTTGTGGACTCTCCTTCCTTGGTGGTTTTTAAGCAGAGGTTGGATGGCCATCTGTCATGGAGGCTTTAGCTGAGATTCCTGCCTCGGACTAGATAAGTCTCAGTGTGATTGAGACAAGTTTTCCTTGGCCACAAACTTGGACCGAGTATGAAGATTTCAGCCACTCAGAATGCACAATGCACAGTAAACTTGCAAAATAAAAAAATTCCTTGCAGTAGCACCTTAGAGACCAACTAAGTTTGTTCTTGGTATGAGCTTTTGTGTGCATGCACACTTCTTCAGATACACTGAAACAGAAGTCACCAGACCCTTATATATAGTGAGAGGGTGGGGAGGGGTATTACTCAGAGGGGTGGTGGGAATGGGTGATAGGCTGATAGGTGTGGTAAACCTGTTGACGACTGTTAATGACTGCAATTAGTCTTACAGGAAAAAGCAAGGGGGTGAGAAGGTTAAAAATTTGTCATGTATAATGAGATAAGAATCCAATGTCTTTATTCAGACCAGGTATCTCCATGGTTTTAAGTTTGGTAATGAGTTGCAATTCAGCAACTTCTCTTTCCAGTCTATTTCTGAAATTCCTTTGCAATAAGACAGCTACTTTGAGATCTTGTATAGAGTGTCCTGGGAGATTGAAGTGTTCTCCTACTGGTTTCTCTGTCTTGTGATTCCTGATGTCAGATTTGTGTCCATTTATCCTTTGGCGTAGGGTTTGGCCTGTTTGTCCAATATAGAGAGCCGAAGGGCACTGTTGGCATTTGATGGCATACACAATGTTAGACGATGAGCAATTAAATAGTCCTGAGATGGTATGTTTGATGTTGTTGGGGCCAGTAATGGTGTTGTCCGGGTGTATGTAGCAGCAAAGTTGGCATCTGGGTTTATTGCAGGCTCTGGTGCCAGTGTCCGTGTTAAGTCTGGTTGTAATACCCCTCCCACCCTCTCACTATATATAAGGGTCTGGTGACTTCTGTTTCAGTGTATCTGAAGAAGTGTGCATGCACACGAAAGCTCATATCAAGAACAAACTTAGTTGGCCTCTAAGGTGCTACTGGAAGGAATTTTTTTATTTTTTATTTTGTTTTGATTATAGCAGACCAACATGGCTACCTACCTGTAACAGTAAACTTGCAGTCACTGTCCTTATTTAATGTGGATGGTCCATCTTTAGAATAATACAACTATAGAGTTCTGGGGCATCTAGTCCCATTCACGCCCCGCCCCGCCCCTCACTCGGAGCAGGAGACCCAACAAATCACTGTCCAGCAAGAAGACCTCAAGCAAAAGGAAGCCCAGCACCTCTTTGAGCAATTGGTTCTGAAGCTGAACTGTTCTTCCAGAAAGTGTCTTTTTATGCTGTGTGAACAATCACCTAAAACGTGGGAATTGTCAGGCAAGCAAACGTCAGGAAAAACGGAACGAAGTTCTGCCTGAATGCAACCCAAAACCAGCACGTGTTTGCCATCTAGTGGGATGAGCCAGTATTAGAAAAATGATAAACTGAACATATTCACCTATTCCTTGCTATAAAGGTAAAGGGACCCCTGACCATTAGGTCCAGTCGCGGACGACTCTGGGGTTGTGGCGTTCATCTCGCTCTATAGGCTGAGGGAGCCGGCGTTTGTCCGTAGACAGCTTCCGGGTCATGTGGCCAGCATGACTAAGCCGCTTCTGGTGAACCAGAGCAGCGCACGGAAACACCGTTTACCTTCCCGCCGGAGCGGTACCTATTTATCTACTTGCACTTTGACGTGCTTTCGAACTGCTAGGTTTGCCAGAGCTGGGACCGAGCAACGGGAGCTCACCCCGTCACGGGGATTCGAACCACCTACCTTCTGATCGGCAAGTCCTAGGCTCTGTGGTTTAGACCACAGCGCAACCCGAGTCCCATTCCTCGCTGTATATGACCCTAAAGTCAGGAGCCTGCAGCATTGCAAATGGTCCTGGGTGCTCATCTCTAGGACTGCACCCTGATTTATTGATGCGGCACCCTGAAAATACCAACACACTCTTCGTAAACTTTGCATGTGCTCTTCTGCGCCTGGGTCCCAGCTTGCATCTTACCATCTCAATCCCCGGCTCTTATTCCTCTTCCAAGGTCGTGTGAATTCTGCCCTAAGCAGTATAGAATTTAAAACCCAATAGGAGCTCAAAAATCCCTTTCGGTGAGCTGATCGCATCACAGGAAGGTGGAATTAGTCACGGAGAGGAGCCTATAAAAGTTAGGGCCAGCTCCCAGCAGATTTGGCATTCCAGCCTCTTGCAAGTGCCGTCTGAAACCCAAACGCCTGTGGATTTTTATTTTAAGAAAAAAATTTCCAGGAAGGTTGAACCATGTGCCCCAGGAAGAACAAATGTTTGTTTCCATGCTATGGTATTGAAACCTGGCAAAGTTGGGGCTACAGAATGTGGGTGCAAAGGATAAAGGGACCACATTCATCCAGTGCTCTACCAGCTGCACTGGCTCCCGGTGGAGTACAGGGTCAGGTTTAAGGTGCTGGTTTTGACCTTTAAAGCCCTATGCGGCCTAGGACCCTCGTACCTACGGGACCGCCTCTCCTAGTATGCCCCAAGGTCCTCAAATAATAACATTTTGGAGGTCCCGAGCCAAAAGGATGCTAGGCTGGCCTCAACTAGGGCCAGGGCCTTCTCAGTACTGGCCCCGACTTGGTGGAACGGTCTGTCACAAGAGACCAGGGCCCTGCGGGATTTGGCATCTTTCCGCAGGGCCTGCAAGACGGAGCTGTTCCGCCTGGCCTTTGGGTTGGTTTCAGTTTAACCCTGATGTTTCATTCCTTTATGGTTTGATTGGTGGGCTACTTAAAAATGAGGCTGCATTTTAAACTTTAAATCGTATTTTAACCTGCATTTTAATTGATTGTTTTGTATGTTTTGTTGTGATTTTATTGGTGTTAGCCGCTCTGAGCCTGGTCTTGGCTGGGAAGGGCGGGGTATAAATAAAAATTTATTATTATTTATTATTATTATAAAGAAAAAACCGCTGAAACTTTTTTTTGCGGAAAACCCATCTACTAATTTTGTTGTGTGCATCGTGCATGGGCCATGCATTCCAGGGCCACCTATTCATTCAGAAGGTAGCTGAATTTCTTATGGGTTTCCTTCATTTTTAAAGATCTATCAAGTCGTTTATTACATTTGGCCTTGCCTCCAAGGACCTCATGTATGGTCCTCTCCCTCCCACTTTTCTCCTCACCACAACCACCACGTGAGCAAGGCTAGCCTGAAAGACTGTGAACTGCCCAAGGTCACCCAGCGAGTTTCATGGCTGAGCGGGGGATTCAAACCTAGATTTTATTCGCATGACCGAAAACAGGTTTTCATGGGAGATGGAATGAAATATTTGCTCTCACAAGAGTGGTTTCGCAAGCAATGCCTCTTTCCCAGGGGATTCTCTGCGAGAGAAATAAGGGGTCTCCTACCAACTCTCGGCACCCTTTACAAACTACAGTTCCCAGGCGCCACCCAGTCATCTTAGGGACCCCACTAATTTGTATAGGGCAGGGGTAGGCAACCTAAGGCCCGTGGGTCAGATGCGGCCCAATTGCCTTCTAAATCCGGTCCACGGACGGTCCCGGAATCAGTGTTTTTACATGAGTAGAATGTGTCCTTTTATTTAAAATGCATCTCTGAGTTATTTGTGGGGAATAGGAATCTGTTCACCCCCCCAAAAAAAATATAGTCTGGCCCACCACATGGTCTGAGGGATGGTGGACTGGCCCATGGCTGAAAAAGGTTGCTGGTCCCTGGTATAGGGTTTACTCCTCAGCCTTTTCTTCTTCCGAAAATGTCCTATGAGGCAGAAGTTTAGGACCAGTTTTCCTTCTCCTAGATGGGCTGCCTTTCCAGGTGGATGAGTCCCATCTGCTCCTCTCTTCCCTCTATGGCACGTGCAGAAACCGCCTTCTGGACCGTTGGAGTCACTCTTGGTCTCATCCACTCAGTTCCCCAGGGCCTGTCTGCATGCAGAGGAAGTCCCTAACTCACCCAGGGTTTGAGACCCATCGGTGGCTACCCTTACCTGGCTTAGCCGGCCAGTCAAAGTTGTTACCCAGGGAAGCTCTGATGGTTTAGAGTGGTGTAATACTACTTAAAATGATGGATCCTCAAATTTGATCCAACGGGGTTCTTCTTGTGCTCAAATACTTTGCACAGTGCTAACAACCCTCACACCACCTGGAAGCCACCTTGGAACTGAGTCAGACCAGCTCATATCTGTATCATCTACTACAGCAACTGACAGCAGCTCTCCAGGGTTTCAGGCAGGACAAATTCCCCGCCTTACCTGGAGATGCCGGGGATTGAACCTGCGGCTTTCCCTATGCACGGCCGATGCTCTACTGCTGAGCCACAGCCCTGCTTGTCAGCCCCGTTTCCTTCAGCCCAGGACTCTTCTGGGCTGAAGGAGATAACTCAGCCAAGAGGTTAATTCACAGAACTGGCAGCTGGGGAGGAAAGTGTGGCCTTAACAGGTATTTTGCGTAGGCGTATTCAGAGAAAGGGTCTTCTATCAGCATTGCTGGCTCGATGCTGTGATAAGAAACTGTTTGCTCAGGAGGGAGTTTCTTCCGGTGCTTTGCAGGCAGTTTTGCTTGCAGTCCTGAACTGATAACTTCCAACATATGGAAGGTGCCCAGTTATCCCAAGTGCAAAGGATGACAAAACAGGTGGCAGTAGAAGGCGTCTTTGTGTGCCAAGCTAGCTGCAAGGCTTTCAGCTCCACCAGGAAAATTAAAATCCAGACATACATACACAGGTCATCTCAGAGGCTGAGCTCTCCAACACACTATTATTTTCATGATGAACGCCTGTCATTGCCACAAGCCGGCCAAACGTGCCATCGGCACCAGACAAAAATATTTTTATTTACCCAGCCATTTTAATCTCTGCGAATCTCTGCTCTTGGTGCTTTTATCTGCTGTGTTGTTATAGTTTAGTTAGTGTGTCAGGAAGCAATCCACCAGGATAAGCAGCTTAGGATGCAATGCATCTCAGGCCCACTCAGCCAGTTCCTGGCTCAGACGGCAGTCGGTCCCTAACCCTGATTCAGCCAAAGATACACCATACCTTGCCCGGCACAACCCTCAGATATGGGTGCCCACCAGCAATTGATATTCAGGTGTGGACTGCCCCGGAATATGGCATGTCCATGTAGCCACCCGAAGTTGTCGCTAGAACCATCCTACAAAGTTGCAGTCAATGAGAAGCTGTCAATGGCTTAAGAGCCCTGCTTAAGACACGAGAACAGATAGATATGCGGGTAGCAAGAAACCCTGACAGCAACAGCCCCGAATAAAAAGTGGCTGGCCCCTTCTGTCTTGCAAAGATTATTGCCTTTCAAAGAGCTGCATGACTATGGGGGAATTATCTTTGGCTGAAACAATGGGTCTGCAGGAAGACAATTCTTTGCGTGGGGTAGTTTAACAGAGTTCAGCTCCAGGGCAAGCCTGCAAGGTTACAAGAAGCCAGGCCCAGGATTGCTCCAGGAAAAAACACACCCTCCCGTAGCAGCGACTATCAGTTGCTGTACAAAGAGGGATGGTCCAACCATAGAGATGCAAACCTGCAAACCACTTAGGGCAGGGATGGAGAACCACTGGCTCTCTAGATGTTGCTGAACTCCATTGCCCATCACCCCCAGCCAGCATGACCAAGTGTCAAGGATGATGGGAGCGGGAGTCCAATGGCAAATGGGGGCCACAGGCTCCCTATGGTAGGCTGAACAGGGAAAGGGTGGTGCTGTGGTCTAA
Organism: Darevskia nairensis; assembly: GCA_034642065.1. Lineage (NCBI taxonomy): Eukaryota > Metazoa > Chordata > Lepidosauria > Squamata > Lacertidae > Darevskia > Darevskia nairensis. The sequence goes on from JAWWNI010001066.1 coordinate 596,490, forward strand.
ACCACTGACCCTTTTGGGCTTGCCGATCGTAAGGTCGGCAGTTTAAATCCCCGTGACGGGGTGAGCTCCCGTTGCTCTGTCCCAGCTCCTGCCAACCTAGCAGTTCGAAAGCATGCCAGTGCAAGTAAATAGGTACCACTGTGGCGGGAAGGTAAACGGTGTTTCTGTGCGCTCTGGCTTCCGTCACGGTGTTCTGTTGTACCAGAAGCGGTTTGGTCATGCTGGCCACATGACCTGGAAAGCTGCCTGTGGACAAACGCCAGCTCCCTCGGCCTGAAAGAGAGATGAGCACCACAACCCCATAGTCGCCTTTGACTGGACTTAATTGTCCAAGGGTCCTTCACCTTTTCCTTTTTACCTTATGGCTTGGGGGGGGGGGGCAAAATTCTAGAAGACTAAGCTTAGGAAAGAAAATACATTTTTAAGAAAGAGAGGGAAAAAGAAAGAGTGACGGTGTTCAGATAGAAGTATAGGAGCTGGCTAGCTGAAGGATAGATTCCCCGCCGTACTAAAGCAACCTTTGCTAACCATCCAAGGTGTAAATGTTTGCAAACAGCTTTTGGAAGCTTTGCAATTGAGTGGATAGAAAATCTCATTGTCATATCAAGGATGAAAACCTTGAGGCAATTTAAACAGTGAAATAAGCCCAGGCCCAATGGTTTATTAAAGGTGGTAATCATAGGATCATACGAGTTGGAAAGGACCTTGAGGATCATCCAGTCCTACCCCCTGCAATGCAGGAATATGCAGCTGTCCCTTACCAGGATCGAACCTGCCAACTTGGGGTTATCAGCACCACACTCTAACCAGCTGAGCTACCCATAACTAAGTTCCATAGAAAGCAATTAGGAACGTCTAACATGCTGCTTTGGTTTCAAGGGGACTTTGTTATGACTAACCTTCGCTGGAACAGAGCAGCGCACATTAAGGCTGCAATCCTATGGACTGGGAAACTTCGTGACCAGAGGGAGGAAGCGGTGGAAGAAGATTGGAAGAAATTCAAATTATATCTAAAAAAGTATTGTAAGATTAAAGAGTAGAAGTAAGCTGAAAGATAAGTGAGGCCGTGGATTTAGAAAATAGACTTAAGGTTTATAATTGTTTGAATAAATGATATGGATAATAGAAAAGAAGAGATGCTAAGGTTAATTATTAAAAATGTGTTCAATGATGTAAAGAAATTACTAAAGATGATTTACAAGGTACGCAGGAAGAGAGGGCGGGAGGAAGTCAACCCACAATGATAAGAAAGTATGATAGGTTAAAAGGATTCATGTATGTTTTTATTTGTATTTTTTGTATGGTGTGTTTTTTTCTTGATTTATTGTTGTTTGTTTTCCATTGTATTACTTTGTTAAAACCAATACAAATTTATTGGGGGGGGGGGAAGGCTGCAATCCTATGCTTACCTGGGAGTAAGTAGCACCCAATACATCAACACTTATTTCTGAGAAAACACACACAGGACCCAGTTCCATAGGGGTTTAGTTTTAAAGCTCAGGAACCTAGCAAAAAGCTACTGACCACAGGCCTCTCAATAACACTGGTAAAACAAATCACACTTAGAAAAATGAAAGCCGTTTTTTTATTGTAGTCTCCACAGCCAATCATTTGACACGAACATGCATACGTAATTTGGCTACGCACACACCACTTTTCTTTTAAAACTTTAGTTATTAAACATACAACAGACATCCTTACAAAAATGAGTCAAAATGCAAACTTAACTTTTTAAAACAAACAGTTTTACTCATTTATTTATTTTTTTCTTAAAAAAAACCTTTTTTGTGTTGGGTACCATTTGTACAAACACAGTTAATTTAAACAAATCTGCTCTTAAGTTTCCTCATGGTTGCACATAAAAAAGCTGCAATACAAAATGAAGTCACTGAGAGTTTCTTTCTTTCTTTTTAAATAGCAGAAATAGGCAGTTTCGCCATGCACAAGAAGCAATATTAAATATTAGTTTTTCAAAAAAAGGAAAAAAAAAACCACGTTTAAAAATATTTAGTTCAAGTCACAGAACTTTCTCCAGTCCAGAGAAATCCAAAACGCAATGCAGAATTAGCTGCCACAGAATGGCCATTCTGAAAAGGCAAAATAAAAAATAAAATAAAAAATCACCTCCCAGGGTTGATAAAATTTTCAATGATTTTGGCACAGAAAAGAAGTTATCAGCTTACTCAAGAACAAGAACGCGGTTTTTTTTTTAATGGAGAAGACAAGAAGAGGAGAAAAATCAAAAGCAAGACTGAACAAGATAGTAGTTGCAATCACTTAAAAAAAAGAAAAAAGATCTGTGCATCTCCGTCATTGCAGAATACTGTTTACAGCAGAGCATACTTTCCAGGTAACTGTTATTGCAACATAGATTTAATTTGCTTCGAGGTAGTCTCATCATTCAAATGTTTTGTTGTGTACCTAAAAAGGAAAGAAAAAAAAAAGTGTAAAAACCATGCACATATGCCTGCATTGCAGGGGGTTGGATTAGATGACACTAGGGGTCCCTTCCAACTCTATGATTCTATGGCCTTGTACATCCCTGACAGTCTGATCCTTTAAAAAGACTATTTTGGGGACAAGAGGGCATTCCTGGGGCACTGCAGTTGAGGGGGGAAGAAGAAGAAGAAGAAGAAGAAGAAGAAGAAGAAGAAGAAGAAGAAGAAGAAGAAGAAGAAGAGGAGGAGGAGGAGTTTGGATTTGATATCCCGCTTTATCACTACCCGAAGGAGTCTCAAAGCGGCTAACATTCTCCTTTCCCTTCCTCCCCCACAACAAACACTCTGTGAGGTGAGTGGGGCTGAGAGACTTCAGAGAAGCATGACTAGCCCAAGGTCACCCAGGAGCTGCATGTGGAGGAGCGGGGAAGCGAACCCGGTTCACCAGATTACGAGTCTACCGGTCTTAACCACTACACCACACTGGAAGGACGTGTGGATCCAGAATTGGCCTTCACAGTCACTTATGGACCCACTGTTAAGGTCATGTTCATGGAAGACAATCTTACTCAGCTACGAGTGATAGAAGAAGAAGAAGAAGAAGAAGAAGAAGAAGAAGAAGAAGAAGAAGAAGAAGAGGAGGAGGAGGAGGAGGAGTTTGGATTTGATATCCCACTTTATCACTACCCGAAGGAGTCTCAAAGCGGCTAACATTCTCCTTTTCCTTCCTCCCCCACAACAAACACTCTGTGAGGTGAGTGGGGCTGAGAGACTTCAAAGAAGTGTGACTAGCCCAAGGTCACCCAGCAGCTGCATGTGGAGGAGCGGGGACGCGAACCCGGTTCACCAGATTACGAGTCTACAGCTCTTAACCACTACACCACACTGGCTCTCAAAGGGAAGCTTTGGGGCTGGGTGTTCCTGCTGAATCCCCGTGTACATAGACATTTGAAAAATTCTAAAATGCTGTAGCTGCATTCACACTGTACCAGTGGTCCTTATTTACCAGTGCTAACCACTGTTTTCCAAGAAAGTAATTCCACATTCAAAAGCTAGATACCTGAGAGCATTTAGAAGGCCTTCTACACTGTTTGGAGGCTGGTCTTTGAGAACTTTGATGCATCCTTTCATCTGGAAATCAATACAAAAGGGTTGGGGGACGACAACAGGACACATACATTAATTCACAACAAACCGGCATTGGATGTAACCATGACACAACCTGCAATTTCACTTTTCAGAAAGGATCCAGCCCCTCATGTCAATACGATTGGCTCAATCACTGGGACGGCAATGACTTTAAAAACAACGACAGCCCTCGAAGGAAGCCAAGGGAGCCATAGATAAAACTGCCCAGGATTCATATAAATAGCATTTTCACACACGTGCAGCCTAGTCATAAGCCTGGTGGCAGTCACAGGGTACTCATAATGGAGCTGGCATAATATGGGAACTGGCTCTGAATCATCAGCATCCTTTTTACTGACACGCAGAAGTGCTCAAAAATACATATTTTTAAAAGGAATACCTTCTGTGTTCCCTTCTTGCCTCCACCCCACCCAGCTGGCCCACCGAGAGGAAGGATAGTTCACTCAGCCCCAGAACTTACATCAATTTTTGACGTTTTAGCAAACGCGCCTACGGGATGCACGTGGTCATAGAGAATGATGACGCCCACCATCACCCTCAGACAGAACGATACCGTTTCCTCGTTGGTGAACCTGCTTCTGTATTCCCTGGGATTTTAACAAGACACGGAGGTGAACACTTGATTATCCAAAGCGGAATTCTAAGGCAAACGTCTCAGCGGAGTGCCATCCCCAAACGTAACAGAACTTCTCGGAATAAAGTTTCTTCCTTCCGAACTGCAAATCCTGAAGCCTGGTGCTGGGGTTTCGTTCCTACCTTTCCCTAACAGTGCGGCACGGCTTGCTAAGAAAAACACCCGCAATATCTGACTGCACAATGACCATTTGTAGCAGATTCAGGTAGGGAGCTGTGTTGGTCTGACACAGTCAAAATAAATAAATAAATTGTCCAGTGGCACCTTAGAGACCAACTACCCAGAACAAACTTAGTTGGTCTCTAAGGTGCCACCAGACAATTTTTTTTATTTTATTTTTATTCATTTGTAGCAGGTTAGGGTGATCAAGTACTGGGGGTCAACCCTGGAAAAGAGGCTCAAGATGCATGCAAAAGTACGCTCCAGGTTCTTATATCTTCCTGATTTATGCATGAGATAAAACTATTTCCCAAAGCGTACAGATGCCTTCCAATACATCCTGGTGTTGAAATATTAAAACAACTGTTCCCGCAAGAACTAGCTATCTGGCGCATGTCCAGCTTAATTTGAAAAAGGGGTTACAAAACTGGAAGTGTCGACACCTCTGAGAGAGAGAGCACCCTATCTGCCATCTCCAAGCAGCACTATCAATAGCAGCCGCTTCTGCGGAAGAAAGTAAAATGCACTTGGGAGACTGTTACGGAAAGAATGGCCTCTGCACAGCCCACAGCCTGTGGGGCACAGGCTCCTTCCCTGACCCTAACCGGACCATAACATCGGTCCAGTATACCTGAAGGAGCGTCTCCACCCCCATCGTTCAGCCCGGACACTGAGGTCCAGTGGCGGTTCCCTCACTACGAGAAGCCAAGTTACAGGGAACCAGGCAGAGGGCCTTCTCAGTAGTGGCACCCGCCCTGTGGAACGCCCTCCCTTCAGATGTCAAAGAGAACAACAACTACCAGACCTTTAGAAGACATCTGAAGGCAGCCCTGTTTAGGGAGGCTTTTAATGTTTAATAGATTATTGTATTTTAATGTTCTATTGGAAGCCGCCCAGAGTGGCTGGGGAAACCCAGCCAGATGGGAGGGGTATAAATAATATATTATTATTATTATTAATTATTATTATTATTATTAATTATTATTATTATAACATCTGGGTCAGATGTGTTCAGTCAGGAAAACAGCATGGTCCAATTCAGGAAACCAGGCTTGGCCCCACTCCTTGCTCTGCATAATGCACAGTCTTCAATGACCGAGACTGTCCACCCCCTTCCCTCCTCTATCTGCCATATTACAAAAGTTTCTTACTAGTTCAATACGATTGCAGTCCTGCACTTGGGTACATACCAGAAAGGAACTACAGTACCAGGTTCTTATCTTATTCATCCTTAATTCTAGGTTCTGGTTTTCCTCAAATTGTTTATACCTTCGGCAAATTAACTCTGAATTTGTGACTATCTATGGCTTATCAGGGGACCCAGGTGGCGCTGTGGGTTAAACCACAGAGCCTAGGGCTTGCTGATCAGAAGGTCGGCGGTTTGAATCCCTGCAACGGGGTGAGCTCCCGTTGCTCGGTCCCAGCTCCTGCCAACCTAGCAGTTCGAAAGCACGTCAAAGTGCAAGTAGATAAATAGGTAAACGGCGTTTCTGTGCGCTGCTCTGGTTCGCCAGAAGCGGCTTTGTCATGCTGGCCACATGACCTGGAAGCTGTACGCCGGCTCCCGGCCAATAAAACGAGATGAGCGCCGCAACCCCAGAGTCGGACACGACTGGACCTAATGGTCAGGGGTCCCTTTACCTTTTTATGGCTTATCAGAGTGTGATTCCTTCTTAGTGTTTGAAACTTCTCAGTAAAAAATAAAGAGGCTTTGCTTAAGGAGATGCTCATGTTTGTTAAGTAAATAAAATGGTGTTTTGATCCAAAGTTATGTCTGAAGTAGCCTCTGTACTTACGGGGTTTCCAGCATAACTCGGCAAACGCTGGCCATGGTGCTTAAGCAATCTGTGGTGTTCTCTATAGGCAAATTTTTGTTCTGTAAGTGGCATAAGAAATACATAGTTACTGTAATACAAGCAGCAACCCATTTTTCCAAGTAGGACTGAGAATGTCTCCTGTTCAAAACCCTGGAGAACCGCTACCTACTGGCGTAGACCAGTGCTTCTCAAACTTGCTGGACTACAACTCCCATCATCCCTGGCCGCTGCTCCTGCTAGGTAGGGATGATGGGAGTTGTAGTCCAACAACAGCTGGGGGCCCAAGCTTGAGAAACACTGATCATGTTGAGAGTAATATTCTTCCCCTTGGTGGAGAAGCTTCAGTGACAAGAGTTTTAGGAGCCACGTGCAAAAGGCAGACAAGCTGTTGTGGGGTAGGGAGGGAGCAGATTTTAGCTGCGCATTACCGAGTTGCGTTGAGATGCTGCCATCTATGACAAGTCACAAGATTTACTGAATAAAATTCCGAAGCCTCTCTTCTATAACTAAGTCAATTCTACAGCCCTTAACACCTTCAAATCACACTGCTGACATGAAATTTGACATTAAGATGCACCCAAAAGTCTGTAACACTGAGTCTCGTCAGCAGCGCAAGCTAGTTTTACACAACAAACTTGTATTTTCCACAGTTATCCTAACAAGGAGGTCTATTCACGCACGTACCTCTGAAACGAATTTTGTCGTGGCATCGCTTAAGGTTTTCAACATTGGCGTTGCTTCGGCATAAAATAAAGACATTCTGTTGGCCAATTCGTTATTTACTTCATTTTCTCCTTCTGCCTACCAAAGTATAAAATTTTAAAAAATCACAATCTTCACTGGTTTTGAATAAACAGCGTAAGTGGTACAAGGGTCACAAAGAAATACCTTCTTCACTTCTACAGAAGGGTACTTACTGGAACATTATTGATCCTCATACGACTCAAGGTTCTTCTGTAGTAGCTGAAGTCATTCTGAATTGCGGGATTCGTCATCTAGAAAGGGGGGAGAGGAGGGTGTATTGGTGACAAGTCTACATCATACCCTAACTCATTCCGAAGGGGCCAGGGATTTCAGTTCTGTGAAGACCTGGGAAAGGAGGCCAGCATCTTGAGGTGCTGCACTGAAGCGGTGGTCTAGGACAGGATCCTAAATATTATTTTGTCAAGGCAGAATCCTGCATAACTAGGATATTATATATCCAGAATACTACGGAATACATAATGTGATTTTGTGTATGTTGCCTAACACCGTAATATGGAATAGGTAGCAGCTGAATCGGGCAAGCATTAGTCACCACTGTTAGTAGGACAGATAGCTCTGCCTGGATGCTTATAGGTACAGCCAGCCATACTGTCCCTGCATGGAGAACCTCCAGCATTTTTGTGCCAGTATGAGGAATTGGATATTGGACTAAGATGCTCCTCTGTTCTGGTCCAGCAGGGTTCTTCTTATGTCCTTAGTGATGTGACGAGCTTGAACAATCAGTAAGATCAGGGTGAACAGTCCTTGGTTGCCACCCAGTTGCAAAAATGGAAAGGGAATTCCATATTTGTTTACAGCAACATCTGATCAATGGACAAACAAGCACTGTGCAATGCTGTAACACGGATCACAGCTGCTTTGCGACCGTCCAGTTTGGACAAGTACTATGCGGGGATAATTCTGAACTTACCTTCAGCTCATCAAAACGAAGTGTGAAATGAAGGATTTCCGCAAACTGTTTTGCAAGAGCCTGCTCTCGCTCCAGGTGCTGCGTGGGAGAATATGGAGTGCTTGTCAGAGCCCCAAGAAGACCACGTAATGCAGCTTCTACATGCAAGAACAAGGGGGACAGTTATGTAAAACAGTGTGAATGTGTTGAATGTCCTGTCGTTCTGGATGATTACAAAAGCAGGCTGCAATCGAGGTGTTATAAAATCCTAGGTGCCAGTGGACTGCCCTAAAAAATAAAGAGTGTTTCAACCTTCCTCAAAAGCAGTTTATATTGCTGCCTAGATCCAATAGACTGGAAATTAAAAACAAAACAAAAAACAAACCCACCAAATTAGCAGTAAATGTCAACATTTCTGTGTAGGTGGTAAATGAAAGTCATTAGCAGTAATGTCAACAAATTCTACCAAGCTAAAATATTTAACACCGTGGGATCCTGGCCTTAATTACATGGTAGATCATACAGTATTGTGGAGCAAATCAATCAATTAGTTACAGTAGTAACTTACCAAGTCTTTGAGAAAATTCATAGAATTTCTTTAGTTTGCCCACTAGAGGGACAACTGCACCCCATGCCTTCTCCTGGAGCCTCTCATCAGTGGGATGCTGTATTGCCTGGAACAATTAAACACGAGCAAGGATGTTTGATTTATAATAATGTTTGCTTTATAGTTTTCTCCACATTTAAATCGTATAAAAGCATGGGACAACCAAGCCATAAGACCAAAAAACAGGCATCGTTCTGTGTGACCATGCACATTCCCTAGAGGAACTCGGGGAGAAAAAAAGCCTAGATGAAGCTCTCATGGTACACAAGTCTCACTCTCATGTCAATAGTCTGCAGCGTGGAGAACGAGGATCGCCTCATTGCAAAGGCAAGAGCGGGGAGGAAGAAGGGAAATTGCACTGCTGATTAATGAGACTCGTATTATTGTCAGATCATTCTTCCACTAACTGGCAGCTGCTCCCCAAGGTCTTAGGGCAGAGGTCTCTCCCAGACCCGGTGCCTGATATCCTTTTAACATGAGATGCCAAGGGCTGAATCTGGAGCCTTCTGTATGCAATTATCATGTTCCCCTGCTGAGCAATGGTGCAGCCCAAGCTACCTGCACGACATGTCATGCAACAATATCAGAAGAATGTCAGGCACTATCTGGGTGACGGATTCCCCCAGCAACTAAATATTACAGGTGGTTAAAAGGTAGGGGAAATGAGATGCCCTGAAATAGAATTGTGGCGCCAAGGCAAGAAAATGTGGATGTTGGTGCAACAAGTGAGAAACATTCACATTGCGTGTTTGCAATATAAAGCTGATTATCCGGAAAGGGTCCAAAATGACCTCCGTTTCAGGGCTGCCGAGAGGGAAGTTAGAACAAGATAGTAAAAATTACTTGCACATAGAGCATGCTATTTGGTAGTGCACAAACTGTTACAGTGGACCCTCAACTTACGAAGGTAATCAGTTCTGACGGGACCGTTGGATGTCGAAAAAATCGTACGTCGAGTCCCCATAGGAATGCATTGGGCGAAAAAAATGCATACATCGAAAAAAAACCTATCTAAACTTCGGAAGTCGAGGAAACCCTATCTAAAATGGCCGCGACTTCCTTTCAGAAGTCGAAAAAATTCAGAAGCGCGCGGCCGCTTTGATCCCTCGTAACTCAAAAAATACAGAAGTCAGGTCACTCGTAAGTGTATTTAAAAGTTATAGAGACTTTGGCAGAAACTGAACCTTTAACTGATCTGTATTAAGGTCATAATCACCAATGCCAAATATGATACGTAGGATCACTAAATCAATTACAAAATACTCCATCCAATTATGCTTTTTACCTCTCGTATTTCATGGCCGGCTCCTCTGTATGACTGCAAGTCTTCCAGGATTCCTTCTGCATCCTTTAACACTACATTTACCTGATTATAAATTTCTTTTTCTGATTCTGTAGGTTGAGCATCTAAACAACAGGACAGCATATTAAGTCATATTTGCAGTTACGCAATTTTCAATTATAAACATCTTGAACATGCTTGAATATACTCCAGACAATAGTGTTTAAATATATATATACATGGTTTGGGTTTCTTTTTCCTATCAAAATATACTTGCAATCTGCGCATCTTGTCTAATTGCAAGTGGAATATCTACAGCTTACTTATAGGTATTAATGTGCAATCCACCAACAATTCTCTTTTAACCATACACTCATGGATGTCTAATTCAATTTTATTTTATGGTATTCTAGAAGCCTTGTTTGTCAAAACAGTTTTGGTCAGTTCAGCCTTTCACAATCCACATAGTAAAAGCCTTCTAGGTTAGAGAAACACATAGGTTAGGGCTGACATATCCGGGATTCCCCCATTGAAAATAGAGTCCGGGCAGAATTTCCAAAAATTGGGGAAATGTCCAGGGAAACCCGGGTGTATGGCTAACCATGTCAGACGTGTTGATTTCCTAAAACCTTTGTGTCCGGATTTTCAGTTTTTGAAATATGGCAACCCCAGCATAGGCTAACTAGCTTTGGGAAGAGGTGCAAATGAAGCAAGAGCTCACAGAATGTGGATAGTAATATCACAGCTGTGGGCAAGTGAGGAACCTCCTTATCAGCTGATTTTGTGTGAGTAATCTTTTTTAATAGCCAAAATCAATAAATAGGCATCTACAATTTTAATCAACCTTGTCATGCAATACACACACAGATCAGAGCAAATGCTTTGCGCACAGAAGGCCTGATGTTTAATCTCTGGCATCTTCCATTAAAAGGATCCCAGGCATCAGGTGATGGGGAAGACCCTTAGATGCTGGAGAGCAGCTGTCAGCCAGGGTACACAATACTCGGCTAGATTGACCAAAGACCTAGCTCAGCAGAAGGCAGGCTCATTTGCTCCTATGAAATAATACCAACAGGTATGTGGACTGTGTGGCATTTGTGTACAGGGCTTGAGTCCTGGGCACTAGGCTATTTATCAGTGCTCCAGATGAAAAAGAGAAGGTGGCTAGCTGCACATGGACCTTTGGTCAGATGTCATGAGTGGCATTTAGGAGTAGAATACAAAATTAGATACTAATACTGTTCAAATCCATGTTGGTACAGCATCCTGTTCTATTAAAAATTCCTTGGGTGGTATTCAGCTAAGTTTTACAAGACCCTTGGGTTAAGTTAATTTTAATTTCAGGGAGCCTACTCTTGAGTAAAACCTAGTTGAATACCAACTGTTATTTAAGATCTGGAATTCACATGCCATTCTAGAAAATTTCTCTATTTAACAGCAAAATTATACTTGCTACCACAAGGGAGATGTTTTTGGTGGGAAAAGCTGTTATTGCATCCTTATAAAAAGGCCATTTCTTAGGGCATAGCCCTAACAAGATAGCTCATGCAATCATGAAATAAAATGCATATTAAATCAAATTAAGTTAGCTTCAGTAGATCTAGCTCAGTGTCCTGACTTACAAGTCGGATACCATTTTAAAACAGTTCCATCATTGAATACATGTGGCATTAGGATACCTCCTTTAAGAAAAGGCAATTCTAAACAGATCTTAATGACCATTTAAAATAAGCAATATTGAAGCTACATGCAACTCAGTGTGAGCTAAAAACTCACAGACTGCAATCAAACATTTGCTGCTTGGTTTAATTTCCAAGGATATTCACAGGCCTTTTGCCTCAACACACGGACCCTTCAAACACCGCCTTATAAATCCTCACAGTTTCCAATTTCATCTGAACTGGGAAGTAGCTTGGGGGCAAGTGGTTTAAGATCTTGGGCTTGTTCTGAAGCTGCTAGCCATAGTTTCCCCACTCAGATGAAAGGGGAAACTGTGGTTAATTATAGACTTTCTGGCTCCCCCAGGTGTGCCATTAAGGAGCTACATTTGAGACAAAAGGCTTGTACCTCCTTTGGCTTATTAAGAGGAGATATGAAGTTCTGAATTGGGTGTTAAGACGCAAAAGGCATAAGGCAACAGGCAGGTTATTTTATGACTTCATCAAAGGAGGCCCAGAAGCACAGCAGCATCTGATTTTCACAGCAGTAAATATAAATTGATATTAAACGTTGTAAATTATAAAAACAACTACTTAGACCCCCTTCATTCATATGCTACCTCTGCAGTTGCTCCCAAAACTTGATGCTGTGTTTACAAAGAGGCAGCAACATGCACACAAAGTACATGCAAAAGTGAGTCTAACTGGTAGACTCTCTTTGGACTACTTAGGGCACAAGATAAAAGATACATATTTTTTTAAATGTTCTCACTTTCAAAGTCAAGGAAAAAATTTGGTCCCTGCTCAAGGTCTGTGCACGTCAAAACTTTAAGAAGGTTCCCCATGCTAAGGTACCTGTCGAGACAATGAGAAAAGACAAAGAATATTTCTTTTAAAAAAGAGGAGATTAACAGGGGGGAAATGCATTAACTTTCCAGGTACTCCTGTATTTTCAGTTCCTGGGATGATCCAAGCAATGGAGTACTGTTTCCAACTTCCCAACACATCCAACAGCTGAAAAGTGGGTTATCCAATAGTAGATTATAAGAACATCCATCAGAAAGCAAGAGAAAAATCTCACACCATGTAGTTCCCCAATTGTACTCATAGAAGTCAGATGCCCATAATACACTGTTCATAAATTAGAATTTCAAAATATCCAATTCTGTAGTAAAGGTACCATTAGGTCCAGTTGCGGACGACTCTGGGGTTGTGGCGATCATCTTGCTTTACTGGCTGAGGGAGCTGGCATACAGCTTCCGGGTCATGTGGCCAGCATGACTAAGCCGCTTCTAGCGAACCAGAGCAGCACACGGAAACACCGTTTACCTTCCCGCCAGAGCGGTACCTATTTATCTACTTGCACTTCGTGCTTTCGAACTTCTAGGTTGGCAGGAGCTGGGACCAAGCAACGGGAGCTCACCCCGTCGCGGGGATTCGAACCGCCAACCTTCTGATCGGCAAGCCCTAGGCTCTGTGGTTTAGACCACAGCGCCACCCGTAGTAGATGGCTGTATTTCGCAGGCACCCTCTTCTCACACTGTTTCACTTCAGAATATCTATGGATGATAGCAGAGTTTGACAGCCTTTTCTGCTTCATTTTAATGGATTCAAAACTCCCAGTCCGAAATGGGAGTGAGGTACCTGTGGCCCTTCAGACGTTGTTGGACTCCAGTCAACGGTCAGCGATTGTGGTTGTAGTTCAGAGACACCTGGAGGCTGCAGGTTCCCCATCCCTAGTCTATAAGAACATTTCAGATAGCCAGCAATACCTAAAAAGCATTTTCCGTTTCTCCTCTAAAGTCAGCCTTTTCTTCTCTTGGTATATGCTGCTACCTGTTCTACTTCCCTAGATCTCCACCCCCCCCAAAAAAAATTGTGCTAGGTAGGGAAAGGTGGGTCATGTCTATTGCTTTTTGACTGTTTGTGCTTTTATTATAGCCAATAAAATGTTTCTTGAGGGCGATGGTCGGTATTCCTCATGTAGCTGAGTGCTTTGAAACGCAGAGGCAGAATGCAAACCAATGAATGCAAAGTAACTGCCACACAGACATATGAACTCAGCGGCACAACAATATAACAAGAGTAGAATTGCAAAAGTTCCGGTCATTCATGGCAAGACACAACCCAGGCCTAGTTCTCACTAGGCATATCTAGATTGCACCTCTTCACAATGCAAGTCGAGCTCCACGTGACCAAACTCTTCTTTTGACAAAGGATTCCTTCCATGTAGGAAACTAAACACTAGGGGTTTATTCATATTTCCTGAGATATATGGGATAAAACGTAATTTTCTGCTGTATCTAGTCTGTACACTTTGCTACAAGAATCGCTCTACTTCAACCACGCAACGGACGGCGTCCATTTTTGTGCAAGCATGTTATTACATTTTGAAAAGGGCTACAGGTCCATTAAGATGGATGGCACCGCAGAAATGCCTCGTTTTAGATCTAAGAATCTCAAGTGCTGACAGTTTAACAAGATGTCAAGCCTGTGCTCCAAGGTATCACGTTGAAAAGAAAGATATTCTTGGAAAGCCAGCATAGTGTGGCTTGAACGGTGCATGAAATCGTCTGTTCAAAAAGCAATTACTAGTGTGTGAAGGATAAAGTACTTGGCCCTCAATAAAACTAGCAAGGCTGTAAGCTTGGATGTTTTTACAGCAGAAGTTTGTATTTCAGAAGGCCCTGCAATACAAAGACTGCCATACCATACCGAGCTAGATTTATTCCCCAAATACACCACAGCATCACCAATTTTTCCCTCCACCAATTCAACAGAGTCTACACCTGAGTTGTCTGGGAGGGGGGAGGAGTTATTGGTTTGTTCTCTTTTTCATTTTGCTTTTAGGATGTATTTTGTGCTTTTATCCTTTATTTTTATGCTGTGAATCGCCCTGAGATCTTCAGATGAAGGGTGGCATACAAATTTAATAAATAAAATAATCTGGCAATGACGATTTAATTCATTTTCGTATCCAGCTATAAGAATTTCGCTTTCTAAGCCCGCTTCCCATGAGTTCTCCTTGGAAGCAAAATTAAAGTTCAGCTGATGTCTGTTAGATGCAATGCAGTCTACCTAAGAATACCGCTTTATTTGAAGTGGGGGAAGGGAAAGCAGGGAAGAGCCTCACTAACATACTGGTAATATACCAGTCACTTCATCTCCTGCCAGCAAATGCTCTTGAATACATCCAATGGGGTCAGCTTCCTTGCAAAATGAATTTCCAGATTTCAGGGAGGTGGGACAGGCATGGCAGGCTGCAAAAGCAGGAGAGGAAGGGGATGTGTTGTTGTGTCTGGTGGCTTCTTACGAGTTTAAAAAGCTATTCAATGTACCTGTCATATTTAATTTGAAAAACCAGCAATTCTTGCTATGTGACTTGAGATTCTATTGTTTTATGATAGTTTCTGTCATTATTGCTGCTAGTACCACATACCGCCCCAGATGATGGTGTGCAATGGCAGTAACGCCGTCTTGGAATCTAGCGGGTCCCAGGTCGGCTCAGCCAGGAGAGCTAGGAGAAGAGGGCTTGGATTGCTCTGCTTATCAAGTCAATTTGTTCCGGCCATAAGACATACATACACACAAAGCAAGCAACCGCGGGAACCAAACAGTGCACTGGTACAAATAATTGCAATGAACTGTATCATCCTTTTTTGATTACAGGTAGATAGTCGTGTTGGTCTGTCATAGTCAAAACAAAATAAAAAAATTCCTTCCAGTAGCACCTTAGAGACCAACTGAGTTTGTTCTTGGTATGAGCTTTCGTGTGCATGCAATTAGAATGAACAGAGACATCTTTTCATATCTCATCAAGCTTGAACAGTCCTTTGCTGATGTTCAGTAAGAGGGGGAAATACGTGAATGCCACACATTAAAGAATAGTTCCTAAGGATTATAAATATTTCTGTTTGTAAAAAATCAGAAAACGCTTGCATATTATTCCCCGCCCTTAAGCTCAAAACACATGTATTTACTTAACTTTAATCCTTAGCTTTTGTCTGTTTCTTTGGGCTCACTTTCATTATCTGATGCTATTCTATATAGGAACTGCAGCCCTAACGCCTGCAGCCGTGTGAAGCCACACCACTAGTCAGAGCAGATTATTACACCGAGGATCCCTTCCAGGGCCTAAAAATGATGCATCAAATTTAAATGCTTTTTGCCAGCTTCGGTTTCTAATGGTTGTGTACTAAAGGCTCTTGACTGCCCTTGCTTAGCGTCTCATAATCCCTCCCAGCGGTTTCTATGGTATCAGCAAACAGCTCTCTCAGGCCCTGTGGAACCAGGTTGTGGGAATCACAGAGAAACGCTGCTTCCAACTTGACCTACTTTCGCAGAATAAGACATACGGGATGCCACATTTGATTACAATGACGCTGCCCATTACAGCCTTATGGGGTTGTCTGATGCAGAGTGCCATGTCAAATTCAGACAGGCGGAAAGCCGAGGCATATTTTCAAAACAACACTGGCACGCATGGCCTTCATTCTGAAAACATCCCAGGCACATTTCAGCTTGGGCTCCGTCGAGATAAAACGAAAGAGAATTACGGGATGTAATAGAAATTCCCAAGAACCAGAGATGACTCCCCTCAGGGGTAAGAGTAGGTTAATAACTATTTTGTTCCCAACTGGTGAACAAGACTCGCGACTCAGTGAGTGGTAACCTCACTCCCTCGTTTTCAATATTTATGGAGGAACAAGTAGAGATACAGAATTCCTCACCGCCAAGAACTGACGAGTTGGGGGGG
Organism: Darevskia nairensis; assembly: GCA_034642065.1. Lineage (NCBI taxonomy): Eukaryota > Metazoa > Chordata > Lepidosauria > Squamata > Lacertidae > Darevskia > Darevskia nairensis. The sequence continues at coordinate 612,644 of JAWWNI010001066.1, forward strand.
GACGGGACTGTTGTGCTTTTTCGCTTGGAAAAAACAACGCAGAAGATCAAAGTCAATAAAAGAACACCCCGATAAATCAGACCGGAAAAGATAGCATGATTTTACAGCTAATTCTTTAACCACAGAAGGAGGCATGACTTCTACAATGTGCCTTTTTCTTATTAATTCTCAAAGGAACAGAGTTTCAAGAGACTTAGCTAAAAGAGTGAAATCCAATGCTATGAAAGCAGATTTCCCCTTTCTCTCCTCCCACTGCAGCCCCCCCCCCCCGGTATTTGTTTGAGGGTACTCCAACATCCAGTGCAGAGTTTGGAGGCTTGTGGGGGGTTGCAAGGCGGGGAGAGGGAGGTGAACTCCCACTGGGCCAGCAGATGTCTGTTTGGAGATAATCCTGTTAAAACTTGTACAGAATAAACTGGAATCACACAGAAATTCTCCCCTCCCTGCAAAAAAGCAACTAAGGTCCTGATCCAGTTCTCATCGTGAGAGAGTTATGGACCCAACCATTTGCACCTAACGCTGTGTTTTAATAAAAGTAGTTCGAGGTTGTTCATTAAACTGATGTGCTTTGGTTGCAAGGAGCTTTTAAAGTTATTTTTAGTCATTTGTCATGTTTTTTATTGCCACCTGTATTAGCTGTTTTGAGTATTATTATTTTTAAGCGGCATAAAATTGTTCGGCCGTAGGTAACACACCACTATTGTGGTTTCCTCTTCCTTTCAGTCAGTAGAGCATGAGACTCTTAATCTCAGGGTTATGGGTTTGAGTACCAATGGACAAAAGATTCCTGCACTGCAGGGGACTGGACTAGATGACCATTGTGACCCTTCCAACTCTATAATTCTATGATATTACAATCTGTGAAAATGGAATGAGGCTCTGTTCTAACAATGCACAAGCTACAGAGTTCTGTAGCTTTCAAGCTGCACAGCTCTGTCAAGTTAGAATGGTGATATATAACAATTATCACTCAGTTTTTCCAGTTCTAAATAATTAACTGATTAGTATTTACTCCTACTGGAAACAACATGGCAGTGACTGCATGCAAACTTAATTTGTGCAAACCTGCTTGACTTGCATAATGCATTCCTTAAAATATGCATATTTTTAGCACAAAATTCCAAGGCGCTGGCTGCATGACATTGAAATGTCCAGGAACATTAGACAAGCAAGTCAATCTGAATACTGAAATAAGAAGGACTAATTGCCGGGCATCTAAGGGGAACAGGATTTGGTAACATCCTCTCTTAGCATGCTGTCACAACTCTGAGCTACAGGCTAAGAAGAGATTCTTAACACAGATAAGATTAGTCAGGTAAAATGGCCCTTAGCAACAGGCGACGTCCTAAACTGAGCAGCGAACTGGTTCTCTTTATATACCCAAGCCTGCTACTTATGAAAGCAATGCACAAAAAGCAGCCTTGCAAAGTGAGCTACTGGTGCTCATCCTTTTCCAGCAAAAGATCTGCCCAAAAAAAATATTATTTGGAGAGGCTGAAGCTGAACCTAATTCCATAGAGAAAAAATAACAAAGAGAATATAAAAACTCACAATTACTTCTAAACACACTAAAACATCGTCTCCAGGCCAAACTAGATGTGATAGGGCAAGCCATGTGGATTTTTATACAATGCCTGCTCCATGCCTATACAAAAGGGGGAGGGTGCACTCTTTACAGAAAAAGGAGGGCACAAGGGAGGGGAGGGAAATCAACTTTTAAGTCATTTTTCGCCTGCTCAACTCAGTATTGGAAATGGGCTGGATAAAATGAGCTTAAAAAGCAGCAGAATGCAATAAGATATGGCAATGGAGGTTTGTTCTCCCACCCAATGCTTCTTTCCAGATAAAGAAAGCAGATTGAAACACACAGAGATGCAATTTAAAAAAAAATTAAAACAGAAATGCTGTATGGCTACCCTAGGCTCCTTCAGGAGGAAGACCAAGATAAACATACATTAATAATAAGCAAATAGGGAAGATACATCACTATGGCCCTGTCACATCTGGTTTGCTCCTTACTGTGCACATTATTTTATTATACTGACTGGTAAGTACTGTAGTTGCATTAATGCCTGAAAATGTTAGGAATCAGGGGCCACTGTCGTCAGTGGTGACTAGGCTTTGGTTTTCCTTTTCACTACCTTGCCGTAAGTCAAATCCAAAGAATGCACCACACTTATTTTATTTTAATGCCACCTTTCCTCCAAAGGTTCCCAAGTCTGTGTACATGGTTCTCCTCCTGAACATTCAAGTGCCTTCCATCAGCTTCGGATGGTGGCCCAGCTATGCCCCTACCTGGACAGGGACAGCCTAACTACTGGTGTCTATGCTCTGGTAACCCTAAAGTTAAGGTAAAGGTAAAGGGACCCCTGACCATTAGGTCCAGTCGCGAACGACTCTGGGGCTGCAGCGCTCATCTCGCTTTATTGGCGAGTGTACAGTTTCCGGGTCATGTGGCCAGCATGACTAAGCCGCTTCTGGCGAACCAGAGCAGCGCACGGAAACGCCGTTTACCTTCCCGCCGGAGCGGTACCTATTTATCTACTTGCACTTTGACGTGCTTTCGAACTGCTAGGTTGGCAGGAGCTGGGACCGAGCAACGGGAGCTCACCCCGTCACAGGGATTCGAACCGCCGACCTTCTGATCGGCAAGCCCTAGGCTCTGTGGTTTAACCCACAGTGCCAGCTGCATCCCTAACCTCAAAGTTAGATTACTGCAATGCGTTATACATAGGGCTGCCTCTGAAGAAGGTTTGGAAACTTCAGCTAGTGCAGAATTCAGCGGCCAGGTTGCTCACCAGAGCAAGATGGCTTGAGCATAGTACACCGAACCTGGCCCGACTGCACTGGTTACCAATTAGTTTCTGGGCCCAATTCAAAATGCTGGCTTTGACCTATAAAGCCTTAAATGGCTCAGGACTACCACTCTCCTTATGAACCTTCCAAGATCATCTTCTGAGGCCCTCTTTCGTGTGCCTCCTCCTTGAGAGGTCCGGAGGGTGGCAACATGAGAAAGGGCCATTTCTGCAGTGGCTCCCCATCTGTGGAATGCTCTCTCCCCAGGGAAGTTCACCTGGCACCTTCATTATACACCTTTAGGGACCAGGCAAAAACATTCATTTTTAACCAGGCCTTTGATTGATTTGGTTAACATCCTATGCCCTTTGAAAATGTGGGTTTTGGGGGGACGGAAGTATTGGGTTGTTTTTATTTTGATTATATATTTTGTGGTTTTATATTTTGATTTTGTTCTGTGAACCGCCCTGAGACCTCCAGGTATAGGGCAGTATATAAATTAAATAAATAGTAATAGTAATAGTAATCATCTTCATGGTCACCCTTTGTAATAGGTTCGCCAGAGAGTTAGTTACTGTCACCCAGTGAGCGTCATCACTGAGTGGAGACTTAAGATCGTGTCTCTCTGGTCCCAGTCAGATACTACAATCATTATGCCATGCTGGTTCTAGAATTGCATTGCTTTTCTCTCCTCGTGCTACAAATTTTGGGTCACGTTAGTTAATAACACCCGATTCTAGTCTACAGTGGTCCCTCGACTTACGAAGTACTCGACATCCGTATTTTTCGACTTATGAATGAAAAAAAGTGGCCGCACGCCTACGAATTTTTCGACATCCGAATGGAAATCGTTGCCGGTTTTAGATGCGGTTTCCTCGACTTACGATTTTTAGATGCGGTTTTTTCGACTTACGAATTTTTCCGAATATTTTTCTCCCAATGCATTCCTATGGGAAATTGACTTACAAACTTTTTCGACCTACGAATGTCCATTCGGAACGGATTAAATTCGTAAGTCGAGGGACCACTGTACTGCTCTTTTGCTAAGCTAAGGGACATGCAACAGCTTAGATCTGGAGAGGTCTACTCGTGCCATAACATACAACTCTATCAGCCACCATTCCACTAGAGCTCTTTGCGACAGCGAGGCCTCCTACAGCAGCCTTGCTGGGACCAACCCACTGTTTGCCTCCTCCCTTCCCAGAAGCTTCTCCAGCAACGGCCATTATGTAACGGCAGAAAAGACTGGACACCTGAAAATAATCTGTTTTCCTTTCCCTTTCCTATTCATAGAGTTGAGTTTAGCAATCTCCATATATCTATTAATGCATATTGATAAAGGAGATTTTTTCATAGAACCATAGAGTTGGAAGGGGCCATGAGAATAATCTAATCCAGCCCTCTGCTTTGGCAATGCAAAATCTTATACAGTGGTACCTCGTGTTACGTACTTAATCCGTTCTGGAAGTCCGTTCGTAACAGGAAACCGCTCGTAACATGAGGCGCGCTTTCACTAATGGCGCCTCCCGCTGCTGCCGTGCCACCGGAGCGTGACTCCCGCTTGCATCCCGGGGCAAAGGTTGCAACAAGGGGCATCTACTTCCGGGTTGGCGGAGCGCGTAAGCCACAGCATTCGTAAGGGGGACGGTACGTAACACGAGATACCACTGTACATACACTTTTATTCAGGAGACTGTGTAACAAGTCACCAGATTCTCTTTTCTAAAGTCAACGTAACCAGAGATGACATAAGAAACAGATTTTTTGGGGATACTGAAATTAACCTCTACACACGTACAAGACCGGAAAGAATGCAACTGCCGTAATTATACATTTATTGTGAGCATGGAAAAATATTTCCATGAATATTCTTCCATGTCATGTTTGTCATTCCTACCCCATCATTCAGCATTCTCTTTTGTACTGCTGACATCTAGTGGCCGATTTTAAGTATGCCAGCTCATGTTGCCCAAAGTAATACATAATTTAAGAGGTGAGAGTTGCAGATAGACTAATACTACTTAATGGTTCTCTCTGAAAAGCTGTCAAAAGTGAATGCATTTTAGAAACTCTACACAGTGAGGAGAAATTGATCTAACATGTTGTGCAATATTTATAATAATGAAAGCAGCTGCAGGGGGAAAACCAAGCAAAACCAAGCACGGGAAAAGGCTTGTGGACATACGGATGAATCTAAGCCAGAGCTTTCCAAATTGTGTGTTGCAACATGTTAGTGTGTCGGCTGCAGTGTGTGTGTCGCACGAACAGTGTGTGTCCCTGCACTCCTTCTGGGGCTGGAAAGGGGTTAGTTTAACCTCCGGTTCGCAAGCAAAACTGAATTACAGTGGTACCTCGGGTTAAGAACTTAATTCATTCTGGAGGTCCGTTCTTAACCTGAGGTACCACTTTAACTAATGGGGCCTCCCCGCTGCTGCTGCCACGCAATTTCTGATCTCATCCTGAAGCAAAGTTCTTAACCTGAGGTAGTATTTCTGGGTTAGCGGAGTCTGTAACCTGAAGCGTCTGTAACCCGAGGTACCAGTGTACTCTGTCTCAAAATGATGTATGTCTAAAAAGTGTGTCACCAACATGAAAAGTTTGGAAAGCTCTGATCTAAGCTGTATTTAAATAGATACTAAATAGTACTATAATCCTAACCCATTTTTCTTGGGTCTCCCCAGGGTCTCCAATCCAGGTAACTGATTACACCCCACAGTCGCTTAGCTTCAGCAATAACTGCAGCATCGGGACATTTATTCGACCCAGTATTTAGACTGCTTGTCTTATCAAGTATGTGACTGATGAACAGAATAATCCTATACACGACTACTCAAGAGTAAGGCCTATTACACTAGGGTGGTCACTTGAGTTATTCAAAAGCATGTCACAGAAAAAGAAGAAAAGGACATGAAATAAATGAGAGGGCATTTTCTTATTTAGTATTCTTGTCTACTATTTCAGCAGGGGAAAAAACCTTTCCTATAAAGTTCTCTCATACCAGTTTATGGGTACTACCAAAACCAAGATTGTTTCTTAGGTGATAAACTTCATTAGAAAACTGTAACATAAAGCAGACACTTACACACACAGATGACTGGAGCCCATGTGAAACTCGTATCAATATTTAGGAAGACAATATTTTTGTGCAGACCAAGTATTTGTGTGCCCTTTAAGATGATACCTTCGAAGTACTAAAACGTGGACACCTGTGCCAATACTCCTGAAATGGAGCAGGGCAGTGCTTATATCCTGCCTTTCTGTCCAAAGGATTTCTAACGTGTGTTAGCATTATGCATAGCAGTGACTTGTGAACGACATACACAGTGATTTAGTTCCCTTAGGCCAGTCTTGGGACCTGGGGCCCTCCATGTTTTGGATGACAACTGCCACCAGACCCCAGTTAGCACAGTCAATGGTCACAGATGTTGTAGCTCAACAACATTCGAAGGGCACCCTGACAGAGAAGGCTGCCTTAGCCCAAACCTGGGTGCGATCCACACACACAGAGAGAGAGAATGAAATTCTCACCTTTAGCCAGTGCTTCTGTCTGTTTTTGTTCCCAATCTAAAAACATAAAAGAAGAGCATGTGAAACCATCTCCAGTAAAATTTCACATAACAGTTCATGTATTTTCTCTCTCAACTTGGAGGCGGGGGGGGGGGTATAGACCCATGCAAGCACCTCTAAATAAAAAGGGAGAAGATTTGAAGAAACAGCACCTTGAAGGTTCCACAGAGCTGAAGAGCACTCCGTCAGCATCACCATCCGGAAATAACCATCCAAGCAGGACCGGAACCACCACAAAGTAGTAGCACCCACCCCTAACTTCAACAGCCACTCCAGAAGGATACCATGGTCAATGGTATCAAAAGCCACTGAGAGGTCTAAGAAGCACTACTACTACAATATTGAATTGTGCATTAAAGATCCTTAAGAGATCTTTAAAGAAAGCAAGTAGTGTATTTAAGCCCCTGCTTAAATACCAGCCTATTTTCACTACCGGTAGTATCCACATCTCTTTATTTTAAAAAATTAAGGGAAAAATAGTTTGAAAGTATCAATATAACCTGTTCCTAAGTTGTTCTACTTTAATCAAACACTTCCCAGAGACTAAATGCTCCCGAGTAAAGAGCAGAGAACAATCTTAATGCCCCGGAACACTTTCTGAGTATCTCTCTTACACACCAAATAAGCATAAGAAATGTGGGGACTGGTAGCCAAATTCAGACCGCAGGGGATGGAAGTCCCAGATCCCAAGGAAGTGAGGGCTTTGTGCATATGAGGTGCTTGATCGCACAGAAACAACCTATAGGCGATGGGCTCATTGACCCTGTCCCTTCCAAAATGAACTGCAACAGAGGCTCCAACGGAGTTCTCTCCTTATTATGCACTTCAGCTGCTCGCTCCTGGGTAGAATCCAAAACACATATGCAACAAGTGGGAGCAGCTGCAATGCATATGGCAAGAATTCTGCTAACGCCCCAGTTGTTATTCAGATAGCAGTCGGGGTGTGTGTGTGTGTGTGTGTGTGTGTGTGTGTGAGAGAGAGAGAGAGAGAGAGAGAGAGAGAGAGAGAGAGAGAGAGAGAGAGTTAACAGGCGCCGTATAACAGCACCTTGTGTGAGTCAGCAGGTGGAGCCAATGTTACCAAGCCTTCAAGTCCTCTCAATTGGAATCAGAGGCCCTATTACAAGTCATTTGTTGACTAAGGGACTGACATATCTCTGATGCTTCATCTTAGCTTGTGGGGTTTTAACATAAAAATTGTTTTCTTATAAATTATAAATTTATTAAAAATTGTTTTGATAAATTTCATATCCTATCATAAAAATCAGTATTACAAGGTAACAAATTTCTTGTCACAAGTAACTGAACATGCAAGGAAAAAAAGACAACCTCACAGTGATGTGGGCCCAATCAGAAACCCATCATTAGTCAGAAAAGCACCAACCAATTTGGACATGTCAACTGTAAGCAATTGCCATCATTAGTATTTCTTGAGAACAGCCACTGTGAATGCTAAACCACAGAAGATGACCATGTTGTATTACATCATGTATTTCGGTGTTTTCTCATTTCATTTGTGAAAAGAATGGCAGGGGCCAGTTTTGCTGTGCCAGAAAACCAAAAGACTGCTCTGGTTTCCTTGGACAGGTACTGCTTTGCTTTCTGGGCAAAGAGACTGCTAATCCTGCACAAACTGGGAGCTGGCCTCCTTACCTGAGCAGCTGAAACTTGAGAGTAAAAATCAACCTCCCAAATCACCAGGAAATATGTTTTTGGAAATCGTAACATTTGGAGGAATGAGTGTGCCCATTCATCACACTTGACAAACAGGTCTACAAAAATTCCTAGCCCATAAGAATATGCACTAGTCTGCATGCCCAAACAAACCTATGTTGGTAATCTGTGGCATTACCAATAGCCTGAAAGAAAAAAGAAAGTGTATTCTTCCATTTTACAAGAGCTTTCTTGCTTGGCTGCTGAAAGGGAATCTTAACTTGCCACAGGCTATTTTGCAAAATGGTCTTTGGGCTGTTTCACATGATTCCAGAGAGTGGTCTGAAAGCTCACCAGTAGGTAATCTATTTCACAGAAACCAGTTTGTCATTACATCCGAACAGAGCAAACCATGGTTTGTATCTGCTGTAAAAACAGGATTGCTAAATTAATAGTCCATCCTCTCACCAGGGAACCCTGGAAATAAAGTGCTGTATCCAACATTAGTCATTCTGCTAGCACAGTGATGGCTAACCTTGACACCCCAGATGTTTTGGAACTACAACTCCCATCATCCCTAGCTAACAGGATCAGTGGTCAGGGATGATGGGAGTTGTAGTCCCAAAACATCTGGAGTGTCAAGGTTAGCCATCACTGCACTAGCACAATACTTCTATTCATGCAACAGAACATTCCCCTTCTCTCCTTCAACATATCCTAAAAATCTAGTCCACAGACTTAAGAACCCCCTGGAGCAGATTTTGGGGGCATGCAGGGAGACAAGAGGAAAGTTCTGTTGCATGTGCACAAGTCCACACATACAGCTTCTGATACAACTCTAAAAAATTGTGGAAGGCAGAATCTACATTATCACCAACCTAAATTTCCCAGAATTCTTTGTAAGAACCCCTGCTTCTTAAACTGACATGAAGGCAGATATACCTTTAAATTCTAGACATAAGATATATTGTGCTTTTTTCCCTTTCAGGAAACAGTAATCCAGCCCCCACATAGAAGGAATAGCTGCAAGTAAGGTAGCAAGCTTATGTTTAGCTTTGAACAGTAAAAATCAAAGTCTCTCACAAAGAGTGGGAAAAAGATATTTATAGGCAAGAACATCTAACAAATGCTTACCAGGTGACAATATTGTCTTGAAACTTCTGTAGACTCTCACTCCTTAAAATGCAGGCGTAGCAGCTTATCTGTGAAACCTGAAAAGATGAAAGAATAGAACATATGAAAAACTAGACAACGCAGCCTAAGACATACTGGTATTTGTCACTCAGAGAAGCAAGTATAACCAATTCCAGGTGACCAAATCTATTAAAATATATGGGTGACATAAAGCATTGTCAGCCCCCTTACACAACAGATTTCCCCTTCCCAAAATCTGTTTTGCAGTGTTAGGAAACCCTCCACAGCAGATGGGGGCACAGGGGGGTTGAGAGAAGTCTTAATGTGATGTTGGATATCCCAAATTTAAATAGACACACAGAGTACAATTCCCACAACCAGTGGGGAAAAACACATCATGTGCTGAAGTGTCTTTTAGTTTATCTGTTTTATGATCAGGGGAAAAATGAGTAATTAAAATATGTTGCTCTACTGTACCCATAATAGGCCCAGCCATATTAGATCACAGTTTCTCTACTCTGTTTTTTAAAAAGTAAGGCAGGGGTAGGCAACCTAAGGCCCAGGGTCCGGATGTGGCGCAACTGCCTTCTCAATCCGGCCCGCGGAGGGTCCGGGAATCAGCGTGTTTTTACATGAGTTGAATGTGTGCTTTTATTTAAAATGCATCTCTGGGTTATTTGTGTGGCATAGGAATTTGTTCATTCCCCCCCCCTTCAAAATATAGTCCGGCCCACCACATGGTCTGAGGGACAGTGGACCGGCCCACGGCTGAAAAAGGTTGCTGACCCCTGAAGTAAGGCCAGGGAGTTCCTTAACATATTATAAAAAGCATGGCCATCAGTTTATTTATTCAAAAAGCAGTGTGCAAGTGAGAGAGAAAAGGGCACCAAACATCAAAGGGTAACAGAATAACAGGAGAAATTAACTACCTACTATTTGATTCATGAGGACAGCCCACTTGTCCCAAGATTACTTAACATGCTTACGACACAAGGATGGCCAAACAGTACAGATACATGAGCCAGGCATGACCTAGAAAAGCATTTAATTCAGCCTCTGGAGGCTGAGCAAATCTGGAGTTGTAGTCAAAGTCTGAATATAGTTTAATTTGTATAGGACCAGAGGTGGGGGGATCAAACTGTAAGATATAAAAGATTAAACTGTGGACACTCCTCTGTGAATTTTCTAAGTAGTGTCCAAGCACCCGTGCACCACCCTTTGCAGTTCCTACAATAAATTGGCACCAATCTTATAACAAAGTCTGGAAGTCAGGTTGCATGATTTCTATGTTAGTGTCTTGCAGCAAAGCAACAAAGGGTGATAAACGAACTAAGTCACAGAGTAGGCCCATTCATTTCAATGGATCAAGTCAATTGATTCCAATAGGTCTTACATACTCCCAGTATGACTAACATTGTATATCAGTATATACATTGTATATCAGTAAACAGTCTTGGGGCACCTTAAAAAGTATAGTCCACAAAAGCTTCTGCCATAATCAGCAAATTTTTATGCTACAGTGGGACCTCGACTTACGAAGATAATGCGTTCCGACGCGATTTCCGTTAGTCGAAAACATTCGTAAGTCGAATCCCCATAGGAATGCATTGAGCGAAAAAAATTCGTAAGTCGAAAAAATCCTATTCAAAAATTCGTAAGTCGAAAAAATCCTATTAAAGCGGCCGCGACTTCCTTTCGGAAGTCAAAAAATTCGGTTGCGGCGGCAATTTTTTTTCTTCCGGAAGTCATTCGTAACTCGAAAAATACGTAAGTCGAGTTGCTCGTAAGTCGAGGTACCACTGTACTTTAGTAATGCTTGGCTTGAAAGAAACAAACAGGTACCAGTCAAACCAAAATCAACACAGGTAGAAGCAGCATGAGCAGCGGCCCTATAATTATATCAGCCAGTTATTAACAGAGATTTCTGGGGTTACCCCAAGGGAAAACAGCAACTACATCAACTGGAACTTAATTACCCTTTTCGCCAATTGAACTGAAGTTTGAACCCATCTGCTAAAGATTCAGCAGCAGATTTCTGATAACAGCTGTCTCTGGTCAGACGTGGGTCTGATCTCTGCACAGTTTCTAGTATGGACTTCCTAGCCCCAACTCAATCCTATATTGCAATTCAACAACCAAAGCCCCCGCTCCCCATCCCCACAATTGGAAAACTCCGTTTCCATAGGTGTTGTTTTTTTAAAAAAATCAAGTATCCCAAGAACAATAAAGCCAACTGAAACAGTATCTGCAGTACATTAAAATAGTCATAAAGCAAATTCTAGATCATAAGCAGTTCAGAAAAAGTCTTCATCATTTATTGCCCAAAGGCCTCCCTGTGCAAATGGGTCTTGTTTAACTGGCCAAAAGGCCATGACTGGGGTACAAAACCACACCACTTGAAGTTATTCTACAGTCCCAGAGTCACAATCAAGAAATCCCTGTTCCTCATTAAAGATGAATAATGCAAAATAAAGGGGTGGGGGGGACACAGACATTCAAACTAGCACTACTTTAAATGTCTGAAATGAACAAGGAAGCAAACTGTATTTTCCCCCTCTACCCACTGTCCCAGGAAACCACAGAATAACTGCTTAGTGACTCCATCAAGCATGCTGACATTTCAGATCTGACGTCTACTGACATTCTGTTCTCCTGCATGAAGAGCTTTGTATACACTGACAATTTGCATTGTCTTGCACCGAGGGAACATGATCCTTCTACAGAAGGATATCACATTACCAATTTTATAAATTTATTTCTCTGTAATCAACCTGGGAATACTTGAAAAACAGATTTCTTTTAGAGGCATGGACACTGGGCACAACAGATGCCAAGGCCCTTCCCATCCCAAATCATTATGTCTTGAAGGAGCGAGGGAGGAGGTTGGTCTGTCCCAGTAAATTATTATTATTAATTAAATTTCTATACCGCCATTCAGCTGAGGTCATCACAGGGCAGTTTACAATATGAAAACACAAAAATGCATAACACAGTAACAAATAACAACAATAACCCCACACACCATTTAAAAGACCATCAATTTGTTTTAATTAGCCAAAGGCCTGAGAGAAGAGGAATCTTTTTGCCTGGCACCCAAAGATATGTAACAAAAGTGCCAGGCTAGCCTTCCTGGGGAGGGCATTCCACAAATGTAGAACCACCACAGTAGGGTGGCCAATGTCTGGTTTTCAACATGGAGATATATCACCAGGTAAATATTGTGATACACCAATATATCAGGATGTATGGAATGTGGATGGAACAATGTAGAGGAGAACTGGACAATGTCATGGGAACTGCTACTACTTCTAAATCTAAAAATGACAAAGTTTTAATTATCTTTAACATATTGCTACAACTGTTATTTTAACGTACAGATCATTTTTAAATTAGCACATTTTCTCTAAAATTAAAAGCTGTAGATATCAAAGGTAGGGTGAGAGAATGTTTTCTAATAAAGTTTATTATATTACTAAACAAGAAAAAAGCCAATTCTGTGTCACACTTTTAGATATTCAAATTTAATTCACTATCGGGCCTTAGTTGACTACTTGTATACATCCCACACCACCAGTTCTATTGATTGTTTGTCAATTTTCTTTTATAGACCAAGCCAAACTAGAAAGAATGGATAAGAATTTACAGAACAAAAAATTCTTAAGACAATTAAAAAAAAAATGCCAGGAAAATTTGCATTTCAGCATTCTCTAGCAACAGAAACACCCTTTGAAAACACTTTCACATGGCACACTTGTTCCTGGGATAGCTAAAAAACCTCTTTGCAAGCACCTTCAACATTGGGAAGGATGCCTCCTGTGCCTTTCACCACATCAGAGGGAATTCATCAAAATTCACTCTTGGCATAGCCATATAGTCTTTTTAATTCTCCTCCTGCTTTCAGTACAGACAATGGTGCTAATTCATCATCTGCAGAGCCCTCTTCTTCCTCTAAATCAAATTTTTTTTTGGCCAACCCTTTTTCTTTTAATGGAGTTGGCCGGGTATTGGGCCCTGCGTGCTCACTGGAAGGACAGATCCTGAAGCTGAGGCTCCAATACTTTGGCCACCTCATGAGAAGAGAAGACTCCCTGGAAAAGACCCTGATGCTGGGAAAGATGGAGGGCACAAGGAGAAGGGGACGACAGAGGACGAGGTGGTTGGACAGTGTTCTCGAAGCTACCAACATGAGTCTGACCAAACTGCGGGAGGCAGGGGAAGACAGGAGTGTCTGGCGTGCTCTGGTCCATGGGGTCATGAAGAGTCAGACACAACTAAACGACTAAACAACAACAAAGAAACAGCACACAGACACAAACACACAGAGGAGAGAAGGGAGACATAGAAATGAGGGAGACACACACACACACACACACAGAGAGAGAGAGAGAGAGAGAGAGAGAGAGAGAGAGAGAAAGAAAGAAAGAAGGAAGGAAAGAGGATTAAATAACAGGGTACGGTTATTTTTTAAAAAAAACCTCAAAAGTAATTAACTTTTGTTTATTGTTCCATGGGACTAGTGGGAGCTCCATACAAGATGGAATGTCCTAGGATGGCACTGCACATGTGTGTTAGCAATGAATGTATTTTAAATCAAAGAACAATCAAAACCACAAAAACTCACTGGCTCATAAATCATTTTTCTTTAGCACCCCATTACGGAGACGAGATTTTTCCCTAACTAGTAAATTTGCCTAACTGCTTTGCAGATCAGCAAAATGGTCTACAGTATAGTCAACACTTGATGTCATTCTATTACTGAAGTTAAGCAAGATTGGTCTTGTACGTTACCTGGATGGAAGACTAACCAGGAACCATATGTAGGTAACTCTTGAGTCCCTTGGAAGAAGATTGAGGCAAATGACCAGGAGCCCACAAATATTGACTGACCTCTGTAGTCAATCATTATTTGTAACTGGTCACAAGTCTACCCCTTTCCAAATTCTCCCGCACACATGAAGGATTTGGGCGAGGGGAGAGGTCAGCTTCCCATTCTGCAGACACTCTAATAATGCCTTGAAAGAGTTGAGCACAAGAAGTCAATTAATTCATAGCAAATTTTGAAGGCAATTAGAATCAGTGTGTGTGTGTGTTTGTGTGTCTTGCTGTCATAAAAAACCCAGAAAAGCTTGGATGCTAAATGAAAAGGGGACACACACACACACACACACACACACACACACACAGCCGCCACTCCATCACAAGAACACAAGAGAAGATCTGCTGGATTAGGCCAAAGGCCCATCTAGTTCAGCATCCTGTTTTCACAGTGGCCAATGCGATGCCTATGGGAAGCCCCAAGGCAGGATCTAAACGCGAGAGTGTTCTCCCCTCTTGCGATTCCCAGCAGCTGGTATTCAAAAGTTTTCTTCCTCTTTGTACGCATGAGATCAGGAAGGGTGAGGTGTCCCTCTCCCACTTAGCACAAAATAGAAGATTGCTCCCATAGAATTGTGCCTGACAAATTAGGCATGGGGAGGCATCTTGTTATAATGGAATCAAGTCGATGGCTGCCAGAAGAAGTTAATGATCAACAGCAACCACATTTGCGGAAATCCATACTATTGTAAGAAATAACTCACTTTCAGAAGGGCGCAAAGATAAAACTTTTTTTGTACACAGATGAGTACATTAAAGGAACCTAAAAAAATTAGAGGAAGTAACAAGGAAAGTAAATGAAACCACTGCAGTGCATTATGTGCAAGACTTGCTGTATTGCTTAACTGCAAACCAGTTCAATTGCTCTTTGGCACACCTGCAAAATGTAAGCGCTCTTTCCTATAACCGAGTCAGCATGAAAACTTTATAGGAGCACTAAAAATGCTTTCCAAGTAGAATTTGGTCTTGGACAACACAAGCAAGAAATATCAAGACAGGAAAATGAGAGAGGCCTCTCAATCAAAGTAAACCCTGTCATATTTAGAAAACCACAGATGCTGCCCTGGAAAAGTTGATGAAGGATGTGTTAAGACCCACAGCTTCGTGCATGATCAACTACAGAAGAAAAGAATCACACAAGGAAATGGTATGGGCACTTTGTTTGCACAACCCTTATTTTCCACCTCACATCCATTTATCTTTCAATTTTCAAAGTTAAAATATACTAGCCATCACACACAAAAATATACATTTTACGTAATAATGTTTGAGTCTCCCTGATTGGCTGACACACAGAGGTATCAAAATTGTTAGGACACCCTTCATAAGGGAGGAAA